>JACVBY030000612.1:661272-1322544 GCA_017589505.3 Metroxylon sagu | reverse complement strand
ATATAATTTAGTTTATATTAATTTTTAAAAAAATTTAAACCAAAACTAAATCAAATGTTCTGCTTTTAAAAATTTTTAAATCAAAATCAAATCAAAAGGCAAAGAAACTAATTCAAATCAAACAGAAACAGTAGTTTAGATCGATTTAATCGGTTTTATTGCACACCTATAAATGCATCCACTCAGCAGGCAATCACTTTGGCAGGAAAACGGTAAAACCCACAGTTTATTTTGTCGTGTAGGAAATAATAACACCAATATAACTAAGGTGAGACAGGCCATCAATCCGTTAAGCCATCCCATTCACTGATCAACTAGTCGAATCCAGATGATCTGAAACTGAAGTCTAAAAGATTTTTTCAACCACCCGATCCGCAACAGATAGGCTGTTCGTTGATCTGATTTAATTGAATCAAGCCTTAGAGTCATAGTGAAGAGTCAGTCATAACAACTGCTCACCTGACACATTACAAATTGCATGCCATCTTTGTCTCTCTCTCTCTCTCTCTCTCTCTCTCTTTCCTTTTTTTTCTAAAGTGCCGTCACTGTTTTATTTTGTATTATATGACTCATCTTTGGTGCTGGTCATTAGGAGAAGAGTCACCTTCGCAGAAGACTGGTGTCTTGTCTGCTGGCAAATAATTAAGAGTCGGTGGATCACAGTGCTGTTCTTATTGAACATAAAAGAAGACCATACTCCAAGAGAGTACTGAATAAGATTAAAAAAAAAAAAAAAGACCATGTGGGCTTTGGCCGGGGCCTAGAAGATCGAAGGGAAGAATAAGCTATGCAGTTGCTTGTCAGAATTATAGGAATATCTTAGAACCCGGACGTACGTTTGGTATAGACTGCATGAAGGAAAAAAAAAAAAAAAAAACCATCGTTTGACCACATGGCATTGGAATGTGGAGAGAGAAACAGCGTCCCCACCAGAAGGTTAGAGCAAGGCCATGATCGTTTATATTCCAATCCCCTCCCACTGTTTTCTTTGCCCGTGCTCTCTGTGCAAAGTTGTCAACCAAGCAATCAGAATCCCAGACTCTTTTCATATGGGTTGGCTTCAATCCATCCTCTCGCCATTGAAGAAGATTTTGCCTTGCATGCGTCCAACCCAGAAGAAAAGTACGTCCCTCTCCACAGCCACCATCTACACATACTTTAGCTTGTTCTCTTTTCCCAGCGTTTTATTCATATTTTACAACATTTTCCACTATTACCAGTTCTCTATCCTGCTCTTCATGCATCACGAACTACTCTTCTAGATTTCTAATTCATCACTTAGATTTTTTTTTTTTTTTTTTTTTTCAGACATAATTTCCTATCCTGAAAATATGTTTTTATTCCGTCATAATTAGTGTTTTTTATGCTGCTTCCTGTCCTAACCTTTTCCCTTCTTCTCGTAGAAAAAGGAATATACGTTCTATACGAGGATGTGAAGTCATGCCCATGCGAGGACGTGCATGTTCTGTGGTCAATGCTTGTGGAGCCATGCGCAGTGCTGAAAACAACTGGAAACAACGAAAGAAGTACCCTGAAAAAAAAGAACAATAAGGGTTCGTAGAGCTGGTTTATTTGGTCAGGTCTGAAGTTGGCCTTCCAAGCGCCCATGGCTAAGCTCTCCTTTTGGACAGATGGGAACTCAATTCATGACCATTGTTTTGCTGCAACTGGACTTGAAGAGATGAGTCAATTAGATGGGGGGAATGTCTCGAATGACGCATGAAATATGGTATATAATTCTAGTCATGGGTGCTCTCTTCTTGGCACATTTGGGTTTAAAGGGCATGAGATCCTAAGATATCAGTTTATTGGATAAAATATTGGAAGAGTGAGGTGGGTGCGGGCTTGTATCGTGGTAAATCAGTGCTACCCAATTGTGAGTCTTCTAATGGTACATATTTTTATTTTTGGATGTTATCTTTTCCTTAGGCATGTGTGATATTGTAAATTATGATTTTTCTTTTAAAAATGATAGAGCGGGAAGTTTGCACTATCATACACAGTGTACAAATTTTAAATCTTATATCACTCCAACTAGAATCTAATTTCATAGACTGAATTTTTGATATGAAACCTACTCACTTGTACTATCTATCATTTATTTTTAGAAAAAAAATTAGAAATCAAAGATTAACATCTCTCCCCTATTAATCTTTATATTTTTAAAATTGAATGTAAATAAGAGTTTTGAGAATAATTTATCATACTTCAAATATAGTAATTTCAAATGCCAGCTAATTTATCTAAAAATTTACATGTAAATATTCACTTTCCTTGTTGAAATGCAACCCAAATAATCATTATCTACCTACCAAAACATGTGATGAGATTTTCAAAATAAATGACTAGCTTTTGACAATAATAACAATAAAGATGATAGAGGAAGAAAAAAAGAGATAACATGACCATTATAACTATATGGTTTCTATTATAACCATCATAATAAAAAGCAAAAAGTCCAAATCCACATAGAAATGAGGGGCTTATGCTCGTTCTTAATATAGAGAGCATTGCATAAGCAAGGTAGTAAGGTTGGGGCTAGGTCAATTTGATTATGAGTGTTAATAGGGCTGGTTTGATTATGAATGTTAATAGGATTGTTTCTTGATTTAGAACCTTCGAAATAGAAGTTCAAATGAAATGTTCTTCAAACCTAGGATATCACATATAAATCATGAGTTATCTACCATCTCTACTAAAAGATTTTAAATATTAGATTAGTTAGAAAATACTATGTATATTCTTTTTATTAAATATAATTAAGAAAAAAAATTTTTGTCATGAGATATTAGATGTATAAAACATAAAAGAAAAAAAGAAAATTGATATCTAACGGATGTGTTGCATTAAGAAAGGAGAAATTAATAAGAAAGAAAGAAAAAATTAATAAGACAAAAAAGAAGAAAATAAAAACAGAAAATAAAAGCACGCATTTAAGATTTACGCATGGTTCAGTCAATAGACCTACATCCACATAGGCAATGATGATGCAAATTTTAGTATAAAAATAATATAGGAGATTATAAGCATTATTAACTTTCGCAAGCCCCGGGGCTACCTACACCCATAGAAGTTGAACACCTCTTTGGATTCTCTCTTTATATTTTTCTCTTTATATCACATTTACAAAGGGTATACACATACTTAAATAGGCAAAGAAATCATATCCTACAAGTATTAGGAGCCATGTTCTACACGTATTAGGAACCATGTCCTATACATATTGGGAGTGTAAACTTAAGATAAAATTTCAACAAATCTCCACCTTGGCTTGAAGTTTACCAAGCCAACTATCTTGAAACTTCTTCATCAACTTTGCCACCATACCCTAATGGGCATCAGCCTCTATAAACTTCAATCAAGTCTAAGCATTGCTTGAACTTATCTTTCGAGATTGGCTTAGTCATCGTATCAACAGAGTTTTTGATTATAGCTATCTTCTGAACTTTAATAGTATCTTCAACGATGGTCTCCTTAATGAAGTGATGTCTAATATTTATGTGTTGCATTCTCTCATGATACATAGAATTTTTGTACAAATAAATAAAACTTTGGCTGTCTTAATATACAACAATAGATTATAATCGTAAGCCAAGGCTACCAATGAGACTATGCAACCTTATTGCTTCTCTAACTCCCTCGATTATTGCCATATATTTAGCTTTAATTATAGAAAAAGCAACTGTAGATTATGATATTGCCTTCCAACTAACCGTAGACTCAAAGAGAGTAAAAATATAACCCATTAGAGATCATCTCTTATCTAGATCACCTACATGGCCAATCAATATAGCCAACAATCCCACTTATAGATCTCTTATTTTCATATAGCAAGCCGATGTCTAAAAAGGCTTTCTAGTACCTCAAGATCCATTTTGTTGCTTATTAATGCATCTTCTTAGAGTTACTTATATACTTGTTGATTACACTAATAATATTTGAAATGTTTAATCGAGTGTAAACCATCGCATATATCAAACTGCTAATTATGCTAGCATAGGGTACATGTGCCCTATATTCCAACTCCTCTTCGGTTTATGATAACAATGAAGCTAATAACTTGAAATGTGCTATTGGAGGAATAGTCACCAGTTTGAATTTATACATACCAAAACACTCAAGCATCTTTTCAATATTCTTTCTTTGAGATAAGTACAACCTGTCTACTTACCAATCTCTATGAATCTCTATATTCAAAATCTTCTTTGTTGTATCCAAGTTCTTTATTTCAAACTCACCTCAATTGCTTTAACTTGTTGATTTCAATCTTATCATATGCCATAATCAATATGTCATTTACATATAACAACAAGCACACAAAAGAGTCATCTTGGAGCTTCCTATAGTAAACATAGATGTCACAATAATTTTTAGTGTAGCCACTATTTACCATGAAACATTAAATCTCTTATACCATTACTTAGGTAATTTCTTCAAACCATGCAGAGATTTCTTTAATATGCAAATGTGGTCTTTCTCACCGGAGAATATGAAACTTTCTAGTTAAGATATCTAAATTTGTTCCTCCAATGCACCATGTAAGGATATTGTTTTAACATCAACCTACTTAAGCTCCAAATCCAACACGCATGCCATGGCAAATAGGACACGAATGGAGCTATACTTTACAACAAAAGAAAATACCTCATAAAAATTTATGCCCTCCTTTTGAATGTAGCCCTTAGCCACCAACCATGCCTTGTGACTTTACTGCCCAACCTCGAGTATTCCTTCCTTCTTAAAAACTTATTTGTAGCCTACTACTCTCTTCCTCTTAGGCAACTTCACAAGCTCCTAAATCTAATTTTTCTCGAGAGAGTCATTCTCTTTATGTATAGCTGCTACCTACTAAACAAATTTCTTGTTATTCACCATTTTCTTATATATGAGAAGCTCATTCTCAACACTCTCAGCTATAACAAGCACATAAGCAACTCTGTCTATTTAATGTGCAGGTAGCTTAATCTGCTTCCTCTCATAACTAGTAGCAAATGCTATATATTTGTTGTTGAGATGGTTCTACATCATGTATAGTTTCCTTCATTTATACATTCACTTTGTGCTGAGCATCAAAATCTTGTAATTCTCTCCCTAAAACTTTTACATTAAGCTCCACCTTTCCATTAACACTATAGTCCTCTGTCTAACTTTTGACAAATTCCTCCTAATTTATCATAGTAGACTCATCAAAGGTAATATTTTTGCTAAGCACAAGTTTGGGTGATTTAGGATCCTCAGCACACCACAATCTATAACCCTTAATCCAAATGCCATAGACTAAAAATATGCACTTTCTCGCCTTTGTTTCAAATTGATCATCATAAACATAAATGAGTCAATCAAATATTCTTAACCAAAATAATTAATAGGATGACTATACCATACATTTTGGAGAATTTTCAAGTCAATGGTAATCAATTGCAGCCGATTTACCATATAACTTGTATTCACTACTTCAGCCCGAAATGATTTCTTAAGTCTGCATTAGAGAGCATACTAAGCATTTTCTTCAAAAGTGTTCTATTTATTTGTTTTGCAATTTCATTCTATTATGGTGTCTTTCGTTAACAAACATTTCATCCTTATATCTTAAGTATACTCAAACCTTCTTAGAGCAGTCATCAATGAATGTCAAAAAATATTGATGCCCAAGCATTGACATAAAAACTAGGACTCTAAAGATCTAAATGGATGTACTAACGCCCCTTTGAAACAATGAGTACTAGTGCTAAGCTTCACGCTGCTTTACTTACTATACACATAGTGCTCATAGAAATCTAGTTTATCAATCTTTATACCATCAAGTAGACTTCTCTTAAATAACTCCAACATCCATCTCTTGCTCATATGTACTAATGGCATATACCACAACTGAGTACCAATTGAGTCTGCAACTTCTAAGATGAGGAAACCACAAAGGTACTATAATAGTGCTTCCAATTAAGTGATACAAGCTAATCACGAACCTTTTATTGAGTATTATAAAAGCACCCTGAAAAACTTTTAGTGCACTATTCTTGGTTGAGAATTTATAATCCTGAGGATTAAATATGCTCAAGAAAATCTAATTCTTTATCAACTTCAGAATATGCTAAGCTTCTAAGAACTTCATAATGCCATCAAACATCTTGATATGAACTATTCCAATCCCAACGTTTGTAGTTTCAATTTTTCCTAATAGAACCTTCCTTATTTTTGGTTCATAGGTAGAAAACCAATTTCTGTTGGAGGTTATATGGAAGGAACGATCAAGATCAAGAATCTAATCCTTACTAGAGCTATTGATGCTGATTGAGAGTATCGAAGATATCTATCATATTCTTTTCAGTTATATTCCCTCTAACTTTAAAGACACTCTCTTTTTTATCATCCATTCCTTTCCTTTTCGGATAGTTCTGCCTCTTATGATGCAATGAAGTTTTTGGCATCTTGACTTAGATCTTGATTTATTTTTACTGTATAAACCCTTCCTCTTGCTCTTACTCTTGCAATCAAGCCTTCTCTTTGGTTCTCCTTAAAGGTCTTAGATATCCTCTTCTTTAATTCTTTAGATTGCAGGGCATCTTTTATACCATCAACCGAGAGATTGTATCTTCCATACAATAATATATTGATGAAGCACTCATATGAGGACGATTATAAGCATAAGAGAATAAGGACTTTATATTCATCTTCTATCTTAATACCAATGTTTTTCAAATCAAGACTTATGTTATTGAACTCATATATATAGCCTTTTATCAACGTACCTTCTTTCATCCATAGGTGGTAGAGCTTATGCTTTAAATGCAACTAGTTAGTGAGAGATTTCATGATATACCTACATTCCAACTTTAACTATATTTTAGCTATTATCTTCTTCTCTGTAACTTCTCTATGAACATTATCTGTCAAATATAATTGCATGATACTCAGTGCCTTTGCCAATAACTCATCCTTCTCTCCATTGGACATAGTAGCTAGCAATCTTTTCTTACCTTTTAATACCTTCCACGACCCTTATTGCACTAAAAGATGATGCATCTTGATTTGCTAGATGTCAAAGTTTTTAATTTTATTGAACTTATTAAGTTTGAACTATTTGGTTGACATCACAAATTCTTCCTCGAAACTAAACCTCTAGTGAGATGCATAGAAATGAACATGAGGCTGCTATTGGAAAGGGCCCTGAGTTTGAAGCCGAACCTGATGGGGCTCCACTATATGTAGTCATGGCTGGAGGTGTGCAGGAGTTAGAGGGCCTCCTTGTTAATGCCCCCATGGACTACCTTTCGGCCTATGTTTCCAATCTCGAAAACTGCCACGTGCTTGAGTAGCTTCAATAAATCTTGTGCCTCTTGACCTCATTGAAGGTGATCTCTATGCTGCTACCGCTTGCAAGGGACTCAATGCCGATGTCACTACTATTGTTCGAATAGCTCTGGGTACTGGAGCAATGAGGGTGCAATCTCTCCATATCTATGATGAAAACGCTGTTAAAACTCTAGCATACGCTCGAGATATTCTGATACCATTTATTGTGTCAAGGAAGGAAAAATTAACAAGAAAGAAAATAAGAAAATAAGAGGGCACTCGCAAGACTTACGTGTGGTTTGATCAATAAACTTACATGCATATAGGTAAAGATGATACAAGTTTCATTACAGAAAAAAAAATGTAGGAGCTTACAAATATTGTTAACTTTCACTAACCTCAAGCCTACGTATACCCAATAGAACTAGAATACCTCTTTGGATACCTTTTTTTCCTATATTATGTTAACAAAGAGTTACACATACTTAAATAAGTAAAAAAACCTTGTCCTACTAGTATTGAGAGCCATGTCCTATGAGTATTGGGAGACATAGCTTACATGTATTGGGAGTGCAAATTTAAAATAAAACTTCAATAGGATGTCTTGCCAACTAATTTATTTTTCAACATCTCATATATTTCAAGAGAAAAACAACATCTACGGGCTCAAAAGCATCTCACATAGCTTATCATATCACTAACTATCTATAGACAACTATTTTTTAATGTCCTCTACCACTTAAAGGTAATATTGTTCTTAGAGTTTTCCAAATGTTTTTATACTCGATGTATTTGAGTGGTATCTCCATCTATTTTATCCAAAAAAAAAAAAAAAAAAATCATTGATTTCATTGACATCTTATACTTAAAAGACTTGGAGCTCAAAGATAGGGACTTTACTTAGAGCAATGATAAGATTGGATGGATTTTGATATATAAATAGGCATCATGTGATGCATGTTAGAGAAGAAAACTTAGTATAAAATAGATATATAAATTATATAATAATTAATTAAAAATAGAAATAAAATAAATAAATATTAGAAGGTAAAATTAAGGAAAATAACATATAAAAGTGAAATATAAAATCAAAATATGGTGAGAAAAAGAATAATTTCATACCTAACTAAAATGCTAAGGAACATAAAATAAAAATATAAGAATATATGTTAATTTAAAAAATTATAAACTAAATCAAGATAAGAATAAGAAAATGCAGCAAAAAATAAAAATAAATAGACAAAAAATATGATAAAAATAGAGATATAAATGGAAATTCTGGTATAAATATTTTTATTGAAAAATTAAATAAATTAATAAAATATCAAAATAGATAATAGAAAATAAATGGCTTTGTAAAAGCTACATAATAGTCAAACAAGGTATAAAAAATATACAACATAGAAATATAAGAAAATATATCATTAAAAATTAAAACATGAAAGTAAAAAGGTATGAAAAATATATTTAATTGTAACAAATAGGGATAAATTTTGAAAATGTGAAATAAAATATGCTGTAATATATAATATAACCAGTGAAATTAAGTACTAGAAAGTAAGCGTGGTTACCCGCTTCCGATTCCCATTTCGTCGTTACCCGTGGACGAAGAAGATGCCCAGAGACTGGTCTCAGCTCCCTGCGGATCTCTTGGAGATCATCTCAACCAAAATAATCTTCATCACCGACTACATTCGATTCCGCGCCGTCTGCACGTCATGGCACTCCGCATCGCCGGCGAGGCCCCGCCATCTTCCCCCGCAGCTCCCTTGGCTTCTCCTCCCCTACGATCCATCACCAGACAACGCCGACGCCGGACGCCTCTTCTTCAACCTCCTCAACCGTAGAATCCACAAGATCGACCTGCCCGAGACCCGCGGAAAACGGTTCCTTGGATCCTCCCACGGCTGGTTGGTGCTCGAACAGGGCCTCGCCATCTCCCTGTTGAATCCCGTCACCAGAGCCCACATCCGCCTTCCTCCACTGAATGATTCTCCCAAATTGCTCTGCTTTCATCCTTCAGAGGAAGAAGCCGATAGGGGTGGCCAGCATTTCCTTCCAGTTCGGCATGCACACCAACCGTTCGTTAAATTTTCTATAAAGAAAGTCATCTTGTCATCAAGTCCCACTTTGAACTCTGACTGCATTGTCATGGCTATCCTCCAAACCATAGGGATTTTGGCCTTCTGTAGGATTCGGGACGAGTCGTGGACTGTAGTATGCGACCGATATTACCATCTCGATGTCACCTATCAAAATGGAAAACTTTATTCGGTCACTAATGATGGAGTAGTTATAGTTTATGATGTCGACGCTCCTCAGAGAACTGTGTTGCCTTCAATGCTACGATATGGTGGCGACCAGAAATATTTGGTCGGCCAATCATCTCGGGAGCTGCTAATGGTGGTCTGGAATTTTCAAAGCCAAAGCACAGATGGCAGAATGAAGTATGATGTGTTCAAGTTGGATGCAGATGGCCAGCCACAGTGGCTCAAGGTGGAGGACATCGGCAGCAGCATGCTGTTCTTGGGTGGTAATAACCACTGCTTCTCTCTCTCCGCTGGTAATTTCGATGAATGGAGAGGGAATTTCATCTACCATACTGTTCCTTATTTTCTGCAGCACTATGAAGATGGTGATCTTGAAAGCCATGCTATGAGTTCGTTCAGCTTAAAGGACAACAGTGTCATGCAAATAGCTTGCAATTTAGGTGTATCCTTGTTTCATTGGCCACCACCTGCATGGGTTACACCTAGTTTGTTTTAGGAATGCATGGGAAACATCTTAAATTTGATAGTATTAGCAGCATGACAAAACCCATGTTTTCTTTGTCTTGCATGTATTCTAGAAGTACATCTATGTTGGCATGTATACGGAAATGAGATATAGATAATTGTTGACTTCAATGACATTGCACATCATCATTCAGCCTGCTTCTTCTTCTGCACAATAAAATTGTGGTTTTGCTTGATTCTCATATCTTGGCCATCTTTCATGCAGTGTTCTGGAAGTTTGAAAAACAACATTTAAGTAAAATCATTTAACTGATCTTCGAGAGTGATTTCCATGAGTTTGATTCTTCTGTATTTACTTTCTTACGAGTTCACATGGTTCTCTTGTTTTGTTGGATTCTCTTGTTTTGTTGGATGGTTGAATACTACTGTTAGACCAAAAGATCTTGTAAGTGGTGCAGTTTAGATCCACTTTGCAGTGGAAACTGAGTTGGGACCATGCTATAAATGTGGCAGACTTAGAAATTTGCATTTGGACTGTGATAGATATGATGTTTCATGTTGTATTTACAAAATGATCCTAGTACTCTATGAATCTCAAAGTTCCCCATGAATTAGAGCCTGATATAGAAACTCTGTTTCCACCACTCAGCTGACCTGATTCATGCTGTTGTGCAAGCTTCATTATATCTCAAGGTTCTCCAGCAGAGCTTGTGATATCTATTAAGAGCACTGATAAGATTACAGGGTTGAGGAATGTCATGGCTCTACATTGCCTTCCAGGCGAGAACATCATATATCTTTTGGTTTAGGGTAGCCAGTAAGTTCAGTTTTGCTCTTCTTTGTTTATTTTCCTCCCTTATATGACTTGAAGCTTTTACTTTCTTGGATTCCTACAATAGCATGTAATTTGTATGGAAGTTAGCAAATAGAACTGAACAACCTGTTGAGTTTCTAGCTATTATCTATGCTGCTACCTCCACATCATTATTTTTCTTTAAATTATCTGAGAAAAATGCTATCAAGTTCCATCATACGTAGTTGCATTTGAAGATTTTCCACAGTTTTTATGTTTGTGCCTTTCAGTGGCCATGAATTAATTCCAGACTAGCCATATATCATGCTGCCAGGCTTTTATCAGCTTAATAGACTTTGTAGACGTCTTAGTCCGTGTCAATGCCAAGTAAATAAGGTGTTGTGATTTTCACATTGGATTTTGAAATCCTGATTTGATTTTTTCCCAAAGTTATTTGAGTTAAATAATAATATATGCAACAATAGCCATCCCTCTCCCCCCCCACCCCCCCCCCAAAAAAAAAAACCCACCACCACCATTAAAAAAAAAAAAAAAGGCTCCCACACACTATCCTCTCCTTTTTTTCCCATCTTCTTTCCATAGGCTGTCCTAATGACTTTACATTGTAAGTAGATTTACGTTGTGTTGTTAAATATGATAGTTTTAATTTACCTGCAATGGAAGCTTAGGACTGAGATGATTAAAATCATGGTTACACAGGTATCTTTGATCCTTAGGCTGAAGTAACTTGTTCATTGTACTTGAGGTTCATACAATTTAGAAGATTAAGGTTATATATAAAATAATTAGTTAATTTTGCTTTAAATTTTCCTGTGACGAACTTCTTTTAATAATTAGTATATGCCAACAGGTGTTTCTCAGTAGATTGCTGTTGGATAGTTTTTCTTTCTTACGTTCATTCATCAGAGAGACCCTTCTTGATTTTCATTCATTGCTTTCATGAGATTCTATGGACAAATGTTGCAGGTTTGTGCTGCAAAAACCACAACTTTGATTTATTGCCTTCCCTATTCCCTTCTCCCGTTCCCACATATAACTTGCGAGTTTCAACTAAGGGATTGTTGAACTCTTCAAGAATGCTACTTGCAAAGCCCCAGAAAGATCTAGTATATCCTACAGGTCAAACTCCTATATTAACTGGGGCAATTAGTAGCATAAAAAGAGAGCATCTCGAACCTTGAAGGCTACCACACTTTTGTTGTTTCCTATATCATCCACTAAGATATTTTTTTTATCAATGATTTTGCTATGGTGCTATTATATTCTTTTTATGACATGGTTAGATAAATTTTGACCATCTATGAAAGAAGGATATTTGAATAAACAAGCAATTATAGCTAGTTCCATTTAGTTGTCTTTCTTTTCAAATTTAAAGAAAAATAAGAAGAAAAAAAAGATATGGGTTTTGTGCATTCTTCTTGTTTTTGTAGGATATTTATTATGACCTTCATATTTTATATAAATTATTGCATTTACCATATGCCCCCTCACCTACAAAACTGGATCGTCAAAAATTTGAAGTCATAGATGGAGGCAAGGATTGGATTACTAACCTATAGCTTCTCCTTAAGGCACTCTATGTTCCAATTAGGAGATAAGTGCATGGTCACTTAAACTTTCTTTAAGAATATATATTTTTTAAATATTAAATATTTAAAGATATTCTTTGTAACACTCGTTTGTAGTGTAAATTTAGTTAAAATCATTTAAGTAATTATGAAAGAAAAAAAAAATCTTTATAACACACCATCATAATATCAACTTAACAATAATAGAGTAGTTAAAACAAAATATTACAATAACTACATTTGCATCGCAATCACTACTTTAAAATAAAACTTACTATATCATCGGCCACTAATAGATGATTGTTGATTATGCTATCAAAATGGATGAAGTGAGCGTCCTTTCTCAAAGTTGTCGTGTTTTCTATCATCTTGGTTAGTATGTTTAAAGTAGTATCCACGTGCATGCATTTTTTTTTGGCTTAGCACATTTCATACTCTTATAATTCTTTTTTCTAAAATTAATATAAATTAATGTAATATATCTCATTTAGAAGCAAAGTTTGTAAGAACTCTTGATGGAGATAATTTCTACGAGGAGTTTAAAAGTCAATAGCTCAATAGAATAAATTTTAAAGTCTAAAATGCATATCGATCTACCTCCAATGATAGTGCATAATAGGCGATCAATCTGCAATCATCAATAGGCAAACCTTCCATGTCTCTCACATCATAGAAAGGGGAGCTTTTTATTTTTTAATTTCCTCAAGTATATCCTATCTCCAAACATAACTGATAGGTCCAAAGTACGCCAAACCTATTATTTTTTAGCTATCTTCTATTAGAAAAATAAAACAAAGATGATAATATATCCTACCTGTTATTTTTGAGCTATCTTCTATTAGAAAAATAAAATAAAGATGATAATATATCTTACCTCCAAACACAACTGATAGGTCCAGAGTAAGCCAAACCTATTATTTTTGAGCTATCTTTTATTAGAAAAATAAAACAAAGATGACAACGATATACTTTTGGTGCCCATCTATAAGTACACAAGTAAATTTCTTGTAGTATATGAATGGTTTAACAACTTAATATTCAACCACACAAAAATTATGTAGATTAAACCTATCCATTGACATTAAGTGGCACGAAAAATTTTTCATGTATATAAATAATATTTTAAAGCATTACTTAAAGAATAAATCAGGTACATCATAGTGAGAGGGATTATAATTAATATCCATTTTTTTGAAATTAGGACGGATTATTTCTTATCTTTTTATCCTTCAACCAAAATCAAACCCTGGATCTCTTATTGGTAAGAGATAAAAGCATTTCAATTAAAATTTGATGATTTATTAATGCTTCACAATTCGCATGCATACCCCTGATGCCCAACGGCTAGTAAATAAAATAAAAATTATAGAGAGAACCGTGCCTTCTCACACGATGCATCGCATCTAAGAATTCCAAGTAGAACATCAAAATTACCAAATGGCCCCAGGCCATTTAATGTTCGTTCCCTAAGCTCCCGACCATCCGATCAATGATCCCTTCCATCGGCCCACTGACCGTTCGCGAAGTCTCCCAGGCGGCAAAACTTTGAAGGAAAAAAAATTTGAAACCCCGAAACGGCTTTTAATCTATTAAAAGGGGAGGGACTCAATCATTCTATCTCTATCACCGCATCCAAGCCCGCCCTCTTCCCAAATCGAGGAAGAAATTTGAAAAACCCTAGCGCAAAAAACCCCCAATCCATCTCTCTCGGTGATTCTTTTCGTCTTCTTTCCCTGCGATCTTTGGTTTGAGATGGCGACGAAGATCGGGATGATGGATTCGGCCTACTTCGTGGGGCGGGGCGAGATCCTGGCCTGGATCAACTCCACTCTGCAGCTCAATCTTTCCAAAGTCGAAGAGGTTTCTTCTCTTCTTCGATTTTCTTTCTTTCTTTGATGATTCTCTTTTTTGTTTTCTTGGGTTTTATTGAAGATTTCGGCCTATCTATTTTCTTGATTCGATGAGGAATTGGATTCTTTGGATCTCGTTCTGTACTGATGGTATGAGATGGGATGGGATTGTAGGCGGCGTCGGGGGCGGTGCAGTGCCAGCTGATGGACGTGGTGCACCCCGGGATGGTGCCGATGCACAAGGTGAACTTCGACGCCAAGAACGAGTACGAGATGATCCAGAACTACAAGGTCCTACAGGAAGTCTTCAACAAGCTCAAGATCACGAAGGTCTCCATTATATCCCCCTCTTTTACTCCCTCTTTCTTTCTCTTTGTTTTGATCTCTGTTTTTTTAGCAGTGTTATTTGTTTCTTCTGAAATATATTTTGAGAATTCTTCTCGTTTCTTCTTAGTTATCGTTTTCCAAGGATGGCTTCTGAAATTTTTAAGATTTCTTCGTGGCTTTTCTTGGTCTATTGATTTCTATTTTGTAATGAGGGAATCACTCCCTATGGACTTTTCAGATTCCTGTCAAAGATTTATACGCGATACAATTGCAAAGTGTTTATGGATATGAAAAGCCAAATATCTTGTACCTGCCAATTTGGTCTTTTGTTTGGGGAAATTATTATAACTGCTCATATATCTGTCGCTAATTGGGAATTTTTGGGCAATTTATTGCTCTGTTTCTTTTGAGGACTTTGTGGTTTGGCATGAGAAATGGAACTTTATTGCCAGAGAGTCATTTACTTTGATAGTTAATTGGTTTAGTGTATCAAATGGTAGGACCTTAGTTTTTTTTTTTTTAAAAAAAAAAGTCAAAATGATGTTTATGATAACTAATTGAAAAGGAGCAAAGAAAGACCATTTAGTTTGATTACTGAATTAAGATTTAAGATCAATACTATAGTTTCATTAGTTGGGATGGTTTTTGGATTTTTTTTTTCCACACTCCTTGGCCTGTTGGATTGTAGGGTTTCTTTCAACGGGAGGAACGTATGAGTGTCAAAATATTCCAGATGTGAATGCTACCTCATTTGCAATATACCAGTGCATAGACCGTGACACCATCTGCTGAAAGTATGGATCACTCATGCGTAACAACTCTAAAAAACATTCAGACATCCAGATAGTGGCACTAAATCATTTAGAGCCCCTAGTGCAACCATCTTCCTGATAATAAACAAAATATGGCAAACGTATGCCAACTTGTCAGAAAATCAATTTACACAAATAAGACTTTCCTGAGATCTGTTTCTCACCGTCCTTCAGAATTATATGCTCAAGTGTCCTGAGAGGAGAACACAATCAACTAAGAAAGGGTAACGAGAGGAGAACACAATCAGGCTTTTCTGAGTTATCTAACCTAATGGATAATGTTATATCATATGCATCCATTGAAAACAATCAGGGATGAGTGGTTTCTTAGGGGTTCTCTCCATACCAAACATGTGTTTTTTGTTGCTTGTGCATGTCAAACCAGCTTTTTCCAAAATCAACAATAGCCTTCGATCCCTTCTTGTAAATTTCACTTCAGGTAAATCCTTTCTCTTCTAAGTTTTTTATGATTTCTTTGAGTTCAAGATCTTCTTGGTTTTGTTCTGATGGTTAAGCAGAACTGAAATGTGATTTCATTATGGAGATGGATGTTTTACTCCTGGGAGATGTGGTAATTCATTTAGACGAAATAAGCTATCATCATTTGGGAAGAGTTTACATATACTGCGTTTTTGCATATGCTCATTGTTGCTATAGCTCTGGTTTTGGCTTCATGCATGTGAAATTCTCATTTTGCCTTTTCCTTCTATGGACAAACTTACAGCTTGGTGATACACAACAGCAGGTTGTGTTGTATAGGGTTATGGAGTATCTTTTGGAGAGATGGATTAACTTTTGTGTTTTCTTGGACCTATATTTTTCAAGATGTTATCAATTAGGGCTTAACACTATAAACATGAAGAGGCTGTTTCAGTTAGGTAGCTCTCTCTGTTAATTTGGATATTTTTCTTTGAAGCAGAGATGCATACATAACTAATCTTTACAAAAAGCTGTTAACAGAATGAGGACTGAGCAAATTTAGAGAAAGAGTAGGAAACTGATCTTGCAGTTTGATAGCCTAGGACTCAGAAACAAACTGAACTGTGTTTGTTTATTGTTGTTATTGCTAATGTGACTAATTTCCTTCAAATAATCTGTTCTATTTTCATGGTTATCAGCATATTGAGGTGAACAAGCTTGTGAAAGGAAGACCCCTTGATAACCTTGAATTCATGCAGTGGATGAAGAAATACTGTGATTCTATCAATGGTGGTATGATGAACAGGTAAGTTCTACGGTTCTTTTTGCTTTAAGTAAATTTCCATTGTTTTACTACTGATTCCGTTGGTTAGGTAAAAAACCATTCATTCAATGCTGATGTTGTCTTATGGAGATGGTTCCTGGACTTACGTTTGGAGACAAAAATTCTGTGTAGAGCTTGAAAATAACATTGGCACAGTTGATTTCATTGTTACCATGAATGGATCTTATTATAAGAAGCTTTTTGAGCATCACTTTTCTTTTCCCTCATGAAATCACATTTTCTTTTGTTGGTATCTAACAGAATCTATTCAACATTTCAAATCGCACACCCCTTCAATTTATGTTTCTTTTAATCTACTGGAAATAATCAAGAAAAATATCAGCAATGTCAGATGAGGGTACTAGATTGTATGCATGTATGTTTGTGCCTTTTGACTGAAGCTTTTTTGCTTCAACATATTTTTATACTTCAATCTTGTTTTGTTTTTCAGTTACAATCCTGTGGAGAGAAGAGATGCTTGTAAGGGTGGGAAGGAAGCAAACAAAAGGGCAGCACCTGCACAAGCTTCCAAATCTTCATCTGCTGCCCCCAAAACTCAAGCTTCACACTCCACCCGGAAGAACGATGCACACTCTGCAAGTGTTGTATCACATAAGACCACAAAACCTGCTGCTAATGCTGGAGGACAAGTTTATGATGAGCAGGTGAACTAGATGAATATTAAGAATGTGGTTTGGTTTCTAGTCTTATGAAAGTCTAAAGGAATGAAACTGACTGCAGATCACTGAGTTGAAGCTTTTGGTGGATAGCCTGGAGAAAGAAAGGGACTTCTACTTTGCTAAATTGAGGGATATTGAGATTTTGTGCCAAAGCCCTGAGATAGAGCACCTGCCTGTAAGCAGCACTTTGCCTTGTTCTCTGTAATTCTTTTTTCAGCAGTATTAATTAATGCTCTATGGAGTTTTAGTGGAATATGTAGCATAAGGCTGAAATATTATTGCTCCTTCGGTTCAGAATATGCATCACAAAGGTGAAATATCATTGGAGCAGAATTGAATTTGCTAATACTACCATGTTCATGTAGATTGTTGGTGCCCTCCAGAGAATATTATATGCTACAGATGACAGCCCTTCCCTTTTGGAAGAAGCACAAGCCATGATGATGCAGCAGCAAAATCAGCAGCAGCCATTGAGTCCCATCCTTGAGACATCAGAAGAGAAACCAAAGCAGGAAACACAAAAGAGAAAGAACATCTCAACTGTAGAGGTTGACATTGCAGCGAGTTCGACATTGTCCCCAAGAAAAAGGCTTTCCGACATCTCAGACGTTCATTTCTGTGGATCACCACTAACAAACTGCTGAAAATTTTGAGTTGACATCAGGTGGGTTTGTGTGTTTTCAATGATGCATTTCCCAGCTATTTATTTTTCCATCACTACGTCATTTGCTTGGGGTGCTTCCTCAAGCGTCTTCTTGTTTGCTGAATCTTGCCTTTTTATTCTGGGGGCAGGTCTGCTGGCAACTGGCCGTTGCTGTCTGAGATGGAACCTGATTCTGAGAGGTTGCTCTATATGAAGCTGCACCGAGTTAAATGGATCTGCTTGCCTTAAGTGTTGGTTTTTTTACGATGAAAGGAACGGAGATGCCTCAGGGATTCTGAGATCAGCCCTCCTGATATTTGTTGTCCTCATTAGCTCTTATTTTGGCTCCTGTATTCTGGTTTTATACTGTTAGTTTGGTTGTCCTTATCAACGGGATGTTATTGCTATAGCTTATAAATTAAATCATGTTGCTTTTATGCTCTGTTTTGATGTTTTGTGTTTTTCTAAGTCCTATTGATATCTGCAGTGTGAATGGTAGCATTTTGTTTACTGGTTATGCTACAAAGCGTGATGTCTTTCATCAAATCATGGTGGATTGGTACTTTTTTGAGCAATCATAGATAGATGGAATACATGCCAAAATATGTCAAGATAATTCAATGGAATGGAGATCATGATGGATCGATCCTAGGGATCATAGTATGGCTACGAGCTGATTGGTGTTTCTCACAATAATTCTTAGTACTGAAAAAATTATCCTGGCCTACCATTCAAGTCGTGGCATCTATGGAATTACAGATTTCTCTTTGTTTCAGTTCTTTCAATTTTCTACTCTTACCTACCATAAAAGAGAAATTGTAAACAGTTCTCATGCTTGTGATGGCTACTAATAATTGGAAGGAATTTGGAAGGTTGAAAGAACATGGACAAGTTTTAATTTTTGGCTGATTGTTCAATCCACGGAACATGCAATCGCCAAGTTGAAACTTTTGCTTGATATACAATGAGGCAAATCGTTTATTTATATATTTATTGAATGCAAGAGAGGTGTGACAGTGAAACCATCGAGATGATGAAAATTTAGACAACTGTTCAATTCCATCCGAAGCATTTTGCCCCGGTTGAACCAATCAGAAGAACCCTATATTTTAAATTGCATCGCTCAGTCGCATCTATCATGACACAACTGTCACATTGCTGGGAGACCACACGTATCAAAGACATCCATTTGAGATATCCAAGCAACCTAGTAGCGTCTGATAAAATAAATGTGAACCAATCATATGATGTTTAATATTCCCATCAAATACCAGCAACAGTAACTATCTTAAAAATTGATTTTATATAATATTTCCTGCAAAATGCGAACCTTTTAAACTAATCCCTGCCAAACAATCATCTGCTCAACTGCTTATGGAAACCGCTGCCCACCTGTTATTGCTAATGCTTATTTACCAGACAGATATGGCGACAAGAAGTTCGAGGGCACCAAGGCTCCCTCTCTTCCCTTGGTACAGTCTGGCGAATCCAGCGTGTCAAAGGCAAGATGAGATTTTGATGCGATTTACTGGTAATTATCATCTGCTGGACCATTGGGTAGGAACGAACACCCAGAAGAGCCTATCCCATGACCATCTCATATCTTTCGCTCATTCAAGGAATGGAGCTCAATCCCTAGAGGCAGAGGACAGCCTCTCTCCCTTGTACTACATTCCATCTACTAATGTAACTTACTCTCCTCCTATCCATCCACTTGCATCACGTCCTCTCCTCTCCCCTCTCAAAAGTTTCAGCTCATTGCTGTTCGCTAGCAACAATGAAATCATATATGGCTTCATTTCAAACAAACTAGGTGTATTTTCACTCGGCTCAATGCAGTAAACTGATTGCAACCCTTGCATAGTCGAGTAATGAATGAATCATGCCAAATTGGTGGATTCACTCATACTATCCAGATGGAAGATACCAAATCTGGTCCAAAATCCCAGATGATTTGAATGGAACCACTTAATGTGAATAGCAGGATTTTCAGTCAAGATATGGAATGCAGGCAACCATGATAGATCCTGACAGACAGTTCATGGTTAGAAGACTGCTTGTAAGTTGTACAGTAACTCAAGGATAACAACTGCCATCACTTTATGTAACCTTAAAGGGAGTTCAACATAAGAATGTAGATGAAAATAACAGATGACATACATGGTGGCAAATGAACCACATCCCTGAAATCGTCATGGTGAATTATTTTGTAGTGCCTCCAGTGGCAGGTCACCTAAAACTTAGTCTGTATCAACAAAAATCTGCATAGATGAACACTGATGGCGTAAGAAAATTTGGAGCCAACTCAATGCTGCAATTTTTCACAATATAAAATTAATTATAGTTTATAAATCCAAATAGGAGATGACTGTAGTTTAATGTGGAAGCAAAGCCAACTTCTGAAGAACCAAAAAGCACTGACCTCCATCTCCGGTAATGGGTCATACAGTTTCTTTTGATGAGCATCAAATACTGTAATTCCTGAAATCTTCTGAACCCCCAGCCTAGTAGCAATCAGATTCTGCATAGGCATTTAAAAAACTGACTGATTACAAATGTATGCATGCTTCTTCATTTACATATGGAACCAAATAATGAATTAAACAAACCAAGAACTGAACTGTTGCTAAAAAAATGAAATGACAAAAAGCACGTCATAAAAAAGCAGGAATAGTCCAAATAATGAACAACAAGAAATTTGGCTAGACAGCAAAGGAAGAGAAATGTGTGGTTGTATTATGTGGGATGAAATGCCCAAAACAAAAAAAATACCTGAAGAAGTTGAAGGTATAATCATCATCCATCCATATAGGCATCAAAAAGTATTGAGTAAAATTCCTCATAACATGTCCAGTATATGACACTACCCTGCATCCTCATGTGATGCCAGGTGATCAACATATTGAATTCTAACATTAACTCCAGAGTGAAGCACCAAGTTACAGGTTAAGTGCATTCTAATGGAGTCCTCTGGATAAAGTATTTGTCAAACACATTGACTAATGGGATTTGAGAGAGGTGAACACCCTATAGTTCCCTTTTTTGGGTACAACGCAACAGTTCCTACTTAAAATGTGACAGAATGCAAGAAAATATCAAAATAAGCATTCGGTCTCATGGCATCTGAATTATAAGCACAATCGCAAATGGTCATAGAAAAAAAAGCAAAGGATCTTATTATGGTTCAATGATATGTGTGCATAGTTGGGTTATTATATGCAACAATTTCATCATTTGATGGGGGTTCACCCAATACCAAATATTTACACTTTTATTTATTGCAAGCCTTTCTCATGTTTTATCATAACTCTCAGGAAATCACCTCTGCTATAAGGTCATGTACATGGAAGCTAAATTCCTAAAATTATTACTTTACAGAAAAACCCTTCGTATCATAGATGATAGCTCTCTCACCAGGCTAAATTTGGCAGACTCGAAAGCCTCCACTGGTGGTACAACCTGTAAGTGGAGTAAACATGGTGATCATTAGAGTGAAAAAAAAAAAAAGATAACAGCAAAGAAACATGATATATATGGTAAGACCGATCAGATCAAAGGCTCCATCTACCAAGATCTACATATGACTCTATTATGCACCTCATCAGGTCAAGATCATATGCATCATCTGACATATAAAAACATATAACAACAAAGGAACTATAAAAAATTATAATAAATGATAGTTTTGCATCATTAATGAAGAAAGCAGAGTCACATGAGAGAAGAAAAGAGATGAGAAATCTATCTACAAGCTATGATAATTAAGCAGAGGGTTTGTTTTACACAATTTCCATAACCATACAAAGAGGAATCTTTTCATGTAGAAAGTCGAAGTCTTGATCTGGCATTGGTCTGAAAATACTCATTCTAATATCATCCCATCTCAATAGATTTAGAAGTGAGTGTATATTAAAATGGACGTCATAGAGCTTGTGCGATAGGAGGCAATGAATTAAAATAACATGTCAATATAAAGTTATAAGGGATGAGCATGTAAATAATTGCAACTAAACCAGCCAGATCGATAAAGTATCGAATTGTTCCCTGCTGACCAAAAGAGGAAAAAAAAAAAAATTTAATGATGAAAACAATCAGGGATATCAAACTGAATCATTGAACTCCTCTAACAAGGACAACCAAGGCCCTTGCTTTGTCCAATTTTGGCAAGACACAGCAATTGACTGACAGTTTGAACACAAGGGTAAAGTATGCTGATGATAGCTAAAAGATCAAACTAAAATTTGCAGTTGACATTACACCTGTTGATCTCACACGATTTCTCCAAAATTATCATGACAAAGTCCAATGGATGATTATTAGCATTAAAATTGATGGGTGAACATTTTACAATGCAATACATTAAAGACTATACATGATAATACAATTCACATATACACACGATACATCAGCATATACTTTGCATCTGAGAAAGAGCAACCAAGTGGCATCATGACTGAGGTTGAGTTGAGCCATTATATCTATGCCAACTCAAGCTATCTTTGATCATGTCATGCCAGGAACTTTGGTTTATTCTTTCAAGTTGCAGGCAATGTTTAGAAACCTGCCCATGTCAGGCAGATCAACCCTGTGACTCAATGCCTGCTGGTAAATACAGGATGGGTTACCCAAGACCTACAATATTTAAAAACATGCCATGAACCATGGAATGGTTCAGCCATTTGAACCACTTCAACCATTCTGTTTATGGTTTGTGGCTAGGTAAAGTTGTTAATAAATTGGGATGGCCCCAAATCTGATCTCCACTTTTCTTCTCTTCATCGTCATTCACCTCCAACCTCTGCAGGGACCGAAACCACCCCCGCCCCCACACCCTACACTGCCTTCCTCTCTAGATCTCTTGCCCCCACCACCTGCTGTTATTGCAAGTTTGCAACTGCCATGGCTGCTACATTGACAACACTAAGTGAGGAGGGTAACAAGGGAAAAGGTTTGTAGTATTGAGGATCAAATCTGTATTGAACAACAATGGGTATGGCATGCATCGCATCAAGGATTGTGCTGACAAGGGATATTGATAGAAATGTAAAATCGTGCTCCAAACACCCTTAGTATGATATTTTTTGGCCTCCAAAATACAGTTGACCTATATATAAATTTTTTCTTGGCTAAATTGCATGCTTTTGCAAGAAATAAGGTAGGACAAGTAATTAAGTTCCCTAAACATGGTCATCTACATGTGTTGAAGCCAAAGTTATGCATACTAATCACATAAAATCACATAATCTGGAATCAAAAAACATATTTAACATATGTCATAAGTATTTAAAATATACATATTTATAACATAACGAACAATAGAAATAGCATCAAGGTTTTTTAAGGGGACAACTATGGTAAAGATTTCAATTTTCTACTCCTCTTCTTGTTCAGACAACTGGTGAGTATAGCATGATTGCACAGTCATGTTGAGGTCAACATCCAAGAAGAATGATTCTAACCTAGTTCTGGATCAAATTCCTAAAGTTCATTTGCTTCACAACTTGATTTGTTGTTTATATGCTTGAACTGAAATTCAAACAAATACATGGTTATTCTATCTCCAAAATGCATAAACCCAAGGTTGAATCTCTGGTAATCAGCATAGGATGACCCTAGGATCTCTCTTTGTTTGTTTCCAACCACAAATGGAGTACAAGCCTATTTCCCCACTAAAAGTCATTGCTAAGTAGTACCGTTTGGTTTGGACATTAGTTCAACATCGATATGTGGCATGGACCTACAGAAATTTAAAACTTATTATCAATGTTAAAATCAAATGCAAATCTATGGACCTGATTAGGAGTTTCCATGGACGATGGAAACTGAAATCGAAGTTCTTAGGTCTTATGGGGCCTTAGTCTTATTGTTTGAGTTCCTTAATAGGCCTATATGACATTTTATTATTTTCTTTCTATTTTCTGCATTTTATTTTGTCATTTAGGACGTTTGAGAGCCAAACAAGTCTTATTTTATTTTAAAGTTACTTGTCATATCATAAAGCCGCTTGCTTGAGTACCAAGTAATGTTTATTGTATTTTACGATTGCTAGTCCTCCGGGCAACCGGACTTGGTCATTAATGGTTACTTGGGCATGATGGTTGGCTTGTGATTGTCTTTTAGAGGAGGGATATATTTGTCATAAGCCACTCCAAGGGATCTCATGTCACATTGATAAATAAAATGAGTTTCCCTTCACTGAGTTGCCATGAGCATACAAAGCTTGGTGTGAGCCCCCAGCCCTCAAAGAGTGAGCCCAAGTGTTTTCTTTCTCCTTATGTTTCTTCCTATTTTCCTACACCATTTTATTTCTATTTGAGCTGTTTTACTATCTTTGCAATCTAGGGATGGCACCGACCCAAACCTGCCAGTTCGGGTCGAAGCGAACTAGACTAGCTGGGAACCAAATTGGTTCGACCTATCATTTTGGTATACGGGTTCCTAGGTTAAATGTGGGTTGCAGGTTTGGATCTATCAAATGGACCTATTTTTTAATATAAAACAGGCCGTCACTTCCATCACTTCATCTTTCCCTGCAATTCGAAACCCTACCCATCATCACTCACCAGTCACCGTCGTCGCTCACTCGTCACAACAGAGATATGAATCTTCTCTCCATTCTCCCTCTCCTCCCTCAAGATCTTCTCTCTTCTTCTGGTTTCAAAGGTAAGCCTCTCTCTTCCTCTTTTTTTCCCCAACAACGGTGGCTCTCTCCCCCTCTCCTCCCCCATCTCTCTTTCTTTTCTTTCTTTTTCTAGCAATGCTGGGAAATTGGTTTTGGACGTCTCCCCCTCTCTCTCCTCCAGGTTTTTTTCTTTTTCTCTCCTCCTCTCTCTATTCTATAGCATCGGTTCACTACAATTCGGTGCAAGATGGTTTGGTACTGTACCAAATCGATTGCTGGCCAGTACAGGGTGCCAGTTCAGTTTGGCAAATCTTGTCGCAAACAAATCCCCTAAACCCTTGCACCCAAATCCATAAAAACTTACATTTAGCTAATCTACCTTAAGCCCCCATCCAATCCTTTAGCACCTCAGCCTAAAAACAGACCTTACCATCCATTCATTGGTTCTCACCAAGACCCTAAATCCCAGGGCTATTGGGGCTTTTCCCAGCTGCAGCCTTGTCTTAATCCTTTATTCATTCGTTGGTTCTCACCTACTGGATGACTGCAAGCTTCCTAAGTCGCTGATTGTGTGATTCACAGCTCATTGGATTTGCAGAGGCTTTTAGCACTCAAAGGTGCCTACTAGGTGATGAACAAACATCATCTCATAGTTACCTTCTTGATTAACATTTCTGCATTGGGTTTCTATCAGTAAAATAGTAGTTTTATTTGCCTAATTAGTCTGATTCCAATCTTAGATTTAATCTTCTAAAGCATTATTTAAATTTTAAAGCCATAAAGATTAGATAGCATTTCATAATAAAACCTTCAAGTGGAAAGGACTTTCAATTTTACTACCCCTCTGGGTTATCCCTCGTCAATATGGGGCGAACCAACTTTGATTTACCTTAAACTGCTCAATTTGGGGTCAGATCAAGTGGCATGGGTGTGATTTTGGAAGGCATTCACCCAAACTGAGAAACTAAATACTATTGTAGGGTTCCTATGATACATTTTGTGATGCAGTGCAAGATGCAGCCAACAGGTATTATAAATAAATAGACCACGCCAAGTTTTGCAAGAGAAAGCAGATTCATGGGTGAAGACTTCAAAAAACAGATTTAAAAGTTCTTGCTAGATTTTCTTATAAATTTTTCTTTAGAGACAGGATCAAATTTTAGTTAAATTTCTATATTTATACTGGAATAATTCTAGCATATTTACTTCATTACCTAGTCCTATTTCTAGTATAATTCTATATTGGTCTAATGCCTAAATTAGGGTGAGGAGTTGTGGTCTAATATATACCTCTACTACATTGCATGAAGATGGCTCTTGACATGTTAATAAAGTGATTTTTGAAGAGAACTTCATCTACCAAGGGTTCTTGAATCTAGTTTCTTTTCAATTTGTGTTTGATATCTAATCTTCATTGTAATAATCGAATCACTCTTCACCCTTCATGTTGCGTCATTTTGGGTAGTACATACCAAAACCAGTTTGTCAAACCTTGATAGGGAGTGAGGTGTGGCATTCCAACCTCTACTACATTGTATGAAGATGGCTTTTGACATGTTAATAAAGTGATTTTTGAAGAGAACTTCATCTATCAAGGGTTCTTCAATCTAGTTTCTTTTCAATTTGTGTTTGATATCTAATCTTCATTGTAATAATCGAATCACTCTTCACCCTCATGTTGCATCATTTTGGGTGGTGCATAACAAAACCAGTTTGTCAAACCTTGATAGGGAGTGAGGTATGGAATCCATAGATAGAACATTAACATCAACATGGTCAAGGCATGATCATAAGAGGATGAAGGTGAAATGGATTTTGGGTAGAAGACAATACAACAACAGTTTCTCATAATTAAACTGCCGAGGGGTGACACCACCACCGACATAGGCTGGACACGGTCAGCAATTTCTAAACAATGGTTTTGAGACCATCCAAATGCCCAATATTTGTCTCACCTTCTTTTAATTTCACTCCTTAAGTCCATCTTAATGGAGAAAAGAGACGGAAGGGATCAACCCCATATGAGCGATGTTAAAATTTACTCAGATCTCAAAGTTAATACACTAATGTGGTTTTAGTGACATTTTTTGACTCTAGTTTACAAGGGTTGTCAGGTGTGAACAAGCAATCACTAGGTAAGCATGCTTGAAAGAATAAGCCTGCAAACAGTGATACAAGTCTCAACAGGATAGAGGCTAAGATGGCCATCTCTTCTCATCCCAAAGAGATTCCAAGATTGATCTTGGCCATCTCGTCCCATCCTATCTAATTTATCATAAAAATATAACTTTTAAAGTTCAAATATGCTTTAAAATAGAATAAAACACTAGAGTTTCTTAAATATTTTTTTTTTTAAAAAGAGCATCCTAAAAAGGAATTTAGATCAGCATTTTACATTCTAATCACTATCAAATCAGGTAAGCTTTACTCTATGTAGGATTAGCACATCCTTCTTCAGTAATTATCCCACCAACATTCCTTCCTTTGTTAATATGAACTTTCCAAAAATTCTTGAAACTTTCCACTAGGTCGCAGTTTTTCCTCAATTTTCTCAATGTTTTATTTCTAAATAATTTTATCTTTTATTTATATAAAGTATCTTGCATCAGTAATAAAGAAAACTTGATATCTTTACATCTGGCACCAAATCAAGCAGAAAAAAAAAAAAAATTCATATGGCCAACCCCAACTAATTTAGGATTAAGGCCTTGTTGTTGTTGTACCTTGCACTAGCCAATAAAGGTTTCACCCAGTACCCTGTACTATAATTTAACCACTAAATTCCTCATGGCGCTGTCTACTACAGACTACATCTAATCCTTTCAAGAGCACCAAAGTCATTTGATGTGAATAAGC
This sequence comes from Metroxylon sagu, assembly GCA_017589505.3. Lineage (NCBI taxonomy): Eukaryota > Viridiplantae > Streptophyta > Magnoliopsida > Arecales > Arecaceae > Metroxylon > Metroxylon sagu. The sequence continues at coordinate 1,295,101 of JACVBY030000612.1, read as the reverse complement.
ATATTATGGTTTCTTCTGTCATCATTATCAAGCCTTCCATCTTTAATAAGTTCAGCATCATTCTCTTTCATCACAAATCACTTTGACCCATTCTCACCAGCCAAAGAGAATGACATTCAGGATTTCTCCATTCTAGCTAGAACCTATAGGAGCTTCTTACATAAGAATCTCAAATAAGTGAGAAGCTCTAGACTGTAGCCTTGCCGTCATAATATAACTTCAGAGGAATGAGGCCCCTTTGTTGTTCTTTTTTCAAAAAGAAAATAACACCAAAGTGATATAAAAAATGTAAAGTTTATCAATACAACTCAAAAACTCATAATAAGAATTATGAAGCTAGTGAAGCATTTCTTTCCCTTTCTGAAGTTTAAAACTCTTTACCGAAAAACAAACTAGCTACCATTCTTCTAGCAGCTTTTAGCTTACAAGATAAAGCATTCAAGTTGAACAAAAAAGTTCGAAATATTGTCACTTTGTGATCATGAAGGATGTGAACATTATTTGCAAAATGAAAGCAGAATATCAAAATTTTTGCAGCCAATCAGAAATGCCATTTGCACAGCCAAGATGATCCAATAAATGAGGCCTTAATTCCTGCATTGCATTCCAAACTAATTTGCAAAATGGATTCACAAGTTCCAATATGATCTTGAATACATCTCTTTTCCAATAACACATGTACGGTGAGAGCAAAACTGGGTAAGAGGATAGAGCATGTATATACTATACTGAAGGAAACATTAAAAACAAAAACCTCATGATTTACGTTTATGTGATTATTCAAATAATGACAAGCATATAAAAGTAAAATATAAAATCTATCATCACTAATGACACTTACTAACTTCTGAATTCCATTAATCATGACAACCTTCTCTTCACTGGCAATGCCTCGAGATACCCAGACTTCAAAAGGGCCCACAGTTCTATCTGTGTGGTTTTTGAGACAAAGATGGACCTGAAGAAACACGGAAGTAATTCAAAATGCCATCCAGAGCAATAAAAGATGCCAAGATCTAAAAACTAGATCAACGATTTTGATTCTACAAATTGAATAGCTGAAGGCCACTAAATTCTTTTTCTTTCCCAAACATAAGAATCTCACAGAACCATAGTATATTCTACAAGATAATTGGGCAGAGGTTCACAAGTGAACAAAAACCCACAAAGTATTCAGTGAACCAGTTTCTCAGTCGCTAATTATACTTTTAACCTATAGTGTTCCTTGAGGACTAACTAAACTAAGACTTGCTCATCAGGTTTCTGGACATAGATCCCCTGGCAGCCTACATGTTCAAATTAAAGTCTCCATTTTAAAAGCTGGTCAACCACAGAGGTCACAAATAAATGAGTGCATTAACCAGCAGGGACCATCTAGAAACAAGATGGCAATAAATAGATTAATCCTGTCAATTATATTAAACAATAGAAAACGTAAAGAAAGAAAAACTAGAAAGAAAAAAGAATTTTCAAACTGCCAGAGCAAATCTATATAATGATGGCATATAACTGGCCTTTCAATTTGACTATTACACACAAATAAATGTGAAATAGTAAGCAACTGTATACCTTGACAAGAGCAGACATATGGACAGATCTTTTTGGCTTTAAAAGGACCTAAAGTGAGGCAGAAATTATGGTTTGATCCAGTCCCATCTATGATTAGATGTTCAATGAATATGTGCTGCAATGTTGGATGAAGCTGATATTTAAACATCTCAATTAAGAATAACAAAATGGTTGTAAACAAGTTTTGTTATGGGATGAAGAAAAACCACCTTTCACCCAGATCTGTTGAGATATTGAATAAAAAGCTTTCTAGAAAGATTATCAAGAGAACTACCACAATCATTTAAACAAATTAATTTGAATCATGATGGAAGGCCAGAACAACACAAGATGATTTTCTTTCATGCAAGATTTATGCTGATTTACATTTCCAAAAAGCACAAGTAGCTGGCTTTAATCAGACAACAGTCATGTTTAAGCAACTCAAGTTATCCATTTACCATAGAGAATCCTTATCTCATGGAATTTTATCTGTATTATTGTATATTTAAAAGGAGAGCATTGTAGATAAGGAAAACCATAACAGTTTAATAAATATAGTTCCAGCTTATCTAAAAGTTAACCAAGTAAATACCTACCAGAAAGGGTCTCTCCAGAATGATAACAGAGGGAACTTCAACAATTTGCACATCGATGTCCTTGTGTGCAATGGGCTGCCAAGGAACAGAGAAGCTTCATGCATTAAAGATAAAAAAAAGCAAACCAATAAAATGAGGCAGTATTTCCAAAAGAATTGATAAACACACCGTAAATGCGGTCTATAAAGCAATAGAAGGGGAGTAATTAAGCATATGGAGGGTTAACATATTTATCCTGGTATGTGACATCAAGCCTGTGATTTAAATTAAGAGGAACAAGTTTAAGTCATTTCATGCTGAAACTAGTTTATATCAGTAACTTTGTGCTAGTTTGGTGTAGCTGTGGCTAGTAAGGCCAAAAGAGCTATTTACAATTTTCATACATGCATCTTAACAAAGAAATATTATAAATGAGAGGACATGATAGCTAGGCCGAAATCTAGGTGACTGCAAAAAAGATTGATTTTTCCAACAAGTTACCAATACACGCACGCATGCACACATGCACGCCCACCTGCCCGCCCAAAAATGATGAGCATCCTTTAGAAGACGTGCAATAATTTTCAAGGAGCACAACCCTTAATGGACATGTTAAATAATATATCTGTTTGATTGGTGTTGGATCTACATATGTTCCTCTCTTTTCTTAGGTCCAGTATTTTCCTTTTAAAAATGTATTCCATGTAAAATGAGTTTTTAAACTTACACGCGTTTTGGTCAATTAAATTTTTGAGCATGTATTGTTTATTAATAGATACTTCAAGTACTCTTCACTGTTTCTCTCTAAGAGCAAACATGCACACATATACACACATGCATGCATAGCCACAAGAATGGGCAGACACACCTTTTACTACATGATGCATAAGAATTCTGACTTCAATGGTCTTAGTTGGAGGCACTGATAAAGCAATCAAAATCCAAGTAACACAGTTAAGTAGAAAATATCTTTAAAATAGTTGATAGTTTCATATATTTCCTAGTATTGCGTATTTTTCCTTGTTATTCCTGCATACTGCTGGGTGCCATACTGCCAAAAATGCATCCTTATCAGTCTTACTACAACATGAACCCTTGTGCCACCATATATACACGAGTGAAATCAAGAATCCTGTAAAGCAACATCGCAATAACTAAAGATACAGCAGAAGGATCGGTTTAATACTTTTTTTAGTGATTATGCTATATATGCTTATCTGAAAAAGCATGCATATCTAGGATGGATTCTGATGCATTATTGGTTGGACATTTTATAAATGTCATCATAAAAACATTAGAAATAGCAAGAGGTACAAAATATTGAAAACAAGAAAGTCAGATCCGAAATCTTAAAAGGATTGAATTCATATTTCACCTTGAAAGCTTACATCAGATTTTGGATGATAACCCAATAATACATATAGTAGTATACTATGATAAAGTATCAAGTAAATACATAATAAGCTAAAGGAACAAAAACTAAATCTAGCTCAACTCAAATCAAGGTTCAAATTATGTCTGCATTGTGTTAAAACTCAGAACTGAGGACTGAGGAATAGCTTGGTTCAATATGTATCGGTTGTTTAGATTGGATAGATGATGCGATAAGAGGACTTGATGTAATGCTTTGATGCCAAAATTGATGCATAAGAGATGCATCATGATGTGTTTCAAAGGGATCAAAAAGGTCTATATAATATATAATTCAGCACCACAGAAAATTAACGCACAGAAATCAGATCTTAAACAGCACTAAAGTTATCAAACAAGTGTAGAAAATCTTCTCTAGCTCTAACAAAGTTAAACTAATCAATGAGAACTGGATATTACTTACATAAAGTGCAAAACAGATTCAAATCAACGAAAACAGTCCACTTTTATTGATTCCAACAATTCTAGCCCTAAGGATAGTATATGAGCCTTAAGGGCACAAGAAATAATGTTGGTCGATAATGAAAAAGGAGAAAACAACAAATAGAACTCAAATCCTCACTAGATAGTATAGGGAATAGGGTAAACAAGGAAAAAAGTCTTGAGGTAATGCAACCCTAAGGAAGGATACAAACAATACCCATTTGCACTCCATGAAGAAAGGTCAGCCACAAAAAACTGTGCTGAAGTCTTCGAATCAAGCTCAAGACTCCAAGGCTTGCAAACCCGCAACTCGTAGAAAGGAGCAATAAAGACAGAGAGAAACAAGAAGGGGACGGGGGATGATGGTGCCATATAAAAGAGAATAAGGAGGGACGGCGGATGGTATGCCGTATAAGAGGCAAAACTAGAGGGAGTAGTTGATAGAGGTGCCGCTAGAAAGAGAGCCGTAACTTCTCAAAGAAAATAACTCATAAAACATCAAACCCTAAGTGTCCAAGTAGTAATATATTTATAAGAGAGGATGAGGAAAAAAAACTTAATGATCAACAGATTAGATTGGGTGACTCATAAGTCATCCTAATCTAACCATCTAAAACAAATAACTTATGCTAATTAGATCTAGGCCCTCCATCTAATCCTTAAGCTAGAATCAATGGATGTAAACAATCCTCACATTTAGGTTTAAAACAAAAGATCTAGGCATCCAATTGGTGATAGATGGACACTAAATAAAGTCCATAAAATTGAAAATAAAATTACAAACTAAATCAAAAAGAAATCAGCCCTAATCTCTATCAGCACAGCTCCTCTTGGTACAAGGAGGGTCTATGTAGGCAAGAACTGCAAGGATCACACCTTAACCACTTAAACTAACTTGGATCAAGCAATTTGGTGTTGGTTTACCCTAAACCAGCCCTGAACTGATCTCAAATCTAGCAACACACTAGACTACCACTCAAGATGCCTTTTTTACCCTATTCCTTTCCTAGTTTCCATAAGTTGAAAATGAAAATCAAGGGAAAAACACTGAGGTAACTATTAGAAGATCAACCACAAAGACTTTGAAACAAACTAAAATCCATTGAAATGTACAATTTGTTACAAACCATCCTAAATTTAAAGGTCAATTCAAAAACACTATCTCTGATATTTGAATGATATGGTAGTAACAGATATAAGTTCTCTAAAGGATTAAAAAAGAAGAGAAAAAAATCTAGTAATTAAATAAATGACAAAGAATTGTATAGAGAAAACCTTGAAATCAATCCAAGCCTCCAAGAGAAAAGGAGGGGGGGGGGAGGAAGCTAGACCTTGATGGTACAATTCAATATGATGTTGAATGAGACTGACAAAGAATATAACAAGCCAATAAGTTTCACATATTCCATCAATTGGTTTGCACATGCCAAGAGATAAAAAGCCTTAAAAGAGTGATTTGTTTGTCTGAGCAACTATAGTTTCAAAACAAAAGGGTTTATTTATACAAGAAAATAAGACAGACACTGTCAATAATTGACTAAAGCACAATACAAGTAAAATCTCCCTTGATTAATTAAAAGCAAAATATAGTACCTACAAATTTATATATTCTGGTAGTCCAACAAGAGCTTAATTATCAGATACTATTGTTTTAAAACCCTATCGATCTTGGCAGTTTAAATAAAGTGATGTTAGTAATTGGGACCCTAATGATTATTGTAAATTGATAATAGTGAATAGCTGGAAGAATATTATGATGAATAAAATATGCCTTTAACAGTTGGATCAAAATCCAGAGTAGGACCACCAAAAAAGTCATCATTTGCCACTGATTATTTTAAATTACCCTGTTTCTTTTTTTGTTTGCTAGTCAAATGGTCGGTGCTACTTCTAGACTTCTTTAATGTATATTGATCCACTAGTTCTAAGTTGCAGCTGCCAGCACCACCTTGTATATTGGATCTATCGTTTTTAGTAACCAAATTGCTTTTGAAATAATTATAGTAACATCCATGCATTTTAGTATATTTTAGATTCCAAGTCATGTGATTTATGTCTAAAGTATGCAAGTTCTAACTCAGCATGCACAAAAAACCATGACTAGTATAGCTAACTCGACACTGTCACCTTCTTTCTTGTGGACCAAAGCTCCAAGACAAGCAAACAAGTTAAAAAAAAATAAAATAAAATAAAAAATAAAAATAAAAAATCCAATATCAGAATTTGGAGGCCAAAAATGCTGTACCAAGGGTGTTTGGGGGTATATATGGGTTTCCATCAATACTTTTTGTTGGCAAGAACATCAGAATGGTGGGGTTCCGTACCCACAATAGGTCTATACAGGTTTTTGATCCTCAGCATTCTGAAACTTTGTTAGTACCCCATTGTTCTAAACAAGGTCACAAAACATGATAGAACCTTACAATCCATGACAATCCCAATCAGATGTAGTTTCAGCTTTCTGAATTCCTTCATGGTCATTGGAACTGGACCTCTATAAGTTCAAATTAAAAATCCATTTCCTTGACCATTATAATGGCAGATGTACCACCAAATAAAACAAAAATAGTTCCATGTTGCACATGCCTATGAGTTAGTCTTAAGGAAGCAGCATAGAAATCTGCATCAAAATGAGAATGCAGCTCATCTAAGCTAACTAAATTGGCATTATTTTGGTATAATGGTGGCTCTGATGTTCAACTAATTGTTTGCTGGCAAGATGTAGAATTTTAGAATATGCCAAGTGGCGTTAAAACTCATAGCAGGCAAAATGAACAAATTCATAGTCAGGGACTTGTACTAACAGTGCCATGAATCTGCTGGGTCTGCAAGCGTCCAGGTTCACCTAAATTTGTACGCCATGTTATCTGAAGTTTACCAAGAATATTGCCTCCATCGACCTTTGCATGCCCAGATTCTTGGGATGACAGTCTTAGTTGATATAGATAATTGTGAATTCCTCCCCCAGCTCTGATGAGGACAGGTGACCTAAATATTCCCCTGACCAAATAATTTCATATCAATCATGAAAGAATGCTAGATAAAATGAAATTAAAGCATTTGAATGGACAAGTATAGAAGGAAAAACATATATTGCCCCATGTGAAGATTTTGAGTCTAATCACCTTGTCTGAGAGTTAATTTCTGAAGAATGTTCATCAGCTTCCAACCTCGTTGCAATCCAATGCTGTGCAGGTTCAAACTCGACTTGATCCATATAAAGATTCGATTTTGTGTGGTTCTCTATACATGCCTCCAAAATTGTATTCTCCTGAAATGGAAGATCTAACTTGTAGTGGTCTTATAATAGGTGGATTTATTTTATTGCAGAAGAAAAAGCAATTTAATGATTATAGACAATCCAAACATCATCTTAATCATGATTAACATGGAAATTTTGGAGTATATACATAATCTGGTTTGCGTAAAAAATATTTTATAAAAAGATCAGTAATAAATAGATGGGGTCATTCAGGAAAACTACAAAAAAATGCTACTCCATCAAATTAAGTTAGTGAATATTTCTGTCAAAGCTTCCAACGAAAGATGATGACTTCCCTCCTAAAATCTGGATGAGCCTCGATGCAATGACAAGCTTGTTGGCCTCAAACAATTTTTCTTCTCAAGTTGTGGAAAAATAATCTCATTGGGAGTTTTCTGTACAACAAAGACAGACATTGTTTGGCATTGCACTTAAAGGGAGGGCCAAAAGTACTGTTAAGTGATTTTGAACTATTTGATAAAAGCTTTGAAACAACTTTCTAGCTCTTCCAGAAGCCGAAAAGTTTACTAGAGAAAAAATATAATTTGAAACATTTAGACAAAAGTTCTGCTTGAGATGCATTAGAAGCTATTGTCATTGGACTTATAGGTCACAAAATCAAAACATGAAAATAATCACATTTAATAAACTAATATATCAATATTATAACAATATAATATTATTATAACTAAAATATGGTTATATAATATATTATAATATTGAAATATAATATAATATATTATTATGATAAATTACAATGTAATATAATTATATAATGACATTACAAAAATTATTACATTTTTATAAGACCTAAAATTATTATTTATTATAATATTTAGATTAAAATATTAAAATAAATAATTTATAAATATGAATACTTTAAAATAACTATTTTTGATACAAATAATTAGACAATTAAAAGCATCATGCAATGACCCTTTCTATTATTCCATGTTACTAAAAGCACTCTCTCAGTTTGATTACCAAATAAATGTTAAACTTGTATAGCACTTTAGAATATAGTTATCAAATAGTAAATAGCTTCTATTAAAAGCTCTACTAGTGAAGGATTTATGGACAACAAGCTTTTCTACCTACAACAAAGCTAAATGGGACCTAAGGCCTCTCAAGGAGGAAGAACAAGTAGCGTTTACTACATATAATAAAATGATGACAATTTCATGAGCTAAATGATCTGACAATGTATTGATGATCAATCTGAACATGGAGAAAGAATACAATGCCCCATCAACTAAACAAGATCCAGATCTCATAAAAGAAATATGCAACTTTTTTGTGCATGGTTTTAAATCTTGGCAAGATGTGGGGCACCTGGCTGTTTCATCCTATCCCTATGACAAAATAGGAACTGGGATAGGGGCTAGATCTGAAACCCATCTACATAGGGAAAGAAGAAGAAAGGTAAAAAAGAAAAAAGAAAGCAAGAGATAAGAAAAGGAAAAAATAAAGGAAAGAAAGGAGGAGGAGGAGGAGGAAAGAAAAAAAGTGAGGGAGAAGAAAAAGAAAGGAAGGAAAGAAGAATGGATGGAAAGAAAGAAGAAGAAAAGGAAAGAAAGAAAGGAACATGAAAAAGAAAGAAAAAAAAGGAAAGAAGGATAAATAAGGAAAGAAGAAGAAAGGAGAAGGAGAGAGGCTACCTATGTGGATGCTTGAACAAGATGGCCACTGGGATGGAGCATGACAATGTGGCATCCCATTTTCTGGAGAAATCAGGATGCTTCAATTCCATGGCATTTAGAATCTTGGTTTTGAGCTCTTCACATTGTTTGCCTAAGTTATGTTATTCGTTAGTTTACGGGTATAAACAAGCAAGCTAGGAGCAAGCAAGAGCGAGTTCAAGCTCCGCACACCTAGGATCAAAAGTGCATCCTTTTCTCAGGTCTAGAAACCTAGCAGTAAGGGTGCAAACAAGAGAGCAGAAGGGGGATTCTACTATGGATAGAATAAGGCCATAGAAGCTATAGATCAGTTTGAGTTGAAGAGTGCCTCTATCTTCAACTAACCATCACATTTCTCTCTGTTTCTACAAGATATTAGATAGATACCACGACCTCTCTCTTCCTATAAGGGTGTTAGATATATAGATAGACACCACAAATTCTCTCTCTTCCTACAAGGGTAATAGATAGCGAGGGGGAATGCCAGTGAACAACAACATAATATAATCTATTTGAGCCCCTCCACCCTTCTCCCATTAATGTTAGTGAAACAGTGATCATATTTATTAAATATCGAAACTGTTAGATTAAAGTTAATTGGCTGGGTTCTTCTTTTCTTCAAAAAAAAATTACTACCAATGATATAGAAAATTTAGTAAATGGAATCATATACATAACATATTGGTAACTTGAGCTATATCAAGCCAGACACAAGTGAGCTGGACCTAGCTCATATCTGGCTCATTTATTAATCAAGTGACCAATATCAAGCTCAAACTTCATAATAAGTTGCTCACCAACAGCTTCTTTGTCCAACAGCTCTATGAGTTTCTCAATTATAAGCTCTATAAGAACATTACTATGCACCATCTTCAACCTTTGTCTGGTGAAAAGCCTATAGTTCATACTTTGATCGAGTATTTGCATCTAGTAGGTATTCTAGAATTGGACTATTATCATAACAAGTGATCTAGTTGTTTTTAGTTGTATGGCTAGACTCATTGATCTTCTCTGTTTGATACCTACATTGTTGTACTATGTTCTTGCTCTTCAGGTATCCACATTGACTGTTTACTATGATGATTAAGTCAGAATATTTAATATCAGCTATAGAGAAACTTAACGTCACCACTTTAGCTATTTAACATTGTTCAGGTTACAAGTGAGACCGTGGTTGCCAGTGTATGAAATGAAAAACAGAACAAAAAACAGAACAAAAATATAAAACGTTTACTTCTCAATATGCTTACACAAATCTGATATATGAATCATGTTTGGTAAATAAACCTTTTTTTTTATGTACACATTTGCAGACATCTAATCAAACAATGTTCAACTTTACGTAAGACAAACGTATTTATGCTCTCCATATCGTGAAAGAAATATTTTAGAATCTCTCTGATTCTAAACAGAAAAGAAAAACCAATAAAGTTGGTCCTTCTAAAACATTTTTTTATCAAAAGAATTACCATAATGAATGAAATCATTGTCACCAAAAACTTTCTTAAGAACTTGCATTCTCAATTCCCTTCATATAAATATATCAACCATGGGGGAAAGGATTCCTCATAAATATGGTTATCTCAGATCCTTGACCTATGTCTCTGCAATAGAACAAGATAACAGAAAGATAATTGCATCCCAAGACCTCACTGCTTCAGTGCTGATCTTATATAACTTTTAGAAATGGAATATGAATCACATGTTACTTGACAATACTAAACTGATGTAGAAACTTATATAATGTAGGTAATGTTAAAATTTCAGATAACTGTTGCCATTAAAATGGATAAACTTACAATCAGCAATTCCAGTCAGGAATCAGGAAAAACCTACCTTGACAGTGCGAACCTGAACAAGAGAACAAGAAAAGGCTATCAGATAATGCACAAACAGATTAATCTATTAAGTAACACAACTCTCTCTAATGTCACACGAATATGGTAGCATATTAGAGCAATTTTCATTAGGATTTTTCAAAATAATTGCTTATTGATTTTGATTTCAGCTATCTTTAACAAAGATGCTCATACTCTATCATGTAATGTCCTTCCACATTTGTAACATAGCAGTATAACATAGCAAGAAGATGGTACCTTTGTTCTAACTGAAAGTGGGTTTGCAACAACGAACTTAAAAAATTGTGGAAGGTATTTGCGCTCACCATCCCCATCATTGTACAAAGCAGTGCAAACAAGCCTAGAAGTTGGTTAGCAGCATAACCCAGTCAACTCACATAATAAAGGCTGAAGTTGCCATTAAATAAAACCATGAAAACGGTCTGTCATATACATGCTGAAAAGCAACCTACGTGTGAGGCCCCAGTTCTTTCACATCATGTTCTACTATAAAATCATATCTGCCTCCTGATCGTATGGTTTCAACAGGTGATTTTGATGTATCCAACAGCAGTATTGTTTGCCTTCCTGTCTGAATTTCTGCCTGAACATAACACAAACTGTTAAAAATATGAAGTTCCTTTGTTAGCAAAGTTCCAATGATCAAATTTACTCATAAAACCATAAGAAGGATGAATTATGAAAACTAAACAAGAAATGTATATACAAGGAATCAAGTGAATATTTTAAGCATTTAACAATGTGAAGGCTATGATCCGATCAACCAATTATGCTTTGACCTAAAAAATTTTGGACACCTTGCATCTGTTTCTATATGTTTTTGAATTATAATGATGTATAACTGAAAAATAACAACTGCAGTAATCTAACAAATAGTGACTCTAAATTTCTTTATCCAAATGACAGGGAATTATTGCAAATTCAAGAAAGATATTAGAGGAAAATGTGCCCATGTAACATGGTGGTTCACATACATACCATAATACCAAATAGGCATAGGAAAATTGAGTAACTCAAGAAAATTTAGGGATCAGCTCACTTGTCTCTTAAGATTGACTAAGCATTTAGCCCCATAAAGTAACGTCTACAAATAAACATAGAAGAGTGAATCATGCAGCAAAAGGAACTCATGTTTTCAGTCAGTGTGTTCAAAAATTCTTTGATTTTGCTCATACTAATCTTATACTTATAGTTCTGTAAGTAAATTAAGCCTTTTTGCTGAATCAGGAGCAACTCTTTAGACCAAAACCTACAGAGCAAGCACCGAATTATCCAAAATAATTACAGAATAACTTTAATAGAGCAAATCCTCAGCTTGACAGCATAAGGTTCTACATATCCGAACCCCCCTCTGTTCTGACCACTGAATTAACAAGCCAAAATTATTAAATTCATAAGCAGCCCCCAGGTTCAAATGCACTTGTGCATTGTAATAACCCAACATATACTAGTGTTTCATGGATATGGATATAAGAATCAAATTCAGACACACATTGAAGTGTCTGACTTAACAAAAGAGAACAAGAGACATCCTCAGATATGTAAGATAAAATATAGTTTTTATTAATTATATATCTACACCTTTAAATATTGTTTGTTAAAACATTATAAAAAATTTACTTGCTAAGATCTTCCAGTATACATTTTAATCATTCAAGGTTCCTAATTAACTTAAAGAGACAAGAAAGATAATGTTTTGTGAAGTTATTTTAATACATACATCCTTGACCAATCTCTAAAAAGAATAAATACTCATTTATAACTACAAAATAAGGGGGTCAAACGTATTGTTGGAAGAGTTCAGCTCCTTGTCAATCTTTAAAAAGAGGCAACCAGATAACTTTATAAATATCCCAGTGTCTGATAAATATCCAACTTGGATAAGTATTTCACACAGGTATTTGGAGCTGGACACTATTGTTCAGGTAACATAGCATATACTTAGCATATACATGTTATGCAAGCAAAAATCTGCAAACTAGCATTTTGTTGAAGTGCTAAGCATTGTTTTAAAGATAGACATGTGAGTTTTCTTGCCATTAGTAGCTGGAATCTTCTACCTTGAGTACTATGTCTACTTTGGAATCTCCATGAAATCTTGAACTTGCACTTGCTTCCTAGATGTTTTCTTACTTGTGTCTAAAATATCTACTTCCCCACAACTGCTCCTATTTATGGAAACTAATTTCTTAACAAATCTTTGGATTTTAGCAATGTTTAGCATAACAAAATTTAAGAGATGTTAAAATTTGATAGGAACCAACATATTTAGATACTGAAATTTGATCCAACCCTGAAAAACTAAAGCTGAGAAAGAAAATTTTATCATTCCAAAATGAAGACTGTTTTCATTGAACTCAATATAAAGGTTATTTCTTATTTACATGTAAAATCTTGAGGACATGAGGAAAAAAGCATTTACTTAATTGATACTTACATAAGTTTGTCTTTATTAGCCCATTTACTTAATTGATACTTACATAAGTTTGTCTTTATTAGCCCATGCAAGGTTTTATATCCCGTGAGATAGGGCCATCATGCTTTTTTTATGGAATGAGATGCATTATCATACCAATCCATCCTGATAATTGGCATGGAAGATATCCCAAGACGTGCTGATTAGAATGTTGGGTAAATAATGGGATGGTCCCTACCCAACACTTGGAACGGCAACCATCCTAACATCCATTGGACATTCCACTAGGATTTGAAACCATGATCCTATCTGCATTCTCTAGTTGTCTACTTGCTCAGTCACAAACTCATCCAACTAGTCCTATTAACTGATGATGCAGGAATCTTTTGAGACTTTAGTTTTTGATAAAAGTCCAGCAGTCCAAGCTTCTTTTCTGTTTTCTTTGGCTCAGAAATTGTTTAGGAAACCTGATTTATGTATTTAATTGCTTTCATTATTTGAGGTGTTTTAGACAGGAAAGTATTAGAATAGTCTACTGTTCGCAACTAGTATGGTTGTTTCTCTCCCTCCCTTATTCCTTCCAACCATATTATCTCTTTTACTCTCTTATTTATCTTCTTCTTTATTCTCCTTGTTATCTTCTACTATTGATGTGCACAACTGTTTGAAGCCTTCAAAGCCACAACAACAAAATCCAGATATAAACTAGATTATTTTGCTGCAATGAGGTTTTGATTTCAACTTATGTTAATCTATTTTGTTCTCAGACTGATCATACAATGCCTCGTTAAAGGCCTCGTTGTTGAAACAAATAAATCCAAGATCAACCCTTAGTTTTAGAAGAAGAAGAAGAAGAATTGCGGTTTCATTTCCAAGAAGACGATAATGAAAGGAAGATTGGATAAGTAGTTGTAGTTTCATTTGCGTCATTTGCGACTTGAATTTAAGTTTTCAAGCTTTTGAGTCTTCTAGGAATCTCCCGTTGTGGTTTCACTTGCATCATTCTGATCATAACTCCCAAACTTACACAAAGAAACTAACGGATCCAACTGAAAGTAGAAGAGAAAAGAAGATCACACCTTGATGACTACATCCCTTGCCTCGAAGTTGGAACTGTTGTTGATGCTGATATAACTACAGAAGGTCTCCCCCAAATATATAGCTCTATGAATACAAAAACAGAGAGAAGGATGTAAGAATCAAGGTGTATAGATCGAGATCGAGAACGAGAGAAAGAGAGACCCGAAGGACTGGGGGAGAATTAGATTGCCCGGGAGGGCCATGGCGTCGATGGGGTTCTGAAGCTGGAACCGATCGCGGAAGCTGAAGTCTCCGCTGCCAACGCTGCCGGACGAGAAGCGGTCGAGGAGGCGGGGAGAGACGCGGGGGTCGTCGTAGAGGTCTTCGCCGGCGAGCAGGTCGAAGGGGTCGAGTCGGAGGACGGCGTCCTCCGCTTGGAAGGTAGGGCGGCAGAGCCGCATCACTCGGAAGGCCAGGGAATGGTTGGTCGGCGATCCTCCCGGGTTCTGACCCGACATCGTCGGCGGGGTCGAGGACCGATTGTCGAAGGAGGCTTGATCTACTGGGCAAGGAGGGGCGAACCAAGGCCGTCTGACAGCGGCGCCACTACGATGAACGAGCAAACAAAAACACCAAAAAGGGACGGAAAAGCGCGGCCAAAATGTTGGGATCGGGCTAATCGTAGTGCCATTAAAACCTCTCCACATCTGCGGATCCAGGGCAGAAGAGATAGGGTAATTACGGAATTTACGAGGATTCAGAGATGAGATGAGAAAGATAATCGATGGCTAAAATTACACTTATATGTTGAATTTAATTACACTTATAAAGCACTGCTTTTATTTCATATCCATACCATAGAACTAAGGCATAATAATATATAAGATGATACGAATATGACAGCATTATTACATGAATAACACGACATCGACGCATAATTTATTTAATAAATAATTCATATTGAATTGATACGGCATAACTCACTCAATATGAATAGATGTAACTTGCTTAACATAAATAGACTTGATCTGACTCACTTAATATATTATGAACTAAATAGGTTGATCTTAAATGGATCACTTTTAGGTTAACAAATCAACTTATGATATGATACAATTATTTTATATTATGATCGTATCAATATTTTTACAATACGAATTCATTTAAGGTCAACCTAAATCCACTTATTTCATATTAAGTTTGAATTGTGTTTACATATTGTATCCAGTTTTGCTATCCCTACATGTAGCCAAGCTCCAAATCCAATTGTTCTTTCTATTTTTGGATTCATACGGATCTCAAAGCCATTTCGTCTTTTTCATTTTTAGGATTCATAATCTGTATTGATCTAAGAATAAAAAAGACATTTGGGCCTAGAGTCAGCTACATATGAATGTAACTAAGCTCGGCTCTTTATATATATTAGTTTGATGACTTTATCCATTTATCCAATTTCTTCCTGCAATGCTTCTCCATTTCATTAATTTTGATTTTGGTTGTTTCACAGTTATTGTTGCCAAGCTATATTTTAATGCTACCTTTGATATGATTTCATATTTCTATTGTAGTTTCATTATAAAAAATAGGGCAAGTAAAAAATGTGGATCCAGAATCGCGCTAGGTCTTATTTAATCATTTGAAGGATCAAGGTTGATCTTTCTCATATCTTTCTATACCATTTTTCAATAGCAACATTCTTTTTGGCATAATTATTTTAATCTTAAGCTTCGAATCATAATTGAAGTCTTGGTTCTGAATTTGAGAATAGGCATGATAATTTTTCTTCGACTCCATAGAATCCTATTTTGGGCATGATTTTTTAGTGTTGATAGATTGAAAAGAAAATTTTAGAAAAAATCAAAAACCTTATGGTTAAGGTAGAAGTAAAGCTAGTTCATGTACTCCTAACCACAAACCCACTTTGAACTACCCCAAATACTTTTAAAAAAATTAAATATTAAAAAAATATTTTTCAATATTTTCCAAAGATAATTAAGAAAAGAAAAAGAGTAGAGAAGAGCCAATGGAGCGAAGTCAGAAAACAATCATTTCTTGTAGGACTAGGAAAAAAGACTAAAATTATTACTTCTAAGATCACTAGTAATAGAATTATCAGCGATAAAATTACCAGTGATCTAACATCATCTTATTTGGTATGAGATATTTCAATAATCAAAGATCATCGATGATCACAAATCATTATGTTTGGTATAACAAGAAATGAAAAGTTACCATGCATACAATACTAATAATACTCTTTAAAATTTATTTACATAATATATTTCATATCTTATATAATAAAAATATTATTATATTATATAATATATTATGTATAGATTATATATTATAAAATATTATTATGTAATATTTATATATTATAAATATTATATTATATTATTATAATATGGGGAGAGATAGCAAATATAAGAATAAAGTTGTTCTAATTTTTTTTGAAAAAATCACCACTACTATGTGATCCAATATTTTTAGCCCTGAATGGAATTAAAATCATTAGGATGATCCTAATCCTATGATGATGACACACCATTACCCAAATAAAGATATCAAACGAAATGATTTTATTATCGTCCAAGATTACGAACAAAGATCACCAAAAATAAAAAAGGATATATCCCCTTGATCGAAAAGAATATATCCCATGATAGTGGTACATCACTGTTCAAATAGAGATGCCCAATAAAATAATCTTACCATCCAAGATTAAGAATAAAGATCATTGATGATCTTTGCAAAGATCACTCCATAATAAACAGCCCCCAAGGGTAGAGGAGGGATGGGTAAAATACAACCCGGTTGAAGCTAATGCTAATTTTTCTTTCCATGCAACTCATCTCATCAACTTTGATCATAATCTATTGTGGACTGCAAATTTCCACCCTCGATCGGGGCCTATAATTCCAATGCACTTGGAAGTGGCATCGCTATTGTACTCTCGATCATAATGGATATTAGATTTCGATCCCTCCTTTTATATTCGTTTTAAACTTCAATGGCTCAGAGGATGTACCCTGCCCATAGGGGCTGCTAATGGCCCGTCAGTATCTCTTGGGTTTTGGGTAAAACAAAAAGATGGGTGGCAACCAACAGGTCTACCTTGCATTAAAACAATGAACACTATAACAAAAATTCAAAATATAACAATATATTAATCCACCAAACATTACCTACTCTCGAATCAACAGGTACATCACGCATGCCAACCACTATCAAGTAATACCAAACACAGCCATTGAGAAGGCTTGCTAATATCCAGGAACAGTTTCCCAAATTTCCATTATAAAAGCCATTTTTTTTTTATCAACAGTGGCATGACAAAGATCTATAAGCCTCAAATTACAGTCTTAGGTCACAGAATGCATGGATACAAATCTCACCATGAACAGCAATCAAGACAAAGAAAGAAAGAGGAAAACAGACACACATTCTCCTTTTCCATATACATATGCACATTAGTAACAGTATAACAGAGTAATTTGAATATGCATTCCAAAATCTCATGCATTTGGCCCATGGAAAAGCATCAGGAAGGCCGAGCTAGAGGAAGATCAGCTGGGCAAACTGCAATCAGAATATGCATTCTTCGCAAATCAAACAACTCGAACCCAAGTTCCCCCACACATTGGGCAACCATGAGCCCAACGGCTAATCCACCAAGCTTCACGTTCATTTGTAGGATTAGGAGCACCAGGCTGTGCAAATGCACAAGTTTGCCGCAAACACCGTATGCACTGCACAGAAGAAAAGAATGAAAGAGAAATTTACAATTTGAGCAATGATGCAAATGAGAGACATCGATGCGGATAAGCATAACATACTGAAGATGGTACAGGGGGTAGTAACAATACATCCAAAGTGTCGCATGAAAAACATGTTGAATGTGGAGGATTCTCATTTTAAAAATAATCAGACCTGGAATTTTGCATCAAAGGAACAGGGAATAATACTGTGACCAAGAATAAAATTCTCTTATACCAAGTTGGTACAAGGAATGTAAGTTCCACATTGGATATAACCTTCAGATATCAAGGATAGCAGATGGTTATATGATGCAAACCTCCTGCTTTTTATACAACAAATGGTCCCTAAGTTGCATATTTCTCGCTTCTATCCATCATGAATTAACTGTGATACTGTTTGGCACATGGCCACATGCAGTGCACATCTTTTAACCAAGACAAGGGGGTATTTGATGGATGACTGATGCCAATGAACAATTTGTTTGGAGTAAATTCGATAAATATACTCCCGATTTAATATCATGCGCTTCTTTCATTCACTGACTTATGTTTAATATGGAGGGGCAAGGATGTGGATATAAGACAGAAGGGAGGCGCATGCCCCGCCACTAAGTAGGTTTTATGTATCAGGAGTGGAGTTAAAACTAAGGGAGGAGAGATGCCAGGGTCCACTCTCACGAGTTTGCTCCATCCCTTGAACAGAGCATAACCTTGAACAACAGTAACAAGTTTAAGCAATCCAGAGCTGCAAATATAAATTAGAGCATTAAAAATCCATGAAAGTTTGAGGGAGGTGAGACTTATGAAACCAAACCTTGTACCAGACACCTTCTAGACCTGTTTTCCACACAGCTGTAATAACATCCCTCCGAGATCCCATAATACCAAGATAGGATCCTAAACCAACTGAAGTTTTCAAGCCAAATGCTGCGTCTCTCTCAGACAACCTGCGTTTCCTTGGCCAGAGGGCTTGAGCCCCAGAATAGTCATTGTAATCTTCATCCAACTCAGATACATAGGGATTGTAAGAACCAGAAAGCTTTGATTTTGGTTTGTTATCCAAAGGACCGAGATCTTCGGGATCTGACCAGGGGCCACCAAACATATTGCGTCTATGCCACTCTTCGGCTGGAGGGTGTAGCTCTAACTCACGGAGTAGAAGCCCAGCAGCATCAGCTCCTCTGGGACGAGGCATATTCTGCATGTTTTAAGCCCATAAGATAAGAAGATATGGTTGAAGATAGTAGTAAATCATATAAAGTACTGGACAGGGGGGACACTATATCCAACAGTCCTTAGAAAACAAAAATTGTCAATTCAAACTGTAGGAAAGTAAAATCTTGGAGGATAAATACAAGAATTGCGAGGATGTCACTGAATTTAGAATATCTATGAACAAAAATAGCTCTGAGATCCGCCATAGCAACAGCAATTTCACTTGATAGGACTACCAAGTGTGGGACTGAAGCATATAGGATACAACTGAAGCATTTTCCAACTAAGAACAGAAGAACATTTTCATGTCATACCTGCATGTGTGGGCCAAGCGATGCTTCTACAACCTCAGGTAACACTGTGTAATTTCCATCAATATAATGCAAGCGTATGATGATATTGCTGGCCCCAACCTGGGAGGCAGGTAATGGGTGTTGCAGACTAGATGTTCTTCGACAAAGATCTACCAATATGAGGAAAAGGACCTTCACCTGCAAGGGAACCAAATGTCAAACAGATATTTCACTAAATGAATTCTAGATGCCTAAGCTAGAAATACCTGAAAATCATTCACAAATCCAATGGACATAGTTTCAAATTCTTATGGAACGTCCCGTGGGACATCAGAATGGATTGCAAATTCTGATGGGACCTTCCTGTCATTGTCCCACATCACAATTGGCACGTCTTGGGACATCTCCCATCCCAAGAGTCAAGACGGGGCAAGACTGAGGCATGTCCGCTCCATAGAAAAATTAGGATGGTCCTGTCCTATAAAATTTAAAACCTTACCTAACGATGTATAGTTCCGAAAGTACTATACAGGTAACCCTAGTAGTATCCCAAGTTTAGAAACTAACCCAAAAAATAAGGTGATACAGGTCACTGGGAAAAAGGCAGCTGCCACATAGATGCACCACTATCATTAGATCTCCTAGAAATCTAGTTAATAGGATATTCCATTATGCTGGACAAATAATTTTTTTTTTTTACCACAGTCTCTCAAGATGCACTCAATCAGGAGTTGGATTCTTTTAAATGTGGCTGTGATAAAAAATAAGCTTAGCTTCTTTGATGCAGATAGCACAAAGATGTGTCTCCAAAAATGCAGAAAGGTTTCACCTCATGAACCAAGACAAATCAAAAATATTAGAAATAGACCCCGTACATAACGAAACATCTTCAACTTTCCTACAGACACTATAAATTGATACGTAAACCACCACATAAGTATTAATTTAATCTAGTGCCTACCATGTATTAATTTAATCTAGTGCAAGTAGAGCCTTCCATTTTATGATCGAACTCACTGGTAAGAGAACTACTAAACATGCACATTTAGACATACATAATTCATTTTGGGCATATTAACTATTGTGAATTATGATAAGCAAAGAGGATTCTCATTCTGAATGGACCTTCATGCAATTTACGCTAACATGTTTTGTCTGTAATACTCAGCAATCTAATTAAAACTGATTTCAGTTATTTCTTACTTTAGGTGTGAGACAGAACACTGTGCTTGGAGTAGCACTAGCAAATGGCAGTTGATGGTAAGAAATTATCTGAAATGATTTTGACATGCATAAAGTAGCCTACTTAAGATAAATATGTTCCCAGACAACATGCATATTATTATTTAAGTTAGAGTTGAAAAGATGAGGGGAAATCCAAAGAAGACACATTACGCAGGCTTGCAAACCAAGGAACAATGCATTGCATGTAATGCAAGGTTTTAAAACTCGTGGGATGAGGTTGTTCCACATTTTTCTTGGAACGGGATGGGCTACCATCTCAACACTTGAGATAGAGGGTGTATTAAATCGCACCGATTGAGCTACTGGGAAGATGACGGGATGGTCCCATTCTAACACGTGGGACAACAATCCATCTCGACATCCCACAGGATGTTCCGCTAGGACCTAAGATCCTAATGTCAATGTCTAGGGAGAGGGGGGAAAAATGTAGGCTGTTTTTAGTTTACCAAAACGTTTTCTATTTTCATTTTTTGTTTTTAGTTTCTGAATAGTTTTCATTTCCTGTTTTTTGATTTCGAAAAAATATATTTAGTAAGTGAGAATAAAAATTACTTTATATTTTCTTTTTTCATTATAAACAATGCATCTCTAAAGGAGAAGCAAAAAAAAATTAAGGGGGATACCATTTATCCTCATGTTTTCAAATTTTCTAGCTTTTATTTTCGATTCTCCTCCTTGTTTTGATGAAAAAATGGTGAAAACAATTTTATACTGTTTTCAGTTTTCTTCTATTTTGGAATTACACTTTTCAAAGAATTATTTTCATTTTTAATCAGCAAATATGTTTTGCAAGAGTTTTCTATTTTCTATAAAAATAAAAATAGAAAATAAGACTATTCTCAAAAACCAAACATGCCCATAGCTTCTTCATCCATAACTTTCTTATGGTGCAATTTTAATAAAAGTTTCATACCAGTGACATGATAATGCAACTAAAAGCTATAAACAAACTTTTATAAATCCCATACCTGTGTACATCTCAAGCACAAATAAGCAAGGAAAAAAAGAAAAAAAAAAGTTATACCTCATCTGATGTGTACCCTTGACCCGCATTGCCAGAACCTAGCCGGGCAGATTTGCTTGTCGAACCTTCCTCAAGTCCTTTTGGCCCAAGAACCAATTGTCCAGCCCGAACTACCTGGCCTTCTTCTAATTTAGCAACACCTTGAGTTGGTCTTGTTACTGTGCTGCTGTCCTCTACTTTTCCACTAGCGATAGGCTGAACTTTTTGCAAATTAGAATCAGGATTCTTTTGTACATTTCCAATGTACCGTGGTGATTGCTTTCGCCGAAAAATTAAACAAAAGAGCAATAATTGACATAATTTATGAAGAAAATGGCAGTCTCCAATAAGCCTGACAGCAGGTGTTCCAGGAAAAGTCCCTGTGTTAATGCTAATTGGCATGAAGGAAGATGGCCCGCCAATGGGATTTGTTGCCGTAGAGGTACCTCCATCAGCATTGTTGCTGATCTTAGCAATGGCACCTTGAACCCATGCTTGCATTTGAGAGCTTCCAGTTGTACTTGTAACTCCACTTTGAGCACCTAAAATTTACATCAGCAACACAAGTAAAATATAACAAACAACTATGACTTCTGCAGAAAACTAATGGACCAATATATATCATTTTTCTGGTGCCTGAATTGAAATTTACGAAAAGAAAAAATGAGCCCATATAGAGCATGAACAGCATCCAATGTAAACCCACTGCTAGGAAAAAAGAAAAAGGAACTAGTTCATAACAGCAACCACTCACCTACCACAATAATGTGATTGCAATGCTAAATTCATCTTTATGACTTGAAATAGTAAAGGGAATCCATTAAAAAAACAAAAAACCAATGAACTAGATGTGTTTGATAGAGAAATTCCAGACCATTAACAATAAATTTTTACATGCAGGAATATATGTTCTGTACCATATAAGATGAAGACATACAATCATTTTGCAATCTATGTAGAAATTGTTGCAAATTAGAATATAATCTGTCTACATTGTCTGGTCATTAATATATTCACATGGTACATGGGTGGGGTTATAGCCTCGGTAATGGCTTAGCAGACATAGTGAGTCTTGCCCAAGGTTATGGCACATGCATGCACAGACATCCTTCTCTACAACATCCCAAGGTCTTACTTTCATTGTAGGGCCTTATATCAATATACATTATACAGGCCCTTAGTTGATGTATAATCTAAGTGCATTAACTGAAACATGTTCTCCACCCACAAATGAGTAAAGTGAGGCCACAATTCCACATAACAGTAGATTTCACAGTTAATGATCCTTCCAACAATTTTGCCTCAAGTTATATATTGTTTTAATGGAAACATAACATCCTCAGTTAAATATCTAAATAAAATTTTGTTGAGTGTATGCCCTCTGTTACTATCAGAGCATATAGAAAGCCTATCCCAAATTCCACAGTCATGAAATAGAGAGAGAGAGAGAGAGAGAGAGAGAGAGAGAGAGAGAGAGTGTGCAGCTTTATTAAAAGATTCAGACCACTGACCCTGACTGGTTGATGGAGATGCAGAACTTTGAGACGGACTTGCCACCATATTCCGAGCACCAGCTGCACCAGAAGATGCCCCTACAGCATGACTAGCCAAAGTACGGCAAAAACTTGCATAGCGTCGCAAGCGTGTAATGAAGTGTGAAGCTAGATCAAGGACAGCATCAACATATGCCTGGACCAAATATTACCATCATGATGACCAGATTAAGCAGAAGGTAATAGGTAGATGCCCAATAGACATGTCAAAGACAGAATCTTAACATAATTAAACATGGTTAGCTGGTTACAGGCAAATGCGGTATAGTTTGAGGGGGAAAGAATTATTACAGGTAAGGGATATTTGCACCTGGAAACCATAAGGTGCACCATACTATGAGCTTATTTGGTAACCATGTACCTGCCAAGATGATTCAATTTTCAGTTATTGTAGCTGAGCCCCTTCCTGTTTACTTGTAGGTGCAACAGGATCCATGAAACTACAGCCTAAGAAAGGCACACGATTACAGCAACTTGTACTACAGCAAAATTGGTCATGAACAAGTTACTGCAGTTAGGTTTTTTCTCAAAAAGTTGCTACAGCTAGGTGTGAAGTGAACTGCAACTTGACTTATACCTAAGCTGGTGGTTGGCACTGGTGGGCACTAAGAAAGCCTTGGCCTTGGGTCATCACCCTCACTGGACTCTTCCATTCTTTCCCCTGCCATTGCTCTCTCAACCAATCACCAACCCTCCTCTGCGATGCTCTCTCACAATGGCTAAGACAGCTAAGAAAAGGCCTCTACATTCTTCTCTCTTTCATCTCCCTTCCATCCCTTCCCTCTCTTGCCCTCTCACTTGTCACCGTCTCCTCCACCCATTCTATTTCTTACTCTCAACCCTTCCTCTTTCAATTACATCTCGTACAAGTACAACCCTCAATCCACATCAGCTTCCTTGTGCCTTGCCAATCTCCTACTAGACTTAATGGGAACTCCTGAGGATCTGCCATTGGTTCAATGGTCTCACATGATGGCACATGAGGAAAGACAAAGATCAAGGAGTTTATTTTTTTTGGCAAAGGAAAAAGATACTGAACTATTATAATTACAGGAGAGTTCCAATGACAAGTATAGGCTTAGAGTTTCAAAGAAATAAGAAATACTAATAGAAATTTATCTTAAATGAAGTTTTCAGGTCCCACATGTTGAATGCTACTATCCTTAACCATAATCCTAATTTCCCCCATTTTTACTGCCAGCCCATCACCTAACAGCTCCCATGCTTGTAAGTCATGGTTAACCAATACTTTGCCATTGCCCTAATCCTGATCCCTAATTATACTGTTATCCCTAATTGTTGTCCACCTCTACCACCATTAAGTGACACTTTTGCAGCCGAGCCATGGCCAGTCATTTCCCCATTGTTCTACAACCACCTTCTTTCTGCTTATGTTATAATTTTTGTTGTATCACTGTAGTTATGGATTCTTGCGCGGCTGCATGGCATTCTTGATTTTTGTTTGATATCCACATAGGTATCTAAGGATTCTTCCCCCCCCTTTTCCATTTTGTTTCTAGTAACTTTGTGGATTTTATCTACATCAACTTGAGGTTTACGGTTACATACATACAGTGATGATGATCCAGTAACTAAGGATTAGATAAGTAATGCCTGTGTTTTATCTTACAAGGACTTCTAAGTGTTTCTTTTCCAGTTCATCTATGATCTCCATTTATCTCCATGCATGAACTATTTTACCTCACACATACTTACGTATGAGCTTATCCATGCTTGTTGCACATTTTATCTCAGTGATCTACATTTCCCCTGCCGTATGTCCTTAATTTTGACTTCCATCTCTGGACGCTATCTAGCAAGACTCGTCCTCAATACGGACCCCATACTGGTACCACATTGGTATAGTATTGGTACACTCTGTATGCAGATTGGTTCAGCATACTGAGATTCTATACACAATGGTACCAAGTTTTGGTTCGATACTGATATAGTATGGTATGCTCGATATAGGACAGTATGCATTAGTACGGCATACCATGCTATCTAGTAATCTCTTGGAATTGGTTAAACTATCTTATAAATGTTACAAATACAAGTTGATCATGAATCAAACTTGAAACTTGACGATGGGTCAGGTTTGGACCTAACCAAAGACAGTCTATGCATGATCTAAAATATCGAATACTTGATGCAATCCAATCTGATGACCCAATGAATTTCCAAGTGACCCAAACTTGACCCACTTAAAGATCAGATATCCAAGCTGAAAACCTGATATCAGCTAATTATTATATAAAGTGCGAGAAAGAGTAATCATTCCTAAACCACTGAAGCCCTGTGAGATTTCAAAGTTAAATCTTGATAAAGATCTGATAGTGAATTAAGTATAAAAATGTAAGATATAATATTTATTTAGTACATAATGTATAAACCTAGCTGGGGGTCATATTCAGGTTGGATTGACTTCAATCAGAATCCAGTTTGATGGATGAGTCAGGTTATTGGGTCAGGTCATGATACACTGAGGCAATCATCTTCGCTAGAACTGATAAATAAGGTCAGAGTCGGATAACACCAAATCTGGTCCAATCTATTGACAGTCAAATGTGATCAGAATGTTTAAAGCTCGTGTTCTGAATATTCTATGTAAGATATTTACAACCATAGTTCATGTAGTGAATGCAACTAGGGAGCAATGATGTCTATCAACATTAATTAAACTTTGCTGCAAGTAAAAGGCTTCAACAAGAAGAAAATTAATTAAAACATATAGAACCAAAACCACAACCCTAATGAGCCTATGCAAGAGTTCAAAATTTTAGTTGATTGAACCTGGATGCTTGGAACCAATGCTGGTTCAACAATCATTTTGTCAGCATCCATGCTTGACAATGTCTCGCCAGAAGCCTGCCAAGGTTCAGGCAGCAAAGTTGCAGGATTTACAAGAGCAGATTCAATCCCCTTACTCAACATATCCAGCAATAATCTTGCTTGCATATCCAAAACAAGTGCCCTCACATCTTGAGCATTTGTACCTTCCAGAAGCCTGCATTTTATTCTATCCAGGTTCTGCAAGAAATCCATAAACAGATTGAATTTACTCAATAAACATATTTTGTATGATAAAGGAAAATTTTAACTAACTGACAAAGACACCCAAACAAGTGACGGATGATCAAATTACAGTATGACAACATTATATGGCTGCAATGTCATGACAAACTTGCAGAACAACAGTAATCATTTGGCAATTATATAAACAAATTGATGCAACACCAGTGAACTTCCCCTATAAACAAATTGATGCAACACTGGTGAACTTCCCCGGTTCAGTGTACCTATAGATTTTCAGAATAGTAATATCATGAGTCTGTACACAGTGAAGAGTCCATAACTCCATATTGTTATTCACCAGTAAAGTTTTCACCATACGCTGAAATCATGAACTATCACATGAAAGAGTAGCAGCACGTGAGATAAAATGGTGATTAGTTTAAACAAATGTTTTTGTTAAGGTTCACCATACCAGGAACCAATATCATTTCAATACCAGACCCATACAGTTTGGTACAAGGCATATCGTACCAAACTGATAGTGCACCGGTCAAATGAACTAAGAGGCTCCAACCCATAAACCACTCTATATACCGAGCCAAACACGGTACCAAACTGAACTGAACGGTTTGGCATGGTACAAGATTGTTCGGTACAATTCGGGAACAATTCAGAGTGATACGAGGTGGTTCGGTCCCTGCACTGAACCAAACCACTGAACTGTACCATTTTTAGGCTGGGTCAGTTTGGTTCACCTCAAATAGCTTGGTTTGATATGGTTTAGCTATCCTTGGTTCTTGTGACCTCAACTCTAAATACTTCTTAAAGGAATTAAATTCCAATATTGTGTTATGTTCTATATTACCTATAAATGATACAAAGTTGTTCCGAAAGATATAAGAAAGATGAAATAATTTTCCAAGGCTATGGGAAATAACAATCTAAAGAACAAAAAAAAAAAAAAAAAAGAAAGAAAAAAGGCACACATACACATCCACATGCACCCACTTGTATGCCCACTTTCTAAAAATAGCAAAATTCACAATTATGTTAAGCCAAAAAAGAAAGCCATCAAAATCAAACAAAACACAATCCAAGTTACTTGACAACTTCCCCAATCCAAACTTGACATAATATAAGATCTTTAGGCAACAGTCCTACTCCAAAACTCAGAACAAAAACAGTTCCATATGAAGGACAAATGTCCCAAGAAAAAAGAAAAAGCCCAGCCTTCTTTCGAAATATTCACCAATGCAACTCCTAAGACCCAAATACAGCAGCAAATTAATTTAAGAAAAACCAAAAATATCAAAATAACTAAATCCACAAACCTAAACTATATCAAATTCCAGAGGTTCCTTCTCCCTTTCATATCTAATTCAATGCAACAACCAATCACAAGCGGGAATGATGTCATACCAATTTTTAAATTGTAGTCTACAAAAGTTTGTTTTAGCATATTGTAGTCTACAAAAGTTTGTTTAAGTACTGGAAAAAGGTTCTTCTTGAATATAATCCTTGTTTAAGAATATATAACATAACGCAGTCATTGTTCATCAACTAGATGGAGCTATCCACACATCCAGATATGCTAGGAAAACTAGATGAGTTGACTCATCACTTGGACGAGTTGTCATTTAAAAGGCTAACCAGTCAAAATTGCATGTGATTTGACTAGGTTTAAAAAAATAAGCATGACCTGGCTGATTCTTCTCAAATTAACTGACTCTGATTGAGTCTATCAAAACTCTGAAACTCAGCAAGTTTATGTAGAGAGAGAGAGCTGAACTTGACTACAATCGTGTGTGGCCAAGCTTCAAATCCAGTCGCCTTTTACACCTTAGATCCATACGCATTTCGAAGCCACCTACCTTTAGAATCCATGATCTGTGTGAATTGAAGGGTGGAAAGGGTGACCGAATCTGTGCTTAAATACACATGAGTGTCGCCAAGTCCAGCTCTATATATATATTCCAAAAATATCCCCTCTATTTTAGTCAATTGATGTTTTAACTTGATTTAGATGATTTTTCTTGATTTAAACAAGTCAAAAGAATTTCAATTCGCCAAATTAAGCATATATTTTTACCAATACCATTTCCTTATTAAATGAAAGTTTAATTCGAACTTTAGAGGTAAGGCACAAGACTAAGCATGCATGGCACGTCTTACCATGAGATATAACTCATCACTGCATGACAAAATGGCAAAAGAAAACCCTAAAAGATTGTCCTGCCTTGGTAACATTGCCTGATTATAAGAGTGGGTCTTACTAAGGACTAGAAAAGAGATGAGTTTTGGCTTTGCTTTTTTCTTGTGCTCCTCCATTCATTTTTACAGAAGAGAGAGAAATAGAAGTCAGGCTATTGCAAAAAGTCTACCAAATAGAACATTTTGAAGCTTATTAGAGGATTGTGGATTCTTGAGCCCAATTCAAGCGTTAACTAGTTATGGAATGGATTGCTAACTAGATGAAATTTTATGGCCATTGTTGATTTTTCATATGATACAAATTTGGTTTTAGGGGCACAGATCACATCCATGATTGGAGGCAAACCATGACAGGGTGAAAGAGAAACATGAAGGAGGAGGAGGAGGAGGAGGAGGAGGGAAGAGGAGAGGGAGAGGGAGAGGGAGAGAGAGATGGTTGGAGTAGGAGGCTGACCTCAAGAGGAAGAGAAGAGTAAGAAAGTTGAAGCAAGGGAGAGGGAGAGAGGATGAGGAGGCCAGCCAGCCACCTGGTTGGGCGTGTAGGGTAACATCAGCTGACCAGAGAAGAGGATAGGGAATTTATGGCTTCCATCATCAAAGCCTCCCACTCCCTTTTTTTTTTCAATCCAAAATTCAAAACTATAATATAATATATTAATTATATGTTATATAAAAAATTAAATAATATAACATACAATTTATACGTTATAATATATTTACATATAAGAAAATAATATATTTATCCGGCCAGGTTTAACAAAAAAATCAAACCCAAGTCCCACCCCATCTTCAATCAGGCCTAAATTTCTAGGCCAGGGCCCAGCCCATCAAGCCAAAAATCTCAGCACAATCCTAGAAAATTTCAGGTTGGGTTAATAAATTTCAAGCTATATCACCATCGAAAGTAGTAAAAGCAAGTTTCATTTACCACATGGCAGCCTAAGACAAGACTGAATAGAACACAGCGAACTGCAAGGAATGGAGAGCTTGCATCACAAAAAATAAGATATATCAATTGCATTGCTAAAAAATTCAATCTTATGGGAGGTGATATGCTAGAATAAACTCTAAGATATCACATTTGAATATTACAACATAGCAAGCAAACAAAATCACAAAGAAATTGAGTGCAGTTCAATCATAACCATCTGTGTAAAATTTTCACAACAACTGTCAAGTAAGCTAACAAGTCATAAAACAGAATTTTAAAAAATACAGTTCATGGTAACAAGACAGCAAACTTACAGGACCATGCTGTTGCCTGTGTTGAATAGATGGAAGAGAGTGGAAGTCCGCATCCAACACAGCAATCACACTATAAAGCGACACTGAAATAAGGTACATACGTCATTGAACTTCTATGCAAAATTAATAACTAACAAAAAACTCATCAAGAATCATTAAATTTATTAACTATAAAAATTGTTCTGTTTAATAACGCTGTAAAAAAAATTACTTGCAACTGATATGATACCATGACACAAGATGCTCACCACTTTACTGGAAAAGACCAATGCAAAAGAAATAAAAGCTATTTGTAACTTCTATTAGAACAAAATAATTGACATGGGGAATAATTTTACCAACCAAAGACTTTCCCCATCCCCATCCCCAACCCTCACCTAAAAAAGGAAAAATAACTTTCACCCTTTCCTAGAAAATGTCCTAATAGTAGACATAACTACAGTAATAAAAGTGGACATGACTAATATCACGAGGGAGCAGCTAACATGCTAGTATAAATGAGGAAAGGGTGAAACTTATATTAGCAACCATTCAAACATTATTTACAAAGCCTACAAATTTATTCTAAATATTGTTTAAAATAACAAAAGAATGCTAATTGCAGAATTGTGACTATATGTTTCTCACATTTTACCAACCTGTAAAATATAACTATGAGACCATAAAATATACAAACTGACCATAGTTACCAACTAATTCAAAAACTGGCAACATGTGCTTAATGATTGAGCCTAAAGGCCAAAGGAAACAAAGAAATTGCAGGCTTTGTTTTAGAGGACAAGGGTTGGTTCTGTGAATGTCTGCTAATTTGTTGATATACCCTTTTAGTAGTGTTTCCTGACCTATGGCCATCTGACAACAGAATGCACAGTGAATCAGCCCCTTAGTTGGTCCCAAATGATGTTCAACATGACTAGTTTTGTATTGAACAAGCAAACTAACCAGGTTTTAAGGAATCTGCCGGTCAACAAATGAATAACCAAATGGAATTTACAACTTAACTTGAGCCCCTGCTTTTGCTGTCAAGTACATGGATGTTTTTTGGTCCTCTCAAAACAACATTTTGAAAACCATTTGGAGATCATATCATCCCAATCACTTAGAATCAAGGGATAGAGAGCTCTCTTCTTTACTCCTCTAATCAGTCTCCTCACCCAACAACAACCCCCTCCCACAGTGCATAGCAGATGCTGTCAGCAGTACTCCACCTCCACCATGCCTAGTTGCATGGTTTTAAAAGAGGGCCCAATCAGGACAGACCCCCAAGCACCCTGCCCAGGCCTAGATAGCTGGGACACAGAAAAGTGTCTGGACAAACATCCATGCCTTATATGGGTACCTAAAACAGATGCCCACAGCATTTCAGTGTGCAGATTAGGGGAGAATTCTCCCTTTCTCCAATCTTTCCCAAAAGAATCTAGCATGTCATAGTATTTGGATGAGAGAACATATGGAAGGGAGAATGAGAAGAGCAGTGGTGGGTGGCAGTTGGAGAACTGCAGTTAATGTTAGCAATCCAGCGATTGACAGAGGGGAACCAGCTTTATTTTCTTTTCTTTTCTTTTTCTTTCTTTTCTTCCCCTCTGGCCCCTTGTATTTTTTTCCCTGCTTTTTCATTTTGTGGCTGCAACTAGGCTGCTAGCAGCCAGGCTGCACCAGCAGCTGTGGCTGCCAAAGCTACTGTTGTTGTTCCTGGTGGCAGCCACTGCTACCACCATTGGGGCCACGACTCTGAACACAATTGTCACTGTTGGTGGCTGGCTGCTTCTTGCCAAAAAGAGATTAAAATGACAGAATAAATAAACTGAAAATTCAAAGAAAAATAATCCGAGGTGACTGCAAAGTTCACACAAAAAGTCCATTAGCACACAACTGCTGACTTAGCAACTATAAAATCCCCCCATGTTTGGAAATGCATCTGTGAGTTGCACCAATACCCCCTTTCACCCAGCAAGAGGATTGTTTACATGCACTTCATGGGAACTGCATAGCATTATTCAAACTAGAAAGATGAAAAGGAGACGCAGGATTGTGACTTTTGCTTTTGTTTGGTGCATGGAATTTTGAAAGAAATTTTGGGCTCAACCAAAGTTCGTTGTATTGAGAACCGATACCATTTCGATTTCAAACTAGTACGGTTTGGTACAGGGCATACCATACCAAATGGTATTGATGGTGTACCGATCACCCTATACCTTACCAACAACATACTAATTAGATGAACTGAAAGGCTCCAACCCATAAACCGCCCCGTACCGAGCCGAACTAGATGGTTTGGCATAGTACGGAGCAATTCGGTATGGTACAAGGCAGTTATGGGCTATATAGGGTGGTTCGAGGCGGCACTAGCCCCCTAATGTTTTGAAACGGTGAACCATACCGGTTTTATACTGATATGGTTCAGTATGATTCAGCATACCTTGGGCTCAACGCAACTTAAAGCTCGATTTTTCTAGGGCAAGCCCAGGCTGAATAGAAACCCAGTTAGGCCTGAACCAACCCAATTCCACCCCTACACATTTTGTAGAACTACTTTTGTGAACAAGCTTACCATATGTGAAAGATGAGGAGCAAGTTCACAAGAACAAAATAGCTAGTTTTTCTAGCTTCTCTTAAAAGCCAATTTTTTACTTATGTCCTTGTAGAAGTTCTTAAATGATGTACCTAAGACTTTTGTTTTTAAAAAACCTTTTTATTAAGGGGCTATTTGGAGTGAGAGGGGTTAGATTCCTATAGTAATCCTTTATTCCTAAGAATAAAAGATTCTTAGGAATCAAATATTAACACTCCTCCTTCTGTTAATCTTGTATTCCTAAAATTGAGGACAAATGAGATTCCTGAAAATAATTTGTCGTACTTTAAACATAGGAATTTTAGATGCAAACTAATTTACTCAGGAATTTGCATGGAAATGTTGATTCCAAACAGCCCCTAAGCAACACCAAGCATGCCCTTATTCTGTTTTCAAAACCAAGACTCTGGATGTGCAGCCTTCAATCGGGGTAGATTTACATTATAAAAAAAGTGAGAACATATGTACATCATGCATGAAAACACTCATAATACAAGGCCGCAAAAATTATTTTGGCAATAGCAAAATTTAGTAGGGTGAGGAAAAGAACTGTTTGACAAAAAAGAAAAAAAGAAAAAAAAAACATGTATTTCAATGACTCTAGCAAGATCAATCATGCAAGATGGAATTGAGTTTCAATACGCCAAGGAAGCAGAAATAACTAACAAATCTCACATTAATATTTGTATGAGAATTTCTTGACATGTATATAAGAACCTCATAAGAGAGCATATTTCTAAAAGATCACTAAAAACTGGACTTGTAATATTTTAAGCAAGATCAAGTGTCAGCATGGAAAGCAATATCATAAATCCAAGTAACATGACACTAAACATTGTGGAGGAA
The DNA here is from genome assembly GCA_017589505.3 of Metroxylon sagu. Lineage (NCBI taxonomy): Eukaryota > Viridiplantae > Streptophyta > Magnoliopsida > Arecales > Arecaceae > Metroxylon > Metroxylon sagu. Next base: position 1,261,929 of record JACVBY030000612.1, on the reverse strand, counting down.
TTGTCCCCTCAGACTAGCTTTTTAAATAGCTAACTCATTTCCAACAAGAAAATTATCCTTTAGATGGTTTCTGCCATCTTTGAACTCCTACAAACCATTAAGTTGTTTAAGGCACTACTTCAATTCTACTAAACAATCAAGAGAACATTTGCAGATCACATATTAAAATTCAGCATTTCACAAGCCCACATAAGAATTACAATCGTGCATTGTAATATGGGTAGCCATACATGAAGATTTAGACAAGTCAGTTATACGAGCCTGATCCAAAAAAACAGAAAACATTATTTTCATCCAAAAATTCTTACAACTTAAATACTTACAATTACCAAGCGATCAATAGGAAATATCATGTACAATTTTTTTTAACTGCACAGATTGATTTCGTTGATGGCTATGGCTATTTTAGCTACTATGTGTCTCGTTGGCAATAGGAATGTTCCCGTCCTCGTTGATGGGACTCTTGTCCATGCATGTGGTGTCTGTATAACCAGGAATCGTATCCCCATAGTGTCCAATATAAGAAAGGAAGAGGCAATTAAAATGGCATGTTAGAGGAGGCAACTATGTGGCTATTTAGTTCAAGATGGAGTCACCAAGAACAAATATATGTAGGATATTACCAATTGCTGTGGATATTTCTGCTTAGGGCCAAGTAGAATGGGCATGATATGATCATCATTGAAAGGAACAAGTCTAGTTCCTTCCCTTTAGTCGAGCTTCAAATAGCCTTCTTATATACATACTCTGTATCAAGGTTAAATAATTTGAAAAATAAAATTTTTGCAATTTCTTCTTCACAACATTAATTTAGGTTGTTTCCTATAGCCCAAGGTTTACCATACCAGGAGCCAACACCGTTTCAATATTAGGCTGGTAGGGGGCGTACCATATCAAACCAGCGGCATACCCGTTAGGTGGACCAAGAGCCTGCAACTCAAAACCACCTTGAATCAAGCTGAACCGGGTAGTTTGGTTTAGTTCGAAGCAATTCAATTTGACTTGGTACGTCGATACAAGATCAATATGGACGGTTCAGGGAGGCACAGACAATTTGCCCCCCATATCAGACCAAAAAGCCAAAGCCAATCCGGTTTGGTTTGGGACAATTCAGTAGCCTAATCTGCTTTTGGCCATTCAACACAAATAAACAAGGATTGGAGTCTAACCTATTGGCATGAAGCTGCCATGGCCGTAGCTAGGCATGTGCCGTGTTGAACCAATGCTTAGCCTGCACTGGCACATATACATGCTAATCTTTGCCATTGGCATGGACTAGACTTTAATCCAAGCAAATAGAACTCCTTTAATTACCACATGTCAACAGATCTTGTTGCATGTCATCATGCAATATCACTCCATAAACCACTTCAATATACTTGCTTCCAATTCATTACCTCTTCTTACTAAGAATCCAACAAATCATTTTAATCTACACTATGACTATAATCAGTTAAGTTTCTAACATCTCGAGGCATTGCGTGCTATCAAATTGATTTCATTGCAGCAAATGCACTAAATCTCACCAGCATGTGATGATTACATAACATTTCATAAGCATGCTTCCTATCCTCTTAATTATTTTTTTTATTAAAATGCCTTTGTTAAGCAATTTTACGTATAACAGATCCAAGTTGGGGGCTTTAACCCTTTTATTTTTCATCCAGATTTCCATTCAATATACTATTTTGGTTTGTCAAATTAGACTTGAAGATATCACTCACAATCAAGTTTAGCATAATCCTTCTAATTTCATCAACTAATATTACATCTACAACATAATAGTTAATAGGACCTCCTGAGCAGCAAAAACATATTCAACTTTTTAAGTGAAGATTAATAAGACCTTAAAAACACATCTGAATGTAAATCCAAAGAGACCAATTTAATCAATCATTGCAACACAGGTTAATTACCAATAGATGTTAATGACATAGATATGGTTTATGGCATGTCTAACGCACATGAGCTGCTAAACAGCACCACTAAACCTACCAAGGGTTGCTGTGGCATAATCAGAATAGGGCAGAAGGTTCCTCTCCAGATTCTAAAGAGGGAGTTGTAAGAAAGTGAAAATGATAGACATGTCCTCTCTATGCTCACTCGCCACCACAATCACATTATAACATAGTACATGGCGACCTCTTAGTGCAACTTAGATTCAACCAAATTATTGTTTTTCCTCTCTTACCACTGACCATATCATGCCCTGTGGGCACCAATATGTTTCAACTTTGAACAGTTCAACAACCAAGCTTCTAGTTGAACTCTTTTAGTTTTACATAATAAACAGTAGAAAATACTAGATACAATGGAATCAACAAACAAGTTAATAAGAAAGCACTCTCATCATCTTTCCCCTGAAATAAAGAAAGAGAATTTCCATACCGATTGCATCCTCTGCAGCACTCTGCGTACAGCCAACTGCATCCCACCAATCAACTCCAGCCAAAAGACTCCACCAAAATCTGCAACAAACAAAGCATATAGAAAATGATATGCAATGTATGCACGATTCCAAACAAATAATAGCATGAGCCAATTCAATATTTTGGATACCTGTCAGCTATAGCACGTTCCCATGTTGCTGAGTTGACTTTTGTTTGTGTGCTAGGAATAGCAGGAGGAAGCACACGGATTATCTTCAAAATTGTGCGATCCTTGTAGGCATCATGCCAAACAGAAGCCAGGCAGCAACCAGAGGATGAGAAGGCAGGTGCAGCAATGGTTGAACCCACATTAACATGGTAGCTATCAACTGGGCTAAAGTTTGCCCCAGAAAATATGTGGACTCCACCCCGAAGAAAAGCAACGGCAACCTCTCCACCATGAGCAGAGTACACTATTTGAGCTAATTGTCTAACATCATTTGGCAGATCATAGGGATCAAAATTGAGCCTGTGTGCCCTCTCACCACTACTTTCAGATGAATTTCGCTCATCGGACATTGTTGGCGCAGATGCAAATGCTTGGGGATTTCTTAAATCATCCGTCGGTGGAATGCTTTTGTTCACCCTGGTCAACCACACTGTTTGCATGGGTGGCTGCCCACCAAAACTGGAAGCAGGATTTCCAAAAATTGGATGAAGAACAACAGGCTGAAGAGAAGATTCCCAACACTGGACCCTCCATCCAGTAATTGAAGGTCCTTCATCAGGATCATATGGAGACATGTACTGCCCTACAAGGATAAATATAATTAGAATGACTACTGCATGCTTTTCACTTGAGACAGAAGCTTTGGAAACTAAAAAAATTAAATTTAAATGTGAAACAATAACTAGAAAAGGAGCACAGGCAAGTCTACTGGAATTGATAAGATTTCCATGCCAGTGGGGATGGAAGAACAAAATCATATTTTTTAAGATAGCATCACTATATAGTATGTTAAAAACCAAGAAATATTTGCACATCCAAATCACTGCAGAAAAGCAAGGGTTGAACAGATAATAAAAATTCAATGAGTATAACAATGGGAGATGCTTGGTTTATGTTTTAGCAATGCAATTGCTAAATATTTATGGTCAAAAAAAGCCTTCTACCCACAAATAGATATTTGGGGTGGGGGAGCGCGAGGGAGGAGAGAGAACATGGACTTGCTTTTAACCCCAAAGCAGAGTCACATATCAGTACCTTCAACTATAACAACAGAAATGACTGACCCTCCCCGTGTTGGATCAAAAGCAACTGCAGTTACTCCAGAACCCCATGTTGTGGTAGCAGCAGATTGTGCAGCAGCCTCAGGACTCACATACGCCGAAAAATTAGAAACTGGTAAACAATGAAGAGATGCAGCCTCACTGATCTGATGATCTGTGAGCTTCTTTCCTTGCTTCTCTTCAGAAACAAAATACTGTTGTAAGCTAAATAAATATGCAGCCAGAGACGCAAAGCCTGTCCAGCAAGGAGGATTCAAAGATGGTGGAACAGCGCTGCTTGTATTTATCTTGGCAGTTGCCTGAATACCATTTCCTGGACCTGGCATCACCTCCCAAACAACAACAGTAGATGGATTCACAAGTGGGACACCAGCAACATGCATACTCCCAGCTTCAGTAATGATAGCATCAGCAGCCATTATACCACTAGGTCCAGCTCCTAGCAATGCTTTGCTTGTTGTAAACCATTTTGGTGGTGTACCGCTTGGAGAAGGCCATTGTGCCCAGTGAAGCTGGACGGAGCCAGATGAAAAAACAGAGCAAACACAAAGAAAATGGGGCCATCTCACTGCAACAAAGAGAATGTGTGAGATACATGCCTGGTAAATGACTTAAATCACTTAAACACCATGGACTTATGAGTGGAAGAGACGGAGAAGGAAAAAGGAAAAAAAAAAAAAACCTGAAGCTTGAGACTTTTGTGATAGAAACCTTTCCTCAAAGGTTGACTTCAAGTTAGCAGAGGTGCTCGAAGTTGAAGGAAGCCACCGATACTGCAGATAAAAAAAAGGGCACTACTTGTTTATAGAAAATAAAAAGAAGGGCATTTCACACATACAAATGTATGTTATATATATTATCATTAACGTTAAAATCTCCATATCAGCACCCTCACCGTAGGGTACCGATATGTACCATATAATACACTATAAGGTAGTTTGTACCAACACAGCAAACGTGACACCAACCACCTTGCATCAGTAATACAGTACCAAAGGACATCAAGCGCTGGAACATCACTACTATGATACAGAACAGACTGCTAATGGCAGTACTTAAAACTTTGATATGCACAGACACACAAAAGAGGGGATTTTGTCTAAGCATAAATAAAAAACTGTACAGTTGACAGAAATTGTAGTAAAAAACAAAGATCACAAGACTAGTTCATTTAAAATATTATCTGCAACCATGCAAATACACATAAGCTTAAAGAGCAGGCAAGATTTGGACTTAAGGCATGTATCCATTATTTAAATTGATCCATGGATCATGTATTCAATGGTATGTGTGGATGCCATTGTAGTGGTGATGGTGCTGATGGAACTAACAGAATTTGCTTCAAAACTAATGAAAGATCACAGATCTGTCACTTTTGAGCTCATACATTGTCAAGAGCAATAATATTGCAGGACCATATAATCTGCTTTTACTCAATTGAATGAGAGGACACATGGTGGATGAAGAGCATGAAGTCACCAAGATAAGAGGTAAGTTAGAGATGCAATGAGCAAATGGAAGAAGAATAGGCAGTGGGTGCATTGACAAGGCTGAGGATGGCAGGTGAGGAAGCTGGAAGAAAAGGGGTAGAAGAAAGAACAAAAATGAATCTCAGAATTTGAATGTAAACAACTAACTGAAAAATGAACATATCTCATAAAGAAAAAAACAAAACAATTGTTGTCCTGAATTCCAGTGAAGGATGTTGCATCAATCAGGCACATGAACCAGGAAACTTTAAAAGTTGTCTTATCTTAAGGGCATTTAAGACATAGAACTTAACTACTGTTAAAGGTATGGTTCCCACTTGTGTTAGTAGTGCCTCAAGGAGAACAGAGAAAGTTGCCCACCATATTGGTAGGCTTATCTCAGGCTGGAACATATTACACACTCATTATAATGTATAACCAAGATGAAGCCTTATTATCTATCTTTGATATCATACTCCAATTTGACTTAAAAAGGTATCATATTTTTCTCTCTTTTTTTAATCAACCAAAACAACAACAATAACAGATAAGATTCTCCGAGATGATCATAATGAAGCTAATGTTGCACCCTTTAGCAGAAGATGTTTTTAAGCATATCACTCTGTTAGAAGAATGGTATAATTCATTCCTTTGCACCTACAGACTTCATACCTGCAACAAATATCTACAGCAAACTTAAGAAGCACATTACATTTGTTTTTCTAGAAAATGCATGCTACTCTTCAGCAGAGCTTGCATGGTTATTATGGTCATTTAGTTCCATGAATAATGATAACATGTAGGTTCATGTAAATTAATCAAAGTTATCCAGCTGGTCCATGAACATGACAGCAGTCTGCATTCTATGCTGAAATTAATATAAGATATGAATCTAACTGAAACAAGCAAAAATCATCTGAAACTAAAAATAATAGATGGCAGAAGTGACGTACTGGATTCATCCCTGACAACCATTTGGTCACAACTGCAAGATCTTGTCGCCACTCATGTTCGCACTGCCAGCAGCTGGCATCCCGTACTAGATTAATAGGGCCCTAAATTAGATCCAAAAATTACATCAAGGAACAAACCACAAATTGGGAAATAATCAGAATCATACAGAACTTAAAAATGAGTAACAATAAAGGAATGAAGTGAATTTTATTTTACTTGTTGATATGCTGATAAGAACTTCATTGATATGAACGAACAATGAAAATTGTTCCAATATTTATTGAAAATGAACAAAAACCAAATAAAAAAATAAAGTTCTCATAGAATGTCTGCTCGTCTGCAACTAAAAAAACAAAAACAAAAACAAAAAAAATGAAAAAGGAGAACAGAATGAAATGCAAATATAAGAATGCTCACTTGAGAAGGCTGAGTCCATATAGTGATCCTCCCATGAAAATTTGCAACCAGTAAGGCGCGAGGGCAGGACCTAGGAGACCATTCAATAAACTGAACAGAATCGCGAGGAGAGTCTGACATCAAAGAATGTGATCAGCATGAACTAGAATACAAAGAAGGATCCAAATAAAAAGTCCTTATCTTGACTTTGGCACATAGGTCAAATAAAATTGGCAACGAATGGAACAAATGACACATTTCCCATGACTTTCATATCATAATTTAATACATTTCCCATAAAATAGGGAGAAAAGATAATGATGCATTGTATCATCTTAAACTGAATTGAGGCCCAGAGCTGTACAAACAATTAAGCAATCAAAACAATCAAAGGCAAGAAACACAAACAAGATAACACTTCATATCAATCAACTGGCACTGAAGTTTGAGCAAAATCAACCCTACTAGAAGCATATTAGCATCATTCATATTTACCACCAACTTGCCTTAGCATGGATCGCGAGGCTAGAGCCTTTCCAACTATGTTACTACAACCTGTTTAATATCATTATCATTTCTTCTTTGCTATTTGAAAACAAAAAAGGGAAATACTAGGTAGGAAACATCTTTTTCAAAGGTTTTTTTTGTTTCTTTCAAGAAGTTCTGAAAACTACTAGAATAGACTATGACAAGCCCTTTGCCTTTACCTCTACCCCCACCCCCCACCACTTTCACTGCCACTGACCTCCATTATCAAGGCACCACATGCCACTGCCACTGCTGCCATCCACTGTCATTGCTGCTACCTTGGTTGCTACCCCCATTAACACCACCAATACCTATCTGCTGTCACTACCACCATTACCACTATGTCACATATCTCTACCACTGCTAATGCCACTCCTTTACCATTCCACCACCACAGCCACTTCCCACCATCACATCCCTCTGTCGGCACCATTACTGCTACCACCACCATCACTACCACTAGTATAATTACAAACACCAATGCTACCACTACTTAACATAATTTTTGTTTCTAAGTAATAAACTGAGAAATTGTAGCTATCAAACATGGTCTACTTTCAGTTCAGAGTATTGAAAGCAGAATGAAAACAATAAGAAGCGAAAAATAAAAAATAAAAATAAAAAAATAGCCAGAATGTCAAATAGAAGCTTAGTTTAACCAAAAGTAAACTACAACAACCACTATAGGATGGAAATTCTACAAAATAAAATTATATATGATAGTAGTTTCAAGGAGGCCTTTTCATAAGATATAAAGCAGACATTAACATATTAAGAGCCTCCCCAACATATGCAATTAAATTCACATAGTTCCATGAACATAATATATGTAATATTCAAGCCATAAAGCTACCATAAATTAATTAACTAAGCTGTGATGAGTCACACTCAGAAATAATCAAGGGATACTCTTTTCTAAGATATGCAAGTTTTACAAAACCAAGAATAGAAAGAAAACAATAGGACTTTGACAAGGAGAGCAGTACCAAGAGATGGAGAACCAAGAGGTAAACAAAAGGAAGGTAAGTTATGAGCCCAGAATAAAGGAAATAAGAGACAAGAAAGATGAGCGCACGCAGAGACAAGTAATTATTGAGTTAAATAGAAAAAACAAATAACTTTATCCAGAGAATCGATAATATTTCAATATGACCAGGCCTCTCAAGTATTTATCTTTTTTTTAAACAACAGTAGTACACCATATTGCAAGACACATATTGTGCTTAGAAAAAATGTTGATGCCACAAGGTGTCGAATGTAAGAATCATTACCTGCTTTCACATTGAATACAGAACACTCTGTTGGTCTCTCAGGGTTCAGAATGTGTATCGGAATCCAGAATGGAGGGTTGGCATTGGAGCTGAAAAGGCCATAGCAGTAGTGTCAGTTACAAGCAAAAACTAGAAATAGCTTCATGGAGGCAACTTGACAATGTAAACTTACTTTTTAAGTTCTAAAAAAAAAAAAAAAGTATCTGCTTATGTAATCAATTTTTTTTTAAATAATTCTTGGTTATCACATTGTACTCCTCTGTTCAGTAAGGAAACAAAATAATAAGTTTAAGCAAGAACAAGCCTTTAACTTAACAGTTGCAAATCTTCTTTTGGCCCCTCAAATCCATTTTTGTTGGCCCCTTTGTGCTCTTACCATTTTCTCACTTACTTCACAGAGCCACTTGCATGTATTTACTTTTCTTTAATACTATTTCCATTGCTACAAGATGTTTTTTGACAACAAAAAATGTGACTTCACAGGCAATCAGCTAGAGTAGCATTTTCCTGCACTTTATTGTGTAAGACAGCCTAGCTCACCAAGCTCATACTTGTCAAGCTCCAACCAGCACAGAAGCATCATTTAGCTTGAGTTGCATTTGAAGTCACATATTTCAGGTCCAACTAGTAATCCTATTGTTTTTAACAAAATAGAAAATTAGATGACAAAGAGTCCAATTACCACAGTACTTAGTCGAGGCCTGGTGGAATTAGACATGAGGAAAATGTGCAGGATACTTCAAGTTCATATTAGATTTGAAAAAGGCAAGGACCACTATCACAAACCTTTTTAATGCAAAACACCCTTGCAAAAGAAAGGATGACTGTTTATCCTAAATGAGAAGCATTTTTTCTGTTGAAGTAAAATCATATCAGCTGTTTCCATCATAATACACACTTTCAGTTCGCAATACGACTAAGAGTACCATTCCCAATATATGCAGAGTTCCAACCATGTTGCTAGATCTAATTAGTGGTCAATAAGCACAGAAGGAATTGGACTCCAGGAACAAAGAAGTACACAAATACTTTGGCTAGAACTAACAATCCAAATGAATCTTGTTTGTAAGTAGAGACAAGCATACTGCTACTAGTCAAAATCTATAAGTTAACTGTTCTGAGTTCATGAAAATAATATAAGTTCCTTGAAAAAGTTAACTGACTTGAGAATACTCTACCTAATAGGAAAATTATCCACCAATTCAACTGTTTAAGACTTGTCAATATGTAATTTGGGGGGCGGGGGCTTTTTTTTTTTTTTTCTTTTAAGACAAAAAAGGGGCAAACCTCGGTATCCTTGCACAAGTCTCTGAAGCACAAGCAATAGCATTCAGCTTCCCACACCAAGCAACCGCACTGCTCAAACAAAAAAACACAAAAGTTTGCACCCTTAAGATCATGCCCACAAACTGACAGGAAAAACAAAGCAGAAGCCAAGTATGCATAAAAGTTCAAATTTTATTGTAAGGTACCAAACAATATCCCCGAGAATTTCATAGGTCTCACCCACATGCTCGCACAAACACCCCCCAAGTTCCAATCTTTTCTCCAAAAATCAACAAAAGGCACCAAACGGAGCTGAAAAATGGGGAGGAAAAAGAAAGAAAGAAAGAAAGAAAGAATGGAAATCAAGGACCTGAAGTTGCGGCAGAGCTCGGGGACGCTCATCTTGTGCCGCAAACTAGAAGGGGGCTGCTTGAGCCGGATGCGGAACACCGTGGCCGGCGCCGGCTGGGGCACATCTCCGGCGTCCATCGGGTGATCCCCTTCCTCGGCGGCCCTCTTCTCTACTCCACGCTCGGCCTCGACGACCGCATCCGCCTCCGCCGCTGCTCTGTCGAGAACCCTAGAATCCCTGGTGGCGCCGGCAGCATCGGCAGCGCGGGGCGCAAGCTGGTCCACGTCGGGGGGATCTTTGGTGAGGGGGGGAGAGGGGTTGGGGTGGTTCATATGGGGGTGATGGGAACCCTTAGGTCATTTATAGCGACCGATGGGGGAAGAAAGTCGCGATTGAGGGAGACAGGAATCACTGTTGGGGCGGTCTTTTGAGTGTGGGGCTCGGCCGCGTGTTGGGAAGTGCTGATGCTTGATAGGGTTTTGGGGATTGAGAGGAGTGGTGAGGAGGTGAGTGGATCCGCTTGGAGACAAAAGAGGAAGAGGTTCGAAGGGAAAGGAGGAAGGATTCCGGGGTGAGAAGATTTCTTTATATTTTGTCGTCGCCGTCAACGTCCATGGAGTGAAGGGGGGGCTCTCTTTATTTTTTTTGTGTGCGCGTCCTCCTCTTTCTCGCTTTCTTGTTTTGTTTTATACTTTTGGCGGCTTGGTCTTCGGAGGTAGTGGAGGCTGGGAACCGTGTCGCAAAGTAACGGCTGGGCCGGACCATATCAGGAGCTTCGAACAGAGAGCTGATTTTTATGAAACTTGAAATTTTGTAAAGAAAAAATACAGTTGATTTTATTGACTATTATTTTAATATCATTTTTTTTTTTTTTTGGCAGAAGCATTGCTTTTTTTTTTTTTTAACAAAAATGTTTGGGAAAAGTTGGCTTTAAAATCTGAATTTTTTAAGTAGTTTCATAAAAAAAATTTATTCCTTTTTTTCCCCTTGCTATTGAACTAATTGCATGAGCTATTCAAGAACAAGGGTATAAAAATAAAAATATCAATATTTGAAATTATCAACTATTAAATATTTTTTTTTGCAAAGTTTTCGAAACTTCTAGGCTAACTAGATGTGAACTTATATTTTGCAAAGATACTAAACAACCTATTCCTTCATTCTTTTTAAAAAAAAAATTTCAAGATGAAGGAGGCAACTTCAATTCTAAATAATGAGAATATTTGTATTATAAGATAATTGAAAGGAAAAATGTTTACATAATAAAAGGTGGTAACTCGGATAGCATCTTAAACCAAGATAGTATAAGTAGACTTTGTATTAACAAATCTAATGTTAGAATGTATAAAACATTAACAAGGAGCCTTACATATTTTAATGTTTGAGCTTTTCTAAGTAGATCCAATGTTTTTCTAAATGGCACATACCAATTGAAAAACCCTTAAATTATTAAAAATCCAAAAAATAATGCCAGATCACTAAAAAATTTAAATTTTTCTAACAAGCTTGAATAGAAATTCATTAAAATCATTTTTATGAATCCCAAAAGCAAAGTTTTTAAATAAGAAATATGGTAAGTTTCAAACTCAAGCATAGAAAAAAGACCAAATAATTTGTACAAAAAAAAAAAAGTTAAAAGCTTATTTACAATCAAGCAGCTAAAGTATATTTCAAAAATAGTTTTAGTTTAAATAGTTTCATATTTTCTTATTTAATAATTTAAGGTTGATAGAATCTAAATGATCATCAAAGTATTTGTAGTAAAATTTTGAGAATTATGATATTTTTACATAAAGAATATTGCAAGAGAGATAAGGAATTATTCCTATGTTGATAACTCCAAAGTCGATCATCACATTTTTAGGAGATGCCAAGGTTATAAAACTATAAGATCATCTAAGAATCGCTATCCACAATCATTTCAATATGTATGCCTATCTTCTAAAGCTCTAATAGGTTCTATTCTTCAAGAATCATGGGCCAAAGGATGCTTTGCTAGAAAGACATCTCACAAGCTTTACCTTTTTAACCTTATCTCTTTTTTAATTGGAGAAGAATCACTCCTTACTTTCCTATGCCTTTCCCTCTTGGGCATGTATGGATTGAAGTACGTAACCCCTAAGAACCTCACAACACCTTCCATTTTATGGAGAAGGTGATGTGCCTCCTTAGAGTCCTAATTATTAGGACTCCAACTAAAGAGATAAGGATGAGTGATAACTTTTCTTCAATACATCGGCCCCTTTCCTTCCGGACGCATGCACTTCCAGTAAAAGTATGACATTTAGTTGACACATACAAGGCAAGGGCTCGATCCTAGCTTAATTGGTTAGCTCCAACTTGAATGACTTAATCCGAACCATGTGTTGCTTGACGTACCTAAGCCCAATTCTAGTATCCAAGCTAATTCTTTACTATAATCCCTTTTTCAATGTAATGTAGATCTTTCTTGACTTAATTATGAGAGAACTATTAACTAAAATTTTATTTCCATTGATTTGGAGATAGATGAATTATATTAAATGCATTAGTAGAATATATCAAATCAAATTCATGCTCATTAATGACCCGCCCATTTAGATTTTTTCAATATAAAAATATGAAGCCTATAACACATTACTAGACACCTCTTCATGAGTAGAAAAAAATCTAGTTTGTCTCTTTATTTCTGCATAAATTATATCATGCAATTCAATCTTTTATTTTTCTAATGTCCTTATATGACCATTGAGTATTGCATTATTAAACCCTTAATTGTACAATATTATGTCCTTTTAAAATCACAGGTCATGTCAAACATTTTTCTATGAAAACTAATCAAATGAAACCTTGTTGAAAATAATTTATTATTAAGCATAATATTTTTATAAAAATAATTATTTTAAAAACCTTTTGAGTTACCACTTAGGTCCTAAGGTTATATATACTTGACCATGTTTCTACTTCAATATATATATTATATTATCCAACCCTCACTAACATAAAAGAACTAGTAAATCACCGTACTCTATCAAGGACATAACCTAAAATATCATTGTCAGTATACCAATTTGATTGCAAATTTACTAATCTCTATAACCCAATCCTTCAAGTCAAGAAATTCCTTGCAAGCTTATATACTTGATCTACATCACTACTCTTTGATAGTACTTTATAGGATATATTGCCATAATTAACTATTCAATGCAATGACACGCTCGAGTGTCAATGTGGGGTCTTACCTTGATAACGAAGAAAATCTAAGAATTTATTACCACCTAAATAATATTATAAATATGGTTCCAACTTCACTTGTAGCCTTAAACAAAGTTTAAGTACTTAAGTATATCCAATCCTCTTTGTGAAGCACCCTATCAACTTAGATAAACCTTTTACAATTGTCCTGAACATTTTTCTAACTCAATGGCATATTGATGTTTAAAATTTTCAAACAAATAACTTTTAGGTAGTGCTTGATTTATGGTAATGTAATATTACTAAGAATCTTATATTTCTGATAATCTGATGCTAGATAATCAAATTCTTAGAAATGAAAGATTACCATATTTGATTCATAATAATAAAATATGATAATTCATCATGTTTTTAAATTTATTTAAATTTTATTATAATTTCTTTTATCTTTCAAGTGGCCCTCTCTTCTTTTTGCTAGAATATGAAATGTTTTGATAAAAATCAAGATTCTTTGTAAAATGATTTTAGAAATATGATATATTTAAATATTATAAATATTTAATATATATAATATAATATAATATAATATTATTAAATATATCATTATATAATATATATTAATATATACTATATAAATATTTAGTAATATATTATATAATAATTTAATATGTAAGAAGGTCATAAATATTAAGAATTTAAAATTTAATATCTACATATTATTATATAAATATATAATAGTGTTTAAAATATTAAATATTATATTATATATTTAATATTGAATATTTAAATATTATCTAATGCAAATTAAATATTGATTAGATTAAGTATTATTAAATATTTATATGAAATTAAGTAGATTTTGGTAATCTTAGATACCTATCTTTTAGATAGGAATCAAATTATTATGATTTATGGTAATTCTAAATTATCAAGAATCAAATATTACTGTTCAGATTATCATGTTCAATTACCAAATATAGTAATCTGCATGGCAATCTTGGATTACCAAAGTAGATTACCAAATGGCCCCTCAAGCCATATATTGCTTTAATAAAGGCCATATTAAATCCTCACTAATGAATTATTAATGCATATGGAGTCACATAAAATCCTTAAGGTCCACATCTATAGCCCAACGAGGGGTCTACATAATTTCACATCTATTTGAAAAGAGTCATATGCTATTTAGTTATAAGTTCAAAGTAATCCTCAGTTGAAGGAGACTAACTATAACACTTGATTAGTGCTCCACTATATTTTTCATATTTATTATATTTTTAATTTATAAAATTTTACAAATACCTTATAAAATATTATAAGAAATCAATTTAATATGAGTTTAGAAGGGACATTGCAAAGTTATAACGCATATACATATTCCAAAATTATCAAATCAAAATTTTAATGATGATTAATTTTCCTAAATATAATCTCCACTTGCAATGTCATCTAGACTTATGAATCAAAAATAGGATAAAATACTTAGTCACCAATTTTAATATTTATACAATTTGTAATCAATTATTTGGAAGTATTTTTAATATAAATGTAATGTCTTTGATTCTGTCAATTTACTAATTTTGATATTAAATGACTATACTTATCCAAAGTATTCTCTCACTCATAGCTTAGCCCAATCTTGTGGATCAAAAATAAATAAGTATATTATTATTTAATATAAAATTATTAATTTTAACTACATGTGAATTTATTGTTAATCCATATTTTCATTATGCTATTGCATGATTATTTCTCCTATAGTTTTTATGATAATTTGTCATAGTTCATACCATTAATTAGTTGATATGCTTTTTTTATTCTTAATCATTATATTGGTTTAACATTTATTTTAATTATTCAAAAATTATTCCATGTATAAGTTATGATTAAATTACCATAAGTATGCTCTCCACTTGCACTTTGATCCAACCTTGTGGATTGGAAACGTATTATATTAAGCATTATTTGTTAAATATTTCTCTATTTTGTCATATTCATTTATAATTATTTTTATATTTCTTCATTATTTCTTTCATTTTTGTTATAATTCTTTATTTGCCTATTTATGTGATAGCATGCCATAATTTTTTAAAAGTTAGCTAACATGCATCTTGTTCTTATTCATGTGTTCTAAAATTTAAAATTGTAATTATTTGTTATAAATAAAAATATCCGGGGTAGGGACAAATTCTAGTATTAGAACATCATCTATTGATTATCCAACTTGTAAGCATTATCAATTTATTGAAATACTCATGATAATATTAGAATTTAATGTAAATATTATGGTAAAGTAGTAATAGCTGGAGTCACTCAAATGAAGAGTTTTCTGCTGGGAAAAGATATCCATTAATCATTTTATATGTTGGAAAATTTTTGAAGAAATATTTTGTCGATATTTTATCTCGACCATAATGAAAAAAGCAAGCTATGAAGTAGGATTAAGTATAGCAAATTCTAAAAATAACTATTCTAAGGTCTCAAATTAATATCTTAGGATAGCAGAGGAAAATAACATGAGTTAACAAAGATACTCTAATAGGGATAGAGATAGAAAAGTAAAAAGTCTTAGTTATCAACATATTTCGATGGTAGAAATAGGAGAGATCCTGCCATATTGTCTATCCTCCTATGCCACCAAAAAGTAGGAGAGGTGATCAGATTCCGGAGCTACCCCACCTATTTTATTTTTAAGATCCATGAATTGTAGGGATATAATGGTGGAAAAAGTGACTAGATCTGGGCTTGAGTACATTCGAATATAGCCAAGCCCAGATATGATCATCTTCCCTATCCTTGGATCCATACAAATCCCAGAGTCATTCTACCTTTGTTGTCTTTAGGATCTATAAATTATATGAATCTGAGGGTGAAGAAGGTGATCAATTACAGGCTTAGAAACATTCGTATATAATCAAGTCTACCTCTCTCTCTCTCTATACATATATATGTATCGTCCGAAAGTTTTATGAAAATGGCTTGCCATTTAACGTGGCGAGCTTTACCTCATTTGAAGAATCTTTCATCTTAGGATGCATTTGGTATGGAGCTGAAAAGTTATTTCTATAATTTTTCACCTTCTTGAGTATGTTTGGTTTGGGAATTTTTTTAGAGGGATAATTTTCCCTCCCTTTACCCTCAAATTGTTAACTTAGGGAGGAGTAAGTTAACAAGGTTAAAAGGCAAAAATTATTTAGAGAGAAAAAGTAGTTCCACTAGTCTCTTCCATCCCATCTCTTTTACATTAATAACATTAACAAAAT
This sequence comes from Metroxylon sagu, assembly GCA_017589505.3. Taxonomy (NCBI): domain Eukaryota; kingdom Viridiplantae; phylum Streptophyta; class Magnoliopsida; order Arecales; family Arecaceae; genus Metroxylon; species Metroxylon sagu. The sequence goes on along the minus strand of JACVBY030000612.1, from coordinate 1,245,597 downwards.
ATTAATGACATTTTCATTTCTTTTACATTAACCTTATTCGAAATATAATTAACAATAACATGTAATATTTTACCCTTCATTCACTAATACAACCAAATATAATTAATAAGATGTTGTAGTAGGCGCACAACAGGGAAGAAGAAAATAATTAGAAAAAATAAAGAAGAAACGTGAAGGAAAAACATATAAGGGATTTATGATAGTTCAATCAGATGACCTGCATCCATTCCGATAAAGATGACAAAAATTCCATAGAAAATAAACTAAAGATTTATGTCTCTCTCATAAAACTCTAGAGACTCTTACACCAAATAAAACCCTCTCCTGGATCTCTCAATAACACTTAGGGTTATCCTGGAGACCACGATTATATATGCTTATATAGACAAGGAATTTATAGTATTTTACATAAAGTGGAATTCATATTCTCATCATCGTGAAAACATCTACAGTGCCTGATACAGACAATGATTCGCATTCTCCATATATAAAATATATCGATATCAGGCCATATCTATAATGAGCCATCTCCATATTGGACTTGTGGATCTTGAGTCAAACTCTAATAAGTTTTCAAATTTTAGCTTGATGTTTACAAAGTCAACCATCTTGAAACTTCTTTATCATCTTTACTACCTATCTCGACAAACAATAGCCTCTATGGACTCCAACCAAGTTCAGGCAATGCTTGAATTTATCTTTATTCATAATTGTTACACTTTCAGCAGACTCCTTGCTCTTTACTACTTCCATATACTTGTGCGGCTCATACTCTACACTCTTAACCATAGTAATAGCATAAGCAATTGTATTTGCATACCATACAGATGACCTAATCTGCCTCCTTTCATGATTGACAACTATGTTATAGTGTTATTATAAAGATGCTCCTACACCCTATAGATTCTTTAAATTGCACATTCACCTTGGACTAAGCGAGTAAGTTTTGTGACTTTCTTACTGAAGCTTTTACCTCAAGTTTTACCTTTTTGCTGACACCATGGTCCTTTACCTAACTTTCAATAGTTTCTTTTTTCTGGTTTATGATAGTAGACTCATGAAAGATAACATATCTGCTAATCATGAACCTTAGAATCCTCTACGCACTATACTCTGTAGCTTTTTACCCCAATAACATAACCAAGGAATATGCACTTCTTTGCCCTTCATTCAAGTTTGTCATCTTTAACATATCCAGAACAATAAAAGATCCTCAAATTAGAATAATCATTAGGTTAACCAGACCATTCCTTTTAAGGAATCTTCAAGTTGATGGTAGTCAATTAAGAAGCTTGTTGTATTCACTACTTTGGTCCAAAATAATTTTCTGAGTCCAGCACCAGAGAGCATATAGCAGGCTTTCTTTGAAAGTATTATATTCATCCATTCTGCAACTCTATTTTCCTATGGTACTATCTGTATAGTGTGGTGTCTGACGATATTTTTATTTTTGCAGAACTCGTTAAATTTGCTTTCGTAGTGTTCCAAGCTATTATCCATTTGCAGTTTCTGAAATTTTCATTTGGCCTGTTTCTCCATTGTGGCTTTCCATGGCTTGAATTTGATTTTCAAGAAATACATCTAGACTTTCCATGAGTAGTCATAAACAAACGTCAGAAAAAAGCAATGTCCACTCATGATGAATGAAGGCTTAGTCCCTAGAGATTTGAATGGTTGTAGTCTAACATCACCCTTGAATAGTAAATACTATAACTAAACTTCATCTTACTCTGTTTTCCATCTACGTAGTGCTTATAGAAATCTAGCTTACCAGTCTTCACACCATTAAGTAGACCTTTCTTGGACAACTTTAGCATCTTCCTCTCGCTCATATGCCCTAACTGCATATGCCATAACTAAGTAGCATCCGAGTCTAACAACTTTATAGGTGAAAAAATCATAGCAACACCAGTAGCACTGATAACAGTATTTCCAATCATTGGATACAAGTCATCTATCATCCTTCTCTTAATCATCACAAGAGCATCCTTAGAAGCTTTTAGCACACCATTGTTAACCATATATTTGTAACCTTGAGAATCAATTGTACTGAAGAAAATTAGGTTCTTCATCAGCTTAGGACATGCCAAACCTCCAAGGACTACACAACGCCATCAAACATCTTAATATGAATTATCCCAACTCCGATAACATCTATAGTCCTGCTATCACCCAGTAGAATCTTCCTTACTTTTGATTGATAAGTAGAAAACTAAGTTTCATTTGAAAGGAACAATCGAAGTAAAGAATTCACTCATTTCTAGAGTTATTGACGCTGATTAAGAGTGCCTTGCTTTCCGCATCTTTGAAGTTTTACAAAGTGTCCTCTTCAGTTATGTTAGCTTTAGTTTCAAAGCCACTTTCCTTCATATCTTTTTTTTCCTTTTCAGATAGTTCATTTTAATGTGCCCTTCCTCATGACAAGAGTAGCAATAAAGTTTTTGGTGTCTTGACTGGATCTTGATTTTCCTCCATTACTTGAACCCTTCTTCTTGCTCCTACCTTTTACAACTGAGCCTTCTCCTTGGTTCTTCCCATAGTCCCTATATACCCTTCTCTTCAGCTCCTTAGATTACAAAGCATCTTTCATATTGTTCATCAATAAAATTTTTATATGAGGATGGTCATAAGCACAAAAGAATCAGGGCTTGCTCTTCATCTTCAATTTTGATTCTAATATTCCTCAAATTAAGATTACCTTATTGAACTCATTAATATAGTCTTTCACTAGTGTACCTTCTTTTATCTACAGGTGATAGAGTCTATGCTTCACATACAATTGGTTTGTGAGAGACTTTATCATATATTTACTCTCCAAGTTCAACTAGTTTTGGCTGATATCTTCTCCTCAATGACTTCTTTGATAACCTCATCCGCAAAACATAATAAAATTATACTATGTACTCTTACCAATAACTCATCCTTCTCTCATTCAGATGTACTAATTGGTAGTTTTTCTTTAGTTTCCAACATCTTCCATAGCCCTTATTGCATCAAAAGGGCTTATATCTTGATTTGTCAGATGCCAAAATTATTAACTCTATTGAATTTGTCAATTTTCAAACTTCACTATTGACATCTCCTTGAAATCAACCTTTTGGCATGCTTGGCACTATTTGCTCAGTGCATCGATTGAGCACAGGACAGGTCTACCCAAAATAGAGTAAATCTTCTAATAATATTGGAGTAAGACTCCAAAGATAGAGAAGCTTCTAATATAAACCTAAAGCAGGGCTCCAATAAATAGTGGAAGCCTCTAATAATCACTTAGAGTAGGGCTCTAATAAGCAGAAGAAGCCTTTGATAACCACTTAGAGTAGGGCTCCAATCAATAAAGGAATCTCTTGGCAAACTCTTAGAGTAGGGCTCCAATAAGCAGAGAAAGCCTCTAATAACTACATAGAGCAGAGCTCCAATTAACCAAGGAATTTATCAGTAATCACCTGGAGCAGGGCTCCAAGAAGCAAAGGAAGCCTCTGATAACCATCTGAAGTAAGGCTCCAAGCAATAAAGGAATTCCCTAGTAATTACTTGGAGTAGGGCTCCAATAAGTAGAGGAAGTCTCTAAAAACCATATGAAATAAGGCTCCAATCAATAGAGGAATCTTTTGGTAATCGCCTAGAGCAAGATCCTAGTAATAGAGTAGGACTCTAAAGAGATAGGACTCCAAAGAGAGAGGAAGCCTGAAAAAAATCACCTAGAGTAAGGCTCTACCTTTAAAAAGTCAAAAAAAATTCTCTATACTCTTGAAGCAAGGCTTCAGTTTCACTGCTGTACCAAAATACTCTGCTTGCAATTAAACTGGGATAGCTATTCCAAGTTTATTCCAGATTTATCCCAGACAAGAATAACTCCTCTTTTCTTTCAAATCAAAAAAGAGAAACCCTCTATTTTTTCTCCCTTTATTTTCCTTCTTCCTTCTTTTTTTTTTCTTCTTCTTTCTTTTTCCTTTTTCCTATTCTTTTCTTACCTCAAGGTTGATAATTGTCTAACTCTTCCATCACTCATTATGCCACTCATCAACATCCGGTTGCGACCGCCACTGTTGAGGCCTGCCAATGGAGATCTCAATTTGGTGCTCATATGGTCCTCATGCAACTATTTAGCCCACCACCCAATGCCACTTATTTCGCCCTTATGTCCGACTTCTTCATTGCTGGCACAATGGCTTTGTGCCAACACGAAGAAAAATAGGGGATCTACTTTAGACGATTCGAATCAGTAAGCAGTTCTTCACCTGTGGCTTTTATTGCAGTGGCTTTGATCCTTCCCATTGACCATGCTTCACTGCATTTCTGCTTGAAAAAACTAACTAATCACTGCCATTCATGTCCACTTTCGGCGATATGTAGGGGGTCTATTGGAGATGCTTGCCTGCTGGCTAGATCCGTCTTTGTTGGCCTTAGCTCCTTTGCTGTCGGCTTCAAGAGTGATGATTCCATAATCATTGATGGCTATGGTTACCTCTTGCATAGGTCTTGCCTAGTCACTGCTTGTTCACCACACACTGCTCTCTTCTGAGCCTTTTCTGTCGCTGATCTATGCTCTGCTAGCCACTGACTCCTCTTTCAATGCTAGCATATAAGGAAGAGGCTTGAGCCCTTTCCTCCTCATGCTCAGCTGGGGGATGCATACGATAGTTCTGGCACATCTTCGCTTTGCTAGAAAACTCCAAGAAGGGCATCGTTGGATAAGTTTAGTACCTTAGTCACTGAGATCTCGAGTAGAGAACTTAGTGCGCTACATTACAGATGAACTTAAGCAACCTACTATCAGGTCTATATTGAAACAAGTCACTTGCCTCGAGATTCATGCAATCTTGCTTCTTTCCTTAGGATTGAAACCCTAAGTTCAAGAAAACCTAAGATCTAATACCACTTGTTGCACAGTAAGGAAGAAGAAATTAACTAGCAAAAATAAAGAAGAAAAAAGAGATGGTTTTTCTTTTTTGGTCTGAAAGAAGAAATGAGTTATTCCAATTCGGGATAAACCTAGAACAAACTTGGAATAGCTATTCCAATTTTATTCTAGATAGACTATTTTAATGTAGTAGTGAATGTGGAGCCTTACTATAAAAGTATAGAGAATTTTCTTTATTCTTTAAAGATAGAGCTTTGCTCATGGTGATTTTTTTTTTTTTTTTTTTTCAGAGGCATCTTATGCCTTTGGAGTCCTACTCCATTATTGAAGCCTTAACTTTAGATAATTATTAGAGGATTCCTTAGTTGATTAGGGAGCCCTGCTTCAGATAGTTATTGGAGGCTTCTTCTTAGAGCCCTGCTCCAAGTGATTACTAGAGAATTCCTTTATTGATTAGAGTTTTGCTTTAAATGATTATTAGATGATTTTTCTGTTGATTGGAGCCTTGCTTCAGGTGGTTATGAGATGCTTTCTCTGCTTATTGAAGTCTTGCTCTAAGTGATTATCTAAGGCTTCTTCTATCCTTGGAGTTTTACTCCATTATTAGTAGAGGATTTTCTTTATTTTGTGCAGATCTGTATTGTGCTGAACCAGTAGATTGGGCGAATAGTACTAAGCATGCTAGAAAGTTGATTTTGAAAAGAAATTTATAACGCAGACAGAAATTTTATAAAAAAATAAACTACAATTTACAAAACTCTCACAAAACTCTAGACTCTCTTACGCCCAACAAAACTCTCTGTTAAATCTCTTAATAATACTCAGGATTACTTTGAAGACCATGTTACATATGTTACAGAAAATTTACAGTATTTTACATAAACTGATATTTATATTTTTCTTACTATGAAAACATCCACATTATTCAATATGAATTATAACTATGATTTACATTCTTCATATATGACATATATCCATATCGGTTATGTTCATAATGGATCATCTCAACATTGACGCTATAAATCTTAAGAGAAACATTAATATAATTTTTTTTTTTTTACATTCTTAAAATTTAAATAAAAAAGTGCTATCCTTTTAACTTTACTCCTCTTCCTCCTCCAACTCGACCTCCTCCTTTTTCTTTTTTCCAAACCCATCCGAGATGCTATTTATTATGGAGGGTGAAGGCGCCCCACACCACGTGACTCGTCTGGTTAATTACTACAGAAAAAGATTGCTACGGTAGAAATTAGTCAAAGCAAGAAAGCTGTGGGAGGCTTAATGACCACACATTAACGGCTACAAAGACCGATGACGGCTGGTTTATGGTTTGGATGGGGTCTACGGTGTTATTAAAAGCATTTGCATGCGGCGAAGAATGATGGGTGGTAATTTATTTTCGGTCTTGTTGGAGGTTGAAGAACTTCGTCTACAACATGTTATTCAAACCATCAGCGATCAAAACCAGTTTGAAGGGTGGTCACTGAGGCGTCGTTTTCTATCGACTCTTGGAGTTCGTCGGAGCAGTTAGCCAAGCAAGATCCGTAAATAATGTCATGGATTTGGGTTACTCAGTGTCAATAAATATTTTAGGTAGCAGGTACCACCCTTTTCCAAAAAATTTTTCGCCCTTGTGGAGTATAATCTTATCATGCCCTCCTCGCACGAGTAATTTTTTTTGCAATCAATTCAGAGAGAAGCCAGTTGCTCCAGGACGCGTTCCTTCATTAATATAGCATCACTTTTCAGAAGGGAAGTAGCCGGCCGAAACTCAAGCGCAAGCCCAGTCAACTTTGTTGGCTGGCCAACCTACCAGAAATAAAAAAGCTTTAAATGCCGCGGAAGCGAGCAGCCACCGTCACCATCAGCAGACCGGTTGGGACGAGGAAGGAAACGGATCGAACGGCTTCTGGACCAGACGTAGATCAAAATCCACGGTTTGCCGTCCTGTGAACGAGTGATTCCGGACTGCTCCAAGTTTCCCTCCCTTCTATCATCGGCGGGAGACAATAAGAAGGAGAGGGCAGGAGGGCTGCAGGCTTTCTTCTACGAACAATCTCTCAGCGTTTTGTTTCTTTCATAGGTATGATCTCTCTCTCTCTCTCTCTCTCTCTCTTTCTCTGTGATCCCCCTCTTGCTTGTCTTCTTGACTGTAAGTGTTCTTTTTTGATGGGTCCATATGTTATCGTGTGAAGTAGCAGCCGTTCTACTTCATCTGTAGTGAAGGCCGAAAGAAGGAAAAAAAAAAAAAGGAGCCTAAATAGTTGTAGTTACACGTCTATCATCAAATTTCCATCTTCATCATCTTTTCTTGATATCGGCATGAAGTTTCTTGGATACAAATTTCTTTGATTTATGTACAGGGATACAAATTTTCTTGGTCGGGATCATCTGCGGTGCATCATAAAGTGCGGCGCACATCCCAGCCCTCATCCATGGACGAGCGGCTGTGCTTTACCCATGGCGGGCTTGACCGTCAAACTAAAAAGAAATTTCAGCCGTTTACACCGCAGTGGATCACGACCTTAAATTTTTTGGACCTTTTATGTTATGTTTGCAATTGATTTATTGTTGGCCGGCCAATATAATGGAGGAAGAGAGTGAAAATATTAGTAGTAATTGGTAAGTAATTTGAAAACAACAATGATTTCTTAAAGGGAGTTTGTTCAGGCCTATGACTAGTTTGGTATGTTAGAGAATGAGGCAGTCCCTTTCTATGAAGTAGATCAAGGCTATGATAAAACGTCATGGTAAGATAGTGGAGGCAAACCGATCAATGCAACAAGAAATTAATGTCTGGCCTGGAAGACACACATGGAGACTAAACTAGAGGCAGGATAACAGGTGGAGAAATTAATTAAATAAGTGCCATGTAGATGATTTGAACTTGCAACCTCCTGCAAACACAAACACTGTTTCCATGTTGACTTATTGTTTAATCCCAAAAGCTTAAACTTATATCAGCCTTAACTATTTGCAAGGGAAAAATCTGATAGGTAGATTTGATTCTCACAAGCCCAGTGGAAAACCCTTTTTAAAAATAGAGTAAGAGCTTCTCTAAAGGCTTTCTTCTTCTACTACCCTTATTCTCCTAGTAAGGAGAGAAAACTTTATTCCTTCTCTAGGATTTGTGTTCAGCTTCACTCTAGAGAGATATCATATAGATGAGATCATATATATGGCTGCAGGTGGGTTGACTTGACCCTTTCATTTTCCTAAGCCCAAACACATGGGAAGCTAACCTTAAGTTTAAGGTGAGTCTGTCACATCATGCAAAGGGATGCCATGACAAGGTGGAACTCGGCTCAAGCTAGATCCATCCAGGGTAGCTTGGGATGAATTGCATGTGGCTTTCAAACTTTTCAGGTTTTGTCTATTATGGTTCAAATGCCATAGGTTCAGTCACCATGACCAGAATAGTATAGTAATGAGGTTTCAGGCTGACACCCGAAGTTTGTGAGGTTGGCCATGAATTCAGGAAGTACTCGGGAGCAAGCATTAGTGGTTTTGAGGTACTCAGAGAGCTAGTAAGTAAGTGTTTGATTTTTGTGGAGGTGATTATGTTTTATAATTCAGCTTGGAATGTATGTGTTTAGAAATTGATTCTTAATTCTTAAAATATTTCACTATCACATTCTTTAGAGCACTCCTTGCTGGTTGGAATGTTAGAACTTTAATTGGAGAGAGCTGCAAAGTTATACATACAATGATCAAGAGAGATGGTATTTTGTTTTGAGATACCAAAAGGAATGGAGAAAAAAAATCTAAGGATGTTGGTGATGAATTGGCAACTATAGATGTGGTAAAGGGTGATGCTAGATATAACATTGGAATGTAGATTGCTAGATATTTGAAAATAATGTTACATGGTCAAAAGGATAAAATGATAGACTAATAGCGATAAGGTTGGCATTAATGAGAAATTTTACTTGCCATTAGTGCTATGTGCCAATATTACACTGCAAGGAAGAACAAAGAATTAAATTTGGTCGATGATGAATGGACTAAATAAGGAGTTCTAGAAAGAGAAAAGTGTGACACAAAAGGTAATGTGGGGAGTAACGGAAGATATGAAAGGGCACATGGGAATGAAGAAAGGGATGCAATTGGGTGTTTAATACTTCGTTTGGCAGTGGCCTATGATTTGACAACACAAATATAGATATTAATCAATGAGATTAGTATCTGCTTAATTTTAAAAGCATATCAGGCTAGCCTCTGATATATTGTTTTCTCCATCGGCCGTCTGGTTGATACAGACAATATTGGTCAGGGTTTGGTACAGGGTACCTAGTATGCCCCTAGACCTCATGCTAACTTCATTATCTGGATCATACAGTGCTGTTGTCCTCTTGTCCTATTTGCACTTTTTTTTGCTCATTTGAATCAGCACAGGTTGGTGCTTGGTGCAAAATGCTGTATGACGGATACTATACCAAGGTCCTATATGAACCTGATTTTTGATATCTAGAAGACTAAACAATATGAGTTCTCAATTATGGATATGTACACCTGAAGCATAATGATAGAAAACTATCAGATTTTGGAGTATAAGGTGTTCGAAACATATCATTAAGAGTGGTGAGAGAAAGGTGGACAGCATGCATGTAGAGTGACTTAAAAACAAAACAATGAGGTTAAGAAGGATAAGGAAAGAATGGTTGTTAGAAACTTGGAATGCTTGGGGGTACAAGCAGGTGTGGCAATATATGGCTTGCTGGCTGCTGGTAGTCAGGGCATATAAAGAGAGAGAGAGGCTTGGGGGCTATTGCTAATTGATATTGGTGGTCAATGATGGTGTATCACTGGATGGAGAGAATAGGTAGGTGGAAGGGTGAGGAATTGGAAATGGAGACGAGTCCTCTTGATTGGGCAGGTGGAGGTGAAAACCTTCTTATTTTTTGAGCAACTATGTATTTGATGTGAAAAACTTATTGCAATGACTTTAAAAGTGGAAAGGTATCATTAACTGAGATGTAGAGCTCATGGCTATTTCCATCTTCCTTCTGAGAGAGAGAAATTTTAAGTGAGCTAATATTTGGGAAAATAGGATTTGAAATAGAGTGGAAAGAATGAAAGAAGGAAAATATTAGGAAGAATGAATTTAGTTAGGTAAGGTGGACTAATTAAAATGTTGTCTTTAAGATAGTGATTTCTCCACTACAGATGCAGATGGACTAGTGAAAATCCTATCTCTAAGATACAATGTTTAATACTTTCAAGATCTCTAAGGGCTTCACTCCTTAAGTATCTTGGGAACCAAAGCACCCAACCTGAAATGAGAAAAGAGAAAGATTAACTTGAAAATAGAAGAGAATTTTGGTGGCTTGTTTGTGTGAGAGAGAAGAGTTTTCTTTTTGTGTACGCTTACATTACACAACTCAATTTATAGATAAGAAAGGGTGGCGATAGATAAGGAAAGTGATTGTCAAGTCAAAAATCACATTCCTGTAAGTTTTATTATTTAAAAATAATTCAAAGCAAGTCACCGTTTGAAGTTTTTGTAATTTTGAAATATTTTACTTCATCTTTATTTCCAAAACTTTAAAATCACTTTTGACCAAAGGTCAATAGTAGAGACAAGAAGCTGACCTTTGGAACCAAGAGATGGTTCCAATGATCAAAAGTTTTGAAAGCACGTAGCAGCTGTTGGGAACCAGCCTTTGGTTGGTCCCAACGTCATTGCCAGGTTGGGCAAGAATGCTTTAGAAATGATATCATAGGATGGAAAGAAGGCTAGCAAAATAGTGGAACATATAAAGAGCAAATGTTTGGATAAGAACAATGTTGGAAAGACTTATGTGAATTGCTGTCTCTTGCTCACAAACTTGCATCATCTCCATCACCATCTGAAACAAGGAGTCCCATTGATATAGCCCCAAAGTATCTCATAGTGATTGGTCCTATTAATATTCACATAAACATGGCTGAGAAATTCTAATGAATTTTTGCAACAAAGCAAGCAAAAGAGAATGCAAATATGCCAGAGGGCAATCGAATCTTAGAAGTAGGAAGAAAAATACGAGAAAAAATGATGAATAAGAGTTGGAATAGCCTATAAAAGGAATAAGAATGAAAAAAGGGAGAGGAAATGAAGGTGTTTTTGAAGTAAAGAAAAAAGTACAAAGGAAATAAAAAGAAATATGAAAAGGATAAGTACAATGCAGTTGTCTATAGCTTTCGATGGCTATGCACCACCAACCTGAAATGAAAATGAAGAGTAGAGACAAAAAGAGAGATGCAGGGAAAGGGAATGACTTATGGGAGTGATTTCTAGAGAATAAAGAAGGGATCCCCCTAGAATGTTTTGGAGCAAGACTGGTCAAAGTTGGACTAATTGGGTTGGTTAGTGTGCGCAAGTGACTGAGATGAGTTATTTCTTGAAAAATATTAGGAAGAAAAATATATGGTGAGAAAGGTATGGGAAGGAAGGGCATGGCAAATTTGAACAAATAAACATTATTTGGGCCCTTGAGGTTGAGAGACTACGCAGGCTACTTCAAACAATAAGAGTTTTTCAATACCAAAATCTGGAAATAGACAATAACCTTTCAATAAAGGAAATTTCCAAAGTCAAAATATATCCCAATTTGCCCCTGAGGAATGCATACAACCCCTAAGGCTTTGCCTTGTTCCAACGAGTTCGTAAATGCTAAGTTCATCAGATTTAATGATTCTCCGATGACAGCATTCTAGGAGGATGTGCAGAAGGACAATCGCTGCTGTACAGGTTAGTCCAATATTATGAGATGAAGATTCTCTATCAAGTTTAGGAAATGGTCTCATCAAGTTTTCATGTGGAAGTTCCATTATATGGGCTTTGATAGTACCTCTGTAAGGGTGTTGACAATTCAAGGTATGTCTTATTAGGATGCTTAGGGTGCATGCCTAAAAATATTGATAATGCATATAGGAGGTGTAGTTGTCAACTTGTCATCATAGTAAGAATGCAATATGTTCAAGAAATAATGGATTTAATGTGCACTTTATACATGAAGAAATCAGGCTTTGATGAAAATGATACTTGTGATGATGCGTATAACTGCAATATATGTCTCCATGGGTTGTGGTCCAAAAAATGTAAAGATAAATATAATTGATGTATTGTGGAGAAGTACCAGTTGATGGATAAGTTATAAAATACAATGTTACATTTATAAAGATCCTGTGCATGTAAAAATACACTAAGAAACTTATGATGTCCAGATTATACTCCTATGATCTTGTTGAAAGAAGTATTGAACAAGTGGGAAAAGTTGAAGCGCAACCAATGGATAGAGTTGTCTATATTCTGCAGTAAGGCAATTACTGTATCGATACTTAAACGGAAGTGAATGATTACATGAGACGACTATCTTTTTAAAGGCACCATTTCTGGATAATTGTAAGCTCAAAATTGAAGGTTTTGAGGTTTTATTGGCTTAATCCGCTAAGTAATGCTTCCCTGTAGACAAGCTCTTGGTGGACGGGGTTTGGCCAGCAAGAAGAGTGATAGGAGACACTTTCATTCCTTTTATCTAAAGAATTTTTTAATTATATTTTATGGTCCTTGGTAATTTCTCTAGAAACATCTAAGGCACTAGTTATTTCCAATTTTCCACACAAATCACCATTAATTTTTTCTCTGTACGTTAAACTTGAAATTAGCATTTGCATGTTTGGGCATGAGTGACAATTGGCAAGATTGGTTTGTCAAGCTTGTTGTTGTGGTTGCAATATTTATATTTTGCATCTTCCTTAGGTGTAGCAAGGTCTTATTCAAGATTCGCCATCTCAGTGTAGGACCTCACACTAGTACCACATTGGTATAGTGTCGGTGTGCCTAGTTTGTGGGTGGGTTTGGCATACCAAGATTTGGTATGCCTCCTGTATTGTCTCAGTTTGGTACTAGTGCAATATGGTATGCTTAGTATGGGGCGATATACACGGTACAAGGCAGTACGCACTGATACGACATACCATAGTCTTATTTCTTCATTTAGCTATATTATACTAAGTATTCATAGTATTTTCATTTTTTTGAAGCTTCTCATGAGAAAAATAATGTATATGATTGCAGGCTGCATCCTTATTGTAGACCGAAGGCTGCATATGTAATTGTTTAGAAGATCGCAGGTCCATTATATGAGTGGATATGAGATGGTGTTGTTTTGATGCCCCACTGGTGACAGAAAATGATCTTTCTGATTCTCACCAAGACTTAAGCTGTAAGAAATGCTTTTCTATGTCAATTTCTTTGACACTTATCATACTTAAGCTGTAAGAAATGTTTTTATATGTCAACTTCTTCGACACTTATTATTACAGCAGCAATGTTTGAGGAGCTTGTAGGGAGGAATCTATTGGTAAAATTAGTTTCACTGTAATTCTACCATTGTGCTGCAAAGCATTGAACGATCAACCAATCTGCATAAAACGGTCCACCGTCGTTGTGTCACGAGGCTCTCTATATAAAGTGGTTGACTGCTCCCCCTAGGTCGGTCGAGCGGACCTTAAGTGCTGGCCTTGAATGTTGTGCCGATCGACCATACCTTGTGCCGATCAACTGCACAAACCTTCTGGTCAATTGATCCATATGCACTTTTGGATATTTGGATTGTTTTTTAAGTTTTTCTTGGTCCAAAACTATTCCCACTTGATTTCTAGGGTCTTGAGATGGGTCTTGAGCCTTGTGCAATATCTTTTTACCAACTTTTACAAGAATTATTTTTAGAATAATAACAGCTTCTTGAAGTCTCATAAAATTTTCTTAATGGACAATCTCCATTGTAGTGTCAGCTGGCTTCAATTTCGCGCTTGTTCATTTCCGACTTCAAGATCTTATGCACCATTTGAGCTGAATAATGTATTCATTACACTCTACATGATCCAAGTCTATGCCACATGAAACTCTTGGTCACGATTGGGCTCAAATCTGAACATAGTACTTGTCTATCATCATGAACTGAAATGTGGCATTAGTCCTTCAATCAATATTTTGTTATCATGATCATTGAATCCTTAGGTTCAACATATAATATCAATAGTTTTTATTCTTATTGACATTGACCATTTCTATTTATTCTTATTGACTTGACCATTTCTATTCATCCCAACCATACCATTACAGTTCAAAACCAGTACTTGGCCCTATACCAGTTTTTTCACCCTTGGTTGTTGATGTATTAAAATAGAACATTTTTTAATAGTTTAGTTATATATGGGCCAGAGGGTTGCGGATAATCTATTGCAATTGGCAAGCCAAGTAGACATCACTGCTTTGGCCAGCTATGTATCATGATATTAATCTCTGGAAAGCATACAATTATCTCTATTTTTTTTTCAAAGAAAATACCATGGAATTTATGGTAAAAGCCAGCTATGTATCTATTTATGAACTCTATTGAAGACTTCTGGAGTCATTGTGTTGTCATGCTTCTCAATTTTCTTTGTGGTTTGCTTCAATTACAAGAACTCCATCATCTATACGAACAGTTTTTTGATCCAAGTTTGCCAGCTGTATAATTTTTGATGAAATTCATTGGAGATCTATACAGACACTATTGGGGAAAGGCAAACAGAAAAAATGTGCAGATAAATGTTGTGCTCCACGGTATCGATTTTCAAGGCAATACATGTGACTGGCTGATATGAAATCAAGATCAATATTGCTATTATTGTGACTTGACTGTCAATTCATGCAAATGGACTACTTGCATGTTCTAGTAAACCATATGTAACAATCATTTGATTTTGTCTCTTTTCTGGGCAGGGCTGTCATCCAGTGAGAACATCAAGCTTTTCTCCTACAATGAGCTGAGAGCAGCAACAAATAATTTTCATCCAGACAATAAATTAGGACAAGGTGGTTTTGGAACAGTCTACAAGGTATTCATAAAGTTTTAATCTGTTGCCTTTGTTCACTTTAATCATATTATAACTATGGCCATTAATATCTCTTAATTTTTATAGTTGGATTCATTTGCAATCTGCATTATTGACTTCTGACTGACATATTCTGATTATCACACTAACATACTTGATAATTTTATAGCACTAGTGCACTACTATGGAAGAAGAAAAGAAATCCTAGTATGTGTAAAATGCCTTTGCGTAGCTTGTCACAGTAGTCAGATGAATGATAGTTGACACACCAGCAACAATGGCTCATAACATATAAGCTGAGTGTTTAATTCATTAGTTGTTAAAGGGTAAAGTCTCCATAGTGCACTCGAAATGTCATGTACTTGTTATACACACCTTTGTAGATCATTAGAGGTAAATTTTCATTTCATATATGCAGCTGAGTCTGTTGTTTGTTGTCATATATCGTCCTTAATTACCTTGCTTGTGCCTCTGTCTGCTGTCAATATGTATCAAGAATTTGGAAGGAACAATTCTCTTATTAACTTTGAAAGTATTTAATTCTTAATTGAGAAAAAAATCTTAGATTGTTAAGTTACACTAAAGAGATCCTGCATATTCTGGAGTTTCTGGAGTTTAGGCTAATCTTCTATCCTTCACCCGAACAACTTCATGTTAGGCTAAGTATCATATTCCCATTCATGCCAAATTCATTTACCAACAGTACTAAAATGATGATGCATTTGAACTCATCTGAAAATTTCCCTTCTTGAGATGCTTGAACAACATATATTGTAGTATCAAAAGGCCCTTGTGGATTAAATACTATTGCCTTGGAAAATCCATTGTTGTTTCTATTGGAAAATAAGATTTGGAAAGAAAGACATTCAAAGAGTAGCTTAATCTGTCTAAATTCCTCAAACAATTTGAAAGTCTATCTTCAATTGGTGCAACTATGGTTCCTCCTAAACTGGAGTCTCTGTGAACCTATCCTCCTAATTTTATCACTCATTTTGTTCATAGACTTTGTGAAATACATTTCATGACAGCATAGGGAGAGGAGTTTAGGTTCTGAGATTAGATCCAAGAATATGCTGAGAATATAGCGATTATCTAAACTGCTACTTTGTTCTGATAGTTCAGAGTCTCGATGACTTGATAAATTTTGAGCTTCATAACTTTTGATTTTTTACATCCAACCTAATCATGCAGACATCATATACTATTTAGTTTAAATGGGCCTATGATTCCTATTTGCATCTATTCACAAGCTACTAACTTGGTAAAACTTTAAACTTGGAAGAAATCATAAAATTTTGTATTATAGGCAAGGTTTTCTGTCCTGATGGGATGGAAGGTGCCCTAGCTATCTCATTCTGTTTCTAGAAAAATAAGACCAAGATGGGGGCTGGATCCCAAAACCATCCATGCAAGGAAAGAAGAAAGAGAAAAAAGAAGAAAAGGGAAAAAAAGAAAGGAAGGAAAGAAAAAGAAAAAGGAAAGAAGGAAAGAAAGGAAGGAAGGAAAAAAAGGAAGAAAAGAAATACAGGAGAAGAAAAGGAAAGAAGGAAGAATATAAAAGAAGAAACAAAGAAAGTGAAAAAGAAGGAAAAAAAAAAAAAGAAGAAGAAGGGCTATGAGAATGCTTAATTGGGATAACCATTGGGATGAAGCAGGATAGTGAGGCGTCTCATTCCATGGAGAAATCAGGGCACCTTATTCCGACATGATTTAAAACCTTAATTTTAGGAGCACCATACAGCTGCCAAATGTTTTCGCATTCTATTTATATCTTGCCTAATTCTTTTATGCTTATAATTTTTGGAACATGTATTCCATGAAGAAACATGATCCTAATATAAATATTCTCAATAGAGATGGACCTCAAAGACAATCCTTAAGATAAATTCCTTGGAAGGCAATCCTTGGAAAACATAATTATTGGAAGACAATCCTTGGAACATGGTCTTCAGGAGACAATCTCTCAGAAGGAAACTTTTGGGAAACCAAATCCTTGATTAACAATCTTCAAGAGACATAATTATTGAATGTCAAAGTTTTTGCATAGAAAAATACACGTGTGTGCACACTTCATTAGATTACAAAGCCACTTTTCCTGTTTCTGAAAAATGAAAGTGGTCAGTTGTTTTTAGTGGAGGTCATGTTAGGTTTCTAAAAATTGAAAACAGAAAAGCAAGTTTTGGAACAAAAGAAGAAAGCTTTCAATACATATTTCAATGTCAACATGGTTTATTATACCTGTGCATTTTTATGTCAATCAAAGAAAAGATTGCTTCTGCAGAAATGCTAGAAATAAGGGCAGTTTGTGAAAACGGATTAAGATTAAACAAGAGAAGCAGATCTGTCTCCTTGAGGGTGAAGGGTTTAAGGTGTGCTTGCAGTATCATGGAACAAAGTGAACAGGACTTTCATTTTCTATTGAAAAAGCATACACTCTATCCTTGCTTATTCATTCTTTTTTGTCAAAATTTACATTTTGAATCTAGAAATGGTTTCTTAGTTCTTTTTCAATAGCCGTTTTCAGGCTTATGCAGCCCTTGCCTTAGTTGGTCAAATCCTCCATGTAGTCTTAAGACTCTTAACTTCTGTACCAAGGCCGATCTTTTTCTTTGCTGCAAATGAAAAACTAGCATGTTCTCCTTGATCCAATCATCTATTGATGTGGCTTGTTGACTTCCATTAACATACATGTTATGAATTTATTTTTTCAACATGTTGATGTACATTAATGTACTAGTTTTACCAACATTAATGTACATACTTACCTTTATTATGATCATCTTGTGTTCTTGAAATTGTGATGTCGTTTTTCAGTTTTGACTTTTCTTCATCCAATAATTAAGGTTTTTATCAAGCATAATTTTGAAATTTGTATGACCTTTGTAGCATCCTTGGAAGGTAGGATGGATCAAAATAAGGAACCAAGACATCATCAAATTTTGATAGCCAGGATGCTGGAGGAAGCGTAGTTTAAGATTATCACTATGTTCTGCAACTGCTAATATCAGTAGAGAATCACAGATATAGAATCCAGTCCCAAAAGTGCCATCTATTAGGGATTTTCGATGTTATTGATCGGTTGGCCAGTCTAAAAATTAAATTTTCAAATTATTGTAATTTCTTTGAAACTGATTAAAAAATTTGTTTTAGAGCTTACTGAAGTTAGTTAAAAACTTTATGATAGGTGGAAGGCTTCTAATTACTTGTTGAATTAAGTTTGATTATTTTCAGTGATTATTAAATTATTTCCTGAGCTCAATTACACATTTAAACTCCCTCCAAAAAAGTATGCTTCTTGGGAAGATTTTTCAAAATTCACTTATTTTGAATTATATTTCACTTACATTTGGTGAGTGGATATTTTCATTAATAGTTTGCTTCTGCTGAATGCAGATAAGATTGAATGAAGTTCTTGTTTCAGGATAACCATGTCTAAAAGATGATAACCAATTTGAGAATAAAAAGTTTAGGTGCCTCTGTGATGTTAGATACAAGGATGACCAAAACATACCATACTGAGTGGTTTGAGGCGAATTATATCGAACCGTTCCAGAATTGATACGGTTTAATGGCTTAGTTTGATATAGGGGCCGAACCGCCCCGTAACATGCCAAACCGCTTAGTTTGGCTTGGTATGGAGTGGTTCATAGGTTGGGACTTTCTGATTTATCTGATTGGTATGTTGCCGGTTCGATATAGTACGTTCCATACTGAACCATACCAAAATGGTACCGGTTTTCAATATTAGTGAACCTTGGTTAGATATGCTATTACCTTTTTCTAAAATTCTTTAAAATGTTTTGTTGGCTCTCTCTCTCTCTCTCTCTCTCTCTCTCTCTATATATATATATATATATATATATATATATATATATGGTTATATATGGTTATAAGCATGTTAGTTGTAAGCATGTGAGTGCTCATGCTTCTCCAAGATTTTATAGTTTCCTAGACATATGATATAGGCACTTAAGATTATATGTTGGTACACTTCAATACCAATTTCTGTTCCATTGATGCTAGGGAACTCTTACAAGTGGAGCTCCTGTAGCTGCTAAGGTGCTCTCTGCAGAATCAAAGCAAGGCATTCGCGAGTTTTTGACCGAGATCAGAATGATAGCAAATGTTAAGCATCCAAACCTTGTTGAGCTAATTGGCTGCTGTATTCAAGGAGGTAATCGAATCTTGATCTATGAATATTTGGAGAACAATAGTCTTGATCGTTCGTTACGAGGTAATAATAACTAATTTGGAAGATTTATTAAGGCAAATGAGGCCCTTGATCCATAACATATTAACATGTCTTTCCTGGCAGGGTCTAATGATGAAATAAGTAAGATAAATTGGGGCATACGATCTTCAATTTGTACGGGCATTGCCAGGGGCCTTGCATTTCTTCATGAAGAACTTGAGCCACAAATTGTCCATAGAGACATTAAAGCCAGTAATATTCTTCTTGATGGAAACTTCACCCCGAAAATTGGAGATTTTGGTTTGGCCAGGCTGTTTCCTGATAATACAACTCACATCAGCACACGTGTAGCTGGAACAACGTAAGTGATCTTACAGACTTGTGGCTGCAACATCTACAGTCTTATTTTTTCCTGGCTAGTTAGCTACTTAAATCCTTGTTTCAGTTGGAGATTTAGAAGCATAATATACTGGATATTGAACTTAAACCAGACACACTTATAGTCTTATTTTGGTTATCTTAATGGCCTAAATTGCTTTCTATGAGGTTCCAAGCATTGTGCTCTCAATTTTCTACTTAACTGCTTGATTTAGTAATTCATGCTTTGCTTCCTTTAGCATTGGAAGGATACGATTTGTGGCAATTGTTTTTTTTCCTCCAAAAAATGTTTGTGAATGTTGATGCCTGACTGGTTTCTTGTTACTCATAATTATTAGTGCCTGATTGATTGCTTAGACCATTATTTTGCCAGTTTGCGCGCTCTCAGCAACTATTATTAATTGTCTCAGAATTCTTCAGAATTCTGCTTTCAATAGACACAAAGTGGTGCTTGAGGAGTCCAAAAGTCTTGTTCAGAGTGCAACTTTGGGATGGAGTGCTAATTTTTATGGTCTATCATCATGAAATAGTCTTGCTAATTACAGAAAGGAGAAACCTATGATATTTGGGAAATTACTAAATGTGTAACTGTTGTATCTAAAATCTATCTGTGAGTTTTATACTTGAGACAATGCAAGAAAATATCATATTGAGAAACAGGACACTGCAGATGTTATCAACTGTATGACCTAAAATTACAGTATCTTACAATTTTACGAAGATGGTACAGTAAGTACTGTATGTGTACCACTTGAGGAGTTAATATATTGAGAATATGATTTTAGAATCTTATAGGATCTAATCATCATTTGCCCCTTTCCAGTCCACTATTTTGCTGAGATGCTATTATATGGGACATCAATTATGTTACCTTTCTAATATGTTGTTGGGTGACGTTGAGCTTATACTATGGATAATCACTAGAGGGAAGAACTTAAATGTTAAGGTAGAATGTCATTCTGGCAAATTTAATGAGCTACTTTGATCCTTTCTCCCTGTTACAAAGCTCAACATTAAATAGGCAATCATTTCCATTATTTCAAATAGAGGATGACCCTTGTGAAAAACATCTTTTTTCATGGTTATTACAATAATAAGTGCATAACATAGATTAAATGTTCAAGTTTTGAGGCCAGATAAAGTATGTAGAAACTAGAAGGCAATTTATGGATTGGAATGTATTTCTGAGGCTAATTTTGATAGGTTCAGCAAAGTAGTTGTTGCATGCATGCCAGTTGAGGTTGAGTAAATCATTATCCAGCAAAACAGATATTTTTGCAATGATTATTATGGTAAAGTTGACATTCTTGTCATCAATGGACATAGGAAGGGCATAGAGAGAATGAAGGAAACCATCGAGCAAAGTCTTGGCACCAAAGAATTGGGTTATGGTCCTAAGTCAAAATGTGGGAAATAGTTTCTTATGAGGAAGTTTTTGCAATGGCTTCATAATAGAGATGAGTGCTTGTAGAAAAGCCAATACTGACACCTAAGGATCCTCAAATGGAAGTAATTGCAAATTTCACAGATTTGCTTTGTGATTTCAAAGTTTACATTGCATTGGTTGGTGAGCTTTTTCTTTTATCTGAGACCAAGCATGAATTTGTTAGTAATTTCGTATAGTTATGGTGACTGGTCAGATTCCTAGAGCTTTGAATTATATTCAAGTGATTTTGCATCTAGAGGTACCACAAAGGTGCCTATGGTTGAGTTATCAATATTATCTACAAAAAAAAGGAACATACAGTCTTGGCAAGTTATCCTTTGGATGAGAGATTGACTACTAGGTGGTACACTTTCATTAATCTGGTGCAAGCGGAGTAAATAATGAACCACTGTTTCTAGCTTGAATGCAAAATTGAATACAAAGTTATAGATCACAAGATGCATGAGATGAAGCGATCAAAGACATTTGTGCAATAAATCAGGTTGATTGCAATTGACCAAAGACATTATGCAGTATTATTAATAGTTTGGCTATGGTAAGACATATTATTTGATGACTAGGCAGCAAGGCATATAATCAGCCTCCTAAGCAGTGAACAGAAAAAACACTTAGGTCAATTACTACCCTATTAGAGAGAAAGTTGATCATGTGGAGATATCTATACCTCATGTGAAGAAAAGGAATTAGTTTGATGAAAGCTCTTGGACATTCAGAATCAATCCTCTGCAGTCAAGCACATGGGTGATACATATGTTCCTGCTTCTGATCAGTGTCATACAAGTGTTTTGGACAAATTATTGCTGCATAAACCTATTGACACCTGCTTCTTTTTTTCCTTCTGATAGAATTTTCACTTTTTTCATCTTTCTTATCTTTATTCCTTGTCTGATGATTACCAACTAAGTTATATTAATGGGCACTAGGATGTGAAATAAACAAACTGAAGACACCCTTTGTAAAAGAATCTGGCATCACGCAGAACCTGTCTTTTCATATGAAGCTAATGGTAAGTGTGATTTGACTTAATGCATATTCTGGAACCTTTTTTTTCTTGCAGATACATAAAATTCTGAAAAAAATTTACCTGATATATTTGATTCAGAAATAATTCTAAAATCATAGAGTATAGGCTTTGGCGCAATGGTAAGGTTGCTCTACAGTGACTTGGGTGTGACAGGTTTGAAATACGGATACTGCCGCTTCACATGTGGGGGTAAGGCTGCGTATATCTGTCCCTTCCCCGACCCTTCAATGATATAAGCCTTGTGCACTATATATGTAAATTTTAATATCATTCTCAAACATCTAATAGATACTTTAAGACTTAAAATTTTATATAGTTCACTTATCGTGCTTATATCAAGCAAATAACAAACTATAGCCCATTAGTTGAGATTTATGAATTTTTGGGACTAGTCACTTCAACCTAAGGTCTGCCATATCGGAAACTGGTACCATTTCAATACTGGACCGGTATAGTTCGGTATGTGTACCATACTGAACCGATGGCATATTGGTTCAGGAGGCCTCAACTCATAAATTGCCTCGAAACATGTTGAATTGCGTGGTTTGGTTTGGTACGGGCAGTTTGGTGGATGGTTCCGGGTGGTTCACCCTCCCATACTGATTTAAGAGGCTGAATTGTCTCAGTTCTAAATCGGTTCAGTTTGTTTTGCCCTGAATTGTTCGGTTCGGAACGGTTTAGCTATCCCTGCTTCAACCTAACATGGAACAATATCTCATCTCTTATCTCCTTTTGAACCAATTTCTTATTTTGATCTCCTTGCAATGATGCTTGTAGGTAATTTTTTTGTCTTCATTAACTTGTGCTGGAGATTCACTCTCAATACATCACTCTATATGAGAAATAAGGCTTGAGTTGGCTACACTCAAGAAAATTTACTCTCAGATTCAATTAGTCTAGATTAGACTATAGGGATCCCATATCAAAAATCTAAGCCATTGGATGTGATCTTTTATCTTTGAAATGTTTAAACACTAAAAGTTATGTGATCTGTAGACCCCTTAGTCCCTACATCAAGGGGTCAAAAATGGATAATTTAGATAATATGAATAGCACATATATTTTTTGACCATTTGATACATAAGCTAAGGGCTTTGAAAATCTCATGATTTTGGGTGTTTAAGCATTTTAGAGGTAGTGGATCAGAATCAATGACTTAGATCATTGATGTGGTATTCCCATCGTCCAATCTTGACCTATCAGATCTGAGCAGAGATCCCTAGATTTGCCTGTGCTTGAGAAGATTTGTACTCATATCTGCTTAGGTCTAGATTTAGATAATAGAGGTCTCGTATCAATACTTTGAGCTGTTTGATGTGATATACTATCTTTAAAATGCTTAAACATCAAATATCATGTGATTTGGAGACTTCAAGCTTATGTATCAAGTGGTCAAAAATTAAAGTATTTTAGAAATAGTAGATCACACCTAACAGCTTGTACCATTGATGTGAAACCCCTATCATCAAAAGTTATGATTTGGAGATCCTTCACCATTGTATGCCGAATCATCCTAAACTAAACAGTTCGAGGTGAACCGAACTGAACCGATTCGAAACTGAGACGATTTGGTAGAGGGGTGAACCGATTGAATTGATCAAATTGCTTTGAACCGAATCGAACTAAGGTTTGGTATAGAGGACGAATCGACTGAACCAACCTTGAATTGACCCTATGCTCAAATCAAACCAAATTGAATTGCTTTAAACCAAACCGAACCATTTAGTGCGGCTCGATTTAGTGCAGTTCATGAGCTGAAGCCCCTTGGTCTACTTGATCGATTTGCCATCAGTTTGGTATGGCACGGGCCGTATTGAACTATATCAGTCTGGTACCAAAATGGTATTGGTTCCTGGTATGGTGGACTTTGCTCCTAGCCGTGCATCAAGAGATAAAAAAAACATGTATTATTTCATATTATTTAAACTGTCAAATTTTTTGATCATTTGATGTATGAGCTACGGATCTCTAAATCATATGATTTTTGGTGTTTAAGTCTTTTAGAAGTAGTAGATCACATCCAACAGCTTAAATCATCGACGTGGACCTCCATCATCCTAATAAAGACCTATAGGATCTGAGAGAAGTCCTCTTGAGTATAACTAAGTCAACTCTCTTTATATGTATGACTGTCTGCAAGTTGACTTTATCAGGTAGACCACAGCTATTTTCAGAGATTGTCATTAGTTTACTTTGTGAAAGTCTCAACCCTCAATTTATGGGTTCTTGCATTATGATTATCACCATTTTTTAGGTTCAAATGGTCATAGTTAATGATGGATAGGGTTTGGTTTAAAAATTGGATCAATGACCCTTCAGCCAGATTCTCTTAATAAACATTGGCTTGCTTGTGTAAATGTCACCATCATCGCATCTTTGCTGAGCCTGCACACCAACTGAATTGATGATTCTCATGATCACATCCACAAATATACATATTTGAAAATCGTCCAAGCAATTGATCCACTTAGTTTTATTTGGAAATAATTTTTTCCCCATTTCTAGAAGCAGAAAATAATAGCTTGAAACACGAACTTGTTCTTTTCATTTTTAAGCAACATTTTCAAAGTTTTCAGCAGGAAATAAATTCTGCATCCAAAATTTTCTTTTCTGTTTACCATTTGCAAAACTTTCACCTCTGTCACTGCCACCATATCAGCACATCCACCCCCACTATTGCTAACATCACTACTGTCATCATGACCACCACTTCATCACCAACAAAATTTGGATAACTGCCGTCATCACCACCGCTCTCATGACTTTCTTACCACTGGGGTCATTATTCATACCCTCATCATCATTGCCACCATCCTACTGCTTCCACCTCTACTGCTACAGCCACAGTCACTGCTACCGCACCACTGCTAGAGCCACTGCAGTCACCATGTTTCTCACTGCCTGCTCACTGCCCCCATTGTTGCTAGCATTGCTGCTGCCATAGTCACCATGCCACTACCATCACTCTCACCTCCAAACTTGTCTTTCTGTTGTTACTAGAAATGCAAAACAATTGTTGTTACCAAGCATGCTTCCTGTTTGTAGAAAATGGGAAACAAACGGGAAAGAAACCTATCTTGATTTTTGTTTTTGTGAATTAGAGAACAGAAATAATGCCAACTGAAAACCCCTAGTTAATGATGAAGGACCACTTGGGGATGGCCTATAATAGCATGAGAGGTCCTATAGGATGACCAGATTAGGGAATGAATCAACTTGTTACTTTGCTGTTGGGTCACAGAAAACAGGGCAGAGATGGTATTTTCCAATTTCTGGAATAAGATTGTGCAGTAGTGTATTCTGTAATAAGAGTCTGCAAAACCAGTACTAAGAGCCGTCCTGGTATATTACCAGTTTGATATGATATGGATTAGTATAGTACGGTATGCATTTTGTACCGATATAGGGTGCCATTTTTTTTTTTTTTTTCCATTCTTGACCATTCAGTACCAGATGGCATGGTCTAGTTTAGACCGGTTCAACTTATATTGAATCGAAATTCAGTAATAGTATTGGTACCATACAAATATGATACGGGTTTGTATGGTAGACCTTGATCAAGAGAAATATCTAGTTAAGTGTTTTAGTTGCTGCTTAAACAGCTATGCAATATTAAACTGTTGTAATGCTATTTATTTTATTTTGCTAATTTTCCACTGAACTGTTTAATTCAAGACCTAGTAGCTCATCTAAAAACTTAAAAGTTTTGCAATGTTTAATTTTATTTGTTATTAAATCAAATTGCTAAGGTATACTGTCTGACATACTAGCTGAGATGTCAATGTTACTTGGGTCCACCAAATGATGCTTCTTTTCTTATTGAGCACACTTGAGAGAAGCTCTATGTTGAAACTTGGAAACATGGCCATTACTACACATAAAAGGAAAAGGAAAAAATATAGCTAACATGATATTATGATTAGATTTTTTTTTTATTTAACAAATTTTACTTGACTCTATGATATTTGCAACCTTGAATATTCTACACATATGTAGAACATAGTATGCTGTAGAAAAGAGGAAATGTTTCTTCTCCTTACTCACCTGGCATTCTTTCTATAAAGCGATCAATCCAATGCGTTAGCCATATCAAGAAAGGCTCCTTTCCTCTCTCCTATTCCATGACCAAGTCATAGGCAAGATTTGGACAGCTTCTGTCTTAGCTAACTTAAGTGGGAAGGGCATATAAGCATTCAAGATGCATGGTAATTGGCTTCTGTTTGAGTTATACTATTACATCATACAGAAGGTATACTATCTGACATACTATCTGAGATGTCAATGTTACTAGGGTCACCGAATGACACTTCTTTGTTGCTGAATGCACTTGAGAGAAGAAGTGTTGAAACTTGGAAATATGGCTGCTATTCTCCACACAAAATGAAAAGAAAAACATATTAACTAACATGATATTTTGAACAGATTTCTTTATTTAATAAATTGTATATGTGATATTTGCAACCTTGAATATGCTACACATATGGAGAATCTACTATGCCGAAAAGAAAGAGAAGTGTATCTTCAACACACTTCCTTGGCAAGTTTTCTATTGAGGCTAGCAATCCATTGTGTTAGCCATATCAAGAAAGGCTCCTTTCCTCTATCCTATTCCATGTCCAAGTCATAGGCAGGATTTGGACAGCTTCTGTTCTTAGCTAACTTAAGTAAGAAAGGCATACAAGTATTGAAGATGCATCATAATTGGTTTCTGTTTGAATTTTACAATACATCATACAGATTTTTCAATCTTCTTTTTCTGATCGTGACAGAAAATGTGCATTTTTTTGGTCCTTCATTCTCTTAAATTTTATATTGAGTCCTTTGTGTTTCTTCTTAATTATCTTAAGATGAAGTAATAGTAGTGGAAGAAGACTAATTGGAATGCATAGGCTCTCTCCTAAAATGTAAGTTCAGTCAAACTCAAAATATAGATGGTTTATGTCCAGTTGTATCCATACAAGCTCTATCCTTCAACTGGTCCCAGTTTATGGATGACACATCGCAGTCTGCCAAAATTATGTCACAACGTGAGTAAGCTGGTAATCTTAAATTGCACCAAGGTTTTGCATGCTTTACCATTTAACTACATAAAGTTTTGCACATTATAGTGTTCTTCTAGGTGCTGGAATTAAGCAGCCATACATGTCAGTTTTCTTAATGCTCATGTGAATTAGGCATCATTTCAGGTTAGTGCAGTTTGGTAAAATAATTCACAGCAATAAATTAAAAAAAATTGTTTTTTATGCCTGTCTCATCTAGGTTTTTATGATGGTAAATTTATAATCACTTCACAAGTTACAACTTACAAATTTTGCTTTTAGCGGAATCCATTTTTCACACTTCAATTTTGGAACAATTATATGCAGTGGTTATTTGGCACCAGAGTATGTGATACATGGTCACTTAACTAAAAAGGCTGATGTTTATAGCTTTGGGATGCTTACACTGGAAATAATTAGTGGCAGGAGTATTTCAAAGGCAATTTGGTCAACAACGGAGAAATTTCTTTTGGAATGGGTCAGTTCTCTATTGAACTCTCCTCTTGCAGATCTGGATTTACTTGCATGTCGTTTGCTAGGTTTCTGGGTTTCATCTTTTTTTTTTTATATTATTTTTTATATCAACAAGTTATAAACTTTCATCTTTCTCGATGGTATCTGATTCTAATTGAAGTACTAATTAATGCCTGGAAAATGGACCAGTCTGATGCTGTAACTACTTCTTACTACAACATGACCATATGGAGCACAAGCAACCATTAGAATCAATAGATGCTGGTGTCATGTTTTGCTGCTTTATAAAATTACCCCATGGAGAAGATTGCAAAGTTTAACAAAGTTACATTCAAGGATGCTGGATTTAACGGAATGACTGATCCCTAATACAATTAATCACCATCCCTTCCTCCTCTGTCGGAGAAAGGGTTGGCATTGGCTGAACAAACTCTTTTATATTGCAATTAAACCTATAAATTGCAAGAAAATCAAGTAATCAACATCTAAATTCTGGACACTCTAATCAACTGTAATACAATATCCTTTGCAATTCTATGGCATTCCTCACCCAATTTTGGCTTCTTCAGATGGTTCTCAACCTATACAAATATCATTGAAGAAATGATACCATGAAAGCAGTCTAAAATATCAGTGATAATCGATTCTGATCCCCAAATTCAGAAACTCCACATGAATAACTGTTTGATGCATGGGCTAAGGGCTCCAAATTACTTGATATTTCAAATATAACTATTTTAGAGGTAGTAGAACACATGGCCAGATCATTCGAGTGTGACCCTCATTATCCAATCTAAATCTGACTAAACGTAAGTAGAGATCCACTTGAATGCAGTCAAGTCAATCTCTCTTTATCTCTACACACAACTTTAGCCTTGTTATATTTTAGAATTGCAAATTATAATACCATTTCAGCCATTGATTAGAATAGATGAGCAGCTGAGATCCCTCGCATCTGGTACATAAAGAAGAGGTTTGACATGGCATTTGGTTTACAGCCATCCCTAATACTAATCTCTTCATTATCCAAGAGTTCGTCCTCTCAATAGCCATATGGGGTTCCCGGTGGAACATGGAAATTGGATAATGATGGATGGAAATTGAATCATGAAGGATGATAGACATTTTTTGCCTTGATTCCTTTTTTATTAGTTGACTTGGTTTGTTTTGTAGTTATAATAATCCATCATATCTTGTTTCTTTGGGTGATACTCAATTATGGATCTAAAAGATTCAAATACTTGATCTCAATTGGAAGATCATGAACAGCTTCCTTCTCCCCTTAATAATCCTAACAACATCCTAGACAAATCTTGGACAAAAATCCTTGCATTTGACTGACTTAACTGTGCAGGTATAATTGATTAAGTTTTTTGACATGATGTTCAATTACGGATTTTGGTCCTCAATGCATCTTTTGGTTATAGCTCCACCTAATTTGCAAGATATCTTGATAAGGAGGTGAAGTAGAAAGATCCGTGTAAACTACGTGAAATGGCATGATTGCTTTGTAGGAGGATTTTGCATACAAGGACCACTATATTTAAGAATCATGAAATAATCGTGAGAAGGAATAAACTTTGAGAAAAAATTAGTTTAATTAATAAAACTTCAGAAGAGCTTGGAAATTATTCTCTCAGTACGAAAAATCATCCCAAGATAGGACTTGCATTATCAGAGGACATATGCCACAAAAATGCCTCCACTAACTAACAAGAAAACTCTTAAGACTCAAGCTCCACATATCTGTAGTGGTTACATCCTAACAGCTAAAATATTTCGGTCTATTAACCAACTGATGTTCTCAACTCAGACAAACCTCATACAAGGACGGCAGCCATACTTTCCTCTTCCCTCCAATTTTTGTACTCTAGGCATTTGGCTCTTGCATAGGAACCGGCCAGCAACTCTTCAATTTATGTAGGCTAGGAACTTTTGTATTTTAGGCAAGTAGTCCTAAAGTAGTTTAGAGCTATAACTGGCTTAACTGCATTCTAACTTCGTTTCAATCCAAATAAGCTACAACATTACCAGGACTCCAAAGGCTAGTGAACCCATCACTAACTTCACCATTGATCTATTATCTGATGAAATAAAATAAGTCAATGAAACTTCTAACAAAACTAGGATATGCAATGACTATCAAAAATCCCTCTCATTGCCTAGTCCATGATGATGATGACTCCATCAGCTCACTGCTTTTCATGTATATCAGATTCAATAATGAATCTCCAACACCCCCACAGTGTTTTGACTTAGTTGTCACGCTAAGATGTCATCAAACATGTAATTGCTGTTATTGAATATCCAGCTGCCAGCAAGCTCAAATTGATCCTTTAGTCTGTACGTACATGTTATGCCATGTACCATACCCACACAGTGTACCATACAGTGCGAGGCTAGCTCAAATTAACAAGTAAATAAATAGATAAATAAACAAACAAAAATGAGGGCGTATAGAATGCTTAGGAGTACTAGAGGGTTGATACGGGGTTGGTGTGCAATTGTACTAAATGTTCAGGGTGGTACAAGTCTAGGGATGTACCAGTCCTTCGTGTAGATTCTATTGACCAGCGCACCTATTTTAAGGAAGAAGTCTAGGTGTTCTAGTTAATTAAGGAGTCGTATCTGGTATGGTTATGGTGTTTCTAGCTATAAAAGGAGGAGAGAAGATGGTCTGGAGTTAGTTTTGACTTAGGTTTGAAATTCCAGTTGATGTGATACATACCTGTTGGTAGCCCCTTGGGGGTACTAGAGGCATTGATTTGGGCAAAATACCATGCAAGTTGCACCTGAACCAAGCCTGAACTGGCCTCGAACTGAGCATTACTGCCTTGTACCACTGGAGATGCATTTTGACAATTTTCTCTGCTATTTTGTTCTTTACTCTGATTACTCCCTCTGGTGATATCTTCATTGACAGGTTCTGTTTTAAAAATCCATTAATTTGAAGCTACTGATTTAGTATCATCTTTAATTTTTGTGATCTTGGAACTTATGACTTGTAAATCTGTTGTTATTCTTCTAACTTAAAGATGCTGCCCTACAGGCATGGCAGCTTTATGAAGAAGGAAATCTGATAGAGCTCGTGGATCCAAATCTCAAAGAATATCCAGAGGAAGAAGTACTAAGATACATCAAAGTTGCCCTTTTCTGCACACAGGCAGCAGCCAGCCGAAGACCCTCTATGCCTCAGGTTGTCGAGATGTTGTCCAAGCCCATACGGCTGAATGAGAAGGAACTGACACCCCCAAGTCTCGTCCAAGACTCGATGCATTCCTGGGGAGGCTGGAAAGCAGAAGTGTCCACCAATGTTCCTCCACTTCCTCCACTTGACTCTGCCTCTATAACCTATTCTGAGCTGGTTCCTAGATGAAAGCAGTCATGCAGCAAATTTAGCTAAAGAGGAAGCTTACTGTACAGAAATGCCACTGCATCAATTGCATGGATGGAAGAAGCTGCACTGCATGTAACAACAGAAGCATCCTGTAGGATTTCATTCCTTATCTCACCTAGCCATGTGCTGTAATAACTCTGTGATTGGTTTGCTGATGATATGATTTTCTGTTTAGGCCTACTATATGTGCTTGTGGGATTCACCTGCAAATCGCATGAACCCACCAAAAAAAATATAAAAAAACTTGAAATGGCATGCATGAAAACAGGGGCCCCTTAACAACGGGATCCTTGTGTGGTTCATGTTTTGTAGATTTAGAACTGTGCTTTGTTCAAAGAATTAGTCTTGTTTTGTATGTTTGCCCTTTGGCCCTTGACTTCTAACAGCATTCAGCATTGTTTAATTTAATGTTCCACTTCAAGAGACTACTCTCACCTTCTCAAAAAAGTTGTATACTGTATAAAAAATGGAGTCTTCTTGGGAATTTTTGGATGTTGTGATTTCCTCTGACAGTTTGGAAATCATTAATTATATTCAATTGTAACTGATCCAAAAAATTGGCTAGCTAGAGAGTTGATAATCCATTTGGATATTGGTTCTGTAATTCCCAGTTATCAATGTGGCATTCCTTCTCATGTCATAAAATAATTCTAGGCTGAGGGCGAATCTGGGTTTCATCTCATCCAGTGCTGCTTGGTCATTCTCTCTCAGTTTCATGGACAATTATGCCAAAATATTTAGCAAAAGCAATGAAATGTCTCGTTCTCAAGGAAAATCCCAGGCCATTTTAATGTTTAGTTTTGACGCATGCGTGGAGAGAACAGTGGCCACCATGCAATTCCTTCATCAGTGCCCCTAATTTCAGCAACCATTCATTTATTGCCAGTATTCTTCAATAACCCGCTGCATCAGCATAATAACAAAAGCGATCGGTTCAATGCCCCAGCGTACCAGGCTAACACAAACTTCCACTTAACAACCTCTCTGCAGTAAATAACACCAATAATCAAATTCCAAACAACCTCCAAACAACCTGCAAAACCTTCATTTAGGGCTAAGAGCTCAACCTCAGTAAGAAACTCAAATCTTCTATCGGATAATCACTTTGTCAAAATACAAGTAAATGACAGCTAAATGCTGCTGAAATCAATCAATTTGAAACACAATATATAGCCACACGGCATGCGCACACATACAGAGAGAGAGAGAGAGAGAGAGAGAGAGAGAGAGCAATAACCATGTGTGGTTCCTCAGGCCAAGATTTTCTGATAGACCAAAAAAAAAAAAAAAATGTAGCACCCAATCCACTACACCAAAAAAAAATATATCAAAAAGAATCACGTGGTATCCTAAAAACCAATCTCCACAAATCCAATCAAGAAAAGTGAACAACTCAAACAGATGCCGTGATCTGCTCCCAGACCGATGCATGGTTTTATTCTCAATAACAAATTGAGTGTGACGTTACTACTAAATAAGGGTTGGCCAATGCAATTCTCATCAATCAAGCAGTGGCAGGTGGCTCTGGTGCCTTTGCTTCTTCTTCCCCTTCTGCTGCAGCAGGCGGCGCTTCTCCCTTGGGTGAGGCAGCAGTACCGTTAGCTGTGGCTTCTTTGGGAGGTGATGCTGGTTTCTTTCCAGTGGCTGCAGCACCATCTTTGGCATCTTTAGCGTCTTTGGCGTCCTTGCCTGCTGCTGGGGGAGGTGGTGGAGGTTTCATGTGGGGTGGGGGAGTATGCTTCAGCTTCACCAAAATCTGACGCATCCTTGTAAGATCAGTGGGCTTCCCAGGCTTTGGTCCCTGAATTACTGTGATGGATGGCTTCTTCTCCTGTTCTTTCTTCCCTCTCTTCTTCTCAATGCTAGGTAACTCATGAGGGACGAGTTCTGCAATGGCTTTCCAGTACTCTTTATCTGCATTAGCGTGGAATTTCTCCTGGTTGGCCAGAAATAGCTGGCCCAAAAACAAGATAATGCTGCTTAGAGCAAAGGCTTGAGCGGAACTATAAACAGTTGCCAAGCAAGCAGAAAGCATGAGTTACAAGCATCAGAAATTTCTACCTTTTCTCTTTCTCTGTTGTGGGTCTTGTTAGTTTCACAGTTCAATTTCCTTTTCTCATAGAAAGCTCGCTTATATTCATCAGCTTCAGCAATTATTTCATTCCTCTGCTCCTTTTCCTTTCTCTCTTTTTCCTCAAGAAGGATGGCATTTTGGCTGCATGTGTGCAAGGAAATCATAATATTTTGACGGAAAACTAGACATAGAATTCACTGAAGCAGCGGAGGGAGAAAGTAATTAAAAATGAACTGCAAAAACTCATGGTCTTTACACTATCTTGAATTCAAACAAGAATAACAATTTCAACTAAATAATGATTTGAGCATGACATTAAGAAGTAAAAAACAGTCAATCTGATACGTTGTCATCTGCAAACCAGGGCTTGTTTCTTGTGCATCTGGTTCTGAAAACAGAACCAGGATACCTTGTCTTTATCAATGTCCATACTTGCTTATGCAGCTAATATGATCATTGAGAATGTGAATAAACTAAAACAAATATGTATGATTACCTAGGGATATAGCGACCTTACATCAAACCATCAGAATTCAAACTGAACATGCACAGCTGAGAAGTGGATGAAAAGAAAAACTGTTTGAGATAATTGTATCCCTCATCATTCACCCAATAAGAATGTAGATCTAGACTTGTCATACTCAGTCAGAGTCGAATTAAAAAAAATAAAATAAATTTAAGCAGTATAAAACCAAAACAACTTGGTCATTGCGTAGACCTAAATCACATGCACTTATAATCTTCATCTCCATATGATTTTATATTTCTTTGGAACATTCTACCAATTAAAATCAAAATTAGACATGAAATCAAAAGAGAATCAGTAAATGTTTATAAATGTGTCATACTGATGAACAACCAAGATCACTAAGCGAAGGATCCTACAGTAATATCAATTCATCCTAGTTCTCAGTCTACTACAAAAATGATAGAGAACCAACATCAACAACATCAACTTTATCTTGCAAGACAAAGCTTCAGTTTCTCATCATCCTCAATGTACATGAAGCAAACTAATGTCTAATTGTTTTGGAATATGTTTACTACAATGGTGAGTACATGATAAAGCACAGTGCAAGGACAACTTTCCCTCTTAGAAAGAAAAGAGAGAGATCCTGCAGAAAACTGCTTGTCATCTTAGCCTTTGCTACATGTGGACATCTAGAAAATCCAAGATACACAAATTAAATGCTCGATTGGACAAACGACTTGATTTATATCAGTTAAATATTTTTTTTAATCCAGACAAGGCTATCATGATATAAATAACCATATGATCTAAATACAATAAAGATAAGCATACATACATGCAAGTGTATAAACATACCAACATACATATACACTTAGATTCATACAAATATAGGAGGCGTTTGGTATGGGATGATCCATGTATCATCACCAATGATTTAAGTGGAAGCGATAAAATCACCATGTTTGGTTACACTTTGGTGATCCTATATAGCGGTGTTCCTATCTCACTCCCATCTCTAAAATCACAGCCTAATCTAGTGATCCCATATCCGTCCATAGGGTCAAATATCCAAAATCACCTCTAGACGGTGATCTTAACTTAAGATTTACCAACCAAAATGCCCCACATTCATATAAAAAATGTATGATATTATTTTATTATTAATATAATATAATATAATTATGTTATAATAATATAATTATAATATTATATAATGATAATATTATATTATTATAATATAATATTATATAATATTGTAATGTATAATATTATCAAATATAACATAATCATGATTAAAATATTATAATATAATATGATATTATAATATAGTATAATGTTATAATATCATATTATAAAAATAACATTATAATTTAATTTAAGCATTATAATAATAAATAAATAATGATAAATTATCATGGTACAGTGCAAAATATATTAGGATTACTTTTTTTTTAAGGTAAAGGGAGGGTAATTAATTGAGGTTAATTTTGATATTTCATGATCGATGATTCAAGATTCTTATGGTATACCAAATGTGATGATCTTAGATCATTGACATATATCATGTCAAATATGGTGATCTTAAATCACTAAGGATCAGATCATCTCAGTATAAGAATCACTAGTAACACCAAATCATTGTGGTGATCCTATTTAGATTACCAAACACCCCCTAAATGTAATTTAATTTAAATCTAGTCCTCACTTTCCATTCAAATTGCTTGCTGGAGGGTAAATATGAGTGTAATTGAAGGTTGATAAAAGGGAAAGATGGTCAAAAAAAAATGCAAAGCATCTCAGGCCTCTAATCCCAATAGACATTGTAAGACAAAAAGACACCAAGATGACAAATTAGCTCAACGTGACTGCAATAACATATCAAGTTACCTGATCACTATTATTAAAGTCGCTTGATGTACTTAAGAGTAAAGGGCTTTTAGAGTCTAAGCGCAAGGTGCAAAGTACAGGCATGCACTTAAGCAAAGTGAGGCACATATTTTTGAAATAAATGGTAGAATAATTTATATAAGCAATATTTATAGCACAATAAAAAGAAGCTAAAAAAATCATAATAGTAATATATGTAAGCTATGAGCTAAATGGAAAGCTTCCTCTTTCCTAGTTAAAATTTGTAGTCTTTTGATGTTTTTCCTCTTTTTTTTAGATGATAGTATAATTTTCAATGTTCCATCTCTTTAACTTCTAATTTTTAGCTTTTTGTAGGGTAAGAAAAATAATTGTGTGGCATGCTGCATTATAAAGTTAATATAGTTTAATAAATATGATAAACTTAAAAAAAATATTACAAATATAGTTTATTAAAAAATGCATACTTTTTTTGCACTTTAAATTAGATCAAAAGAATGTAACTTTTTTGCTTCATGTATGCCTAAATGAAGTCACCTCGCCTAGGATATAAGAAGCGTCTAATTCTTGACACCTAGTGTCTCGTATCTTAGGCATACCTTAGGGTATAAAAAGCGCCTAATCCTTGGCACCTTGTATTTTGCACTTTAAATGCACCTAAGGCACGCCTTTGACAACACTATACCAGACTCGATAAAGCTTGTTCAGTTTTCGAAGTCCAGGCCTTATTCAATCCTAACTACAAAACCATCACAATGGTATGCATTAGACCTTTAGACATGTTAGAGACTAAGAGCACAAAAAGCTAGAAAACCTAAGGTACACTACATGGTTTGATAAATTTGTACCAATGGAAGGGCACCAAAAAATTCCAAAGGTGATCTTTTGAACTGGTGAAAGTCAAAAAGAAAACAGAAGGATGATAAAGCAATACCGTATTGGCATGGGAAAAAACCATGGGGCCTATATGAAGACCTAGAGGATATAATGAGGTGCATCATCAATTAATGCCAAAATAGGTAATCTAATTCATGTGAAATAGATAACTACTTAACCTTCATTCTCCTCTCTCAACTTTCAACCTTCTGAACAGACAGACTTGTTTGCAAATTGATAATCCATTTTCCTGTATGAACCAAGCCCTCAATTTTCTTTACTTGATCCTAAGAATCTAGGAATACATGCTGTAAATCTCATGGTAGTGTTCTTCCATTTGGAATCATGGACTTTGAAGATTTGTGATGGAAAGTTATGCAGATGAGTCAATGCAGGTAGCACTGTAGAAATGCTATCAACAATCAATAACGTGAGAAGCCATAACCATCAGAGCATTGTCCCAACTGTCTGGGCAGCTTTATGCATCACCACTCGCCAAGAATTCCTATTTAGGGATGCTTTTGAAACTATTTCAAGCATTTTCCTATCTTTTCTCATTTCATAATATTTCTGATCATCTTAGACATTCTTATATGGCACATTGTAGATGTGATTTATTTAGTTTGACCTTATAAGTGACATGTTTGATGACAATAATTATGTTTAGAGGACTTGGGCCCTATTGGAAATTACTGTAGGCAGTAGAGCTTTTGCTAGATAGTAAGGCTTTCACTAGTAAAGCTTTCAATAAAAAGCTATTTAATATTTGGTAACTATATTTCAAAAGTGTTATAAAACTTTACCATTTATTTGCTAATCAAACTACGAAAGTACTTTATTAATAGGAAAATGATAAACAAGGATATTATATAGGGCTTTCAATTATCTAACCATCTATATAAAAATAATTATGATAAAACCTTCTTAATTTATATTTTTTTAATTGGTATTTTGATCAGATGATATAATAAATAATGATTTTTATATATCTTATAAAAAATAGTATTTTTTTGTAGTATAATTACATTATAATAAAATTATTATAACATAATACAATATAATATATTGATATTATAGTAATATTATAATAATGTTTTACTATGATATTGTATAAATAAATATAATACAATATGATATGATAAGATAAAATATTATAATATTAATTGCGACTGATTTCCTGTTTCAAAATTATGACATCAAAGTCTAACGAAAACAGCTTTCTAACATGTCTCAAGCAAAGATATTTTTTTTCCAAAAGCTCCAAATTTGAGTTTTTCTCTCCTTTTTTGATTTTTAAAGGAGCCAAAAAGTTGTTTTAAAAATTTTACCAAACACTTTAAAATCATGTTTAAAAAAATGATTTTGGCTCTCTTGAAAGCTCTTTTTGGCCCTCCAAAATTAATGCCAAATTGGGCCTTTGCGTCAATTGTGCAGATCTTAAATGAAAGCCACCACATTAATGTCAAAAATAAAAGCCACATCACCATCATCCCGTTCTACAGAGGTCAGATACTCATCCAACATGCACATCTCAAATTCTGAATTTTGCAAACATTTTTGACATGTTTTAGTGTCATACCCTCAAGAAGTGTTCTTTTTACTGTTTATAAAGGTTTCAATCTCCTCTTTCTGAGCATCTAAAGAGACCTATAGCAAAGGATCACATAGCATGCTTTCACCAGGCTCATGTATTTTTTTAAAAATAAAACTTTTATAAAAAAATGCGATAGCTTAGCTCTTCACATCTCTGCTGCTCCCATTGTTCTATCAGATCTTCTAAGTTGTAAACAAGAAGAAAAAAATCAGAACCAAATGATAGAAGGTTAAAACATTTGAACACGGATAAACCTACAGTATTAAATTTCAGAAATAAAAACAAATCCAGAGAAGAGCACACTCTGAGAGACAAACACTCAGAAACTTGAAAAATCTAAAACAGATCACAGAACACAATTGAGTGCACGTTGCACGTCAAGAAGCCATTTCAAAAAACCGCAAACAAAATGTAAAATTCAAACCATTGCCTAAAAATTCTCAAAGGCTGGTCAAAATTCAGATCGCAAACAAGCCCCATCAAACAAACACAATTACCAGTTCCTCTGATCTGTCAGCAATAAAGATCAAAAGAAAAAGCACAGATCCGTTCATCTTTCGGCATGATAACTCAAACAAATCAAAGATCTTCAAGCATCGACACAATTCAAGCGAGATCCAATAGAAACAATGCATCAGAGAAGCAGATCTCGAGAAGAAAAGACCCCTCACCGGCGCCACTCCCGCAGAGCGAACCCCTCCTCCCGCATGTTCTCGGGATCCGGCAGGACCGGCCCGTCGGAGACGAAGATCTCGCCGTTCTCCTCCACCTCTCCGTACATCTTGCCGTTGGAGTCCGGCATCCCGAAGGGAGAGGGCGCCGCGGTGTAGTCCTGGTGCGGATCGCCACCGAAGCCGTAGCCCGCAGGGGAGTTGGGCATGCTGCCGCCGTGGTCGTGGTGGACGGGGACGTCGTCGTCGTCGCCGGCGCCTGCGCCGCCGCCGACGCCTCCGACGTCGCCGGGGAAGGCGGCCGCCGGGGGCGCGTCGTCGACGAAGGTGGAGGAGTAGTCGTAGCTCTGGGAGTCGTAGGCCACGTAGCCTGCGTCCTCGCCGTCGTTGCTGAACGTATCGAACGCCGACATCTCGATATCGGTTTCGCCTCTCTTCTTTCACTCTGAGATCTCTCGCGGCTTCGCTTCTTCTTCCTCTTCTCCCTCACTTGTTTCGGAAGGGACGTTGTTTGAATTGACCGCAATAATTATTGCCTGTTTTTTCGATGAGGATGCCGACACTACCCTTGAGTAGTCGAACCACCTCCCCTCTCGTTTCCCAAACCTGATTTTTTTTTTTTTTTCTTGCATTGGGAAACGAGCAAAAGTACGGGCGAGCGCAAGCTTGCGTTAACCGCGAGTGACATGGCATTGGCTTGCCAATTTTTAAATGAGTGATGTCTTAATCTTCTCTCACCTTATTTTCTCTCTAAAGTATGTATGGTTTTATAGGCTTTATTTTTTTTTTTTTTTTTTCTCCCTTCATGCATCTTCTATGGATGGAAAGATCAAATTTTAAAACCAATACAATTTTTATTTAGAACTAATGCCGAGATATCATAACTTAGAAAGCTTTTGCTTTAAGAAAATGGATATTTGTTATTTTTCTTAAAATTTAAAGAAATTTGTGAAGAAATTTGTTTAGCTGCATCACAAATTTAGAAGATTTTTATGTATTTTTTTGTTGGATTGAGAGCATGGGTTCTAATTTTTTTGAATGAGATTTTTTAAACCTAGCACATTACTCTTATAAACAATCATAATATCTATTTATTTTCTCTCATAATTAATAGCATAAGTCATAATTATGAAAAGACTATTTTAAGATATATAATCACTAAAATTATAAAAGCCTTTTGAACAATAATTTCAATGCCATTAGTCTTGGGCAAGATCCATTTATTGATGGAGAAGGTTTCCTTGTTTGAGTTTTTAACTTTATTTCATATGCAAAATATTGCATAGCGTTATGTCTTTTAATAACTTAGATTAACAATAAATAACCTCCCTTTAAGGCTATCTATTTCAAAGGTTCTAATAGATTACTGCTGGTCACAAATATAGCATCTCGGAATACATTTATTTTCATAGGATTGCTTCTAGAGGTATATAATATTGAGTTTTTAGTTGATATTATCCATATGAGATACATAATCTAACTTAGCAATGTTAATGAAGGATGCTTTAAAGATAGTATATTTCATTCTATAAATTATCAACAGCCAAAGCATATGCACATTAAAAGAAATTAACAATGCGTAATTAAGTCATTAAGTTATACTAATTATTAGAATCGACTATATTTGAATATCTATAAAATAAGTACAAAGAGAGAATGAGTTAAGTAAAAGCTATAAGATTAACATCATAATACTTAGAATTATCAAAAAATATATAACATATAAGAAACTAAGTTATGGCTCCGAGGTATTACTTTGAATTACAATGTGCCCAAGATTTCTTCACTATTCAAAAATTTAGTGAATCTCCATCATGTTGAGCTAATTAAATTTATTTGAACTTGGTTTATATTTTAATCTTGCTTTTTAAGAAAGTGAATATATTCCAATTCTTTTTCCTAAAGCGTAGAACTTCATGGATTCTAAAATTCATGAAAGCATGGTAGAAAAACAATAGAGAAGATGGCAAGGAGGAGATGAAAGAGAGAAAATAATGTATCTACTAATTTTCCTCTCTACTTCAATTTGTGCATAGGCTTTAAAATTTATAACTAGCCAAGGATGTTCCTACCAAACTTTCAAAACTTGAATTTTTATGCACATTCAAATATCCCTTTACTTATTGTATTCCAAAACTAGGTTTAAAATCTTAAACTCTTTCAATTGTCATATCCCAATTACAAACTCCACTGCATCCGATTCTATAGACTAAATTTGCTTTTCATTATAAGTTTACTTAAACTATGCCAAACCCTAAATGTACGTTAGATATAAGATCCTAAACTCACAAGCTGAACTTTACTTTAATTATTAGACTTTGATGCTAACTCAAACAAGGAAGTTAGGATTAGTAATTCCAATAGTCTCCCATGAGCTAAATTTTATAGTTTCCATGAAAGGCTATAGTAGCCAACACTTTCTCTATAGCCATGGTTGATGCATACAATATGTTGCCAAAATGATCTATCATTTCATCACATCAATTTAGACCATTTTTGCTTATGAACCTTTATGTATCTTTATTGATCAATTGCATAGCTTTGACATAGCATGAAACTCATGCCATTTTTCCTCAACAATGCCTATTGCATACTTGGATCTATAGAAATAATGAAGATATGCAAATTAACTTAATCATGTATCACATCCATCATCATCATATGGCTTTTCTCCAAGAATCTTTAATGTTAGAATCTCCATCATCAATCATGCAGGTAGTGGAACATCTAAATTGTCGATCATAATAATTTAAATTAGAATTTCTTTAGTATTTTTATTTGTTTCTAGATTTAAAGGGGCTTCATCGATCACATGTATGGATGCCTTTTGATGTTCATCTATGAATTATTTTGCATTATATTGTTCTATAGACAATGCCCTTCACTCTTCCTACCTTTTGAGTCCGAGCACAAGGATTAGTAACACAAACTAGATTTTTATTTAGAAAAATGTCCATAACATAATATGTCTTCTCATCATCAAGATTTTTTCATTTTAATGATCATGAATGCAATCATTGTCCCATCTATGATTCAATTAATGAGCTGGTCTAGCTTTTTTTTAAGCCTTGAACTTTGCCTTACATCTTATCCAACAATTCTCATGCTTCATTCATTATTTTCACCTTCATAATCTTCTTGAAGATCAATTCATCTATCTATGGTCCTAGGTTTGGTTCCTATAGGTGGCATTATGATTAGTTCAAATGTATGATTTTGATTTCTAAGTATTTTAGCTTTACTTGTACCTATCACATAACAAATATCAACAACCACATAAGCGATAGGTATTTTTGTTATTTACACTTTAAATATATTCATGCTAACATGAGGTTAGTGGAATCAAGATAGCAAATAAAATTTAAAGAACCTAACATGTTTCCAAGAGAGGTCTAAGAAATCAAATGTTACAACATTTTTGAAGGCTATTTCTTGTGATGCATATAGATAATGGTAATAATTATCTAATTATATTAGCTATTATATGACAAAACAACTACTATTTGGCAATATCATTATTAATTCAATAGAGATAATTTGTTTAGTTCAACTAGATGTAATGTTTTACAAATAATATACCATGTGAAGTAATAATAAGATCATTTGTTATCTAACTACTACTTTTTGATAATTATTTTGGTGTTGAAATATTATATGTGGATGAGTCAAGCAAATAACTATTATTACTTCTATTGTATGAATATATCAAATGTTACGTATATTGTTACATGTCTTTTTAAGTGAAAATGTAGAATTATTTAGGTAGCATAGATGAAAGGAGTTGCTTTTATAGAAAACCTTAAAACATATGGCATTTGGTATTTAAGTCCAACAAAACTTCATATATTGATTAGCTAAAACATATCCATCCATATAATTGTTATTTTATGAGCCACTTGATCAAATTGTTAAAATTTTATTAGTGTAGCTGTCTTAGCTTAGGTAGAGGATGCAAGATTAGGGCTGGAAGTGGGCTAGGTCGAGTTGGGCCTTACCCTTGCCCAAGCCTAATTTGATCTTTTTTTTTTAAGACTTTGAGCCAATTGAGGCCCAAAATTTTTGTTTGAACTCAAGCCTAAGCTTAGCCCAAAACCCATCGGGCCAAAATAATGGGCCAACTTGAATTATTACCTGCATGACACTGGCTTGACCTGAAAACATGGCTACCATTGTTGCTCCATTGATGGACTCCAAAACCCTAGCACTAGAAAACTCCCCACAAAAACCCTGATCCATAGACATTGGAGAATAGCAAGAGAGAAATAGAAGGGCAAAGTGATCGAGAAGGAAGATCCATTGCGGGATTTGCTGCTCAAGAGGGTAGTACATTGACTAGACGATTAGGAGGATGAAGATCAGGAGGATGACCAGATCCTTAGCACGCTGGGGAAGTAGAGGATCTTGCTCACATCCCTCTCCTTCCTCCCTACCATCTCTTGCCATTGTTCGGCCATGAAGCACATCTTGGCAGTGAGGATCATCACTTACTCCACTGCCTCCTTCGCTCTCATTGCCATTTGGAATGCCATGAACCCACCCCGATCTCCACTATTGCATACCAATCCACCCCAAGGCATCGCATCACCTCCACACACACCATGCCTGAAAACCCAAGAACCGATCCTCGCTGTCCGTTCGGAGGGAGAAATGACTTGAAAGAGAGAAAGGAGATGGAAACTGTAAGAAACTTCTAGAAGAAAAAGAGAAAGAAATACTCGAGAATATGATGAAATGTTTTTTTTTAAAAAACCTTGGCTGGATGTGACCTTGGTAATGGAGCCAGATTGGGCTTGTTTATCAAGCCTAATTCAGGCTCGGGTTTGGGCTGGATCTAGATTGAACCAATG
This sequence comes from Metroxylon sagu, assembly GCA_017589505.3. Taxonomy (NCBI): domain Eukaryota; kingdom Viridiplantae; phylum Streptophyta; class Magnoliopsida; order Arecales; family Arecaceae; genus Metroxylon; species Metroxylon sagu. Next base: position 1,202,521 of record JACVBY030000612.1, on the reverse strand, counting down.
CCCTATCCAAGCTCGGCCCAATATTGATACAGGTTTAAATTTTGAGACCAAGCCTATCCCAAATATAGAGAAACTTAACCCATAGCCCAACCCAAAGGGCCTCAGGCTAGCTTTGGTTTGCTTCCAACCCTACACAAGACTATTTGTTATCTAACTACTACTTTTTGGCAATTATTTTGGCATTGAATACATTTATGAACAAATCAAGCTAATAACCACCATTGCTTCCAATAAAATCATAAATTATATTTTTGTTAGGGTCTATTGCTTTATTGTATTAGTATATTTAGGGAAAGCTGAACCATGTTAAACCACTTAGTTTGGAGCATATCGGATTGAATCAAGTTGGTTCACTATTTCTACCCAATATAGGACCTGAACTATCCTGTACCATTTAAACCATATTGAATCGCTTAGTTCGGTGTGGTATGAGTTGGTTTGGCTTGGTTCTATGCATGGGTGGGTCTTGGGCATGTGGTGTAGGAAATAAAAGAGAGAGGGAGGCTGAGAGCTTCCCATGAGCTCTTAGTCCTCTCTCTCTTTCTCTTTCTTTAAAAGATTAATTTTCTCCATTTTATAGCTTATTTGAGACTAAGGAAGTAGATTTCAGTCAAAAATCAAGCATTGACCCTCCTATTCTCCTTCTTCCATCTTTTTTCTTTCACATTAAATAGGCCAACAATAGAAAAACATAGGAAAATTATGTCAAATTTTTTTAAAGCTTGATTTTATCATATATTGTAGATCTAATAATGATCTACATCATGACAAAAGGTTGGATAATTTTTCAATAATTATATAATTTTTTGAATTAAAAAATTATTTTTAGATTAACAATATAGAAAATAAAATCATTTTTAAAAATTTATGATAAAAATCATTAACATATTTGTGTAAGATTATGTTACTTACTTTTCTAATTTCATTACAATTAGTACGAGTTTGGACATGATTAAATTAACTTGAACCTAAGCCTAAAATTCTAGGAGATTAGCGCTTCAGATCTTCTATAGTCTTCTTCGGTAGATGTGAGCATAATTGATCCATCTTTATATAGATCCATAGCAAACTAAGAAACCATCTCATGCAGAAGTGCTTGAATAACCTAGTCTATGTTCACTATAATTTACAACTCAAACTGAAGTGCATTAAGAAGGAAGTAGAGTTAAAGTATATTGATCCATTCCATAATAAATTTATTTAAGATGAAGAGGATCTAATGATTGGGTGGCTTGAGGGTTAATAGTATAAGCTAGAGCTGGACAAGCCTAGATTGCCTCCTTAATTGTCTAGACAGATCATTAAAAATGCTGGGGCAAATCCAAAAAGATGCATTAAGAAACATAAACCCATAACATAGAGGTTAGAGGGCAACGTTCCATCATCAGAGGGCTTCATATCTGAGACATCCTTCCATAGATTTAAGAGAGAGCTACTAGGGTGAGACTAGTATGACACTCATTCCAGTGGGGTGATGGGTTTGGTCAAGTTGCTCAGTAGAGCCAAGTAGAAAGGAGCAAGAAGGGGAAGAGAGTGGTAGCTCCCCTGTAAGAAGAAAAAGGCATTGTAGAGAGTGAAAGAGGAGTTTGTGCACTCATTCAGAGATATAAGAGTCCTTAAATGATCAACTCTCTAGATTGTTACATGGGAGGAGCGATGATGATGATAGTTCAAGCATGGCACTAAGTGGTCAACAACTCACATAAGAGATGCATCCCCATGGTGTTTGATTTGCAGGTGAGTCTCAATATACTCATACCACATAGGGTAGAGACTATAAGACATGCGACCTTATAGAGCCCATGAGGAGACTATCTCTTTCAAGAAATGGTGCCCATGAGATCGTTCAGGATACAAAGTTATAAATGCAGATGATCTGGCATATGAAGTAGGATCTTTGGATATATTTGAATTGGATTTCTGTGCAGGCTCCTATTCTATACTAGTTGGTTATGACCTGCGTTTTTATAGACATGGATAAGGATATCTTTTATTCGATGTATTATTTTATACATATCTTACTTTTGAGGCATTGAACAGCAACCATATTCTAGTACCACAACCTTGTGATGCACATGAGTCGAATTTTGCCAGTGCAATCTTTGCATGGTGGGCAAGCATCTTGCTGCACACTAAGGGCGAAATAGTGAGGCATAAAGGAGAGCTAGATATGGTAATTTAGTGGAGTCAGCCTATAATGCTCATGAGGACTAGATTGGCCTCTCAAGCCAAGATTACAAGGAGGATCTCAATATCTACAAGTGACATAGATGTTCTACTAGATATTAGAAGTTGTTACTTATTATCTATTACGTATTTATTTCATATTTAAAGTTTTTATTCATATATAATTTTAAAATATTTTTTTTAATTGTCTATCACTTATATTTGCATTAGTGATATATTGAAATGCTTTTTTTTTTTTTGAGGGAATGAAATGCTTTAATTTCATTTGATACAATAAAGTACTTTGAAACACCAACAAGAACCATTGTAAATTTAAAGAAACAAATGTCAAAAATTGAGTATAGCACATTGAAGAGAAAATATTTGAAAAATATCAAAAAAAGAAAAAAAAATAAAAAGAGGAATACCTAGTGTATTAGTCAGGAAGTGCTGTGTGTGATCACACCATACCGAACCAAGCTAGTATTGAAATGGTACAAGATAATGATATGACAAACATTAGGTATATCAAATGTTAGATATATTATTACATACTTTTTATTAGTGAAAATATAAAATTACTTAGCTATCATGGATGAAAAGAGTTGCTTTTATAGCAAATCCTAAAATATAGAGCTGCCGACATTTAAGTCCAATGCAACTTCATATATTTGAGCCACTTAGTCGAATTGTAATCAAAGATTGATTAAAGACTAGTATTTAGGGCAATTATATATGACTATTCTTTTTTTGCTGTTAAGTTTTCTTTGAGTAGAAATTGTACTTCCAAAGTTGAATTTCTTAATGATACGATATATGTATAAACAACACAAGATAAGGTCAAATATAACTTTGTTTCATATTTCTTTTTTTATTTACATTTTAGCAAAACAAATAATTTGCTACAAATCTAATATGATATAGTAAAGCTGAAAAGATTTGCTCTCCCATTGCTATTGTCTAATAGCTTTAAACAAATACTTCCCTTCCTTTCTCACACAGATGGTTTCATTTTCTTTATGCACCTCACAAGGCAAAAGTGGATCAATGGTCTCAAATGCATATATTCATGCTACTCAAATATCAAGAGTGGAAATAGATAAAATCACATTTCTTTTTGGTAGATACACTTAAATTTTAAATTAAACTATGGGTGATTATAATTTTTCTTTTTACAAAATAATATAATTTTGTCAAAAAACAGATTGTTATCATATAATTTTTTAAGAAAATATATTTCAAGATGATTCACATATTACATCAAATGAAATAATAGATTCACCTATAAGCCACCAAAATATGAATACATATGAGTTAAATAACTTTTAAATATTATTATTAATAATTTTTAAATATTATTTAAACATAGAAATAAAGCATTCATATATGAGGCGTTAATATAAAGGATTCAACTCTCATCTATTATTTAAACTCTCTATGCTTTAGGGTCATTGTAATTTTTTTTACAAAATAATATAATTTAGTTAAATAATAGATTATTATCATATAATTTTTTAAAATCAAAACAATATCAAAAGCTGACTTTCAAGTCGATGATTCCCCTCAGCTATCTTTTCTTGCATCTCCTCTCTCTCTCTTCTTATTCATCTTCTTCATGTTGTTGTTCCTCTTCCCCTCTCTCTTTGTGTTCATGTTGTAAAAGGAGGAGGTCGAGTTATAGCTTCGTCTTTATCCACATCATCCAGCAATGGAGGATCTGATTCTCAAGGTAATTCTTTACCTATATTCTTTATTTAGGATTTGATTGATTGTTTTAATGGTTGTTGTTATTTTCCAAGGTTTCAATTCTTTCTTTCAGATTAGTGGGTTTTTTGGTGATTTTTTATTTTATGGTCTTTGGCACATTTGACCAAAATATTTGGAGTTTTCTATGTCTTGATAGGTCTCAAAGTGTTTCTCAGATCCATGTTAACAACTACTCTGATTTTATCTTTTATTGTTGGAGTTAAAAGGTAATTGTCACATACAATAAAGATCTAAGCCCGCTGAAGGATATTTTAGATGTTAGAGCTTTTTAGACTAAGGTAAGATTTATGAATCTTTAGATGAGGCCTTTTTTTTTTTTGGCATGATCAGATGATTTGAATATTTAATAAATCTTTTTCTCCTTCTTATATTCTTTTAAATTGTCCTTTTGTAACAATGAAATAATTATCTCTCTTTCTTCACTCTTCAAGATAAGTTCCTATTCATTCACTCATTTTTTAAAATATATTTTTTATTATGAATTATTCCTAATTTTTTAAAATATATTTTTAGAATAATATTTTTGATAGATGAACACACGATAATGCATGCAAATGAAATTATATTTGATCATACACATACTATTCTATAATTATCTATAAAAATACAAGCAATTATTTCTATAAAATTTTATAATTATTTTTTATAATAATATAAAATTCTAAAATTATTTTATAAATTATATATTTTACATTATTTTATACAATAATTGATAAATACATAAAATTGGTCTATAAAAAATATTTCTTCATTTTAAAACTTTTTTATCTCATTTTTATTTTTAAAATATAAATAAAATCAGTGCCCATGCATTGCACAGGCATATACCTAGTTATTTAATAATTTGGATGATTATCCTTTATTTTTTTAAACATAATTGTACTAATAACTAATTCTAATAATGTTAATCACTCAAGTTTATAATGAAGTAAGGCACATGAATATATATAGTTTTCTAATTTCTAATAATAATCTTATACCCTATCTATTTTCATATAATAAGTTGTAAGACTTTGTTCTAAAAAAAATAAAAGGATTAACAAGAGAATATAAATAAAGAATAGACTTATGCTTTCAAATCCCCTTCTAAAGAAAAAGAGGAGAGACTTTTATGTGGATGAATATTTGATTATCAGAGAGTGGAGTACTATTGGAATTGGTGAGATATTTGATGAAAGAAAACAGTGATAGTTTCATGATATAGCTACTTTTATGAAGCATAAAAAAAGATATGTGATAGTATCAAAATTTATAGTTATTCATAGACAAAAGTTACAAGCAAAGATTTAGTGATCAAACTATTAATTAGCTAATGGGTCATTAATGTATGATTAGCATCTTGAACTCGAGTTCAACCTTAATCCATTTTAATCTCTAGGTCATTGATCAACAAAATCTAACCACAAGTTGGCTTATCATACTGATCTTTATAAGAATCATTGTTTTATTTCACACAACATAGTTATGGGCTAGTATTTTGAAAGAAATGATTGAGAGTGAATAAATGGATGAGTTTGATCAAGGAAAGAACTATTTATTATTTATAATTTTAATTTAAAAAATGGTACTTGGCAAAATTTTACTAGCTATTTAATTTTGGTTCCCATCCAAATATTTAGGAGTGGTTAGTTTAGATTTATTTCTTTATAAGAGGGGGAGATTTCATTCTTTTGTTGAATACATTGGCTTTTTAAGAATCCTTATATTATAATTGCAAAAATAAGATATCTCTAATGAATATATCTAAATAACATTTATTCTTGAGTCAAAATATTAGAGAACTATGAGCTTTAGATTAACTAAGTTTTATTTGAAATCTTTAATTGTGTCTTATATATCGATCATCGAAAGAAAATGATGGACATTATTAAATTACTACATCTTTTAAGTAATCTTTTCTAGGATAAATTGGTGGACGTTACCTAATAACAACAATAAAACAATGTCTATTTAGGTATTAAAAAAATTATTTTGACTAATAATAAAACCTTTGATAGCTAGTGACATCATTCATAGATGAGTTCACTTAACCGCTAAACAAATATCAATGAAAAAAATAATTTTTTGGATTATTTTATGAATGAAATATATGAAAAAATACTAATTCTACGTACATAAAAATTTATGTATATATATTAGTCATACATGTAAATATATAATGCATGAATACTTACATCTCTCATGTGTATCTATTAATTTTTTTGTTTCTATCATTAAAAAAATAAAGAATTGTGAAATTGTAACTATTTAATTGTTCCACCAAATTCATATCCGTTTTTTATTTTTTATTTTTATTTTTGGGTAAGATATCTATGGCATTTGCAGTAGTCTTTTTTTACATGATATATTTATCAAGATTTTATACTTATATGATTATTATAATTTTTTTGTTCTTCATATTTTTTATCATTTAAAATTTAAATAATTAGAAAAATAGTTGAATAGACGTTCTTTATTAGATAAATTTTTTTCCTTGGCAAAGGACGATTCGATCTCCAAGTCATAGGATAACTTGTTGACTCTAAACCTGATTTTTTTTTTTTTTAATAATTTAGTATGAATCATGGGAGTATATAACTAAAGATTTAATTGATTTTGGATTTAAGTTGGGATGCGACGAATAAATTTCGTGTCCGGGTACGGGCATCATCCAATCAGGGCGTCCAACCAGAACCCACCGACTTTAGATTTTTCTCAGCCAAAGTCGGCATCGGATACCCCATTCCGGGAGGTATCGCCTATATACGAATCCAGTCCCGTCCACAAGCACCGTCTCCCATTTCCGAAGGCGGTGTCCGGGAAAGTCCTGCGACCATGGTGTTTGTCCGAACCCTAGACTGTAAAACCCTAGCCCTCGATCTAAACACTAATTCCACCTCCCTCCATGACCTCAAGCTCGCCGTCGAGGCCGGATCCGGCGTCCCCGTCCACCTCCAGCGCCTCTTCCTCTCCTCCCGCCGCCTCATCCCCGCCGCCGTCGGCGGCAGCGACGACTCCTCCACCAGCCTCGCTGACCTCGCTGTCCGCCCGGACTCTACCCTGACCCTCCACATCCCCCTCCTCGGGGGCACCCAGACCCCCGCCGTCCCCGCGAGGCCCGCCCGCTACGATTTCCTCAATTCCAAGCCGCCCCCGAACTATGTCGCCGGGCTCGGCCGTGGAGCCACTGGATTCACCACCAGGTCCGATATTGGTCCCGCCCGCGCCGCTCCGGACCTTCCCGACCGCTCCGCCGCCACTGTCGGCGGCGCTGCCGCCGCCGGCATCGGCCGTGGCCGGGGAAAGGGAACCGGCGGCGAGGAGGAGGAGGAGGAGGAGGCCGACGACAAGGGATACGATGAGAACCAGAAGTTTGATGAGTTTGAGGGGAACGATGTCGGGCTCTTTGCTTCCGCCGAGTATGATGAGGACGACAAGGAGGCGGATGCTGTGTGGGAGAGTATCGATAAGAGGATGGATTCGAGAAGGAAGGATCGGAGGGAGGCGAGGCTGAAGCAAGAGATCGAGAAGTACCGCGCTTCAAACCCTAAGATCACGGAGCAGTTCGCCGACCTCAAGAGGAAGCTAGCTGATCTGACCCCAGAGCAGTGGGAAAGCATCCCTGAGATCGGAGATTACTCGCTCAGGAACAAGAAGAAGCGGTTCGAGAGCTTCGTGCCGGTGCCTGACACCCTCCTCGAGAAGGCAAGGCAGGAGCAGGAGCACGTCACCGCCTTGGACCCCAAGAGCCGAGCGGCTGGGGGGACGGAAACTCCGTGGTCGCAGACTCCGGTCACCGATCTCACGGCCGTTGGAGAAGGAAGAGGTACGGTGCTTTCTTTGAAGCTGGATCGATTGTCTGACTCTGTCTCAGGGCTAACTGTCGTCGATCCAAAGGGTTACCTGACTGATCTAAAGAGTATGAAGATCACGAGCGATGCTGAGATTTCTGATATAAAAAAGGCGAGACTTTTGCTTAAATCGGTGACCCAGACGAACCCGAAACACCCACCTGGATGGATTGCGGCAGCGAGGCTGGAGGAGGTTGCGGGGAAGATCCAGGCAGCAAGGCAGTTGATTCAGAAAGGGTGCGAAGAATGCCCCAAGAACGAGGATGTCTGGCTGGAAGCTTGTAGGTTGGCAAGCCCGGATGAAGCCAAGGCTGTGATTGCGAGAGGGGTGAAGGCTATTCCGAACTCGGTGAAGCTATGGTTGCAGGCCGCAAAATTGGAGCAGAGTGATCTGAACCGGAGCAGAGTGTTGAGGAAAGGGTTGGAACACATCCCTGACTCTGTGAGGTTGTGGAAGGCTGTTGTGGAGTTGGCGAACGAGGAGGATGCAAGACTTTTGCTCCATAGAGCTGTGGAGTGCTGTCCACTTCATGTTGAGATGTGGCTTGCACTTGCCAGGCTGGAAACCTATGAGCAGGCGAAGAAGGTGCTCAATAAGGCAAGGGAGAAGCTTCCTAAGGAGCCTGCAATTTGGATCACTGCTGCAAAGCTTGAGGAAGCTAATGGTAATACTGCTTCGGTTGGCAAGGTAATTGAGAGAGGTATAAGGTCTTTGCAGAGAGAAGGTCTGGAGATTGATAGAGAAGTTTGGATGAAGGAAGCAGAGGCTGCTGAACGAGCTGGGTCAGTTGCAACTTGTCAGGCTATCATTCACAATACAATTGGCATTGGGGTGGAGGAAGAAGATAGAAAGAGGACATGGGTTGCGGATGCTGAAGAGTGCAAGAAGCGTGGTTCAATTGAGACGGCTCGGGCCATCTATGCACATGCACTGACAGTGTTCCTAACCAAGAAGAGCATTTGGCTTAAGGCAGCTCAGCTTGAGAAGAGCCATGGGACCAGAGAATCTCTTGATGCCCTCCTAAGGAAGGCAGTCACTTATAGGCCACAGGCTGAGGTACTATGGCTGATGGGTGCAAAAGAGAAGTGGTTGGCAGGAGATGTTCCTGCAGCTCGAGCAATTCTTCAGGAAGCATATGCTGCAATTCCCAATTCGGAGGAGATTTGGCTGGCTGCATTCAAGCTTGAGTTTGAGAACCATGAGCCAGAGAGAGCAAGAATGCTTCTAGCTAAAGCCCGAGAGAGAGGTGGAACTGAGAGGGTCTGGATGAAGTCTGCTATTGTTGAGAGGGAATTGGGGAACACGGCAGAGGAAAGGAGGCTGCTGGAAGAAGGATTGAAGCTATTCCCTTCATTTTTCAAGCTGTGGCTAATGCTTGGGCAGATGGAGGAACGGCTTGGTCAAGGAGAGCAGGCGAAGGAAGCTTATGAAAGTGGTCTGAAACACTGCCCCAATTGCATCCCTCTTTGGCTCTCACTTGCTAACTTAGAGGAAAGGATGAATGGTCTGAGCAAAGCTCGTGCTATTCTTACTATGGCCAGAAAGAAGAATCCTCACAGCCCAGAACTATGGCTTGCAGCTATCCGTGCTGAGTCCAGACATGGGAACAAAAAGGAAGCAGATACCTTAATGGCAAAAGCATTGCAAGAATGCCCAACAAGTGGGATCTTGTGGGCTGCTTCCATTGAGATGGTTCCACGGCCTCAGCGCAAATCAAAAAGTGCAGATGCTCTCAAACGTTGTGATCATGATCCACATGTTATTGCAGCTGTGGCGAAACTCTTTTGGCATGATAGGAAGGTGGACAAGGCAAGGAACTGGTTCAACAGGGCGGTTACTCTTGCTCCTGATATTGGAGACTTCTGGGCCTTGTACTACAAATTTGAACTTCAACATGGTACTGAGGAACAGCAAAAGGATGTCCTGAAAAGGTGCATTTCTGCAGAGCCAAAACACGGTGAGAGATGGCAAGCAATCTCCAAGGCTGTGGAGAATTCCCACCTGCCAATTGAAGCCCTTCTCAAGAAAGCAGTGGTTGCCCTGGGTAAAGAAGATAACTCTACCAGCACAGATGGCATTAAGTCCTAATTTTTGTAAGACAGTAGCGTAAACTTCATAAGACATGGTGTGTGTTCTGATGTAGACACTTTCTATTTGCTTCTAGTATTACTTCTTTATGGTCGAGTAGGTCTTCCTCTGACATTTTGTGATGGAACCCAGGTTCTGTTTATTTAATTGTATTACCTATTTACTCCATAATCATTTTCATATCAGGCATAATATTCTGGTGACTTTTTTTCTTCTTCATCTAGACTATTCTGCTAGCAGACAGAATCATTCAATTCAGTAAAAATTCTGATATTATTAAGCCATAGAAGGTCTTCTAGTTCAATGAACGACCTGTCTCTTTCCCCCAAAACATTAACATAATTACTTTTTTGTTGTGTTTAGGACAATATATGCTTTTAATTTTTATAATGTGCAAATCCTGGCCTCGAGAGTCATGTTGTGGAAGGCGAAATATTGGAGTTATGATTGACATGGTACCATGTTATGCTTTATGTAGTTAACTAATACTTTGCATGCCAGACTCACAATATTCTGAATTCATCAAGTTATGATAACCTTGAGCTTGAGGTATGTTTTTGTCATGCTGTTAATCAGGGAGTTGTTTTGCTACCTTAATTAGCAATCAGTACATGCGACAGCAACATTGACTTGGTTGATCTTATAATTACTGATCATCCATGATGAAATGAAGATAGTTTATTTTGTGATGCATGCTTCTTCCCTCGTTTGGGCATTTTCTGCTACCTTCATTACCATCTTTGGTATATTATCTATCTTATAAAGGAATTAAGCATCAACATTTTCTATCTGAGCTTGTAAATAGTTGGGACAAGGCTTGATAGTTATGGTTATCTATTCAAGCTTCATTGAGGTCAGCTTGCTTGAGCTGGGTATGCTCAGGCTCCATGTGAAATTAATTGTAAGACAAATTTAAAATCATGTGTGGCTTTTTACATTTATTTCGAGCCTGTTCAAGCCTGGAACCTAGCTGAACGTGAGCTGTCTGCGAGAAGCTTTGTACCATTGTTGCCAATGTAAGAGGGATGGTCTCATTCTTTTGATGTAGACATTTAGCCATTCATTGTTTATGCTACTGCAGTAGTGTCCTAAGAAGGACTATATTTATTCTTTTATTGTAGAGTCTTAGGTAGACTTTATGAGAAGGTTGTGGTAAGTGATATGTTAAAAGGAGGGTGATGTCTGTCAGTTTCAAGCTTTGTTTTGAATTATTTTGGGGAAAAAGGAGTCTTTTTCGATTTGAATAAAATAGCCTTTGTTCTGGAAGGAGACTATTATCAATTTTCTTTTTCTATTTCCCTCTTTCTCCTATTCTTTTTCCTTATCTTTCTATGAACTGGTGCTTTTTCTCTAGCAGTTCTGTCCTCCAAAACACAATGATAACATGTCATTTGCTTCTTATCTTCTCACCTCCGGGTAACTATTGCGGTTATGTACCTAACTTGTGTCCAACCAACTCTTGCCTCCTTTTTTGTCCTCCACATACCTTTGCTATTTCACATCTCTGCTCACTAGTTCTTATGCCCAAAAATTGTAAGGAACATAACAATAATTCGTCTTGCCTTTTTTTTGCTTTTTAATATTATGCTCTTTATTGTGCAGGGTTATTTCTTTGGCTTTTTTGGTGCTCTCCATATCAATTACCATTATCCAGTTTGTTTGTGTAATCATCTGCTTGAAGCACTATTTCTGTCTATCTTTTTATCCGTTCTTCTGATTCTTTGAATACTGTTATATGTGGTGAAAACACCTATCCTCAAGTACTCTGTTTGAAATATTGAATCGGGATTTGTGTCAGGGCTATCATACTTATCCAAAAAATAATTTGCGACTGTAAAACTATTTCATTTCTTATAACAATAAGTTAAGTGTTTGTGATGAATATATTTCGCTCTTGAATATCTCTGGATCCCCATTTCTCTTCCCATAAAAGAGAGATGCATAGTAGATCACTCTGATATGTTCTTATTCATTATCTTTGGTTTTTCCATTTTGTTTATGCTCTGGATGGTTATTTATTGTAAAAATACTATTTGGAGCACCTTGATGTTGGAGTATCAGTTATATTGCTATCTCAATTTTTTCCCTTTTCTTTTGATCAAATGTGATGCAATATCTCAATTTTTGCATTAGCTCTCTTACATGATGTTCGACTCATCTCCACCCAGAAGAGAAGAATACAAAACACCGAGCCTCACCATTCCTGTCCTGGGTCTTACTCAGACCTCTTAGGTATCAGGCGAGACAGGTTCCTAGTTGGATTGCATTCCTCAAGTATTGAGGTATAGGTTCACTTTCCAGTTGTTGTATTGTAATGTCATTGTCTGTTGTTTGTTATCTACTGATGCAAGCATATAAGAGTTGTGCATTATGGTATAATTGCAGTTTAATATAGTTGAGGTAGGCACCAAAATTAAAATCATGAACAGAAGAGTTTTGACCTTTGATGACTAAAGCACCTAGACGTGTATGAGCTGCCAAAAGATACTCCAGAGGTCCAGTTGATATAAATGATTATTTCTATAGGTAATGTATTGCCATCACATGGTTATAGTGCTTATTTGATGATGAAGTATCTTCTGAAACCATCATCATCATAATATTAGCTACAATACTCATTATTATCGTTTTAACTGGTGGTAGGTGTATGTAATTGTATCCAGAATTGGGGAAAATACATTAAATTGAAGTGACTTCAGAAAAGCATCTTGTTTGGATAATTATTTAGCCTGTCACTTAGCTGGGCAGTGATCCCTCGTAATTAATTTGTGATATTTGTATTTGATAATAACCAGAAGTGGGTTCCATGCTGAAAGTCAATTCTGGGTGTCATATCGAAAGTTACTCTCAGAATTGCGTTCCAAGTCACAAACAGTTGGCCTGCTGAAGCAGTCTCACTTGTTTAATTTTCCTTAATTTGTTGGAATCATATATTATATTTGTAGCTCTACATTAATCAGTCAGTTAGATCTTAAGTTAGTCCAAGATGTTTGCTGGATATATATTATTATTAGACTCGGCACAATGGTAAAATTGCGTCGGACTTGAATGGCATGTATTCGAAGCACAGAAAAGACTATCTGCATTCTGGATAGGGCCATATGCATCAGGCCTCTCACAGGGACACTTTTTTTTTAATTACTATTAGAGGCTTATTTTACCATTCTTGCTATGTTTTGACCATTGGCTTATATTGGACTTTTAAGATAACAGCCAAGTTATTCTATTCTTGTAAATCCTATTCTAAGTTACCAGCACCTTGAGGGGACCTTATTGCTTGCTAGAATTTCCAGACGACGCTTGGATTTTTTTTTCCCCCACTAAACTCCAGTAATTTTTACAAAGGTCTATCTATTGCATGGTATACACTCTACTGAGCTAAGCTCAGAGCAATCAAAGTAGTTAATCAATAATCAATCGGTGTTTTAGAGGGCTAGCGTGACTTTTTCTCATGCTAGATTAATGAAGAGTCTCATGCTAAAGTCATGCCGAGTGTGCATAGATTTGACTGAGCTTGATGTGGATTGTGTTAAGTGTAGGGATTGGGGATGAACCAGTTGGTGCAGGGAAAACATTTTACAATAAAAAGATGTGGATTGCGAAACAACATTGATGTCCAATTCTATGATTAAGAGTCCACATGATGTATGCTTTGTGCTTTTTATTTCTTTGTCTTCTATTTCTAAGGTTCTTGATCTTGTTTTATATTAGTTAAACATGTAATGAAATTATTGATGATAATGCCATTATTTTACTCAAAAAGCAAACTAAAACATCATAATATGGAATTTCATATAACTATCTATTTTCTATTCTTCATAAATTGTTATTTAGATGGATATTTCCTTGTCCTATGGATATGGTTGAAAACATCATTTGATTGCATTGGAAGGACGTTTCAAGTTTGTGTTGGTTTTGTCCCTCCTTGTGAGGAAAGAGCTTACGCCATATTAGGCTGTGCTATTTGGAATTGAAGAGCCCATGATCAAATCCCATTCTAGATTGCCCCTCTTATAAGTAGAAAAGGAATGGAAATCAGGGTTCTTGTGTGCTTTCTTATTTCTCTTAAGGGCGGCTTTTTGTTTAGCCCTTGTGCCATGGGGGTAATTAAGAGGGATTGGTGCTATGATTGAAATAGGTATCTCTTGGTGGTGGTGGTGGTGGTTGGGGGGGGGGAGGAGAAACAAGTCTAAGGCCATAGTTCTTGGATTCCCCAAATTGATGTTTCATATAAGTGGAGTCCATTCTGGCGCCTTATATGTTGAAATCCATCTTTGTTTGATGAGGAATCCTATTGTCGTGAATTAAGTGCTCTTTTTAAGATTTATGAGCAAAGAGTATTGTCTCTTGATGTTGTGATTTCAATAAAGATATTTTTTGATATTATGATCCAAGAAATTTATTGCTTGTTATTGTGGTTAAAAAAAGGTGCCTCTTGATATTATGATCCATGAAAGGTGCTCTCTCAATGTAATCCTTCATCATAAAAATTCTTGATCTCTTGTTATTTTACTTCTTTGTAGTATTTATTACCACTTTATTCACGGCCTTATTATTCTCATGCAGAGGGAAGGTACTCTCTTTTGCTATTGCCAATTTAGGTCCATGTGCACTGATTTTGGGTAGATATGCATTAACTTCATTCTCTGTGCACCAATACTCTGTATACATTAGTTCAACCCTAGCTAACATTTGTTTTGAACTTGTTCTGATCTCCTTTCCCTTCAATTTGATATCAGAGCAATCATAAAAGACAAGAACTCATAAAACGCTGGTTCATATATTTAAAAGAATATAAAACTAGATCAATGAATGTGACAGGGAATGGTAACTCATCGCTGTTGTTGATATCACATTCAATTGCAAGGACCAACATCCTTCAAATCTATCCTGAAAAGCATTGAAGACAAAGATTTATAGGTTAGAAGTTGGTGATAATGAAAATTAAGTCTCTATGAGGTCAATAGTAGTGATGGAGATTTGGTTCTTTTAGATAGAAAGTGTATCTAGTACATTGAAATCCCTTAATAATTTAGAGTTAGATTACTTTGTCAAGACGATAATAGGGCTAGCAACAAGCTTGATGAGTTTAGTGGTTCCAAAGCACTCACCATAGAAGAGAATAGATCTATGTCCATTGATTAACACATCAGCATCAATTAGTATTAGTTGCCATTGCCGAAAAGAAAAAATCATATCTATATTGGATTGCTTTTCAATTTCATTACCAATGTTTTGAATATTTGTGAATCTTTAAGCAACAGGCATGATCAACTTAGAGGAAAAATGAATTGCTAAAGTAATCCAGGAACTTCAATGAGCTTCCAATAATTAGACATTAGATAATAATAATGCTCCTCCTGCTTAAAACTCCTAGCTACGTCATTTGTAGTTTTCATATCTAACTCTAAACTATTTATGCCACATCTAAACTTGAACCCATTTTATACCCTATGCTTACACCTACTAATATATCAAGAAATAATCAGGTACCGATTGGGTTTCAGGTTCTCATTAACCTAGCTCAAGTTGGGTCGTAACATAAGAAGCAGTAAAAAGGTAAGACTCGATGTAGATTAGTAAGGAGAGAGAAAGAAGAGAGTCATCACTATCTTTTATATCTCATTTTTGACCTATGTTAATATTTTGCCATGAGAAAAAAAAGGTTTAAAGATACTTCTAACAAGGAGTGTGTGTCTATGTGTTTGTCTATACATATATTATATATCACCTCAGGTTTGAACTTAAAACTTTATTTGTTTAGAGATATTCAAAAGAACCGGCTAGGGTAACAACTATATTAGATATGTTTCATCTTATAAGCAAATTCAATCCAATAAAATTAGGTGCCTTACTTCAAGTTTCAAATCTTAGTCAATAACTTATTGCACTTAAACTAAATAACTTATTGCACCTAAACTGACTCAAATCCTACGTATGCATTGCTATGGGATAGTTTTGATGGCATTCCACCTTCTAGATTCATAGATTCCAGAATTTTTTTTTTAAAAAAAAAGTAGCGATTCTCATCCAACTAGGTTTGAGGACAGTAAGGATAAAGTCATCAATAAATAAAACCATAAATCTTGAGACCTATCAGCCAACTTCCTCTCAAATTTATCTTTGCTATCCACTCAAGCCTTTTCCCTCTCCAACCTCTTAACCTGCGTCTCACACACTGAATTAGTAGGAAGATATTTTTTTTTAATCCTTTCTCATATTTTTTTTAAAGAAAATAATAAAATTTGATCCAAAAAATAACTAATTCTATTGAAAGGAGGATAATTAATCCTATTAAAAGAAGTATTTTTTTTAATCTTATCAGGCTACTACCTTAATTTTTTTTTTTATTCTTATCTTTAGCAATGGTTGCTATTTTTTCAAAGAATATAACTGTTTTATCTGAATGTTATCATATCCTTCACTAAATAATTTTTATGGTGCCTAATAATTCAAAAAGTTGAACATTGGTGGTCAACAGTCAACCACCCATGGAAGTTTTTAGTCTATCAAGGGATCATTCAAATGGGCAAATGGAGCCACATGGCGCTCTGCAAACCATAATATGTGCTCTCACTCAAGTGTCAATTATCTTATCCCCTCCCTCCCTCCTTCCCATTCTTCCACACTATATATGTCCACATCACTGAGCCGATCACGATCAGTTAACCAGTCAAGACGTGAGATATGAAAAAACCTTCGATGTATTACCATCTCCAATTGAAGATAGATAGTACAGTTATACACAATTAAATAATATTGATCATAAAAAAAATAGAGAAACTATCCATTAATTATTCTGCACGATAGAAAAGACTTACATAACTAGAATGTATTATAAGTAGCACCCTTTTATGCCTCAATCATAGCTTGCTTATGTGTAATTATATGTTACCAACTTCCACAGAAGTTAAGATTCAGGTGTGTTGAAGAATGCGCACATCTGAGCATTTATATCTATTAGGACTCATTATGATGACCCCCTCTAATGACAATCCATTGAAAGGTCATCAATCAATTGTAATAAGATTAAGGGCTTGATGCCAATATTTGGTGTACTAATTACAAGTAGGTGTCACTTGCCTAAACTTGGTGTTAAATAAAACAAGAGGTCCTAGGCACTACCTCAAAAGCATACTAATATAATAATAATAAAATTATACTCGAGAAGACAAAACAAAGTTAATTTAATTGCAGCTTTACCATTAGAAATTCTATACTCTAGATTCAAATGTTGCAAATCGGTATAAAAGAGCAAAATTTTAGTGTAGTTGATAGTGGCTCGGTTTTAATTTACAAGGGCACTAGCCAATTGTCTAATTGTTCAAAATCACGGATACATTCAATTGCTCAAAATGGAGTAGAAGTGTTCCTAAAGCCAGTGTTGCAAGGTTTATGCATCTTAGTTTTCTCTCTTTTTTGTGTAGAGACTTCTTCAATTTTATCTTCTGCTATATAGAAAGAAAACTCTGTTATGACCAATTGTCACCCAGTAGTTTCTTTTGTTTTTGGAAGGTTGAGCTGTCCCATATGATTGCATGCAAGACAGAAACCATGACAGGAAAGAAATAGAGTATGACAGAAGGGGAAAAATAAACACATTTGAATGAAAGTCACATACATAGCACTTGTCCAAAACTACTGCATACATAAGTTCAAGATACTCATTCAATACCTACTTGAAATCACCTATGATGATACTCTTATGTTTTCCCTAAATTAACAAATATCACGTGCAGGTAGTTCGTCCTTTATTAAATTTCTGAATGATCTAAGCAAAAGATTGTCATCCTGGCTTAAAAGTACAGTTGCTCTTGATGAACTTAGAATGTTAACACGTACTCCCTTATTAAACTATACAATGCGACTTTCTTTATAAAACTATACAATGTGACTTTCTTTGAGTTTAGTTTTAGAATGGTTAAGAGAATTCTGTAAATCAGTTTCATTTTTATACAATGGAACTTTATATGTTAACCAATTATTTGGCTTCTTCCTTATTCTCAAGTTCTTGTTGCAAAGAACAGACTATCTAGTTCCTCTCCAAACATTAATATATAATGGGTAGGTACTTCATGAGTCACAAAGTCTTATCCTATAGATTTGTGTTCAAATAATATGATGCCGTACATATACCTCCTAAATTTGATTTATATTTGGGCAGTCGAGTCAACAAACTCATGGCCACACGTGCATATAAATATGGGTTATGAGTCATATAATTGTTGGCAGGTGCCATTTCTTATATACACGTATGGCTTGGCTGAAAATTTGTTAGCTCTGCTATCAGGGATGATACATATAATAGCCAAACGTTTCCAATAGAAATGATCAGAGACATCAACACGAAAAGCCTCACAATGTAGAACATTCAGATATTCAATTCTCTGTATAAATTTATAAACTATGTAGAATGATTCCTCAATCTCAAACATAAAAAGGTTGAAGGAGACTTTCGTTGCGTCCTCCATGGATTAGAAGCCGTGTCCTGCACGGAAGCCTATAAATTCAAGATAGATTGCAACACAATGAAGTTCCAAGTCTCTCCGTAGACCATTGAAACGCGCAAATGGAGCCACATGGTGCTCTGGGAACCACAGCACCGTGCTCCCAATCATGTGTCACTTTGCCTTATCCCCTCCCATCCTTCCATTCTTCCACACCATAAGTAGAGCTCAGGCGCACCATTAAAACCAAGCAACCAACCCAAAAAATAAATAAATAATTATAACCCAGTCCTTTGGAGGCCGGTTATCAGATTTGCACTATTTTTTTTTTTGTTTTTTTAACATCAATCTGAAAAACAAAAGCAATGGACTACGGTTTATCAAAACTAGAACGCTGGTGGTGGCTGGGAAGTCCTTTTCACACCGAACTTGGAGATTCCAAATACCATCTCGCTTCACTTCGTTGATGGCTCGGTGCGTCTTAATAATTTTGGCCCGCCGTTGACAGCAAGTCTTCTGCGTGGATCCTAGTGAAACCCAATTGCCTCGTCTATACGCTAGGTGCGTCTTAATAACTTCGACCTGTGGTTATCATTCAGCTTTCTGTGTGGACCCTAGTGGAACCCCAATTGCCTCATCGCCCCCCGTATACGCTAGGTTATACGCTAGGTTCTGTCCATTTCTCCTCTCGTCCTGTGCCACGTTGGGGCCATTTCTTATATAAGTAACTTCGTCCTCTCTCACTTTGTCCCACCTGTAGAGTTACAGGTATATTCTTGAATAGATAACGATTCCCACGTTCCCTGCTCGGATTGGAAGCCGTGTAGGACACGGATCGGGAGCCTGTAAATTCAAGGAAAATTTCAACACGCTGGAGCTTCAAGTCAGTCCGTGGACCATCTGGGAAGCTTCAAGTGCTGTGCTCCCGTCCAAGGGTCGCCCTATCTCGTCTCCTCCCATCCTTCAATTCTTTCTTTCACGCTATAAGTAGAGCTGAGGCGCGCCATTAAAACCAAGCAATGTTCGAACAAAAAAACAAACCATTATATTATTATTTATCACCTCAGATTTGAACTTAAAACTTTTTTCTTTAAAGAGATATTCAAAAGAATCAATTAAAATAATAATTATGTTAGATATGTTTCATCTATAACTAAAACATAATCCAATAAAATTAGAATCCTTACTTTAAGTTTCAAATCTTAATCAATAACTTATTACACCTAAATTGACCTAAACCCTATGGATGCATTGGTATGGGATAATTTTGATGGCATTCCACCTTTTAGATTCATAGATTTTAGATTTTTTTTTTTTTGAAAAAAAAGCTATTTTCACTCAACGAGGTTTTAGGATAAAGCTTTTAATAAATAAAACCACAGATCTTGAGATCTACCAGTCAACTTCCTCTCAAATTTATCTTTTATATTCACCGGAGCCTTTCCCCTCTCTACCCTCTTAAGCTCTGTTTGACACACCAAATTAGTAGAAAGATAATTTTTTTTAATCCTTTCTCATATTTATTTTTTTAAGAATATAACAAAATTTTATTTTATAAAATGGCTAATTCCATTGGAAGGAGGATAATTTATTCTATCAAAAAAAGTATTTTTTTTAATCTTATCAGGTTACTACTTTATTTTTTTCTTTTATTTTTATCTTTAGCAATGGTTGCTATTTTTTTAAAGAATATAACTATTCTATCTGATTTGTTATCATATCCTTTACTAAATAATTTTTATGGTGCCTAATAATTCAAAAGGCTAAACGTTGATGGTCAACAGTCAACTACCCATGGAAGTTTTTAGTCTAGGATCATTCAAATGGGCAAATGGAGCCACACGGCGCTCTGGAAACCACAATATGTGCTCTTACTCATGTCAATTATCTTATCCCCCTTCTTCCTCCTTCCCATTCTTGCGCACTATATATATCCACATCACTGAGCCGATCACAATCAGTTAACCGGTCAAGACATGAGATATGGAAAAACCTTCAATGTGTTACCATCTCCAATTGAAGATAGATAGTGTAGTTATACACAATTAAATGATATTGATCACAAAAAAAAACAAAGAAACTATCCATTAATTAATCTACATGGTAAAGAAGGCTTACATAACTGGAAGGTATTATAAGCTGCACCCTTTTATACCTTGAGCATAGCTTGCTTATGTGTAATTATATGTTGCAAACTTTCATAGATGTTAAGATTCAGGCGTGTTGAAGAATATGTGCATTTGAGCATTTACATCTATTAGAACTCATTTTGATGGCACATCCATAAAACCTCTTATGACAATACATCAAAAGGTCATCAATCAATAAAATCAAGGGCTTACTAACAATATTTGGTGTACTAATTACAAGTGTGAGCCACTTGCATAAACTCAGTATTAATCCAACCAAGAGGTCCTAGACATTACTTCAAAAGCATACCAATGTTATAATAATAATAATAAAATTATACCTAAGAAGACAAAAGAAAGCTAATTTAATTGCAGGTTTAGTATTACAAATTCTGTACTCTAGATTCAAATGTTGCAAATTGGTATAAAAGAGCAAAATTTTAACGTAGTTGATACTGGCTCGGTTTTAATTTACAAGGGCACTAGCTAGTTGTCTGACGGTTCAAAAGCATGGATAAATTCAATTGCTTAAAATGGAGTAGAAATGTTCCTAAAGCCAGTGTTGTAAGGTTCATGCATCTCAGTTCTCTCTTTTTTCTGTGTGAAGACTTCTTCAATTTTATCTTTTGCTAAATAGAAAGAAAACTCCGGATGACCAATTATCACTCATAGTCTCTTTTTTTGGGAAGGTTCAGCTGTCCCATATAATTAATTGCATGTGAGATGGAAACCATGACATGAAAGAAATAGAGCACGACAGAAGGGAGAAAATAAACACATTTGAATGAAAATCATGTACATAGCACTTGTCCAAAACTATTGCATACATAAATTCATGATACTCATTCAATACCTACTTGAAATTACCTATGATGGTACTCAATCATATTTTCCCTAAATTAACAAAAATCACGTGCAAGCAGTTCGTCCTCTATTAAATTTCTGAATGATCTTAGCAAAAGATTGCCATCCTAGCTTAAAGATACAGTTACGCTTGATGAACTTAGAATGTTATTACATGCTCTCTCATTAAACTATACAATGCGATTTTCTTTATAAAACTATACTATGTGACTTTCTTTGAGTTTAGTTTCAGAATGGTTAAGAGTACTTTGTAGATCAGTTTAATTTTTATACAATGAAACTCTATATCTCAACCAATTATTTGGCTTCTTCCTTATTCTCAAGTTCTTATTGCAAAGAACAGGCTATTTAGTTTCTCTCCTAACATTAATATATATAATGGGTACTTCATGAGCCACAAAATCTTATCCTTTATATCTGCGTTCAAATTAAATGATGCCATACACGTACCTGCTAGATTGGGCGGTGGAGTCAACAAACTCTTGGCCATACGTCCATATAAATGCGCGCAATGGGTCGTGTAATCAATCGCTGGCTGGTGCCATTTCTTATGTACATCTCTGGCTTGGCTGAAGTACCATGTCCTACACGGTACTTTACGGATTAAAAGCCGTATCCTGTACGGCTTGGAAGCCTATAAATTTAAGACAGATTACAACACAATGAAGTGCCGTGTTCTATACGGTGCTTTACGGATTAGAAGCCGTGTCCTGCACGGCTTGGAAGCGCAAATGGAGCCACATGACGCTGTGGAACCAAAGCACCATGCTCCCAATAACGATGAAGCTCTCTGGAACCACAGATTACAACACCGCGCTCTGGAACCACAACACAATGAGGTTCCAAGTATATCCTTCCACACTATATAAGTAGAGCTGAGGCGCACCATTAAGACCAAGCA
This sequence comes from Metroxylon sagu, assembly GCA_017589505.3. NCBI lineage: Eukaryota > Viridiplantae > Streptophyta > Magnoliopsida > Arecales > Arecaceae > Metroxylon > Metroxylon sagu. The sequence continues at coordinate 1,180,328 of JACVBY030000612.1, read as the reverse complement.
GCCAACCCTCCCAAAAAAGAAATGGCAACCATTATTCTCCATTCAGCTATGAGGCCAAACCTATTCCACTCCACCATACTTCCTCTCTTTTTCCTCCTACTATCAGTCTCCTCTTTGAAAACCGATGCAGAAACTGAAGCAAAAGCTCTTGTGGAATGGAAAGCCAGCTTGCTCCGACCTGTCTCTCTCAGTTCATGGTCTCTTGATAACTTAACCAGCCTGTGTAAATGGCAGGGCGTTCTCTGCAACTCCGATGGCAACGTCGTTAAGCTAAACTTATCCGATTGCAAACTCAATGGCACCCTCAACAGCTTCGCTTTCTCGTCTTTGCCCAACCTCACCAGCCTTGATCTCAGTTCCAACTTCCTTTATGGATCCATCCCTCCAAGCATTTCTAATCTCTCCAAGCTCACCTTGTTGGACCTTGGCTTCAATTGGTTCAATAGCTCCGTGCCACCAGAGATCGGAAGGCTCTCGGAGCTTCTCCATCTTCGTCTCTGTAGCAACCATCTTGTCGGGCCAATCCCATACCAGCTCAGCCACCTCCAAAAGGTACGCCATTTGGACCTCAGTGTCAATTTTTTGGGGGTGCTAAACTACTCCAAGTTCACCGCCCTCCTAAACTACGACAATAACCTGAATTTCCCATCGTTTCTACTAAACTGCACCAACTTGACCTACCTTGACCTGTCGCGGAACTATTTAAAAGGTCCAATACCCAACTCATTATCAACCAATTTGGTCAACCTTGAGCATCTCGATCTTTCTCGTAATTTATTTAAAGGAGTCATTCCAGCATCCCTTGCCAAGTTGTCCAAGCTTCGGGACCTTCTTTTTGGCGAAAACATGCTAACTGGGGGGCTACCACCGATGCTTGGGTCAATTTCAAGCCTTCGCATACTATATCTCGGCGGCAATCCATTAGGTGGACCAATCCCTTCTTCTCTAGGCAAGCTCCGAAGGTTGGAAGAACTCCATCTGTCTTATGCAGGATTGAATGCTACCATACCTTCTGAGCTGAGCCTCTGCACCAACCTCACTGTTCTTGATCTGTTTTATAATAACCTAGTAGGGATGTTGCCCCCATCCTTGTCAAGTCTGACCAATATTAGATTTTTTGATGTGGGCTACAATTTACTCTCTGGTGAGATCTCACCAAACTTGTTAACCAATTGGACCCAACTTTATCGCCTTGGGTTAGGTAAAACCTTGAATGGCCGGCTACCTCGAGAGATTGGATTGCTTAAAAAATTAGAATATTTAGACCTTGGGAGCAACCACGTGTCAGGTCCAATTCCACTTGAGATTGGGAATTTGACCAACTTGATGTATTTGGATCTCTCAAACAGCTCATTTACAAGTCTAATTCCACCGGAGATTGGGAATTTGATCAACTTGATGTATCTATATCTCTCAGAGAACTCATTTACAGGTCCAATTCCACCGGAGATTGGGAATTTGATCAACTTGAAGTATCTGAATCTCTCAAGGAACTCATTTACAGGTCCAATTCCATCGGAGATTGGGAATTTGACCAATTTGGACCAACTGAATCTCTCACATAACTCTTTTACAGGTCCAATTCCTCGCACAATAGCGAGCCTAAAACAGTATCTTACTATGGATCTCTCCTACAACAACCTGACGGGCCCAATTCCAGTAGCATTTGGGGATATGACTAAGCAACAATTTTGGGATCTATCTTCAAGCACTCTAACAGGAACTATAAGGCTAGAAACGTGGAGTTCAGGTTCGTTAGTTTCACTTGACTTGAGTGATAATTCCATATCAGATTCAATCCCTTCTTTACTTGCTAGCCTTTCTGAGCTTTGGTATCTTGATTTATCGAGAAATAGGCTCAGTGGTGAGATACCAAACCAGCTCCTTAATCTTCCGAACCTTTGGTACTTGGATCTATCTGGGAATCAGTTGGTAGGCATGCTTCCAATGGATCAGCAAGAGGGCATGATGAATCACACTTTCTTGCCCAATATGAGTTCTCTCTTTCTTTCAGACAACTTGCTAAATGGTAGCATATCCCCATTCATTTGTAGAATGATCAATTTGGTACAACTAGACCTTTCTATAAACTATTTTTCTGGAGAAATCCCTCAGTGTTTTTGGGATATGAAAGGTCTGCAATACTTGAATCTTGCATCCAATAAGTTATCTGGAAGGATTCCTAACATGATGGGCCCCTCATGTTCACTTCAGTCTCTTCACTTGAATAACAATACTTTCATTGCAGAATTTCCGACATTCTTGAAAAATTGCAAGAACCTGACCGTTCTAGATATCGGAGAGAACAGTTTCTTTGGAGAAATCCCCACATGGAAGAAGGAAAGCTTTCCATCATTAATGATCCTTCGCCTACGAGAGAATATGTTCAGCGGCAGCATTCCTGAACAGCTAGGTTATCTCACTTCGCTACAATTCTTAGATCTCTCTCATAATAACTTCTCTGGGGGTATCCCACGAAGTTTTGGCAAACTTGTTGCCATGAAATCAAGCAATCAAAGAAGAGATTTGCAGAATATTTCGTTTGGGTACTTGGAGAGTATGACAGTGAATTGGGAAGGTCGAGAACTAGAGTTCCAGTGGACAATTTTACTGATGGTAGGCATCGACCTTTCAAGCAATTCTCTTTCACAAGAAATTCCTATGGAGCTAACAAATCTCATAGGGTTGCTGCTGCTTAACCTATCAAGGAATTATTTGATTGGACACATTCCAGAGACAATTGGTAACCTGAAAGAGTTGGAATCTCTCGACTTGTCTATGAATCAACTTTCAGGTATAATTCCCCCAAGCATCTCTTCTTTAACATTTTTAAATTTCTTGAACTTAGCAGACAACAACTTGTGGGGAAGAATACCATTAGGCAAGCAACTCCAAACACTTGATAATCCATCCATCTATGCTGGCAATGATGGATTATGTGGATATCCATTGACCAAGAAATGTCCAGGTGACACGCCAACTAATACTCCAACATCAATTGATGGCATTGAACATGGTCCAGGTGGAAATGAGAATAGAGATGAAGCGATATGGTTCTATCTTAGCATTCCACTTGGATATGTTGTTGGATTTTGGACCTTTTTTGGCATTTTATTCTTTCAGAAAGAATGGAGGTTTGCCTATTTTCGTTTCATTGACGAAATTCAAGAAGAATTTTTCAAGAAGCTAAACTAGGCTTTGTCAAGCAAAGTAACTAGACTTGTTTGCTATAAATTAGTGTGTTAGTTTTCCAAGAGAAGTTTGATATTTTCTTCCTTATTATGTATGATATTAGTTTTATATTTTACACTTACTATATGTAATTTTAAATTGCCTCTGGTTGCACATGAACAAGCAGTTTGTAAATTGACAGCTTCTGTTGAGCTTGATCTTTCTTTTTCTTACAAGATGTTTAGCTTTGGCTTGATAAAGATTTAACTGGTAAAAGACTGAGCTTGAGCCCAACAAATAAGCTTGGTAATCCTATATAGATTGTCTACAAACAACAAGGTGAGGCATTTAACATGCATGATGAGTTAGCCATGCATCCATATGGTTGACTTCATTCGAAGTATAGGCCAACGCAAACTAGGTTCCTGCAATGCGAATATGCTTTCTACTTGACCTACAATGAACCCAGCTGCCAGTCAGTCTTTGCTGATGTTTTCCTCCAAACAGTATTTAATTAGTTTGTGAGTAAGGTAATTATAAGTTGCTACCATAAAGCATTGTGTTATGCTAAGGTGATGCTGAAATTCAGCAGAAAAAAGAGTAGGACATCTAGCTAGTACTTATTTAGCATCAGATGACATGAGAGCTCTATCATGATGACTGCAGTTAGGGGGTGGGGGGTCGAAGCTGATGGGTTGGCAATGGTGGAAGGTGAGGTTAAGTAAAATTGAATGTATTTAGGTTATAAAATCAAATGCAATTAGGGTTAAATCTAGACAAATTTAACTCTCAATCTTTTAAATAAGCTATTTGTGAATAGCTTGATATTGACTCAAAATTAAATAAGTTAGTTTGAACTCAACCTGTTTATTAAACAACTTGGGCTAGCTACACCTAGCTCAACTTGAGTTTTGCTTGTTCGCATCCCTAGTTGCAACGATTTGCTTGAGACATTGCACTTTTTGCAATGGATTTGTGCATGCTTAGATAATGGGCACATCACCCATCTTGGAAATGAAGAGCTCTTGCTCATATTGAAAATAGAATATTATGTTAAAACACTAGATACACGACAAGATAGTTGCCAAATATGCAAGGTAGAGAGATTGTACAAGAGCCCAATATTTTCAAGATGAGCGATGTGGTGGCTATAAGCATGCACCACTCTTTGCAATGCAAAAGATACCATGCAAAGATGGTTGCTAAATACACTGGGTGGAGAGATTCAGCAAGAGTCTCCTATTTTGAAGATGAGTAATATGCTGGCTATCTAAGCAGGCACAGCTCTTTGTAATATAAAAGATGTCTTGTAAAGGATTTGAAATACAACAAATTCTCTATAACTATGAATTTCACCATGTCCACTTATCACAAATCATTTTAGTAATGAAAGAAAAAAATTCAATAATAGAGCTATCCGTATAACAATCTTTCCTATGTTATATGAAAGGACCTTGCATTAGAAAACGTTTATTTTCATCCTTCAAATTTTATTTCCTTTGGAAAGCAAAGCCTCTATTAATCTCTTTCAAAATTGAGGAAAGAGAGGAATCAAGCATTTATCATCATATATAAAAGAAAATTCTCATTTCAAAAAATAAAGAAGCAAAGGGGACAAAAATCCAAAAAATGATATGAAATATGATCATCCATCAAATATTCTTCGTACTTGATCTAATTGCAATAACTCCTATATACTAACAGGACAACGGAAATACTTTATTTTAGGCTTTCAAAGAAAAGGAGTTATCCTTTCAAAGAGAAGGATATGTCTAAATTTAGCCCAATTAGAAGTGGAAAGATGCATTAAACTTGGCATTGAGTAAAATTTAGTTTTGTAACATTTCATCATGCATCTCATGCAAATTTAGTTGATGCAAGAGCAGAGCCATAGTTGGTTAAGACTATATATAATAACACCGAAGTGATGATTGTCATTGCATGTGGTAGTCTTGCATGAAACATCACCTCCCTCATCCATCTAACTTAGAACAAGGTTTTGAGCATTACTGTGAAGTTCCTTATGGGAAACCTCTTTCTTGCATGAAATTAAATTATGATAAGTATTTCGTTCCACCACATATCGGTGGATTGGCTTATACCCTTGTGAGCTGCTTCAAACTTCTGTGGATGTTCCCAATCCTTCCTTCGTGCTGAGAAACTACCATTCATGTGTTGCCTAGTTCTATTTTGTTTCTCCCCCAGCTTTGTATTGCATTTCAAACGCATGAAGAGACACTAGTAATCCAAGCATACCTTCATACCGCAATCAAAAACAATTTACATATTGTGATCTAAACAAAGTGTTTGTTCTAAAATCAAAACGAATGAACTAAGACTGGCTACTTTTCAGGTAGGGTTTGAATTAAAATTTATGGGTTGTTTGATTTTTTTTTGAAAAAGATTTTCTAAGAAAAAAATTTCCTAAGGTCTATTTTTCTAAAAAAAGTTGACAAAGAAAAATAAATTTATCATATTTGATTGATAGAAAATTTATTTAAAAAATAGCCATGAAATTATTTTTCTATATTTCATTGGGATAATTTTGTATAAAAAAATATCGATTTGACTATAATACCTCTAGAATAAATATTGCATGGAAATTAGATGGACATGAATTATTAGATAGACATAGAAGGAAAATAAAAATATATTAAAGGATAATTTTGATCTTAATAGGAGGAAAAAAATATGAAAAAATAAAAATGATCGAAAGGTATTTCTTTTCCAATGGAAAGGAAGAAAAAGTATGTAAACATGGCAACATAATGCTAACATATTGAAATGTTACAATTCTCCAAAGCACTAAACCTTTTTAAGGAATAATACAAAATTCTAAATACATTAGCAAGAAAGTACATAGATATAAAAAAACTATTTTAATTATTTTCTTACGCTTCTTTGAGAAATGGGAGGGAAATAGGGGATAACCGTCCGTCCAATCGTAGGCGAGATTTGAGCTGAAGCAAAGAATAATTTTTGAAGAAAAGAAGTATGGAAATGTGAAACTCTTCTTCCCCCTCTTTCTACGCTCTCGGAATGTGGAATTTTCACACTTCCATTTTTTTCTCAGAAATAAATTCCAGCAGCATCTTCTCTTCCCCCTCAAAACAGGGATAGCTTGGATGCCTTTATACAGAAGGATTTGCTGCAACTAAAGCAATAAAAAGTACAGGCATATTTTCAATTCAAATGCAATCTCTGCACCACCTGAATCACAAATGAAGGAAGATCCTGAGATGGGCATCTTTCCTAATATGAAACAATGTTATAAGATTGCCAAAAAATAAAAACAATATTATATGAAACAGAAATGCTCAGCTATAGCGCATAGGCTACCAATCCTCCAAAAAAAAAGCCTTTGAAGAGTTTGTACTTCTGCTGAGTCATTAGTGAACATGACACCATTTCCACATCAAAAAAACAACAGTCCAAAATGATTCTTGACGTCATCTTCTGACAAGGGTTGAATAATCAAAAACAGCAAAACCAAATATCATAAAAGCATGCCTATGACTCGAGTGTATGACACAAGGTAGGCATCATCTAACACAATTAGGTGATAAGAACAGTTCCCTCTCCAACTCTCTAAGATCACATCCAACAAGCTTTACCTTCTCATTTGTACAACTCTAAGCACAAAATGCCATATAAAACTCCCAACTTAGTTTCTCTCACACAAGTGCATGGAAGTTCAAAGCTCATAAGCTCGAAACCTTGATTCCGAGGGTCTCACCATGTCCAGGAAAAGATATGCCATACCAGCTTGCCCTTCAAACAGTGAGTATGGGCGGTCACCACTGTGCATTACCCCATCTGCAATCAGCTTGTCAGCTTTGTCAAGCAGAAAGCAAGCAAAAGCTTTAGCCCGGTATAAGTACTCCACGTTACCGGTGAGCCTGTACAGCGAGAGGAACACATAAGCGTTCCCACTTACACCATGACAAATTCCCACTCTTTAGCAGGCCTCGGTTCCATACCATCTCGACAGCCTCTGCAGCCGCCTGCAGAAATTGCTCTTCTTGGAAGACCTGGTCATAATAGTTTGTTAATGGTTGGAGTCTGCATTAGGTGATACATGAAATGATAACCAAACAATTGTGCTGGAAGCATGATCACCTGAGCAGCCTTGGTGAGAGTGAGAGAAACACCTGGGGCACCATGACACCAATGCACCAGGCGGTCATTATTGGAGCCCTCACTTGAGGGGTAGTTCCCACTCGGAAAGCGATTTCGAATCATGTACCTGAGGGTACTTTTAATGTCTTCCTTCTCATCTGGTTTTAAATCCATGTCCATCAGGACGTGCATAATCCCTGCCAGTCCATGAGCAGCACCCCAATATTTCTTGCCATGCCACTCATACATGAGACGACAGCTGCCTCTTTTGGATACCCTTTTTTCATCCTTGATGATTTCCTTTGCTAGCGCACCCTAGATACGTTTAATCATTAAACAATTAATAAATTTTAACTTAATAAATCATTTGATGGAAAATAGAGAAAACAATAAAAAAAAATATTGGGGATGTGAAGAAGCACTCACCATGTGGGTTGAAGGGATTGTCCCTTCACCTATATGCTTATTTAAGAAGGAACAAGCCCACAAGTAGCTAACTCTTCGGTACAAAATCTTATTTGGAACTTGATCAAGGCATTCTTTAAAAAAAGATTTCTTTTGGAAATTAGCTCGAACAACTCTTCACTACATGAGCTTGCTCGTTTAGAAATTAGTGTCGCAGATTTTTCTTTTTTTAAAGAAAAAAGGTTTTTTTTTCTTTTTTGCTAATAACTGGTCTCTTGTGAAGATTGAAGAAATTGCTGGGTTTATTAGAAACAAAAACATACCCTAAAAGGATTTCTTGGAACCAGCTATTAGCTTTTTTTATCCTTGCTTCCTTTTTTTTTTTTTTTTTTCACCCCTTCTTTAGAGAGAGGGAAGGAGAACCACCCATTATTACAGCAAGGCCTACTTACTTGGGGATGCACCGCCCAAAACTTCAAACAGAACTTTGTTTGTTAGGCAAAGCAGGTTGACCACTGGGCTAATCCTTAGTTCATGAATTAGCTATCAGTTTGGCATGCAAGTATGCTATAATTATGGACGTAGAGTACTGATTTTTAGAAGAGCCACTTTGTGGACAAGTTATTTCAATAGTATTCAACAGAAATAGAAGTTAAAAAATCTTAAAATTTTGACCTTCTCAGCTGTTCATACGGAAAATAAGAGTACAAGATCCTACTTGGCAGGTGCAATGGAAGTTAGCATTGGGCCTTTTCATTGGAATCCAAGCAATGCTTTGTACAAGCTTGCAATGGGCTTTTTATCTATCTTAGCAACTAATTCAGGCAGAAACTGTATCAGTGGCCCACCAACTGGCACTCCACAGGTAATGGGTTTCAATGCCTGCCACAATACATAATTAAATTTAAATGGATGATACCTTGATCCATAAACCTCACAAGATCAATACTATGAGTTGCACTCTTATTCTTAGATTTGATTAGCTTATCCATAATGTAATCAACATAAGTCTACATATCTTCAAAATTAAAACAATATCCTTGTTTATCTAAAAAGAAATTGAAATTTATATTTCCTTTAAAGGATAATATGAGACAAGATGAAAATCAGGTTTTAAATTAAAACTAATAGACTCTATGAATTTAACCTTAGTTTCAATATTATCATCAACATTCAGCTTTATCTAAAGCATTATAGGTAGTTTGATTTGATTAAACTCAGTAAATAAAGAATTGAGAGTATTACAAACCATAAACTTATGAGATTTTTAATCTCAGATTTATTAAATATTTAATAACTTTATCTTACAATAGCCTAGCAAACTTTAGCATCGCTGGTTTCAATTAATCTACTCATAATATGTTAAAAATATATCTATTCATACATGTATGTTAACTTTTCCTACTTAGCATAAAAATTTCTTAAGCATAACAGTGCTCTCATCAATAGGCTTATGAAACTTGCTCTCACATAGAGTTAGGTTAATATCATTAGTGTCCATTTCTACCTAAGCCTATCCCTCACGATCTCCTTCCTTCTAGCTTCTATTGATGCTTTTCTCTTTTAGTATGGCATTTAATTATTGTCATTTTAGCTTACCATCTAATCTGCATATTTCCATTCCATACGTGGGTTATGCTAGTACTCAAAATTAACAAAATTTATGATATAAACAGAAGTAAAATCTTTCTTAAAAGAAGCATTTTGGTTGGTCCATGGCTGCCTAAGGAACCATTAACAAAAACAAAAAGGGAAAATGTTAAGCTTTCTTTATTGTTATTTCCTTTTGAAATTTGATAAAGATTTCATATATTGTTGATGACACTTTGTAATGATTGGTATATTACTGCAAAATATTTGTTAGATGACGTGATGGTAGGTAGTGCTTCTTGTTACATAAACAAGGTTCAAATATAGGGCTAATTTGATTGGGTCAAGCTCCTGATAGATCAAAAAAAAAAAAAGAAGCTAATTAATGAAATATAGAATCATTCAGGCATATGAAACATGATTGCGTCACTGTTTTATAGCAGCATCCTCTTGGGTTTGGATTTGAGGGGATTAAGGTAGCACTTGTTGTTGAACCTTTATTTCTTTTAGATCTTGGCCTGATGTCTATTCCATCAATTCAATAAAATATAAGGTGGAATACAGCTCCCTCCCAATCTTATATATCTTTACAAATTAAAGATATTATATATTTATTTTTAAATTATATATATATATATATATATATGCGTACGTGCGCGTGCATGCGTACGTGTGATTAAAAAATAAAAATAGTGCATTGATTTCATCGTGTCACTTCAAAAGTTATAACAGTCAATAGGATAATTTAAAATCATCTACAAAACCTGAAGAACTTTTGCGGCAAAATTGATTGTATCATGTCACTTCAAAAGCCATAGTCCTCAACAGGATAGTTTAAAATCATTTACAAAACTTGAACAACTTTTGTGGCAAAATTATTTTGATTCCAAGAAAATGAAAATAAGAAACAAGACATAACAGAAGTTCCGTGTGAATGCTCTCTTCTTCAATTGCCCTCCAGCACATATATATATATATATATATATATATATATATATATATATATATATATATAAAAGCTGAGGCTTTCTCAACTTCTCTTTCTCAATCCCATACCAGCTCAGCCACCTCCAAAAGGTACGCCATTTGGACCTCAGTTTCAATTCCTTGGGGATGCTAAACTACTCCAACTTCATCGCCTTCCTAAGCTACGACAATAACCTGAATTTCCCATCGTTTCTACTAAACTGCACCAACTTGACCTACCTTGACCTGTCGTGGAACCATCTAAAAGGTCCAATACCCAACTCATTATCAACCAATTTGGTCAACCTTGAGCATCTCGATCTTTCTGGTAATTTCTTTAAAGGAGTCATTCCAGCATCCCTTGCCAAGTTGTCCAAGCTTCGGGACCTTCTTCTTGGCGAAAACATGCTAACTGGGGGGCTACCACCGATGCTTGGGTCAATTTCAAGCCTTCGCATACTAGATCTCAGCGGCAATCCATTAGGTGGACCAATCCCTTCTTCTCTAGGCAAGCTCCGAAGGTTGGATGAACTCTATCTGCATTTTGCAGGATTGAATGCTACCATACCTTCTGAGCTGAGCCTCTGCACCAACCTCACTGTTCTTATTCTGTTTTATAATAACCTAGTAGGGATGTTGCCCCCATCCTTGTCAAGTCTGACCAATATTAGATCTTTTGATGTGGGCTACAATTTACTCTCTGGTGAGATCTCACCTAACTTGTTAACCAATTGGACCCAACTTTATGACCTTGGGTTAGCTAAAACCTTGAATGGCCGGCTACCTCGAGAGATTGGATTGCTTAAAAAATTAGAATATTTAGACCTTGGGAGCAACTGCATGCCAAGTCCAATTCCACCGGAGATTTGGAATTTGACCAACTTGATGGATTTGGATCTCTCAGATAACTCTTTTACAGGTCCAATTCCATCGGAGATTTGGAATTTGACCAACTTGATGGATTTGGATCTCTCAAACAACTCATTTACAAGTCTAATTCTACCGGAGATTGGGAATTTGATCAACTTGACGCATCTGATTCTCTCATACAATTCATTTACTAGTCCAATTCCACCGGAGATTGGAAATTTGACCAACTTGATGTATCTAGATCTCTCAAAGAACTCATTTACAGGTCCAATTCCATCGGAGATTGGGAATTTGATCAACTTGACATATCTGGATCTCTCAAGGAACTCATTTACAGGTCCAATTCCACCGGAGATTGGGAATTTGACCAATTTGCAGTGGCTGAATTTCTCAAAGAACTCATTTACAGGTCCAATTCCTCGTACATTGGCGAGCCTAAGATGGTTTTTTATTATGGATCTCTCCTACAACAACCTGACGGGCCCAATTCCTGTAGCATTTGGGGACATGACCAAGCAACAATTTTGGGATCTATCTTCAAGCACTCTAACAGGAAATATATTTCTATATTTGGAGAGTTCGGGTTCATTAGTTTCACTTGACTTGAGTGATAATTCCATATCAGATTCAATCCCTTCTTTATTTGCTAGCCTTTCTGAGCTTCGGTATCTTGATTTATCGAGAAATAGGCTTAGTGGTGAGATACCAAACCAGCTTCTTAATCTTCCGAACCTTTTGCACTTGGATCTATCTGGGAATCAGTTGGTAGGCATGCTTCCAATCGATCAGCAAGAGGGCATGATGAATCACACTTTCTTGCCCAATATGAGTTCTCTCTTTCTTTCAGACAACTTGCTAAATGGTAGCATATCCCCGTTCATTTGTAGAATGATCAATTTGGCAACATTAGACCTTTCTATAAACCATTTTTCTGGAGAAATCCCTAAGTGTTTTTGGGATATGAAAGGTCTGCAATACTTAAATCTTGCATCCAATAAGTTATCTGGAAGGATTCCTAACATGATGAGCCCCTCATGTTCACTTCAGTCTCTTCACTTGAATAACAATACTTTCATTGCAGAATTTCCAACATTCTTAAAAAATTGCAAGAACCTGACCGTTCTAGATATCGGAGAGAATAGTTTTTTTGGAGAAATCCCCACATGGAAGAAGGAAATCTTTTCATCATTAATAATCCTTCGCCTACAAGAGAATATGTTCAGCGGCAACATTCCTGAACAGCTAGGTTATCTCACTTCGCTACAACTCTTAGATCTCTCTCATAATAACTTCTCTGGGGGTATCCCACGAAGTTTTGGCAATCTTGTTGCTATGAAGTCAAGGAATCAAAGAAGAAATTTACAGAATATTTCATTTGGGTACTCAGAGAGCATAATAGTGAATTGGGAAGGTCGAGAGTTGGTGTTCCAAAGGATAATTTCGCTGATGGTAGGCATCGACCTTTCAAGCAATTTTCTTTCACATGAAATTCCTATGGAACTAACAAATCTCTCAGGGTTGCTCCTGCTTAACTTATCAAGGAATCATTTGATTGGACACATTCCAGAGACGATTGGTAACCTAAAAGAGTTGGAATCTCTTGACTTGTCTATGAATCAACTTTCAGGTATAATTCCCCCAAGCATCTCTTTTTTAACATTTTTAAATTTCTTGAACTTAGCAGACAACAACTTGTGGGGAAGAATACCATTAGGCAACCAACTCCAAACACTTGATAATCCATCCATCTATGCTGGCAATGATGGATTATGTGGATATCCATTGACCAAGAAATGTCCAGGTGACACGCCAACTAATACTCCAACATCAATTGATGGCATTGAACATGGTCCAGGTGGAAATGAGAATAGAGATGAAGCGATATGGTTCTATCTTAGCATTCCACTTGGATATGTTGTTGGATTTTGGACCTTTTTTGGCATTTTATTCTTTCAGAAAGAATGGAGGTTTGCCTATTTTCGTTTCATTGACGAAATTCAAGAAGAATTTTTCAAGAAGCTAAACTAGGCTTTGTCAAGCAAAGTAACTAGACTTGTTTGCTATAAATTAGTGTGTTAGTTTTCCAAGAGAAGTTTGATATTTTCTTCCTTATTATGTATGATATTAGTTTTATATTTTACACTTACCATATGTAATTTTAAATTGCCTTTGGTTGCACATGAACAAGCAGTTTGTAAATTGATAGCTTCTGTTGAGCTTGATCTTTCCTTTTCTTACAAGATGTTTAGCTTTGGCTTGATAAAGATTTAACTGGTAAAAGACTGAGCTTGAGCCCAACAAATAAGCTTGGTAATCCTATATAGATTGTCTATAAGCAACAAGGTGAGGCATTTAACATGCATGATGAGTTAGCCATGCATCCATGTGGCTGACTTCATTCGAAGTATAGGCCAACGCAAACTAGGTTCCTGCAATGCGAATATGCTTTCTACTTGACCTACAATGAACCCAGCTGCCAGTCAGTCTTTGCTGATGTTTTCCTCCAAACAGTATTTAATTAGTTTGTGAGTAAGGTAATTAAAAGTTGCTCCCATAAAGCATTGAGTTATATGCTAAGGTGATGCTGAAATCCAACAGAAAAAAGAGTCGGATATCTAGCTAGTACTTATTTAGCATCAGATGACATGAGAACTCTATCATGATGACTGCAGTTAGGGGGTGGGGGGTCGAAGCTCATGGGTTGGCAATGGTGGAAGGTGAGGTTAAGTAAAATTGAATGCATTTAGGTTATAAAATCAAATGCAATTAGGGTTAGTTTTTTCATATTATTAGTGAAAATCTAGACAAATTTAACTCTCAATCTTTTAAATAAGCTATTTGTGAATAGCTTGATATTGACTCAAAATTAAATAAGTTAGTTTGAACTCAACCTGATTATTAAAAAACTTAGGCTAGCTACACCTAGCTCAACTTGAGTTTTGCTTGTTCGCATCCCTAGTTGCAATGATTTGCTTGAGACATTGCACTTTCTCCATCATAAAGGATTTGTGCATGTTTAGATAATGGGCACAGTACCCATTTTGGAAGCAAAGAGCTCTTCCTCATGTTGAAAATAGAATATCATGTTGGAATACTAAATGCATGACAAGGTAGTTGCCAAATATGCTTAGATATTGTACTTTTTGCATCGTAAAGGATTTGTGCATGCTTAAATAATGGGCACATGACCCATCTTGGAATCGAAGAGCTCTTGCTCATATTGAAAATAGAATATTATGTTGGAATACTAAATACATGACAAGATGGTTGCCAAATATGCGAGGTAGAGAGATTATACAAGGGCCCAATATTTTCAAGATGAGCAATGTGGTGGCTATAAGCATGCACCACTCTGCAATGCAAAAAATACCATGCAAAGATAGTTGCTAAATATGTTGGGTGGAGAGATTCAGCAAGAGCCCCCTATTTTGAAGATGAGCAATATGCTGGCTATCTAAGGAGACACAGCTCTTTATAATGTAAAAGATATCTTGTAAAGGATTTGAAATACAATAAATTCTTTATAACTGTGAATTTCACCAATGTCCACTTATCACACATCATTTTAGTAATGAAAGAAAAAAATTCAATAATAGAGCTACCCATATAACAACCTTTCCCATACTATATGAAAGGACCTTGCATTAGAAAACGTTTATTTTCATCCTTCAAATTTTATTTCCTTTGGAAAGCAAAGCCTCTATTAATCTCTTTCAAAATTGAGGAAAGAAAGAAACCAAGCATTTATCATCATATATAAAAGAAAATTCTCATTTCAAAAAATAAAGAAGCAAAGGGGACAAAAATCCAAAAAATGATATGGAATATGATCATCCATCAAATATTCTTCGTACTTGATCTAATTGCAATAACTCCTATATACTAACAGGACAACGGAAATACTTTATTTTAGGCTTTCAAAGAAAAGGGGTTATCCTTTCAAAGAGAAGGATATGTCTAAATTTAGCCCAAGAAGTGGAAAGATGTATTAAACTTGGCATCGAGTAAAATTTAGCTTCGTAACATTTCATCATGCATCTCATGCAAATTTAGCTGATGCAAGAGCAGAGCCATAATTGGCTAAGACTATAATAACACCGAAGTGATGATTATCATTGCATGTGGTAGTCTTGCATGAAACATAACCTCCCTCATGCATCCAACTTGAAACAAGGTTCTGAGCATTACTGTGAAGTTCTTTATGGGAAACCTCTTTCTTGCATGAAATTAAATTATGATAAGTATTTCGTTCCACCACATATTGGTGGATTGGCTTATACCCTTATGAGCTGCTTCAAACCTTTGTGGATATTCCCAATCATTCCTCTGTGCTGGGAAATTACCATTCATGTGTTGCCTAATTCTATTTTGTTTCTCTCCCCTAGCTTTGTAATGCGTTTCAAACACATGAAGAGACACTAGTAATCTAAACATACCTCCATACCACAATAAGAAACAATTTAAATATTGTGATCTAAACAAAGTGTTTGTTCTGAAATCAAACCGAACGAACTAAGACAGGCTCCAGCAGAGACTTGGTTCTACTTTTCAGGTAGGGTTTGAATTAAAATTTATGGCTTGTTTGATTTTTTTTTGAAAAAGATTTTCTAAGAAAAAATTTTCCTAAGGTCAATTTTTCTAAAAAAAAGTTGACAAACAAAAATAAATTTATTATATTTGGTTGATAAAAAATTTATTTAAAAAATAGCTATAAAATTATTTTTCTATATTTCATTAGGATAATTTTGTATGAAAAAATATCGATTTGACTATAATACCTCTAAAATAAATATTGCATGGAAATTAGATGGACATGAATTATTAGATAGATATAGAAGGAAAATAAAAATATATTGAGAGATAATTTTGATCTTAATGGAAGGTAAAAAAGAGCATGAAAAAATAAAAATGATTGAGAGGTATTTACTTTCCAATGAAAGGAAGAAAAAGTGTGTAAACATGGCATCATAATGCTAATATATTGAAATGTTACAATTCTCCAAAGCACTAAACCTTTTTAAGGAATAATGCAAAATTCTAAATACATTAGCAAGAACGTACGTAGACAAAAAAAAAAAAAAAAAAAAACTATTTTAATTATTTTCTCATGCTTCTTTGGAAATGGGAGGGAAACAGGGGATAACCGTCCATCCAATCGTAGGCGAGATTTGAGCTGAAGCAAAGAATAATTTTTGAAGAAAAGAAGTATGAAAATATGAAACTCTTCTTCCCCCTCTTTCTATGCTCTCGGAATGTGGAATTTTCACACTTCCATTTTTTTCTCAGAAATAAATTCCAGCAGCATCTTCTCTTCCCCATCAAAACAGGGATAGCTTAGATGCCTTTATACAGAAGGATTTGCTGCAACTAAAGCAATAAAAAGTACAGGCATATTTTCAATTCAAATGCAATCTCTGCACCACCTAAATCACAAATGAAGGAAGATCCTGAGATGGGCATCTTTCCTAATATGAAACAATATTATAAGATTGCCAAAAAATAAAAATAATATTATATGAAACAGAAATGCTCAACCATAGCGTATAGGCTACCAATCCTCCAAAAAAAAAGCCTTTGAAGAGTTTGTACTTCTGCTGAGTCATTAGTGAACATGACACCATTTCCACATCAAAAAAACAACAGTCCAAAATGATTCTTGATGTCATCTTCAGACAAGGGTTGAATAATCAAAAACAGCAAAACCAAATATCATAAAAGCATGCCTATGACTCGAGTATATGACACAAGGTAGTCATTGTGATAAGAGCAGTTCCCTCTCCAACTCTCTAAGATCACATCCAACAAGCTTTACCTTCTCATTTGTACAACTCTAAGCACAAAATGCCATATAAAACTCCCAACTTAGTTTCTCTCACACAAGTGCATGGAAGTTCAAAGCTCATAAGCTCGAAACCTTGATTCCGAGGGTCTCACCATGTCCAGAAAAAGATATGCCATACCAGCTTGCCCTTCAAACAGTGAGTATGGGCGGTCACCACTGTGCATTACCCCATCTGCAATCAGCTTGTCAGCTTTGTCAAGCAGAAAGCAAGCAAAAGCTTTAGCCCGGTATAAGTACTCCACGTTGTTGGTTAGCCTGTACAGCGAGAGGAACACATAAGCGTTCCCACTTACACCATGACAAATTCCCACTCTCTTTAGCAGGCCTCGGTTCCATACCATCTCGGCAGCCTCTGCAGCCGCCTGCAGAAATTGCTCTTCTTGGAAGACCTGGTCATAATAGTTTGTTAATGGTTGGAGTCTGCATTAGGTGATACATGAAATGATAACCAAACAATTGTGCTGGAAGCATGATCACCTGAGCAGCCTTGGTGAGAGTGAGAGAAACACCTGGGGCACCATGACACCAATGCACCAGGCGGTCATTATTGGAGCCCTCACTTGAGGGGTAGTTCCCACTCGGAAAGCGATTTCGAATCATGTACCTGAGGATACTTCTAATGTCTTCCTTCTCATCTGGTTTTAAATCCATGTCCATCAGGACGTGCATAATCCCTGCCAGTCCATGAGCAGCACCCCAATATTTCTTGCCATGCCACTCATACATGAGACGACAGCTGCCTCTTTTGGATACCCTTTTTTCATCCTTGATGATTTCCTTTGCTAGCGCACCCTAGATACGTTTAATCATTAAACAATTAATAAATTTTAACTTAATAAATCATTTGATGGAAAATAGAGAAAACAATAAAAAAAAATATTGGGGATGTGAAGAAGCACTCACCATGTGGGTTGAAGGGATTGTCCCTTCACCTTTATGCTTATTTAAGAAGGAACAAGCCCACAAGTAGCTAACTCTTCGGTACAAAATCTTATTTGGAGCTTGATCAAGGCATTCTTAAAAAAAAAGGTTTCTTTTGGAAATTAGCTCGAACAACTCTTCACTACATGAGCTTGCTCGTTTAGAAATTAGTGTTGCAGATTTTTCTTAAAAAAGGTTTTTTTTCTTTTTTGCTAATAACTGGTCTCTTGTGAAGATCGAAGAAATTGCTGGGTTTATTAGAAACAAAAACATACCCTAAAAGGATTTCTTGGAACCAGCTAATTAGCTTTTTTTATCCTTGCTTCTTTTTTTTTTTTTTTCCCTTCTTTAGAGAGAGGGAGGGAGAACCACCCATTATTACAGCAAGGCCTAATTACTTGGGGATGCACCGCCCAAGACTTCAAACAGAACTTTGGTTGTTAGGCAAAGCAGGTTGACCGCTGGGCTAATCCCTAGTTCATGAATTAGCTATCAGTTTGGCATGCAAGTATGCTATAATTATAGACGTAGAGTACTGATTTTTAGAAGAGCCTCTTTGTGGACAAGTTATTTCAATAGTATTCAACAGAAATAAAAGTCAAAAAAATCTTAAAATTGTGACCTTATCAACTGTTCATATGGAAAATAAGAGTACAAGATCCTACTTGGCAGGTGCAATGGAAGTTAGCATTGGGCCTTTTCCTTGCAATCAAAGCAATGATTTCTACAAGCTAGCAATGGGCTTTTTACCTATCTTAGCAACTAATTTAGGCACAAAGTGTATCAGTGGCCCACCAACTGGCACCCCACAGGTAATCGGTTTCAATGCCTGCCACAATACATAATTAAATTTAAATGGATGATACCTTGATCCATAATCCCAACAAGACCAATACTATGAGTTAGCACCCTTATTCTTGAATTTGATTGGCTTATCCCTAATGTAATGAAGATAAGTCCACATATCTTCAAAATTAAAACAATATCCTTGTTTATCTAAAAAGAGATTGAAGTTTATATTTCCTTTAAAGGATAATATAGAACAAGATGAAATCAAGATTTAAATTCAAACTAATAGACTTTATGAATTTAACCTTAGTTTCAATATTATCATTAACATTCAGCTTTATCTAAAGCATTACAGGTAGTTTGATTTGATTAAACTCAGTAAATAAAGAATTGAGAGTATTACAAACCATAAACTTATGAGATTTTTAATCTCAGATTTATTAAATATTTAATGACTTTATCTTACAATAGCCTAGCAAACTTTAGCATCGTTGCTTTCAATTAATCTACTCATAATATGTTAAAAATATATCTATTCATATATGTATGTTAACTTTTCTTACTTAGCATAAAAATTTCTTAAGCATAACAGTGCTTTCATCAATAGGCTTATGAAACTTGCTCTCACATAGAGTTAGGTTAATATCATTAGTGTCCATTTCTACCTAAGCCTATCCCTCACGATCTCCTTCCTTCTAGCTTCTATTGATGCTTTTCACTTTTAGTATGGCATTTCATTATTGTCATTTTAGCTTACAATCTAATCTGCATATTTCCATTCCATACGTGGGTTATGCTAGTACTCAAAATTAACAAAATTTATGATATAAACAGAAGTAAAATCTTTCTTAAAAGAAGCATTTTGGTTGGTCCATGGCTGCCTAAGGAACCATTAACAAAAACAAAAAGGGAAAATGTTAAGCTTTCTTTATTGTTATTTCCTTTTGAAATTTGATAAAGATTTCATATATTGTTGATGACACTTTGTAATGATTGGTATATTACTGCAAAATATTTGTTAGATGACGTGATGGTAGGTAGTGCTTCTTGTTACATAAACAAGGTTCAAATATAGGGCTAATTTGATTGGGTCAAGCTCCTGATAGATCAAAAAAAAAAAAAAAAGGCTAATTAATGAAATATAGAATCATTCACGCATATGAAACATGATTGCGTCACTGTTTTATAGCAGCATCCTCTTGGGTTTGGATTTGAGGGGATTAAGGTAGCACTTGTTGTTGAACCTTTATTTCTTTTAGATCTTGGCATGATGTCTATTCCATCAATTCAATAAAAGGTGGAATACAGGTCCCTCCCAATCTTATATATCTTTACAAATTAAAGATATTATATATTTATTTTTAAATTATATATATATATATATATATATATATATATATATATGCGTACGTGCGCGTGCATGCGTACGTATGATTAAAAAATAAAAATAGTGCATTGATTTCATCGTGTCACTTCAAAAGTTATAACACTCAATAGGATGATTTAAAATCATCTACAAAACCTGAATAACTTTTGCGGCAAAATTTATTATATCATGTCACTTCAAAAGCCATAGTCCTCAACAGGATAGTTTAAAATCATTTACAAAACTTGAACAACTTTTGTGGCAAAATTATTTTGATTCCAAGAAAATGAAAATAAGAAACAAGACATAACAGAAGTTCCGTGTGAATGCTCTCTTCTTCAATTGCCCTCCAGCATATATATATATATATATATATATATATAAAAGCTGAGGCTTTCTCAACTTCTCTTTCTCAATCCCATACCAGCTCAGCCACCTCCAAAAGGTACGCCATTTGGACCTCAGTTTCAATTCCTTGGGGATGCTAAACTACTCCAACTTCATCGCCTTCCTAAGCTACGACAATAACCTGAATTTCCCATCGTTTCTACTAAACTGCACCAACTTGACCTACCTTGACCTGTCGTGGAACCATCTAAAAGGTCCAATACCCAACTCATTATCAACCAATTTGGTCAACCTTGAGCATCTCGATCTTTCTGGTAATTTCTTTAAAGGAGTCATTCCAGCATCCCTTGCCAAGTTGTCCAAGCTTCGGGACCTTCTTCTTGGCGAAAACATGCTAACTGGGGGGCTACCACCGATGCTTGGGTCAATTTCAAGCCTTCGCATACTAGATCTCAGCGACAATCCATTAGGTGGACCAATCCCTTCTTCTTTAGGCAAGCTCTAAAGGTTGGAAGAACTCTATCTGCATTTTGCAGGATTGAATGCTACCATACCTTCTGAGCTGAGCCTCTGCACCAACCTCACTGTTCTTATTCTGTCTTATAATAACCTAGTAGGGATGTTGCCCCCATCCTTGTCAAGTCTGACCAATATTAGATCTTTTGATGTGGGCTACAATTTACTCTTTGGTGAGATCTCACCAAACTTGTTAACCAATTGGACCCAACTTTATGACCTTGGGTTAGCTAAAACCTTGAATGGCCGGCTACCTCGAGAGATTGGATTGCTTAAAAAATTAGAATATTTAGACCTTGGGAGCAACTGCATGCCAAGTCCAATTCCACCAGAGATTTGGAATTTGACCAACTTGATGTATTTGGATCTCTCAAACAACTCATTTACAAGTCTAATTCCACCGGAGATTGAGAATTTGATCAACTTGATGTTTTTGATTCTCTCATACAATTCATTTACTAGTCCAATTCCACCGGAGATTGGAAATTTGATCAATGTATCTAGATCTCTCAAAGAACTCATTTACAGGTCCAATTCCACCAGAGATTTGGAATTTGATCAACTTGACGTATCTGGATCTCTCAAGGAACTCATTTACAGGTCCAATTCCACCGAAGATTGGGAATTTGATCAACTTGACGTATCTAGATCTCTCAAAGAACTCATTTACAGGTCCAATTCCACCGAAGATTGGGAATTTGATCAACTTGGTGGATCTCGATCTTTCAGAGAACTCATTTACAAGTCCAATTCCACCAGAGATTTGGAATTTGATCAACATGATGGATCTGAATCTCTCAAAGAACTCATTTACAGGTCCAATTCCATCAGAGATTGGGAATTTGACCAACTTGTGGCAACTGAATCTCTCAAAGAACTCATTTATAGGTCCAATTCCTCACACAATGGTGAGCCAACAGTATTTTACTATGGATCTCTCCTACAACAACTTGACGGGCCCAATTCCAGTAGCATTTAGGGACATGACTAAGCAACAATTTTGGGATCTATCTTCAAGCACTCTGACAGGAAATATACAAATTGAGAATTTGGGTTCATTAGCTACACTTGACTTGAGTAATAACTCCATATCAGATTCAATTCCTCCTTTACTTGCTAACCTTTCTGAGCTTCAATATCTTGATTTATCGATAAATAGGCTCAGTGGTGAGATACCAAACCAGCTCTTTAATCTTCCAAATCTTTGGTACTTGGATCTCTCTAGAAATCAATTGGCTGGCATGCTTCAGATGGATCAAAAAGAGGGTGTGATGAATAATACTTTCTTGCCCAGTATGAGTTCTCTCTTTCTTTCAGACAACTTGCTAAATGGTAGCATATCCCCATTCATTTGTAGAATGATCAATTTGGCAGCACTAGACCTCTCTATAAACCATTTTTCTGGAGAAATCCCTCAGTGTTTTTGGGATATGAAAGGTCTGCAATACTTGAATCTCGCATCCAATAAGTTATCTGGAAGGATTCCTAATATGATGGGCCCCTCATGTTCACTTCAGTCTCTTCACTTGAATAACAATACTTTCATTGCAGAATTTCCGACATTCTTGAAAAATTGCAAGGACCTGGCTATTCTAGATATCGGAGAGAACAATTTCTTTGGAGAAATTCCTACATGGAAGAAGAAAAGCTTTCCATCATTAATGATCCTTCGCTTACGAGAGAATATGTTTAATGGCAGCATTCCTGAACATTTAGGTTATCTTACTTCACTGCAACTCTTGGATCTCTCTCATAATAACTTCTCTGGAGGTATACCACGAAGTTTTGGCAATCTTATTGCCATGAAATCAAGCAATCAAAGAAGAGATTTATATAAGATTTCATTTGGATACTCGGAGAGCATAACAGTGAACTGGGAAGGTCGAGAGCTGGTGTTCCAAAGTAACATTTTGTTGATGATAGGCATCGACCTTTCAAGCAATTCTCTTTTACAAGAAATTCCTATGGAGCTAACAAATCTCTCAGGGTTGTTGCTGCTTAATTTATCAAGGAATCATTTGATTGGACACATTTCAGAGACGATTGGTAACTTGAAAGAGTTGGAATCTCTCGACTTGTCTATGAATCAACTTTTAGGTATAATTCCCCCAAGCATCTCTTCTTTAACATTTTTAAATTTCTTGAACTTAGCAAACAACAACTTGTGGGGAAGAATACCATTAGGCAAGCAACTCCAAACACTTGATAATCCATCCATCTATGCTGGCAATGATGGATTATGTGGATATCCATTGACCAAGAAATGTCCAGGTGATACACCAACTAATACTCCAACATCAATTGATGGCATTGAATATGGTTTAGGTGGAAATGAGAATAGAGATGAAGCGATATGGTTCTATCTTAGCATTCCGCTTGGATATGTTGTTGGATTTTGGACCTTTTTTGGCATTTTATTCTTTCAAAAAGAATGGAGGTTTGCCTATTTTCGTTTCATTGACGAAATTCAAGAAGAATTTTTCAAGAAGCTAAATTAGGCTCTGTCAAGCAAAGTATCTAGGCTTGTTTGGTATAAATTACTGTGTTGGTTTTCTAAGAGAAGTCTGATATTTTCTTCCTTATTATGTATGATATTAGTTTTATATTTTACACTTATTATATGTAATCTTAAATTGCCTTTGGTTACACATGAACAAGCAGTTTGTAAATTGACAGCTTCCATTGCGCTTGATCTTTCCTTCTCTTACAAGATGTTTAGCTTTGGCTTGATAAAGATTTAACTAGTAAAAGACTGAGCTTGAGCCCAACAAATAAGCTTTGTAATTCTATATAGATTGTCTACAAACAACAAGGTGAGGCATTAACATGCATGATGAGTTAGCCATGCATCTATATGGTTGACTTCATTCGAAGTATAGGCCAATGTAAGCTAGGTTCCTGCAATACAAATATGTTTTCTACTTGACCTACAATGAACCTAGGTGGCAGTCAGTCTTTGCTAATGTTTTCCTCCAAACAGTATTTAATTAGTTTGTGAGTAAGGTAATTAAAAGTTGCTACCATAAAGCATTGAGTTATGCTAAGGTGATGCTGAAATCCAGTAGAAAAAAGCGTAGGACATCTAGCTGGCACTTATTTGGCATCAGATGATATGAGAACTCTATCATGGTGACTGCAGTTAGGGGTTAGGGGGTCGAAGCTGATGGGTTGGAAATGATGGAAGGTGAGGTTAAGTAAAAATGAATGTATTTAGATTATAAAATCAAATGTAATTAGGGTTAGTTTTTCATATTATTAGTGAAAATCTAGACAAATTTAACTCTCAATCTTTTAAATAAGCTATTTGTGAATAGCTTGATATTGACTCAAAATTAAATAAGCTAGTTTGAACTCAACCTGTTTATTAAACAACTTGGGCTAGCTACACCTAGCTCAACTTGAGTTTTGCTTGTTCGCATCCCTAGTTGCAACGATTTGCTTGAGACATTATACTTTTTGCATCGGATTTGTGCATGCTTAAATAATGGGCACATCACTTATTTTGGAAATGAAGAGCTCTTACTTATATTGAAAATAGAATATCATGTTGGAATACTATATACATGACAAGATAGTTGCCAAATATGTTTAGATATTGCACTTTTTGCATCGTAAAAGATTTGTGCATGCTTAGATAATGGGCACATCACCCAACTTGGAAATGAAGAGCTCTTGTTCATATTGAAAATAGAATATCATGTTGGAATACTAAATACATGACAAGATAGTTGCCTAATATGTAAGGTAGAGAGATTGTACAAGAGCCCAATATTTCCAAGATGAGCAATGTGGTGGCTATAAACATGTACCACTCTTTGCAATGCAAAAATTACCATGCAAAGATAGTTGCTAAATATGCTGGATAGAGAAATTCAGCAAGAGCCCCTTATTTTGAATATGAGCAATATACTGGCTATCTAAGCAAGCATAGCTCTTTATAGTGTAAAAGATGCCTCATAAAGGATTTCAAAATCAACAAATTCTCTATAACTGTGAATTTTATCAATTTTCACTTATCATACATCATTTTAGTAGTAAAAGAAAAAAAAATCAATAATAAAGCTATTTGTGTAACAACCTTTCCCATACTATATGAAAGGATCTTGCATTAGAAAATGTTTATTTTTGTCCTTTGATTCTTATTTCATTTGGAAAGCAAAGCCTCTATTAATCTCTTTCAAAATTGAGGAAAGAGAGAAGCCCAGCATTTATCATCATATATAAAAGAAAATTCTCATTTCAAAAAATAAAGAAGCAAAGGGGACAAAAATCCAAAACAATATATGATCATCCATCAAATATTCTTCACACTTGATCTAATTGTGTTAACTCCTATATATTAATTGGACAATGGAAATACTTTATTTTAGGCTTTCAAAGAAAAAAAATTATCCTTCCATAAAACTCATTCTTAAGGATATGCCTAAATTTAGTCCAATTAGAAGCGAAAAGATGCATTAAACTTAGCATTGAGCAAAATTTATCTTCGTAGCATTTCATCTCATCATGCATCTCATGCAAATTTAGCTGACACGAGCAGAATCATAGTTGGTTAAGACTATATAATATAACCAAAGTGATGATTGTCGTTGCATGTGGTAGTCTTGCATTAAACATCACCTCCCTCATGCATCCAACTTGAAATAAGGTTTTGAGCATTATTGTGAACTTCTTTATGGCAAACATCATTCTTGCATGAAATTAAATCATGAAAAGTATTTTGTCCCACCACATATCAGTGGATTGGCTTATACCCTTGTGAACTGCTTCAAACCTTTGTGCACGTTCCTAATCCTTCCTCCTTGCTGAGAAACTCCTTGTGTTGCCTAGTTCTATTTTATCTCTCCCCTAGCTTTGTATTGCAATTCAAATACATGAAGAGACACTAGTAATCCAAACATGCCTCCATACTGCAATCAGAAACAATTTAAAAGTTTTTGTTCTAAAATCAGAATGAACGAGCTAAGACCGGCTCCAATAGAGACTTAGTCCTACTTTTCAAGTAGGGTTTGATTTAGAATTTATAGCTTGTTTGAAATTTTTCTAAAAAAGATTTTCTAAAGAAAAGTTTTCTTAAGATCTATTTTTCTAAAATAATGTTTACAATAGAAAATAAATTTTACATATTTGGTTGACAAAAAATTTATATAAAAAATAGCTATGAAATTGTTTTTCTATATTTGGTTGGAATAATTTTGCATGAAAAAATATCAATTTGACTATAATATCTCTAGAATAAAAATTACATCAAAATTAGATGGACATGAATTATTAGGATAGACATAAAAGAAAAATAAAAATATATTGAGGGATAATTTTGATCTTAATAAAAGGAAAAAAAGAGCATAAAAAAAATAAAAACAATGAAAAATATTTATTTTTCAATGAAAAGAAAGAAAAAGTGTTTAAACTTCTCATCCATAATTTTTTCTCTCTCTTCTAACTATGCCCTGCATTAAAATGACCAAAAGTGGCATCATAATGCTAACATACTAAAATGGTACAATTCTCTAAAGCACTAAACTTTTTTAAGGAATAATACAAAATTCTAAATATATTAGCAAGAACGGACACAGACATAAAAAACTATTTTAATTATTTTCTTATACTTCTTTGAGAAATGCGAGGGAAGCAGGGGATAATCGTCCGTCCAAACGTAGGGGAGATTTGAGTTGAAGCAAAGAACAATTTTTTTAAAAAAAAAGTATGGAAATGTGAAACTCTTCTTCCCCCTCTTTCTACGCTCTTGGAATGTGGAATTTTTGCACTTACATTTTTTTTCTCAGAAATAAATTCCAGCAGCATCTTCTCTTCCCCCTCAAAGCAGGGATAGCTTGGATGCCTTCATACAGAAGGATTTGCTGCAACTAACGCAATAAAAAGTACAGGCATATTTTCAATTCAAATGCAATCTCTGCACCACATGAATCACAAATGAAGGAAGATCCTGAGATGGGCATCTTTCCTAATATGAAACAATATTATAAGATTGCCAAAAAATAAAAACAATATTATATGAAACAGAAATCCTCAACCCCAATCCTCCAAAAAAAACAAAAAAAGCCTTCGAAGAGTTTGTATTTCTGCTGAGTCATTAGTGAACATGACACCATTTCCACATTGAAAAAACAACAGTCCAAAATGATTCTTCACATCATCTTCAGACAAGGGTTGAATAATCAAAAACAGCAAAACCAAATATCATAGAAGCATGCCTATGACTCGAGTATATGACACAAGGTAGGCATCATCTAACACGATTAGGTGATAAGAACAGTTCCCTCTCCAACTCTCTAAGATCACATCCAACAAGCTTTACCTTCTCATTTGTACAACTCTAAGCACAAAATGCCATATAAAACTCCCAACTTAGTTTCTCCCACACAAGTGCATGGAAGTTCAAAGCTCATAAGCTGGAAACCTTGATTCCGAGGGTCTCACCATGTCCAGGAAGAGATATGCCATACCAGCTTGCCCTTCAAACAGTGAGTATGGGCGGTCACCACTGTGCATTACCCCATCTGCAATCAGCTTGTCAGCTTTGTCAAGCAGAAAGCAAGCAAAAGCTTTAGCCCGGTATAAGTACTCCACGTTGTCGGTTAGCCTGTACAGCGAGAGGAACACATAAGCTTTCCCATTTACACCATGACAAATTCCCACTCTCTTTAGCAGGGCTCGGTTCCATACCACCTCGGCAGCCTCTGCAGCCGCCTGCAGAAATTGCTCTTCTTGGAAGACCTGGTCATAATAGTTTGTTCATAGTTGGAGTCTGCATTGGGTGATACATGAGATGTTAATCAAACAATTGTGCTAGAAGAATGATCACCTGAGCAGCCTTGGTGAGAGTGAGAGAAACACCTGGGGCACCATGACACCAATGCACCAGGCAGTCATTATTGGAGCCCTCACTTGAGGGGTAGTTCCCACTAGAAAAGCGATTTCGAATCATGTACCTGAGGGTACTTTTAATGTCTTCATTCTCATCTGGTTTTAAATCCATGTCCATCAGGACGTGTGTAATCCCTGCCAATCCATGAGCAGCACCCCAATATTTTTTGCCATGCCACTCATACATGAGAGGGCAGCTGCCTCTTTTGGATGGTCTTCTTCCATCCATGATCATTTCCTTTGCTAGCGCATCCTAGATACGTTTAATCATTAAAAAATGAATAAATTTTAGCTTAATAAGTCATTTGATGGAAAATAGAGAAAACAATAAAAAGTATTGGGGATGTGAAGTAGCGCTCACCATGTGGGTTGAAGGGATTGCATTTTTACCTTTATGCTTATTTAAGAAGGAACAAGCCCACAAGTAGCTAACTCTTCGGTACAATAGCATGCATTATTAATGGAGCTTAGATCACACTAGAAAGCATTCTAAAAAAAATGAAGGTTTAGGATATAATAGCTCGAACAACTCTTCACTACATGAGCTTGCTCGTTTAGATTTTTTCTATTTTTAAAGAAAAAAAGTTTTTTTTTTTTCTTTTTTGCTAATAACTGGTCTCTTGTGAAGATCGAAGAAATTGTTGGGTTTATTAGAAACAAAAACATACCCTAAAATGATTTCTTGGAACCAGCTAATTAGCTTTTTTTATCCTTGCTTCCCTTTTTTTTTTTTTTTGGCCCTTGTTTAGAGAGAGGGAGGGAGAACCACCTATTGTTACAGCAAGGCCTAATTACTTGGGGATGCACCGCCCAAAACTTCAAACAGAACTTTGTTCGTTAGGCAAAGCAGGTTGACCACTGGGCTAATCCTTATTTCATGAATTAGCTATCAGTTTGGCATGCAAGTATGCTATAATTATGGACGTAGAGTACTGATGTTTAAAAGGGTATTAGCTATCAGTTTGTGGACAAGTTATTTCAATAGTATTCAACAGAAATAGAAGTCAAAAAATCTTAGAATTTTGACCTTCTCAGCTGTTCATACGGAAAATAAGAGTACAAGATCCTACTTGGCAGGTGCAATGGAAGTTAGCATTGGGCCTTTTCATTGCAATCCAAGCAATGATTTCTACAAGCTTGCAATGGGCTTTTTATCTATCTTAGCAACTAATTCAGGCACAAACTGTATCAGTGGCCCACCAACTCGCACTCCACAGGTAATGGGTTTCAATGTCTGCCACAATACATAATTAAATTTAAATGGATGATACCTTGACCCATAATCCTCACAAGATCAATACTATGAGTTGCACTCTTATTCTTAAATTTGATTAGCTTATCCATAATGTAATCAACATAAATCCACATATCTTCAAAATTAAAACAATATCTTTGTTTATCTAAAAAGAAATTAAAATTTATATTTCCTTTAAAGGATAATATGAGACAAGATGAAAATCAAGTTTTAAATTGAAACTAATAGACTCTATGAATTTAACCTTAGTTTCAATATTATCATCAACATTCAGCTTTATCTAAAGCATTATAGGTAGTTTGATTTGATTAAACTCAGTAAATAAATAATTGAGAGTATTACAAACCATAAACTTATGAGATTTTCAATCTCAGATTTATTAAATATTTAATGACTTTATCCTACAATAGCCTAGCAAACTTTAGCATCGCTAGTTTCAATTAATCTACTCATAATATGTTAAAAATATATCTATTCATACATGTAGGTTAACTTTTCCTACTTAGCATAAAAATTTCTTAAGCATAACAGTGCTCTCATCAATAGGCTAATGAAACTTGCTCTCACATAGAGTTAGGTTAATATCATCAATATCCATTTCTACCTGAGCCTATCCCTCACGATCTCCTTCCTTGTAACTTCTATTGATACTTTTCTCTTTTAGTATGGCATCGAATTATTGTCATTTTAGCTTACCATCTAATATGCCATATTTCCATTCCATACGGGGGTTATGCTAGTACTCAAAATTGACAAAATTTATGATATAAACAGAAGTAAAATCATTCTTAAAAAAAGCATTTTGGTTGGTCCATGGCTGCCTAAGGCACCATTAACAAAAACAAAAAGGAAAAATGTTGAGCTTTCTTTATTGTTATTTCTTTTTAAAATTGATAAAGATTTCATATATTATTGATGACACTTTGTAATGATTGGTATATTACTGCAAAATATTTGTTACCTTCTACAAAGTGATGACGTCATGGTAGGTAGTGCTTCTTGTTACATAAACAAGGTTCAAATATAGGACTAATTTGATTGGGTCAAGCTCCTGATAGATCAAATAAAAAAAAATAAAAAAAAAAGAAGCTAATTAATAAAATATAGAATCATTCAGGCATATGAAACATCGATTGCGTCACTGTTTTGTAGCAGCATCCTCTTGGGTTTGGATTTGAGGGGATTAAGGGAGCACTTGTTGTTGAACCTTTATTTCTTTTAGATCTTGGTCTGATATCTATTTCATCAATTTAATAAAATATGAGGTGGAATACAACTCCCTTCCAATCTTATATATCCTTACAAATTGAAGATATTATATATTTACTTTTAAATTATATATTATATTATATATATATATTTGCATGTGTGCATGCGTGCGTTTGATTAAAAAATAAAAATAGTCCATTGTTTTCATCGTGTCACTTCAAAAGTTATAACACTCAATAGGATAATTTAAAATCACCTACAAAACCCGAAGAACTTTTGTGGCAAAATCGATTGTATCATGTCACTTCAAAAGCCATGGTCCTCAACAGGATAGTTTAAAATCATTTGCAAAACTTGTATAGCTTTTGTGGCAAAAATATTTTGATTTCAAGAAAATGAAAATAAGAAACAAGACATAACAGAAGTTCCGTGTGAATGCTCTCTTCATCAATTGCCCTCCACCATATATATATATATATATATATATAAAAGCTGAGGTTGTCTCAACTTCTCTTTCTCATTTGCCACGTGTAAATATGCATTTAATGAATATAAACCAACTCATAAAATACTATTTCTTCCACCTTCTCTAAGATAATGGTCAATGGCGTGGGGGTAATGTAGAGCATTTTAATGCTATTGACAGCGGTTTAACTCTATGTTGGTTCTACCCGCCATTTAGCTGGCATTTTTTTTCTTTTTCTTTCTCTTCATTTTCTTTTAGCTAATCATCTTTTCTAAGCCAGATTTTTTTTTTTTTTTTTAACTGGTTCATTTCCTCTTATCCCATGACGATCAATTTTTTTAATTAAAAATTATTTTTTAATCAAACTATTAATTTTTTTAGCCAATAAATTTTTTTAACCAAATGAAGAACATTTTTTTTTTTACATCAGACTATTAATTTTTAGCCGATCAAAATTTTTTTTAGCTAGTTTAATTTTTTTACCTAATCAAATAATTAATTATTTTTAACTAGTTCTTTTTTCTTTCCTCATGGGAAATATATATTTTTTCGATTGAAAACTATTTTTTTACATTAAACTATTAAGTTTTTAGCCAATTCTTTTTTCTTTTCCGGTAAGTAATATTTTTCCTCTGGTCTAAAACATTTTTTATACCAGATTATTAATTATTTTTGGGTTGTTATTTTTTCTTTTCTTTTTTTCCAATGGAAACATTTTTTCTAGTCGGCTTACAACAAAACTATTAATTTTTGTTTGCCGTTCTTTTTTTTTTTCCTTTTTCTATTTTTTTAGTGGGCTAAATTTTTTTAGCTGAACAAACTATTAATTTATTTAGCTAATTCTTTTTTATTTTCCAATGGGCAATATTTTTTTCCTAATCAAAAACTATTTTTTTAACAAACTATTATTTATTTTTAGTCGATTCTTTTTTTCTCATGGGAAACATTGTTTTTTCTTGTTAATTTTTTTAACATTAAAGTATTAATTTTTTTGGGCTTCCATCTTATTACAAAAGAAAAGCAAAAAGTGTAAATAAAAATGATTTAAATTTAAAGGTTTGTCCTAAAGTTTGATAGTACTTTTTTTTTGAGCCAACATGGTTTTAATTATCTCTTAATTCAAGCATATAACTAATATATGATTACGAGATAATAAACTGATGCTAAGGTTATAAAAATATTTTATAACATAAAACATAAAATTATTAAAATATTTTACACAATTATATGTTTTATATTATTTTATAAAATAGTTGATCAATTGATAAAATTGATCTATAAAAAATCCCAAATTTTAAATCTTTTTATCTTATTTTAATTTTTAAATTTAAATCAAATTAATATAAAAAATTCTAAATCTTAAAACTTGTCTTATTTTTATTTTTGAAAATTAAATCTAATCAACACCTATGCAATTATAAAAATTATATATTTCATATTATTTTATAAAATAATGGATCGATCTACAAAATTTATCTATAAAAATATTTTTAAATTTTAAAACTTTTATTTTATTTTTATTTTTTAAATTTAAATGAACTCAGTGCAAAAAATTCTGAACTTTAAAACTTTTTATCTTAGTTTTATTTTTAAATTTAAATCAAATCAACACTCATGCAATTCTAAAAATTAAAGAAAGGGCTTGCTAAAATAAATTAATAGTTTGATGTTTAAAAAAAATATTCTGACTGGAAAAAACAATGTTTACCATATGAAAAAAAGAAAAAAATTGGTTAAAAAAATAGTTTGATGTAAAAAAAATTAGATTTTATCTAGAAAACAAATTCTCTGTTAGAAAAGAGAAAAAGAATCAACCAAAAAAAAATTTGAATGTAGACTAATATCAATAGTAAAAAATGAATATAAAGTATGCTCAAATATTAGTATATAAAATAAAGAAAGCAGTAATATATGCATGAAGAGAATAAATATATTTTACTTAATTTGAAATATTTATAATTAAATTAAATTATTATTATTATTATTATTAGTATTAAAATGCAACACAATGAAATAATATTGATATAAAAATAATCTTTAAAGATAACCCATGCAGATAACACATCACTTCATTTGAAGTAATTATGTATTTGAATGATTTTTTTTTCTATAAATTTGTGACACATATTGATGGAATAAACAGTGTTTAAATTATGAAATTTGATTTGTTTAAATAATTTTGTAGTTAGGTTTAATTTATTGAAAGTCATAGATTTTGATATGAATTTTTTTTTTCTTTTAATGACTTGTGAGAAATCAAATACATATTGATAGCCTAAAAAAATAAATTATTTATGCTTAATAAAATTTAATTTACATCACTTTTTAAATGTTGTTAAATGTGTAATACTAGTTCAACAAATTCCTTAAGAAACAAAAAATACAAAAATAATAAAATGTACCAAACAGGCTCAAAGATATTGGGAAAGAATAACTTTAACTATGCATGCATTAAGGAATCATCACATAAACTTGCGAAGTATTTGAGGAAGGCTTAAATAATGCACAACCCTCACTTTTATTTCTAATTAAACATGGTTAGTATGACACATGTAAAACAAGAAGAGAACATATGCATAGACCTTGTAGCAGGGGAATCTAAGGTTCTGAACTCTCTTATGCTTCCATTGAATCATTTTGTCATTGTATGGAAAACCAGCAAGGCTTAACAAGAAAGTTGCATTTTGAAAGCAAACGTATAGAGATGTTCCTTCGCTACAAATCACAAAAAATAACAGATGCAGTCATCTAGATTTGTTTAAATAGCAAGTGCCATGCGTTGGTCAGTGAGGGGACCTGTAGGGAGTCCAATGTTCTGAGCTCTCGCATTTGAATCATTTTGTCATTGTATGGAATACTGGTAAGACGAAAGCTACATTTTGAAAGCAGACAAATAGATGTTCCGTTGCTACAAATCACAAAGAATAATAGATGCCGTCCTCTAGATTGAGCTCCAAATCTTAGTCAATAACTTATTGCACCTAAACTGACCCAAACCCTACGCATGCATTGGTATGGGATAGTTTTGATGGCATTCCACCTTCTAGATTCATAGATTTCAAATTTTTTTTTTTAATTTTTAGAAAGGAGCTATTCTTACCCAGCTAGGTTCAAGGGTAGTGAGGACAAAGTCTTCAATAAATAAAACTACAAATCTTGAGACCTACCAATCAACTTCCTTTCAAATTTATTTTTTTTATCCACTCGAGCCTTTCCCATTTCCATTCTCTTAAGCTAGGTTTGACACATTGAATTAGTAGGAAGATATTTTTTTTTAATCCTTTCTCATATTTATTTCCTTCAAGGACATAACAAAATTTTATTATATAGGATGGCTAATTCCATTGAAAGGAGGATAATTTATCCTATCAAAAGAATTATTTTTATTTTTATCATTCTACTACTTTAGTTTTTTCTTTTATTCTTATCTTTTGCAATGGTTGCAATTTTTTCAAGGAATATAACTGCTTTATCTGGTTTATTATTATATCTTTCACTCAATAATTTTTATGTTGCCTAACCATTCAAAAGGTTGAACATTGATGGTCAATAGTCAAGCACCCATAGAAGTTTTTGGTCTGTCAAGAGATCATTTAAGCAGGCAAATGGAGTTACACAACACTTCGGGAACCACAATACATCCTTCTACTCAAGCGTCAATTATCTTA
Source organism: Metroxylon sagu (assembly GCA_017589505.3). Lineage (NCBI taxonomy): Eukaryota > Viridiplantae > Streptophyta > Magnoliopsida > Arecales > Arecaceae > Metroxylon > Metroxylon sagu. The sequence goes on along the minus strand of JACVBY030000612.1, from coordinate 1,145,939 downwards.
TCCCCTCCCTCCCTCCTTCCAATTCTTCCACACTATATATATCCACATCACTGAGTCGATCGTGATCAGTTAATCTGTCAAGACATGAGATATGAAAAAACCTTCAATACCGTACCATCTCCAATTATAGATAGATAGTGCAGTTTACACAATTAAATGATATTGATCATAAAAAAAATCAGAAAAAATATTCATTAATTGTTCTACATGGTAGAAAAGGCCTACATAACTGGAAGGTATTATAAACGACACCCTTTTATGCCCCGAGCATAGCTTGCCTATATGTAATTATATGTTGTAAACTTCCACATAAGTCAATATTTAGGTATGTTGAAGAATATGCACATCTGAGCATTTACATCTATTAGGACTCATTATGATGGCACATCCATAGGACCTCTGATGACAATCCATCGAAAGGCCATCAATCAATTGTAATAAGATTAACAACTTGATGCTAATATTTAGTGTACTAATTACAAGTAGGTGCCACTTGTATAAACTCAGTGTTAAACGAAACAAGAGGTCCTAGACATTACCTCAAAAGCATACCAATATAATAATAATAAAATTATACCTGAGAAGACAAAATAAATCTAATGTAATTGCAACATTACTATTAGAAATTCTGTACTCTAGATTCAAATGTTGCAAATTGGTATAAAAGAGCAAAATTTTAATGTAGTTCATAGTGGCTCGGTTTTAATTTACAAGGGCACTAGCTAGTTGTCTGACGGTTCAAAAGCATGGATAAATACAATTGCTCAAAATGGAGTAGCAGTGTTCCTAAAGCCAGTGTTGTAAGGTTCATGCATCTCAGTTCTCTCTTTTTTCTGTGTGAAGACTTCTTCAATTTTATCTTTTGCTAAATAGAAAGAAAACTCCGGATGACCAATTATCACCCAGTAGTCTCTTTTTTTGGGAAGGTTCAGCTGTCCCATATAATTAATTGCATGTGAGATGGAAACCATGACAGGAAAGAAATAGAGCATGACAGAAGAGAGAAAATAAACACATTTGAATGAAAGTCACATACATAGCACTTGTCCAAAACTATTGCATACATAAATTCATGATACTCATTCAATACCTACTTGAAATTACCTATGATGGTACTCAATCATATTTTCCCTAAATTAACAAAAATCATGTGAAAGCACTTCGTCCTCTATTAAATTTCTGAATGATCTAAGCAAAAGATTGCCATCCTGGCTTAAAGCTACAATTGCTCTTGATGAACTCTGAATGTTATCACATACACTCTCATTAAATTATACAATGCCACTTTCTTTATAAAACTATACAATGTGACTTTCTTTGAGTTTAGTTTCAGAATGGTTAGAGTACATTGTAGATCAGTTTCATTTTTATACAATGGAACTCTATATCTCAACCAATTATTTGGCTTCTTCCTTATTCTCAAGTTCTTGTTGCAAAGAACAGACTATCTAGTTTCTCTTCAACCATTAATATATAATGGGTACTTCATGAGTCACAAAGTCTTATCCTATAGATTTGTGTTCAGATTATATGATGCCATACATGTACCTCCTAAATTCGATTTATATTTGGGCAGTGGAGTCAACAAACTCTTGGCCACACGTGCATATAAATATTGGTCATGGGTCGTATAATTGTTGGCAGGTGCCATTTCTTAGATACATCTATGGCTTGGCTGAAAATTTGTTAGCTCTGCTATCAGAGATGATACATAACAGCCAAACGTTTCCAATAGAAATGATCAGAGACATCAACACGAAAAATCTCACATTCTAGAACAATCAGATATAGAATTCCTCAAACTCAAACATAAAAAGGTCGAAGGAAACTTTCGTTGCGTCCTCCATGGATTAGAAGCCGTGCCCTGCACGGAAGCCTATAAATTCAAGATAGATTACGACCCAATGAAGTTCCAAGTCTCTCCTTAGACCATTGAAACGCGCAAATGGAGCCACATGGCACTCTGGGAACCACAGCACCGTGCTCCCAATCATGTGTCACTTTGCCTTATCCTCTCCCGTCCTTCCATTCTTCCACACTATATAAGCAGAGCTGAGGCGCACCATTAAAACCAAGCAACCAACCCAAAAAAAAAAAAATGGCAACCATTATTCTCCCTTCAGCTATGAGGCCAATCCCATTCCACTCCACCATACTTCCTCTCTTTTTCCTCCTACTATCAGTCTCCTCTTTGAAAACCGATGCAGAAACTGAAGCAAAAGCTCTTGTGGAATGGAAAGCCAGCTTGCTCCGACCTGTCTCTCTCAGTTCATGGTCTCTTGATAACTTAACCAGCCTGTGTAAATGGCAGGGCGTTCTCTGCAACTCCGATGGCAACGTCGTTAAGCTAAACTTATCCGATTGCAATCTCAATGGCACCCTCAACAGCTTTGCTTTCTCGTCTTTGCCCAACCTCACCAGCCTTGATCTCAGTTCCAACTTCCTTCATGGATCCATCCCTCCAAGCATTTCTAATCTCTCCAAGCTCACCTTGTTGGACCTTGGCTTCAATTGGTTCAATAGCTCCGTGCCACCAGAGATCGGAAGGCTCTCGGAGCTTCTCCATCTTCGTCTCTGTAGCAACCATCTTGTCGGGCCAATCCCATACCAGCTCAGCCACCTCCAAAAGGTACGCCATTTGGACCTCAGTTTCAATTCCTTGGGGACACTAAACTACTCCAACTTCATGGCCATCCTAAACTACGACAATAACCTGAATTTCCCATCGTTTCTACTAAACTGCACCAACTTGACCTACCTTGACCTGTCGGGGAACTATCTAAAAGGTCCGATACCCAACTCATTATCAACCAATTTGGTTAACCTTGAGCATCTCGATCTTTCTGATAATTTCTTTGAAGGAGTCATTCCAGCATCCCTTGCCAAGTTGTCCAAGCTTCGGGACCTTCTTCTTGGCGAAAACATGCTAACTGGGGGGCTACCACCGATACTTGGGTCCATTTCGAGCCTTCGCATACTAGATCTCAGCGGCAATCCATTAGGTGGACCAATCCCTTCTTCTCTAGGCAAGCTCCGAAGGTTGGAAGAACTCTCTCTGTCTTTTGCAGGATTGAATGCTACCATACCTTCTGAGCTTGGGTCCATTTCGAGCCTTCGCATACTAGATCTCAGCGGCAATCCATTAGGTGGACCAATCCCTTCTTCTCTAGGCAAGCTCCGAAGGTTGGAAGAACTCTATCTGTTTTATGCACGATTGAATGCTACCATACCTTCTGAGCTTGGGTCCATTTCGAGCCTTCGCATACTAGATCTCAGCGGCAATCCATTAGGTGGACCAATCCCTTCTTCTCTAGGCAAGCTCCGAAGGTTGGAAGAACTCTATCTGTTTTCTGCAGGATTGAATGCTACCATACCTTCTGAGCTGAGCCTCTGCACCAACCTCACTGTTCTTGATCTGTCTTATAATAACCTAGTAGGGATGTTGCCCCCATCCTTGTCAAGTCTGACCAATATTAGATTTTTTGATGTGGGCTACAATTTACTCTCTGGTGAGATCTCACCAAACTTGTTAACCAATTGGACCCAACTTTATGGCCTTGGGTTAGCTAAAACCTTGAATGGCCGGCTACCTCGAGAGATTGGATTGCTTAAAAAATTAGAATATTTAGACCTTGGGAGCAACTGCATGCCAAGTCCAATTCCATCGGAGATTTGGAATTTGACCAACTTGATATATTTGAATCTCTCAAACAACTCATTTACAAGTCTAATTCTACCGGAGATTGGGAATTTGATCAACTTGACGTATCTGGTTCTCTCATACAACTCATTTACTGATCCAATTCCATCGGAGATTGGGAATTTGATCAACTTGATGTATTTGGATCTCTCAAGGAACTCATTTACAGGTCCAATTCCACCGGAGATTGGGAATTTGATCAACTTGATGGATTTGGATCTCTCAAAGAACTCATTTACAGGTCCAATTCCATCGGAGATTGGGAATTTGACCTGCTTGATATATTTGAATCTCTCAAAGAACTCATTTACAGGTCCAATTCCTCACACAATGGCGAGCCCAAAATGGTATTTTAATATGGATCTCTCCTACAATAACCTGACGGGCCCAATTCCAGTAGCATTTGGGGACATGACTAAACAGCAATTTTGGGATCTATCTTCAAGCACTCTAACAGGAAATATATTGCTACATTTGGGGAGTCTGGGTTCTTTAGTTTCACTTGACTTGAGTGATAATTCCATATCAGATTCAATCCCTTCTTTACTTGCTAGCCTTTCTGAGCTTCAGTATCTTGATTTATCGAGAAATAGGCTCAGTGGTGAGATACCAAACCAGCTCCTTAATCTTCCGAACCTTTGGTACTTGGATCTATCTGGGAATCAGTTGGTAGGCATGCTTCCAATGGATCAGCAAGAGGGCATGATGAATCACACTTTCTTGCCCAATATGAGTTCTCTCTTTCTTTCAGACAACTTGCTAAATGGTAGCATATCCCCATTCATTTGTAGAATGATCAATTTGGCAAAACTAGACCTTTCTATAAACTATTTTTCTGGAGAAATCCCTCAGTGTTTTTGGGATATGAAAGGTCTGCAATACTTGAATCTTGCATCCAATAAGTTATCTGGAAGGATTCCTAACATGATGGGCCCCTCATGTTCACTTCAGTCTCTTCATTTGAATAACAATACTTTCATTGCAGAATTTCCGATATTCTTGAAAAATTGCAAGTACTTGACCGTTCTAGATATCGGAGAAAACAGTTTCTTTGGAGAAATCCCCACATGGAAGAAGGAAAGCTTTTCATCATTAGTAATCCTTCGCCTACGAGAGAATATGTTCAGCGGCAGCATTCCTGAACAGTTAGGTCATCTCACTTCACTACAACTCTTAGATCTCTCTCATAATAACTTCTCTGGGGGTATCCCACGAAGTTTTGGCAATCTTGTTGCCATGAAATCAAGCAATCAAAGAAGAGATTTGCCGAATATTTCATTTGGGTACTTGGAGAGTATGACAGTGAATTGGGAAGGTCGAGAACTGGAGTTCCAGTGGACAATTTTCCTGATGGTAGGCATCGACCTTTCAAGCAATTCTCTTTCACAAGAAATTCCTATAGAGCTAACAAATCTCTCAGGATTGGTGCTGCTTAACTTATCAAGGAATCATTTGATCGGACACATTCCAGAGACGATTGGTAACCTAAAAGAGTTGGAAAATCTCGACTTGTCCACAAATCAACTTTCAGGTATAATTCCCCCAAGCATCTCTTCTCTAACTTTTTTAAATTTCTTGAACTTGACAAACAATAACTTGTGGGGAAGAATACCATCGGGCAATCAACTCCAAACACTCGATCCATCCATCTACGCTGGCAATGATGGATTATGTGGAAATCCGTTGACCAAAAAATGTCCAGGTGACACAACTGATACTCCAACATCAACTGATGGTATTGAATATGGTCCAGGTGGAAATGAGAATAGAGATGAAGCTATATGGTTCTATCTTAGCATTCCATTTGGATATGTTGTTGGATTTTGGACCTTTTTTGGCATTTTATTCTTTCAGAAAGAATGGAGGTTTGCCTATTTTCGTTTCATTGACGAAATTCAAGAAGAATTTTTCAAGAAGCTATATTAGGCTCCGTCAAGCAAAGTAACTAGGCTTGTTTGGTATAAATTACTGTGTTGGTTTTCCAAGAGAAGTTTGATATTTTCTTCCTTATTATGTATGATATTAGTTTTATATTTTACCCTTACTATATGTAATTTTAAATTGCCTTTGGTTGCACATGAACAAGCAGTTTGTAAATTGATAGCTTCTGTTGAGCTTGATCTTTCCTTTTCTTACAAGATGTTTAGCTTTGGCTTGATAAAGATTTAACTGGTAAAAGACTGTGCTTGAGCCCAGCAAATAAGCTTGGTAATCCTATATAGATTGTCTACAAATAATAAGGTGAGGCATTAATATGCATGATGAGTTAGCCATGCATCCACATGGTTGACTTCATTCGAAGTATAGGCCAATGCAAACTAGGTTCCTGCAATGCGAATATGCTTTCTACTTGACCTACAATGAACCCAGCTGCCAGTCAGTCTTTGCTGATGTTTTCCTCCAAATAGTATTTAATTAGTTTGTGAGTAAGGTAATTAAAAGTTGCTACCATAAAGCATTGAGTTATGCTAAGGTGATGCTGAAATCCATAACAAGATAGTTGCCAAATATGCTTAGATATTGCACTTTTTGCATCATAAAGGATTTGTGCATGCTTAGATAATGGTCACATCACCCAACTTGGAAATAAAGAGCTCTTGCTCATATTGAAAATAGAATACCATGTTGGAATACTAAATACATCACAAGATAGTTGCCAAATATGCAAGGTAGAGAGATTGTACAAGAGCCCAATATTTGCAAGATGAGCAATGTGGTGGCTATAAACATGTGCCCCTCTTTGCAATGCAAAAAATACCATGCAAAGATAGTTGCTAAATATGCTGAATGGAGAGATTCAGCAAGAGCCCCTTATTTTGAATATGAGCAATATACTGGCTATCTAAGCAAGCACAGCTCTGTATAGTGTAAAAGATGCATTGTAAAGGATTTGAAAATCAACAAATTCTCTTTAACTGTGAATTTTAGTAATGAAAGAAAAAAAAATCAATAATAGAGCTATTTGTGTAACAACCTTTCCCATACTATATGAAAGGACCTTGCATTAGAAAGCATTTATTTTTGTCCTTTGATTCTTATTTCATTTGGAAAGCAAAGCCTCTATTAATCTCTTTCAAAATTGAGGAAAGAGAGAAACCCAGCATGTATCTTCATATATAAAAGAAAATTCTCATTTCGAAAAATAAAGAAGCAAAGGGGACAAAAATCCAAAAAAATATATGATCATCCATCAAATATTCTTCACACCTGATCTAATCACGATGACTCCTATATACTAACTGAACAATGGAAATACTTTATTTTAGGCTTTCAAAGAAAAGAGATTATCCTTTCATAAAACTCATTCTTAGGGATATGCCTAAATTTAGCCCAATTAGAAGCGGAAAGCTGCATTAAACTTGGCACTGAGTAAAATTTAGCTTTGTAGCATTTCATCATGCATCTCATGCAAATTTAGCTAACATGAGAGCAAAGTCATAGTTGGTTAAGACTATAATAACACCAAAGTGATGATTGTCGTTGCATGTGGTAGTCTTGCATTAAACATCACCTCCCTCATGCATCCAACTTGAAACAAGGTTTTGAGCATTATTATGAACTTCTTTATGGCAAACATCTTTCTTGCATGAAATTAAATCATGAAAAGTATTTCGTCCCACCACATATCAGTGGATTGGCTTATACCCTTATGAACTGCTTCTAACCTTTGTGCACGTTTCCAATCCTTCCTCCTTGCTAAGAAAATCCATCTGTTGCCTAGTTCTATTTTGTTTCTCCCCCCTAGCTTTGTATTGCATTTCAAATACACGAAGAGACACTAGTAATCCAAACATACCTCCATACTGCAATCAGAAACAATTTAAAAGTTTTTGTTCTAAAATCAGAATGAACGAACTAAGACCGACTCCAACAAAGACTTAGTCCTACTTGTCAAGTGGGGTTTGAATTAGAATTTATAGCTTGTTTGAAATTTTTCTGTTTTCTAAAGAAAAGTATTCTTAAGATCTATTTTTCTAAAATAACATTTGCAAGAAAAAATAAATTTTACCTATTTAGTTGACAAAAAATTTATATAAAAAAATAGCTGTGAAATTGGCTTTCTGTGTTTGATTGGAATAATTTTGCATGAAAGAATATCAATTTAACTATAATATCTTTAGAATAAAAATTACATTAAAATTAAATGGACATGAATTATTAGGATAGACATAGAAGAAAAATAAAAATATATTAAGGGATAACTTTGATCTTAATAAAATAAAAAAATATAAAAAAATAAAAATGATGAAAAATATTTATTTTTCGATGAAAAGAAAGAAAAAATGTTTAAACTTCTCATCCCTAATTTTTTCTCTTTCTTCTAACTATGCCCTGCATTAAAATGACCAAAAGTATCATCATAATGCTAACATATTAAAATATTACAATTCCCTGAAGCACTAAATTTTTTTAAGGACTAATACAAAATTCTTAATATATTAGCAAGAACGGACACAGACATAAAAAACTATTTAATTATTTTCTTACGCTTCTTTGAGAAATGGGAGGGAAGCAGGGGATAGCCGCCCGTCCAAACGTAGGGGAGATTTGAGCTGAAGCAAAGAATAATTTTTTAAAAATAGAAGTATGGAAATGTGAAACTCTTCTTCCCCCCTCTTTCTACGCTATCGGAATGTGGAATTTTCACACTCCCATTTTTTTTCTCAGAAATAAATTTCAGCATCTTCTCTTCCCCCCCGAAACAGGGATAGCTTGGATGCCTTTATACAGAAGGATTTGCTGCTATTAAAGAAATAAAAAGTACAGGCATATTTCCAATTCAAATGCAATCTCTGCACCACCTAAATCACAAATGAAGGAAGATCCTGAGATGGGCTTCTTTTCTAATATGAAACAATGTTATAAGATTGCCAAAAAATAAAAACAATATTATATGAAACAGAAATGCCCAACCATAGCGCATAGGCTACCAATCCTCCAAAAAAAAAAAGCCTTTGAAGAGTTTGTACTTCTGCTGAGTCATTAGTGAACATGACACCATTTCCACATCAAAAAAACAACAGTCCAAAATGATTCTTGACGTCATCTTTAGACAAGGGTTGAATAATCAAAAACAGCAAAACCAAATATCATAAAAGCATGCGTATGACTCGAGTATATGACACAAGGTAGGCATCATCTGACACAATTAGGTGATAAGAACAGTTCCCTCTCCAACTCTTTAAGATCACATACAACAAGCTCTAAGCACAAAATGCCATATAAAACTCGCAACTTAGTTTCTTTCACACAAGTGCATGGAAGTTCAAAGCTCATAAGCTGGAAACCTTGATTCTGAGGGTCTCACCATGCCTAGGAAGAGATATGCCATACCAGCCTGCCCTTCAAACAGTGAGTACGGGCGGTCACCACTGTGCATTATCCCATCTGCAATCAGCTTGTCAGCTTTGTCAAGCAGAAAGCAAGCAAAAGCTTTAGCCCGGTATAAGTACTCCACGTTGCCAGTTAGCCTGTACAGCGAGAGGAACACATAAGCGTTCCCGCTTACACCATGACAAATTCCCACTCTCTTTAGCAGGCCTCGGTTCCATACCACCTCGGCAGCCTCTACAGCCGCCTGCAGAAATTGCTCTTCTTGGAAGACCTGATCATAATAGTTTGTTCCTAGTTGGAGTCTGCATTGGGTGATACATGAAATGATAATCAAACAATTGTGTTGGAAGCATGATCACCTGAGCAGCCTTGGTGAGAGTGAGAGAAACACCTGGGGCACCATGACACCAATGCACCAGGCGGTCATTATTGGAGCCCTCACTTGAGGGGTAGTTCCCACTCGGAAAGCGATTTCCAATCATATACCTGAGGGTACTTTTAATGTCTTCCTTCTCATCTGGTTTTAAATCCATGTCCATCAGGACGTGCATAATCCCTGCCAGTCCATGAGCAGCACCCCAATATTTCTTGCCATGCCACTCATACATGAGAGGGCAGCTTCCTCTTTTGGATAGTCTTTTTCCATCCATGATGATTTCCTTTGCTAGCGCACCCTAGATATGTTTAATCATTAAACAATTAATAAATTTTAGTTTAATAAGTCATTTGATGGAAAATAGAGAAAACAATAAAAAAAAATATTGGGGATGTAAAGAAGCACTCACCATGTGGGTTGAAGGGATTGTCCCTTCACCTATATGCTTATTCAAGAAGGAACAGGCCCACAAGTATCCAACTCTTCCGTACAAAAGCTCATTTGGAACTTGACCAGGCATTCTAATCTGTTTAGGAAAAAGAAAGCTACTAATTAAAACTATCGAACATGATTCAGAATATGGTATGCATCACCTTAATGAAAAATTTAGTCACATCAGAAAGCATGCTACTAAAAGAATTTAGGATATAATAAGAAAGAAAACTCCAGCAAGCCCTTCAGAAAGTTAGTGTTGCAGAATTTTCTTTTTTCTAAAAAAAAAAGATTTTTTTTGGAGAGTTTTGGTTGTTCTTTTTTGCTAATATCTGGTCTCTTGTGAAGATCGAAGAAAATGCAGGGTTTATTTGAAACAAAAACATACCCTAAAAGGATTTCTTGGAACCAGCTATTAGCTTCTTTTACCCTTACTTCCTTTTTTTTTTCCTTCTTTAGAGAGAGGGAGGGAGAACCACCCATTATTACAGCAAGGCCCAATTACTTGGGGATGCACGACCCAAGACTTCAAACAGAACTTTGGTTGTTAGGCAAAGCAGGTTAACCACTGGGCAAATCCCTAGTTCATTTATTAGCTATCAGTTTGGCATGCACGTATGCTATAATTATGGACGTAGAGTGCTGATTTCTAGAAGGGCCTCTTTGTGGACAAGTTATTTCAATAGTATTCAACAGAATAAAAGTCAAAAAATCTTAAAATTGTGACCTTCTCAACTGTTCGTATGGAAAATAAGAGTACAAGATCCTACTTGGCAGGTGCAATGGAAGTTAGCATTGGGACTTTTCATTGCAATCAAAGCAATGCTTTCTACGAGCTTGCAATGGGCTTTTATCTTAGCAACTAATTCAGGCACAAACTGAATCAGTGACCCACAAACTGGCACTCCACATCACAGGGTTGTCAGGTAATCGGTTTCAATGCCTGCCACAATACATAATTAAATTTAAATGGATGATACCTTGATCCATAATGCTAACATCATATAGATAGAATAAGGATGTATTGCTTGGCTTTATTTAGACATGATTACAATTTAATATTAAATATCAGGGAACAGCAAGTCAGCATACTTAATATATTTGTTTCAGCCGTGCAATTATTCAATTAAGGCTGCTTCAGGTCAAAAACTTCTTATCCCATGATATTGTCTGCTTGGTCATCATGAGTTATGACAGTCCAAAACTGATGGTAATACAAGAGTTAAAAACTTGTTTATTATGTGATATTTTCTGATATGGTCATCATGACAGTCTAAAACTGATAGCAGTACCAGTGTCAGAAACTTGTTAGAAATTTTAGTATTTATAGGTTACTTCAGGAGATATTATTGTGTTATGCAATTTGTGATGAGGATGGATGGAAGGATGGTGTCATGAATTTCTCGATATGTATCACTAGTTATCATCCATAGTTTCAGACTTCTCACATAATTAGCATATTGGAGAAGTGTAAGAAAACCTCAAAAGACAGTCCAGAATTAATCTAACTGAATGATGTCCCTATAGCATGATTTTGTTGGATATACAAATGAACAACAGGTCCCATTTGACATGATCCTATAACCTGACAACTCAATTAAACTTGGTCTGGTGGTTGACTCAGCTACTTTCAAGTGGGCTGGGTTAGGGTGAATTTTATGAACTAGATTTTATAAGCCTTTTGCCAGGTTCCGATTATGGCTCATTCCGGGTCATGCCACTAGGAAATTATTGCAAATTTGATTTGTATATACACTCAAGCTCAAGCTCATCTTTAATAAACATCAAATGATGGAAAGGCAGCCCAAGCATGAAGTTCCCACCATTGTAGGTTCAAAGAAGAATTAAATGTATATAGCCTCAACCTCTCTTGCAAAAAGATTGTTTTCATAATTTGAACCTATGATCTCTAGGTCATAACGAAGCAACCTTACTACTGTGCTAAGATTCACCCTCATAAACATCCAAGTATTCCCCACAAATCATACTTATTTCATGAAATATCCTCCAACTCCATTACCTATCTATCTTTCTCTTGATTTCTAAAACTGCCTAGCTATCCATTATAGACTATTGTTGGAGTCAAGATCTACAACAATATATAGATTGATTGAATTCTTTTACTTTGGCATCTCTTAACTAATACTTCACACCCTCCTTTCCCTCTTTCTTGGTAAGAATGAACCTCCACTAAAGATCTTTGGTCTGTGAAAGAAGTGGTAGTGTGTGCTTCCCCTCCTTAGAGTTTCAGAGTTCCGACCTAAGTTAGGCCGTTAGGAACCTAACTCTCTGTAAGGCAAAGGATAAGACCTAGGTTAATGGTGGGGAAGGGCCCATAGATGTACCCCACCACCTCTTCTAAAACTTATGCATGCTAGTAAAAGTATAACACACACACACACACACACACACAGAGAGAGAGAGAGAGAGAGAGAGAGAGAGAGAGAAAGAGGGTGGTGTTCACACGAGACTCCTTGATTACTCCTTCCTTAAAGGGAAGCTAGCAGAGGGCTTTAAGATTTTATAAAAGGTAGAAGGAGAGAAGGGTGATGGAAGAGGATAGAGCTAAGGTTTTGGAGAGACTCTGAGGTAGTAGGATTTCCTTAGGGCTTTTTGCTTCTAACCTAGTCTCATGATTTCTTTATGGATTTCTTATGCATTTTTAAAAGAGAAAATGAGGTCTTTCTGGAGGAGCATGAGGGATCCTAGGACAAAGATTGAATGAGGAAAGGGTCCCCTTAAATCTAATAGCTAGAATAAGAGTATTAGATGGCTTTCTCCTACAAGCTTTGGATTTAAGAAGAGATTGGTTATGTGGCATGAATCAAGGGTTAAGAAGCGATTGGTTATGTGGCATGAATCGGTTGAGATTATAGGAACATGTGTTTGAACTAATGGCTAGGTTGTGTAGAGAAGAGAGAAGTTGGTTTAATGGTTGGAATCTAGGCTTGTAAGATCTTGCAGTGATGATACATTTGAAATGGTATGGTCCTATTGGTTAGGAGCAAAGAGGAAAAGATTGAGAAGGGAGATGGCTATGATTGACAAAGAGATTTTTAAGTGTATTTATTTAATTAACTATGATTTATGGATAGAGGGAAGGACTAGAATTAGAATAGAGAACTTAATCTAAGAGTGGGGAGAGTTCCTAAATGAAGGCATAGAATTAGGCCTTCCGCTCCTCTTGAATTGAGGATGTGAAGAAGAATGGAGGGTTGAGATTTGTAGGATGGCGAGAAAGAGATCTAACAACAGAGACTAATTGTGACAAAGATATTAATTTGGATAAACCTAAAGAAAAGATTATGGGTTAATTAAATTTTTTGACAAGGGGATAAGGGCCAAATATGAAACACTAAAAGCAAGCAAATGCATGTCATGGAATTAGCATCAGAAATTAATAGGGTTAGCTATGGAAGATATCATGAGTTTGCCATATAGTAAAACTAGGATTTATCATGAAAAGGAAAGCATGCGACAATTGTATTGGGAAAGACACAAGATAAGAGAAGAGTAAAGGGGGAATGAAGTTGGTTGGAGATAATTTTAAGGTGGCATGCTAGGAGGGTACCACAGCAAGTGGTCTCCTAGGGGGAAAGTGGTGGAGGTTAAGATGGAAGTGGTTTTATCATAGTGTGGCCTCCATGAGTATGAAGGAATTCCTCATAAGAGGGGTAGGCAATGGGGTGAGAGTATCAAGAGATGTGAAGTTTATTTGTGACATTCTAGCTTGACAGAATCCTACAACGGATCCAACATAAGTGCAATTTAGGATGCACATGTAGGAATGTGGGCTTAACTAAGTTCATGTGTCATATTTACCCATTCTTAAGATGGAGTTAATCAGCTTGGATTGGAATTAAATTAGGGTGAATAGGATTAGGTTAGAATAAGAAGAATAGGGTCAAACTAGGTCAATTTGAGTTTGATCGAATGCGATCAGGTGCTATCAAGTTTCATCAAATGCAATTGGGTGCAACCAGTTGAATAGAATGGTTAGGTGGCTAAGGCTGGGATGGGTTATGCTTAGGTTTAATCAAATATGATCAGGCATGATCAAAAGCAATCAAGTTGAAGGGGGTGAGATTAGGTGGGATCAAATCGGATTAGAGATAGATTGGCAAGGAGAGGGTTCAATTGGATGGGATTAGGTTAGTTTAGGTTGAATTGCGATTGGATTGGGCTAGTTCAGGTATAATAGGTTGGAGTGGGTGAGATTATGTTAGATTAGGTTAGATTGAGGATGGATCAAGCCAAAACAGCTAAGACAGGTTAAGGGAAAGGATGGGTTGAGATACATTAAGATTAGGAAAATGATCTAATGCAGCCAAGCAAGCAAGTTACATTTCTGCAGTTGAAGGGTATCCGCAAGTAGAAATAAGAATCTAATACTTCTCAACAACTAAAAAGTCTTAAATCACAAATTAAGAAATCAAGATATATTCTCCCCATTTCTTTCTTTTTTTTCTCCCCAAAAAATAAGGGTTCAATAGGTAAAGCAAACTACGTCAAATACTATAACAAGTTTAGTTCGTCAAGCTCCTTAAATGAACTTAAATGTTTTGATGAGATTAGTCAAATTGAGCCGCTCGTTTAAAGGTTTGATCAAGTAGTGTTATCCTTTGGGCAAGCCTAGTTAGTTTTCCTATTTACAACTATTTAAATTGTGAAACCCAGCACTCTGAGCAATATAAGTAGAGGAGTCCCAAAGGAGATGGAGACCATCTCCTTCCCGGACTCAGAGAGTGAGATAAGGCTCATCCAAAGCCTCCCTCCTCGATTTGGCTATCTCCAACCTCTCTCCTTGAGCTTCATCAAGCTTGGAACAGTGATAAGCCTAAGCTTGGACTACTAGCTAGTCATCTTCTTCCATCATTGCTGAGCATCAAGCCACTACCAGTTAGCCCTCTTCTTTCACTCCCTTTCATGTTCTCTCTTCCTGTGACAGTGTGAACGTCGGTTGACCGTCAAGGGCTGCTAGCGAACAAAGGTCAGCTGTGCTCTATTTGACCTTATTTTGGGCTAGATTTTCAGGCAGATTTTGTCATGTTTGGTTCACCAAAGCAGCTGGTTGCTAGATTGAAAACCAACATCGGCCAGCTACAGCAAAGCGATCCAACTAACATTCTTTGACCAACCTACCTTCTGCCTCTTTTCTCTGCGGGAATCGGTTCCCTTCCCTTGTTCTGACAAGATGTTCTAAAACCAAATATTTCAATTGGGTTTGATATGACCTATGTAGGTGGTCAACAGTTCAAGCACAAAGAAGGTTAGTTTGAAGCAAAAAATTTTACAGTCGATAATTCAAGGTAAGGCCCTAATCTTTTTAATTTAATTTTATAGTGTGCAACACTAGTTATAGTTAGACCCTTGAATAGTTAGATCAAGATTTAAAATAATAATGATGATGAATGAAATTTCTAAAATGAGGAAACAGGAAAATAAGAAAGTTATTTAATTGAGTAATTTTAGAAATTATTTTCATAATTGATGTGTTTATATATGGAATATTAGGTGTGCAAGATTTGCTCTAAGTGGTTGGATCTGTGGTACTGTTTATTATAGGTAAGTAACCTTATTTTAATTAGAGTATTTTTAAATTTATTTATGTTCTCATAAAAGGATTTTAAAATTTTATAAAATATTTTGTATGTCTATTTACATTGAAATTTGAAATAAATAAGTTTAATGAAATACTATTATATTTGAAAATTTGAAAGTACTTAGACATTTAATTTGAAGATTATTTATGTATATGTGTGTGTGATAGCTGTTAAATATTTTTAATTAAATGTTTATGACAAAAAAAGGAAAAGCTAAAGAATTTTGTAAATTTGTTTGCATATCTTGTTTATCTAAAAAATCTGGATCAAATAAGTTGCTTGTGTTTATGTTACAAAATGTGTCTCTGTTAAATTTTGCAAATTTATATGTATACGGATTTTTGATGTAATTACTAAATTATGCTATGAATTATTCTAAGTTTAGGATTTGGAAATATTTGAATAACTAAATTACAAGTTATTTGTATATGAAATAAGATATGATATATATATATATATATATGCTATGAACTCTCAGTTAGGCTGCAATCTTTGTTCTATAAATCCTGCCTTTCAAAACTTTTACAAAGGCTTTTGTCTGATATCGAGATCCACTCCGCAAGGGATATATGTGGCGATCTACTGCGATATATTTGCTAAGCCCTACCACAAGGATTATATATAGCCCTTGTCTTATTAACTGATGAGTTACTATAAGAGATTTTTGAAATTTAATTCAAAATTTTATCAATGTTAAGTGATTCCATAATTTGTTATAAGAAATAAGAGATGTTTTCCTCTTAAAACCTATAAAATATTGATTTCTAAAAAATATTTGAATTATATAAAATATAAGTACATGCTAAATATCTTGGAATTATTTATGAAAATTTTTATTTGAAATATTACTGCATTACACATGAATTTTCAAATGAAATATAAGAACATTTTGAATTAATTTATCATGCTTACTTGATCCCTCTAATTATAGTTATGTTTGCTTACTGAGCTTTAGCTCACAATTTTTATCTTTTTATTTCAGAGACTGAGACATAGGAGGGTCCGAATTGAAGTTGGTCCATGATCTTGCATAGAGATTTGCTCTAGATGAAAAGACTTAGTTTAGATTCAAAGAACTGTTAGTTATTTAGTTGTGATATTAGAATTTTCTGAAGATTTTTATAATTATAGTTGTGATATTAGTTATTAGCAGCAGCAGCAGCAGTAGTTGAATTACATTATTTGTTTGAAGTCATTTTGAGTATGACGCCTTCTATGCCTTAGGATTTAATTCTACATGTATACAGCAAATTGCCATGTTCTGTGATCCACCCACGAGTTGAGGCATTGCCATTGCTTAAAAGTTTGATCAAGTAGTGTTAACCTTTGGGCAAGCTTGGTTCATTGTCATGTTTGCAACTATTTAAACATTATGTTGTTCCACACCTAAAATCAATGAGATTCCGATAGCTTTTGATGAACATCATCAATAGTCATAATTTATAATGACTCATCTAACATTTCAACACGCATCAAACTCTACTATATCTTCGTACAAGCACATCACCAAGGAAACCTTCATAGCATGACTTCAAATCACTAGTTTTAAATGCTTGCAAGAAAACATTGTCTAGAAATATATAATCTTTGCTTTTTCAAATATCATAGAATAGGGTGTTGAATTGTATAACCATTGGAAGTCCGATGTATGTGTTAGGCTCTGCTCTCTCTCCAATCAGGATGGGTTTACGCACGTCAGTCGCACCATGAGAATTAGTAACAGTTTGAGCCTGTATTACTATATTAAAAGGTAGCCACCTCAGTTAGGCAGTTCTCTGCCTGCTTCTCTCAGGTGTCAGCCACTTGGCAGCCTAAGTAGGACAGACTGTCTTTCAGCATGTTGGGTATCAGGCAAGGAATGTTGAGGAATTTAGCATGTCAATAGCCAGATTATGATCCCTACTGTCTTCTCCATTAAAATACAAACAAGTTATCAGTTACAATTATAAGTTTCACTAATCATCTACATTCAATAACTATACTTTGGCTAGTGAACATATTGAAAAAATGTAAATTTGCACTAGTCAACAAGTCAGGTCTAAGTAAGGTTCTGAAACAAATGTTAAAGTGTTTTCTTAAT
Source organism: Metroxylon sagu (assembly GCA_017589505.3). NCBI lineage: Eukaryota > Viridiplantae > Streptophyta > Magnoliopsida > Arecales > Arecaceae > Metroxylon > Metroxylon sagu. The sequence continues at coordinate 1,128,414 of JACVBY030000612.1, read as the reverse complement.
TAACCTTTTATATGCCTTAATTTATTCTAATTTATTTTGAACTTTCTAGTTATTTTTATATATTTGTGAGGTTCAAAGGTTAAACTTTTTTTCCAAAAATAGGATTGACTTTGAAATTCACATAAGCTCCCTTTTTGCCTCGGCATTACATGAACCCCTGGCCGTCTAAATACAGCAATTATTTTTAAAAATCGTTTAATATTGTTCAGGTTTACATTTTGAAGGCATAAAGTGGATATGGGATAATAGGAGAAATAACCAGTTAAATGGTAATAATAAAAAAATAACAACAACATATCTAAGAACCCCACGACAGTTTTTTTTTATTATTATTATTTTTCAAGTCTCTATGGATTTCTAAATCCTCAATCTTTCTTCATTTCATGAGGTTTTAGAAATGAGAGGTTACTTCAAGCATCCCAATTTTTCTACATGCGTTATGAATCTAAAAATTACCAATAGATTTATTTTCATCACATCCCATACATCAACAGGTAGATCAGTTTGGTCTCAAGGCGGCAACTTCGGCTTGCAGTAAAGTAGAAATTAGCACATAACCCAAGTCTTACCTCTCTAAATGAGCTCAAATAATGGTTGAGGAGCACTTCATCTCCAGCCTCCTTCGCCACCACTGCACCAAGAGCGCACACGCCCGCCCGCCCGCATATAAACGTCGCATGCCTGCTCCAATCCCAATTCACATGCCAACCAATCAAGCAACCATAATCCAACAACACTGACACGAAAAGAAAAAAACAAGCCCATAACTCTTACCGCTCACCCCGGGAGGCAACGTCGCAAGCCCTGACGATCTCACTGCAGAGGCTGAGATCGCTTCGATTGTTAGTGACTTGGTAAGCCTTGAACAGCAAGAACGCAGTCCCGAGCGCACCTGTGTAAAGCGTGAAATCCTTCACACGCCGTCCGGAGCGCACCCAAGTCTCCTTCACGACCTGAAACAAGCAAAAGCACAAGCAGAAGGTGTGCACAAATTACTTAAAACCATGCCAAGGAATGGAAGTAAATAGAATAGATGACCTTTTCCTTGAGATCGAGGGCGGCTCGCAGGAGTCTGTCTGCGGTTTTAGGGTAGGGCAGGTAGAGGAGGCTGTGGAGAGAGGAGGGGGCGACGATGCCGTCCTTTTCCTCCACGAAAGCCGGCATCTCGTTAGGGAAGAAGCGATCCGCCATCCCTCTCCGCTTGCTCAGTTGCGGCACCGCCGTCCAAGCGGTGGATGAAATAATCTAGAAGGAATATTGTATAGTTTCAAGATGGGACGGAGGGCACTTGTTGGGTCTTACGCGTTACACATGGAACCAGTATGACAACAAGGCCGAAATTTATTCGTAGCTTGAAATCGGATAAGGATGAACGCTCGAAATGCATCATTTAGTTCAATTTACTGATTGTAAATGGTAGAGATTTTCTTTGTGGAGCTTTGGAGAGTAAACCTTTTTTTTTAATAAATTTATTAATTAAAAAATTATTTATTATTTGTTAACTCTATAGATAAAGTGATCGAGATTGTACTTTTAATATCATCAAATGGGAAAAGAAATACTGTCTAGCACTTTTAATCATTAGATAAGCTGGAGCTCAAACTTGATTAAAACACCTATCTTTCAACCTACTAATTTTAATCACTAACCATATATTTTATTTATGATATCAAAAAATTACATAATATCAATGTCTTCAGTAATTTTTAATCTTTTCTAAAATTCATAAATTGTAACTAGCTCAAGAGGAAGAGAAAGTTTATAATCAAATTAGTACAATTCAGTAATGGAACATCAAGATGAAGTCGTACATTAAACTTTGTATTACTAATCGAAAGATGGTCTAAACAAAATCTTTATTTGATAAGACTTCTTCCTATACATTTGAATTCTATTGGCCTGGCTAGAAGGAAAGGCATGTCTTAAGAGAACCAATAGCAAGCATGAATAACATGATGTAAGATAGAAAGAAAATATAAGAAAGAAAAATGAAATAAGATTAATTTAAGACACAGAGATAGAAAGTACAACACATGTACTGGATTAAGATATGAAAATATATTAATTATTATGATTATAAAAATTTGTTATTTTTTTGAAATATCATTATATTATAATATAATAATATTTATCATTATAATATAATATTTTTATATAATGTAATATAAATATAATATTATATCATTATAATATAGATGTACTATGCTATTCTGTAGTTATAGGAGGGTCTCTTATAATCTTACATCTACTTAAGATATTTTTGTCATAATAAAAAATAGTTGAATGTCAATTTTAGTAGTTGTTGAAATGAAACAAAAGTCGAACTAAAAGAGAGATTTTTATCTATACAAATATATAATTGTTGCATGATGATGGAGTACATAATTTTTGAGATATATAAAGAATTGCAACCACCACGAAGAAAACACTCATAGTGGATGACCTAAGCTAAAATTATTAAAATATATACATTTAACTTTTTTTTAATTTTAATAGCAGATTTTAAAGTGTTTTAAATATTTGCAGATTTTTCTCTCAACGATAGAATAGACTTGTTAAGATTAAATGAAAATTTTCATATGCATACAAACAAATAAGCATGAGCCAAGCCAAGTTTAACTCTGCTATGGCTCATTTGTTATTGGGCCAAGTTCATTTAGCTCAAGTTACTCATAAATTATTTAAGGAATCTTCTAAGAGTTAATGTCATTCGAAACTTTCATCTATATAGTTTTGATTAATAATCCTACTTTATTTAATTTTATAATTCTATTCTTCACTGTCTATAACATTTATATAAATAATAATTATTAAAATAATATATAATATATAATATAAATAAATTATTTATATATCAATATTTTAAACTAGTTCAAGTTAGGTCTAAGCCAGCAACACATACTTCAGGTCTAGTCTTCTTTATTTTTTTTTTTTTTAATCAAGTAACTTGAACCAAACCACAAATAACTCAAAGAATAATAATACTTCTTCAGGTCTAGTCTTTTTTTTTTTTTTTTTTAAATCAAGTAACTCGAATCAACCCACAAATAACTCAAAAAGAATAATAATACTTATTATTATTATTACCCTACTGAGTCATAAAGCTCAATAGCAAGGGGGAAGCCAATAACAAACTTTCGTTTGTAGTATTTTTTTGGCTTTTTGAGTAAAATCCTTGAAAAAACCCTATCAAATGAAAGAAGGGGAAAAAATTTAGTAAACAAAATTCTAAAGCTTCATTTGGCACCGCTGTTGCTTTTAAAAAAAAAAAGAAAAACAAAAATTATATTTTCTTTCCTTCTTTCTTTTTTTTTTTTATTTTCACAACATGATTGCTACTGCTATTTTTTTATTTTCTACGGTAAAAGATATTTTTACAAAGTTATTTTTCCAAAAATTTGTTTGGTTTCCAAAAGATTGCTCTTAAAGAAACAAAAAATTGAAAGTAAATAAGTTTCATTTTCACTTTTTTCATAATAATAAAAGTTAATTTTAAAGATAAAAAATAAAACAATGTAACTAATCATATTTTTTTACATTAGATTTCATATTTCTATTTTTAAAAATAAAAAACAGAAAAACAAATGTGATATTAGGAGTATAGTTTTATATTTTTTAAAATATTTTATATTTTATTTTAAACATTTTGTTCTGAACAATGAACGATAAAAACCTCTAACAGCTTCTTCGAGAGAATATATATATATATATATATATATATATATATATATATTAGCCAGCAACCATATCTGACAATTTTGAGAGCATGTAAGCAAGCAATAACAAATCTAGAGTACGATTCAGTGTTTCAACTGGTTTGGGGGAGGCGGCGCTCTACTAAATTTCACCTACTATTCCTTCACTGCCATATCGATTTATTTATTTATACACTAGGAAATTGATGAGTACAACTAATTTCTGTACCATGAAGCTTTATCCATACACCACAAAAGAACATGGTTTTATTTTGGTACAAGAAAGTGCTATCTTTTACTTAAACCTGGTAAGAGCTAATATAGTTTACAAAAATGAAAAGCTTCCAAGTGAAAAAGAACACATCGTTAGATCTGGGCCCTATCTTGGATGCAAGCATTTGTTGAAAGATACACTGATATCCACATCACTGAGCCGATCACCATCAGTTAACCTGTCAAGGCATGAGATATGAAAAAACCTCCAATGTACTACCATCTTCAATTGAAGATAGATAGTGCAGTTATACACAATTAAATGATATTGATCATCAAAAAAACAGAGAATCAATTTTCCACTCACTGTTTGTAACATGTGCCACTCTGACTATAATTATACTCTAATGAAACCATCCATTAATTGACTTTCCAAAAAGAAGCCCCTCTCTACAAATGGTAGAAAAGGCTTGCATAAATGGAAGATACTATAAGTAGCACCCTTTTATGCCTCGAGCATAGCTTGCTTATGCGCAATTATATGTTGTAAACTTCCACAGAAGTTAAGATTCAAGTGTGCTGAAGAATATGCGCATCTGAGTATTTACTTCTATTAGGTCTCATTATGATGACACATCCATAGGACCTCTGATGACAATCCATCTAAAGGTCATTAATCAATTGTAATAAGATTAAGGGCTTGATGCCAATATTTGGTGTACTAATTATCAGTACGAGCCACTTGCATAAACTCAGCATTAAACAAACCAAGAGGTCCTAGACATTACCTCAAAAGCATACCAAAATAATAATAATAATAAAATTATATCTGAGAAGTCTAAATAAAGCTAATTTAATTGCAGCTTTACTATTAGAAATGCTAGTACTCTAGATTCAAATGTTGCAAATATGTATAAAAGAACAAAATTTAAATTAGTTGATGGTGACTCGGTTTTAATTTACAAGGGCACTAGCTGGTTGTCTAACTGTTCGAAAGGATGGATACATTCAATTGCTCAAAATGGAGTAAAAATGTTCCTAAAGCTAGCATTGTAAGATTCATGAACCTCAGTTTTTTATCTTTTTTTTGTGTGGGGACTTATCTTCTGCTATATAGAAAGAAAACTCTGGATGTTCAATTGTCACCCAGCAGTTTCTTTTTTGTCTGAAAGGTTCAGCTGTCCCATATGATCGCATATGAGATGGAAACCATGACAGAGGAAGGGGGGAAAGAAAACACATTGAATAAAACTCACATACATAGCACTTGGCTATTACATACATAAGTTCATGAATACTCATTCATTACCTACTTGAAATTACCTATGATGGTACTCAATCATGTTTCCCTAAATTAACAAAAATCACGTGCAGGCACTTCGTCCTCTATTAAATTTCTAAATGATCAAAACAAAAAATTGCCATCCTGACTTAAAGCTACCATTGCTCTTGATAAGCTCTGAATATTATCACATACTCTCATAAAACTACACAATGAGACTTTCTTTTAGTTTCAGACTGGTTAGAGTACTTTGTAGATCAGTTTTATTTTTATTCAGTTGAATCCTAGATCTCAACCAATTATTTGGCTTCTTCCTTATTCTCTCCTAACATTAACATATCATGGGTACTTCATGAGTCACAGTACTGGCTAAATTTGATATTCGATTGTAATATGCTACTCCAGTTAACATCCAAAAAAAATAAACTAGTGCATCATCATTCATCATGCACCAAATTTTATTTGAGCCTCCTAATATTGCAACAAAATTGATATTCCATCCTTCTCCCAAGTATGCGTATATGCACAGGCAGACACCATTAACATCTGGGCATTGGAGATGGCAAATTCTTGGCCACACATGCATATAGAAATGGGGTATGGGTCGTATAATTGTTGGCACCAATTTGAAAGCTGATACAGGTGTCATTTCTTATATACATCTGTGGCTGAAAATTTATTAGCTCTGCTATCAAGGATGATACATAACAGCCAAATGTTTTCAGTAGAAATGATCAGAGGCACCAACACAAAACATCTCACAAATCTAGAACACTGGGATATAGAAAGTAGTCTGATTCCTCAATCTCAAACATAAAAGATCGAACGAAATTCAAAATTGCACTTCTGAATAAATGATCCGAAACTACAACAGTATGAAATCCCTTATTAGAAACCCTAACCTTCTCCTTAATCATCTCTTTAAAACTAATTGTAGGAATTAGATTGCTTAGCCAGCTCATGTGGCCCCACAAGGTCACCACCACCTTAGTTCTCACTCTCCTAAAGATGAATTTCCTGAGACCACTCTATAGTTATTGTCAGTTTGTCATGAGTAAAAGCTAGAAGTAACTAAGGAAATAAATTATGAATAATTAAGAACTTCCCTTGATCCCTAATATAATTAATCCCCATCCCTTAGAACAAACTCTTTTATATTGCAATTAAACCTATAAATTACAAGAAAATCAAGTAACCAACATCTAAATTTTGGATATTCTAATCAACTGTAATACAATATCCTTTGCAATTTTATGACATTCCTCCCCCAATATTGGCTTCTTCGGATGGTTCTCAACCTATACAATATCATTTGAAGAAATTATACCATGAAAGCAGTCTAAAATATCAGTGATAATTGATACTGATCCCAAAATTCAGATTATCTACAAGAATAACTGCTTGACGCATGGGCTAAGAGCTCCAAATTACTTGATTTATCAAACTTATGTACTTTAGAGATAGTAGAGCACATCAAATGGTCATATCATCGATATGTGACCCTCATTATCCAATCTATACCTGACTAGATTTAAGTAGAGATCAACTCGAATTTTCTCTTTTTCTCTACACACATCTTTAGCCTTGTTATATTTTAGAATTGCAAATTGTCAAACTATTTCAACTATCAATTAGAATAGATGAGCAGCTGAGATCCCTCACATCTGGTACATAAAGAAGAGGTTTGAGATGGCATTTGGTTTGCAACCAGCCCTAATCCTAATCTCTCCATTATCCAAGAGTTCTTCCTCTCCTACATGCTACACCATGTCTTACTCCAATAGGATGGAGAGCAGCCATATGGGGTTTCCAGTGGACCATGGAAATTGGATAATGGTGGATGGAAATTGGATCATGAAGGATGGTGCACATTTTTTTGCCTTGATTCTTTTTTTATTAGTTGACTTGGTTTGTTTTCTAGTTAAAATAATCCATCATATCTTGTTTCTTAGCATGATGCTCAATTATGGATCTAAAAGATTCAAATCCTTGATCTCACTTGGAAGATAAAGAACAGCTTCCTTCTCCCCTCAATAATCCTAATAACATCCTAGACAAATCTTAGACAAAAACCGTTGCATTTGACAAATTTAAATGTCCAGGTAGAATTGATTAAGTTTTGCGACATAATGGTCAGTTATGGATTTAAAAGATTCAAATCCTTGATCTCACTTGAAAGATAAAGAACGACTACCTTCTCCTCTTAGTAATCCTGATAGCATCCTAGAGAAAGATCCTTTGCATTTGATGACCTTCACTGTCCAGGTAAACTTACGTTGTGATGCGTGATTTCAGTCATAGCTGAGGTTGGACCCCTGATAAGAGATCCAGAAAGAGGATGGCTAAAAGCCAACTCATGCAAAATGCAAGCATTGCCCAAAAGTTGATCCATATGATAGTGTTTATGAACCTACTACCTCGGGTAGGCATGGTTGTCCCAATCATCCAGCCTCCAAGAAAGATGCAAAACAGGAACTTCTAAAGGCCATATGTTCCAAAGATGGGAAAGAGATTGTACCACAGAAGTTTGATCAAGATTTGTGCCATAGGGACTTGCCAGGATGGTTGTCATAGATGGACTGCCCTTTAATTTTGTCGACCATCAAGATTTTAAATGTTTTCACAAAACTATGCAACCTAGGTTCAACCTTGTGTCACAACTCACAAACAATGGCTACAAAGGATAGCATATCTATATATGAGGACAAGAGGAAGAGGTTGAATGAGGCCATAAAGGATACTTCAAGAATCAGCCTTATACTAGCACATTACATTCATAAAGCTTGGCTGTTGTAAAAGAAAATTATCAACTTTTGCGTGGTTCCAAGACCACATAAGGTGCGGAAGTAGACAAGGCAATTGAAACTTGCTTGCATTCATGGGATTTAGATCATTTGTGTTGTATTATAGTACATAATGCCAGTAACAAAGATGGAAGTTAGATTTTTTGAAAGAAAATACAATGAGAAAGATGGTTTGCAAGTAGACGGTGAATATTTTCACATTCGCTGTAGTGCTCATATTCTAAATCTTATTGTGAAAGAAAGGATACATGAGATTAGACATGTTATTTCATGCATTAGAAATTGCATGAAATATGTTCACAGGACATCATCACGGATGCAGATTTTCAAGAAGAGAGCAGAGGGAAAAAGATTCAAAAAAAACTCTCTTGTTGGACTTCCCCATGTTGGAACTCTGCTTTCTGAAAAACTAGATGCATATGATGGCAATTGTTAACGAAGTTGAGGGGTGGGAGGACCTCCCAAGGAGGAGGATTAGAGAAAGTTTAGGGCCTCAAGGAAATTCTTGGAAACTTTTTATGTAACAACAAAAAGGTAATCTGGTTCACTGTACCACCTCCAATGTCTATTTTCGTGAGTTGATTGGTATTGAATATCGCTTCAGGGAATGGGCAAAAAATCCTGACCCTATTTTTCTGTGGCATGGCATGGAAAATGAGAGAGAAATATTGGGACAATATTGATCAAATAAATATTTTGTTGATCATTGCTGTTTTATTAGATCCTACTTACAAATTGGGGTATGTAAAATTTTGGTGTCCTCAATTCTATGACAAGAAAAATTTGGACAACATTAGGGTGAAAGGTGTCGGGCCAGTGAATTTTCAGAAGTATAAAGAATTCGATATGGGTTCTGTGGTTCTAGGAAATCTCACTCCTCCAACGGATGCACAAGTTTCCAAAAATGAAGATTGTGTTGATATTTTTAAGAAAGCTTATCACAATGTTCTTAGAACAGATCTGAATCAAGTAGTAAAATCAGAACCAGATCATTGTTAAAAGATGCAGTCAAAGAGGAACCCTCCAATGTTAGTATTTTGGATTGGTGGAAAGCTAACAGCTCAAAATATTATTTGCTATCTCTTATGGGTCATGAATTCTAGCTATTCCAGTCTCAACCGTTGCTTCAGAATCAACTCACAGTACCGGAGGGCCCCATATTTGATATGTTTTAGAGTTAATTGACTCCAAAAAATAGTTGAGCACATAATTTCTGTCAAGATTGGCTGTGGTATTCTCCAATAGTAAGTAAGATTCAGGAGAAAAAAGAAGCAGTTGAATTGCTGGAATCAGTTACTCAACATGATTCTATTAGCTTTTACATCTGTTGCATCATTGTCATTAATTCTAACACATTTTTCTTTCCTTTCCCCTAGATCATATTGATGGTATTCCTGGCCCTGCACTTTTCTCCATTTGAAAAATGTTCAAACTGACTTCCATTTCATTGCTAGATATGTTTCTTTCATTCTTTCTGTTTTTTGCTAAATAGTGATAAATTCACCTTTTATTGCTGGTTTCAGGTCATTTTCTCGAAGTTGTTCTGATGACACTGTTCAGAACTATATTATCATTTTATTGAATGATAAAATTATGTATTTATTTGATTCATTCTGTTATTTGTTGGATAGTTATAAAAACATGTTCTCTTTCTATTGCAGGTTGTGTTCTTATTGCAATTGCAATACACCTGCCAATGTCAATGACTTTTTTGCTCTAACTGTTTCTTTTTTTGTAATTGAGTGCTAACTTGCTTAGCTTTGAATATTGGGTAGAAATGTTCCTGACATGCTGTTTAGACCCAAACAGTTGTATAATTTAGCTATAGGCATACTATCTGTGGTGAACTAAGAGATTTACCCTATAGATCTGGACAGCTGTATAGATTTTGGTACAGGCATAATATTTTGGACACATTACACTACGTATGAGCACAGCAAAGTGCACTATTATTCTGTAGCGATTGTAGATTAGTTCTTTTTTTTTAGTAGTTAATTTGTTGGGAATTTAATTGAGAAGTTTGTTAGGATTAACTGACTATGACATTATTTTCTACAATAGCATATGAGAAGAGTCTTACCAATGAGAATACAATGAAACAATTGTAGCTAACAGGACAAAAGAAGAATTTATGAGTTGTACCATGGGAAAGCTCAAAGGCTTAGAAGATATAATACATTCTCATGGGCAGGAATCGAGAAGCAGTTTTCAATTGTTTGTGAAATTCTGTTATAAGTAACACTTAGCAGATCAACTTACAAATGATATGACATGCTTCTCTTATAAATGATTCTATATGCTTCTTCTCAATTGTGCAAAGGAAGTCAAATATTATGCTTTCTCTCTCTTGACTTCTTATTTCTGGCAGGATTTTGAGTAGGACAGGGTGCCATTTAACTGTAATTGAGATTTTTAAGGTAAGGAGGGATGCCCCCTTCCAAGTAATTTTTCAATATAATAGATTCCTAGGAAATGTGCTCCAAGCCTTTTACCACTGTTAAACAAATATAAATTTTAGGGCAATTTGAGTTTGAATTGGGTTGGATTGAAGAAAATTCAACCAGAGGTAGGGTTGGGTTGGGTTCTATTTTTCACCTAGGTAGACATCCAGGCATCTAGGTTAATGGCATTACTAATAATGCATCTAGCAACAAAGAACAACAAGCATCATCATTTAGAAAGTAAATTAGCAATAAAATAATTTTTTGCAACAAAATCAAAATATTAAACATTTCAATGCACTACAAACAGCATGAAACATACAGGCAATCTGCATTAGCTATATAGCAATATTGTATGATATGGCAAATTGTAGAAGACTTTTAAATTTGATGGGTGCTTTCAAGAGAGAACATCAAACTCAGCGAGATATCTGTACAGGTTATGTATGTCAGAAGCTGCCCACATTTGCAAGTTCACAAACAATATGCTAAAAGGTAGTGAATTTAATTTAAAAATGTAACAGAAACTCTGCAGTTTGCTTGTGTTACCAGCACATCTTTATATGACCAGATCAACCTACTTATTTTTAAAGCATAGAAAAACCAGAAAATTTTGGCATGCTTGCTGTGTTCGATAATAAGTTATCAAAACCATGGGATCTCTATAAACACTTCCAGATACTAAATATGATATCATATAAATTCAATTTCCTTGTTTTCCTTTAAGATTGATATGAAGGCGACAAGAAATAATAGTTACTGAAGTAGTTCAAGGACTGCTTTTAGATTTTCTGAACAGCCAATCAGTGGAAGCATTACAGTACCTAGTTTGTTAAGCTAAACTTTATATTCATGGATATGCATCCATTTTGTAGATGACCACTTATTCCCCTTAAGTACAGGGCATCCACCTGCAAGAAAAATATACAACAATATATTACAATATTTCCTGACAACTTGACTGTATGGTTGATGAACGAGGATTTCAACAGTCAAGGAGAACAATATCATGAGATAAAACAGCTATAACAGTAAACCCACAGTTAAATTTCCTGAAGATGAGCAGGTGAAGTTCTAAAAGGAAGGGTTTTCTAAGTGGCCAACCAACACACACTCACCATGCAAACTTGATGGATCAAGAGTGGCATCAGGCCTCATGCTCCAGAAGAGTAATGCATCTCCCATTTTTGGTTTGACAGAAACGCCCTTCTTCCCACACTCTGATAGCTCATTATACCATGGTAAAGAACTGCTGTTTCCTCTGGCAGAAGGAAACACTGTCTCGCCACCTTCCTCAACGTCCGAACTGAACAACAGCAGAAATCAAGAGCGAAGAGAAAATTGTCAAAATTTGTTTCAATACAAAGCAGTGCTGAGCTGATCACTGTGCCAGCAAATTCATTAAATAGATAAAGTAGGATGCATACAGATACATGAGAAGTGTAGCTATACGCTGGCCCCCATTTCTAGTATTGAATTCATCAAGAAAGTAATCGAAGTGAGGTTCGTATTTTTGTCCAACTTCATAATGGAGAATCTGAAGACCCTCACCATGCTCTGTGCAAAAACAAAGTCAGCTTTTGGAATATGAACATGATGAATATAGAATAAATGTAAGTGAATGATGCAGCTAAAGGGAAAACTTAGGAGAAGAGATACCAGAAGTAAAATTTTAGCAAGAAAAATCAAGATAGTATCCAAATGAATAGCCTTGCTTGATAATTGTATTCATTCATGCCATGTACTGGTAATCTGGGATTTTAGGACACAATATACAAACCAAAATTATAACAATAGCCATCATGTCTCCTCAATGACATAAATTAAGTACTTCTTGATGGGTAATCACCCAAACAAAAAAAAAAAAATCTAATTGGCAAGCTCAAACAGCAGTATTGCTATAAATTGAGAACACACATGCACTGCTGAAGTTGCCTTGCGAGTGATTCTCGAATTGATTGTGCTATTTTATTTTTGGAAGCACATCTTCAGTATTACTTACATGTGATCAATATATTAACTCACCATCCAACTCTTTAGAGTAATCAATTGAGCTATGAAGGTCTTCAAACATAAGGCTCTCATGATTTTGAGTGAGTCTTTTAAGTCAATGGCATAAATTTCATTTTGTTTAGAAATATAGCTTTTAATACAGAAAAAGATTCTCACTCAAGTTTGATGTACTTTATTCAGAAAGAAATTATTTGTTATCTCTGGTCATATTAGATTGATGTGGAGATCAAGTAAAACCCTTAAATACTCCTTTTATCCATACGTCCAGATTTTCCCAGCCCATTTTGGAACAATTTGAAGTTTGATGTAATCTAGGGTGAAGATGAATAATCCTAAGTAGTGAGGGTCATATGCAAGCAATGGCATGCAAATTCAGTGTTTTTAAAGGATTTAAGGAATGTCCTCCCTGATTTGGAGCCAGGGCATGCTTCATTTAAACATCTTCTAAGAATTCTTGGATGCAAATTAGAAATTAGAGGAAGGAATTAAAATTGAGAAGCAATAAATTAGGGCCAATGGGCTTTCTACAGCTTTCTTGTTTTCTTGTATAAAATTCTGTAACCGAATGGAGATTTTTAGGAATCTCCGTAAAAAGAGGTAAAAGGAACGTGGAATAGGGTTGCCATGAGCTGCTTGATGAATCTGGGGCTTCTAGAAGCTTTATTTAGTTAACTAGGATAGTCTTATAATCCGGTCTTGAAAATCAGATACATACATACATGCACACACACATACAAAGTAAAAGAAAAGTAAAGAGGTAAGAATAGACAGAAACAAACATCAGAGGAAAAGGTAGAGGAGGGTTTGAGAGCAGAAATAGCCAAACCTTTGATTCTTTTTATTTCTGAATCCAAAGCAACTTTAATGATTCTTCAAATTTCATCACTCGACCTAGACCCTATTTTAAAGAGACTAAAACAATTGGAAAGCAATATTCCCCCAATCCAAAATGGACTCTCATAATACCTACTACTATCCTAGGACAGTCTACTACGATAGATTAAAGAAAGGACTTATAAGTTATAATCAACCTGTAACTTCACTACATGCAAAACTTTCCAAAGGAAAATATATAATAAAAGGAACTAATAAGAGGCAGATATATCTGGTCCAATATTTGAACACCACTAAAATATCTCCTAAAAATTCAGCACCGGAATTTTCCACCAGTAAGAAATATGAGCCATCATATGAAGATCACTTCTTCATTGCATGATAAACTAGTGCTGAAGCTTATGTATAGACCTGATAGCCCTGATGTCTCAATCAAGCTTATTTGCCATTTGTCATCTCGGAAGCGCTTGCACTTGCAACCAACCTTGGTTCCTAGAAGTAGGTTTGATGCAGGCATAGGGAAGCAGGTCTTTTCAAAAATTTAACTAGAAATTGTCAGCAACCAGGTGCAGAGACAAGTTCCCAAGGAGATTTGAAAATAAGGTGTGCCACCCTAAATGGAAGAATCCTGCAAATAAGCATGCACTGCCCTTTTTGGCCATTGTGACCACTTTTAGGCTTCAAAATCCTCCATTGTTAGAAATTTGCATTAGAGTATACAGTAATAAAGGACTACAGACAGGTTTGATAATTTCTATCTTAAAATTTGGTGGCAAATTATGCTTGCTTTTGACATAACTACATTCATAACTTTCCAAGGCCATCACTTGAAAATCAAGAGTCTGCTCAAATTGTAAATAAATTTAGGGGAACTTAGTGGAACACATCGACTAGATATTAGGTGCAAGAAATGTAGTCATTTTGATCAAATAATCATGGCCTGAGAAAATGGTGATTGGATAGGAATAAATGTCATTAATATCACTTTTCTCATCCTACATTTGGTTTAAAAGGTAGAATAAGTTTATTTGAACCAAGTCTAGGTTTCCTAAACCTAAATAATGTAAGGCCATCCCCAAGAAAGTAGAAAACAAATTAAGGAAACTTCTATTTGCCATCCTTTTCCTCTATCTTCTTCTTCCTTATATCTAGCATTTACTTTAGGGAGTCTATGCTTCTAAAGTAATAATGTTCCCAATATAAATATTATGCATAAAAAATTAATTTCAGAAATTTAACCGTTGTAGAACCAATTCCCACATTGATTCCTATTTACAATAGCATCCCCATTATTATGAATGCTGCTATGAAACATAGATATGGATATGAGATACAGATATGACATGATATTGGTAAATCTTGAAACTATAGAATACAATATAGTTTGGATATATCAAGAATACTGTACTCCAAAGAAAAATCTTTGTAGTATGAGATCATCTTCTCGGCAAAGGGATGCTCTTGAGGATGAGTTAAGAGTACTTGGGGTTGTGTGATGATGATTTTTCTTGGAGCAATACTGGCTAACTATTTAGAAACTAGGGATGGAATCTCGTTTGTTCTTCTTCTTCTTCTTCTTCTTTTCTTCTAATTTTTAAATATAGGAAGAGGATCTTTTGTATATATTTTACATTCTGTTTGGTATTGTTGCAGTTTATAGTTATCAGTTTCTCCTTAAAAATATGGAAATCAAGATAATGATGGCAACTTAGTTTTTTGTTTTTATTTTTTAAAATTTTTTGAGGAATTGTGGAAGTTCGAAAATTTTGTGAAAGCTGAAATCCAAATTTGTTCTTAACCATCACCATCACTTTTGTCATCATCGTTGCCACCACCCTCACCTCTGCCCACTGGCGACCATCACCACCACCATCGCCGTCTCTATAGTTTTCAATTACCTCAGTCCCCACTTCCATGCTCCCAGGTTCTCCACCCTCACCTCAATATGTACTAAATAGATCATTCCAAAAGAACCTCAATTGAAATCCCACCTTCTTATGAAGTTATATGTATTTGGATTTTAAGACTATCGCCGAATGGAAGGATTTAATTAATTAAATTTAATGGTTGTGATTTCTCATTGACAGAAATTATTGGTATTTCAATATGAAGTATTGATGAATAGTATGTGGATTCAAAAGAACATAAAATATTGAATGATGAAATTCTGATTAAATAAATTTTTTTGTGAACCAGAGATTGCCCCAATAGTCACATCCCTTTAATTGTCAATCAAAGGTTCTGGGTTGAATGTTGATCTCCAAGAATTCGAGGCTAGACAATTATAATGTGGAAAGACCCTCCCTACTCTAAGAAAAAGAAATTCTTATTAATTAATTTTTATATTCTGGTCATTAGGCAAAATAATAACTCCATCAACAATAAAAGAAAAAAGGTGTTTTTAAAAAATAGTGTTTATGATAATATATAATTATTTTAAGATTGGTTGGAGGTGTCATGTTTCATGCAGGAGTGAGAATGAGATCATGCAAGTGATGCAGGACCATTCATAGGATGGTCCTCAAGGCATGGGAGGACCTAAAGGCAAAAAGGTTCTTTAGGTTCACTTTTACATAGTTTGTTTTCAGAAAACAAGACAAAAAGAGTAAAAGCTATAAATCACGAAGTAGTAAAGGATGAATCAAAACCTGCCCTACACTTGAAGATTCCTGTGAATGCTAAAAATCGTAATATAAATCATTCTTGGTAATCCAAAACAGGCTTGTGTTAATTTGCAGAATTCAAGATGCACATTTTAATGGCATTGAAAACTTAAGTGATAAAATCTAAGTTGATGGCCATGGTCACAACTATATGCATTACCAAAGGAACCCAAATCATGCTGAATCAGACAAGTAGATTGTGTAGCACAGACTCAAGTAAACATGCATAAGAGCTTCAAATTATTCAACATAGATCAATGTAACATTGTATTTCCTACAAACATGAATATTGGTCCATGTTAGAAAACGAATGTTTGGTGATTCAAGTCTCGACAGAACGGGAGACATCTCGTCTCAAAGAAATTCGAAGACCGATTTCAATCGTCCCATCCCATCCTATGTCGGTCATAATATATTATAGTGTTAATTTTAAATAGATTTAATTTATCGTAAAGATATAACTTTTGAAGTTTAAATATGTTTAAAAATTAAACAAAACACTAAAACTTTATAAATAATTTTTTTAAGAAAAAAAATCTCATGCAACTAATGGGATGCCTGACCGAATTAGGGATCAAAACAGGACAGAACATAGAGCATCTTGTTTTATGAAAAAATCGGGACACCTCTGTCCCACGAGATTTTAAACCTTACAAATGTTATCTCTCATCCAATTATATGTTGCGATATTAATTCACCAAATAAATTTTAAATAGTCAACCATCATGCATGTTGGAAATCAAGCCTATCAAGATGTCCATAATTTTGTCAACAAAAATTATAGATTATGAGTGTATCTTGCACCATACACCCAAATATGAACACTTTACAGCTACTTTATGATTAATCATTTATTGTAATCTATTTAGATTATTGCATGAATCATGGTATGAAAATAAAATCACCTAGGCAAGTTCTGAAGGTCAGCAAAAAATTCTTCCTTCAAACACTAAATCAATCTTTTGGCTTCTCATGGATCATGGTAGTGAAATTCAAAATATGCAAAGGACATGCATCCAGAGTTCTATGAGAGGAAAATAACAAATCAAGTTTAACAACTGTATTAAGAAAAGAGACTTTATTTCAACTATTTAACTTCCAGTTCTCAAGTTTCAAATTTCTCATAAAAAAATCAAAAAAACATTGTATATATGCTTCTACAAGCTTTCATAGTCCAGTTAACCAAATGCACCTTCTTTTCAAACTTTCAAAATCAATTCACAAGACGCAGTTTACATATTCACTTGTGTTTTCTTCTTTTTATTTTCACTATTTCACACCTATTACCTTGCCTTATTTCCCAAAATAGTGGAATTAATTATTTTCAGATATGAATGTAAAATTAAAAATTCCATTTATCCAATTAATTCTTGCTTCAGATAAGCTTTTGTATTTCAAAATTTAAGGGATGAATTACAACTAGTCCAAAAAGAAACGAAAGTCAACCTTTAACAGAGATTTCCAGATAATTGGACATTGTTACCTATAAGGCTACAATTATATGCATCTTTTAATATTGTTGACAGGTGGTATCACACAGAATGGTCACTTTAAGTCAACAGGAAGATCTTTTTGATGTAATCAGCCAAGGAACAACATGCCTGATCAAAAGTACCACATAATCTTGATGCAGAAAAGTAATCTCATATTTTCCATAAAGCATCTCAGCAAATATGCTTAATAGTAGATGCCATAGAACATCTGATTGTGTTTGTGCATGCTTGTTGGCTTTGTCAAGCACAAGGTGATTGAAGAACACAGCATCAAGTAAAATGATAACCACTATGTATAAGCCACTAAATGCAGATTAGTTAGCAGGAAAAATAACCAAATCACATACCTACAGGTATGAAGGTGAAATCTGCTATTCTTTTCTCAATGGTTCGGATAATTTTGTCCTGTCCTCTTCTTAGAAACATGCCTGAGCTTGTCCGAACCCTTCATAAAATATATTATAATGAGAAATATTTTATAAGATAACATTTTCCCAAAAGTAGGGACAGTGATACACAAACCTGCTATCTTTACTCCGACCAGTCACACTATCAACGACCGTGG
This sequence comes from Metroxylon sagu, assembly GCA_017589505.3. Lineage (NCBI taxonomy): Eukaryota > Viridiplantae > Streptophyta > Magnoliopsida > Arecales > Arecaceae > Metroxylon > Metroxylon sagu. Next base: position 1,110,411 of record JACVBY030000612.1, on the reverse strand, counting down.
ACTTCTCCATACGAGGCTTTGCCAGTTCAATTAGGTATTCGCATTCCTCTTTAGACTGACATACACAATAGAAGCAGTATTTGTGACTTCAAGTGCATAGAAATCATAAATCATAGTAAACTAAAAATATATCTCTGATTAAGAAATTTGTCACAAGTCAACCATGTCAGAAATAACATTTTATTCTTTTTAACAAATCTAACCAAAATCAAAAAACAGAATTTGGTGTCAAACAAATACATAGAACAATAATTGTGACAGAAAAAAGTCAAAACTGAAAAAAGAAATGGAAAATTTAACTGAAAACTTAAACTAGTCTATAATCAGAATATATGGGAATAAATATTGTTATCTCTGTTAGATGTTACATGTACTTCCTAATTACCTTAGTTGTATTAGGACACAGCCTCAAGATTATGGCCAAATTTGTTCAATCATTTCCACATTCTTTTTAATTTGCGATATGATTCAAGTTTTAGCTAGGGGAGCAAAAACAGATTATCATGAGTCAAATTTAGTCAACTTGTTTGCTTACCACAAGTAAGTTGGTTGTTGAATGCAAACGGAAGGCAGTAAAGAGCAATCTGCTGTGATGCTAAGTTAGTCGATAGTTCAGTCACTGTAGAGTTATAGAATGAGAACTGGCCCAAGCACAAGCCACATGTGTGCTAAGGGAAAAACAAGAACTTCTAATGTTCACCACGGGGTGGAAAATTGTTACATAATGCACTCACTAGTTTTTGTTAGATATAGGGTGGATTCTAGGGAGCTTTCTAAATGATTTTTATTTTGCAGTGAGGGGTTGCACATAGATTTGAGGAAATTCATAGGATAGTCGAGGTGGTTCTTGAAACTTGGATGCTTGCCACTTTGTTTTCTCCTAGCCCTACTCTGAATTCCAGAAAAAGGGAATTTCCCTTTCTTAACAAAGTAAGCGAGGAGAAAACCTAGGTTTTAAGATAAAAGGCTTGTAAGAGTATTGAAAAAAAGGCAAAAGCACTAAAGTGTCTAGCATAAGGTAGAATGATAAACCAGTGTCAAGATAATAAAGAAAGGGTGGCTAGTGAACATATTTGACTACAAAATGGGGCCTGACATTAATTACCAAAAAAGGGCTCTGAAATTGAAAAGATGAACTAGACTTGTAAAACAAAAGTTGGGTAGTATATGAGAGCACAAACTCCACCTATATTTTGTAAATAATCAATTCTAAGTCCAGATAAAGGACAAAAGTTGCAGTAGATTGACGGTAAATGTAAAATAACAGTTACATCCTATGAACATGAATCAATTAGAGAAAACCATTGTGGCACTCCCTACGTGCGACACACTACATCAAACTCTAGGTTTAATGAAAGCTTTGCAAGAGTTAGCTAGAGTTCTCATAGTTTGGTAGATGGATAAGGAAAAAAAAAAAGTTATCCAAAAAAAAAGATACTTTTAGTAACTTGAAATATAAAGCCATTGACAAAAAAAAAAAAAAAGGAACTAATAAGTATAATGACTAAAAGGAGAACTAGCATAACTTGCCAACAAAAGACTATCAGAGAAAAAGTAAAACAAGTTGATGATTATAAACTTTGATATATAGAAAAAGTTAAAAATAAAAATGGAGAAGGAATTATTGCAGATACGAGTTTAAAAGATCAGATTTTAGACATCAAAAGAGTAGGAGATAAAATAATCTTGATTAAATTAGTACTAAGAGAGGAGTCTATCAATATTATTAACGCTTATGCTTATCAAATAGGATTAAATGATGCTATAAAGTAACGTTTTCAAGAAGACATTGAAAGAATAATGCAAGAGATTCTTAGAGGTAAAAAGCTATTAATTAGAAGAGATTTCAATCGACAAGTTGCGTGGTAAAAATATAATGTAGGTTTAGAAAGGGTGCATGAATGTTATAGTTTCAAAAATAGAAATGAGGAAGGAGAGGTCATTTTAGAGTTTTGGATTAAGGCTTTATTGTTGTTGGAGAATATGAGAGCACCATAAGAACATGAAAAAAATATATGGAATGAAGTTCAAGCAAATAGTGGATTCAAAATCATGAAGAAATTACATTTGAATTCCAATTTCTCAAGGAGAAAAAATATCTTAAAGATGGTCCTTTCATGAGGAAACTTGACGTGATTGGAAGATAATGTGATAAACTAATAGTCACACATTCATATGAGGGTCCAATAGAGTGAAGGGAATTTGCAAGCAAAAGTCTGGCAATCAGGTATCCACATTATTGTCTAGGTCTTCAAAGTCTCAAGACTAGATTCTTCGACTTAAGGCCATCTCATGGACGAGGCTTACTGACACTTGGCAACCAACATACCAAATTCTTGATTTTAGAGCCTGTTACACTGCAAGCATTATCATCATTAAAGGATGGCCTAAGAATGACGTCAAAGAGATGAAGCCAGGGGATTAAAACTTCTCAAAGGAGAAACATAACAAAGCTTCTGGGAAACTTACTTTGAAGATGAGGAGGTGAAAGGTCATATAAATAATAGAATAAGTGATGTTATGTCGGAAGGAAAAGTTTGACAACATGGAGAGAAGCTGAAGATTTGGAGGAACTGAATGAGTTAAAAAATGATTCTTTCCTCTGACTATGTAACACGAGGCTTTAAAAAAGCTCAAAAGATTGAGTCATGATATTTAGCAGTATACTCACAAATTGGTAGTTCAAAAGCAACCTATATTGATATTGCATAAATCTCAAAAGCTCTCTCTCTCTCTCTCTCTCTCTCTCTCTCTCTCTCTCTCTCTCTCTCTCTCTCTCTCTCAGACACACATAAGCATGCTAACCAACCACAAAAGACTTGCAACATAACTAAATCAAGAACTGGTTTTGGTTTTTATCATGATAGCACCCAAAAAGTTTATAGATCTGTGGTAACTAATGAGGAGAATAAAATATCAAGAAATGACAAGAAGCCTGCTAATATTCATTAATCAGCCTTACACTTTGGAGTTCGTAATGAAATGAACCCTTGGTTGAAGAATAAATCTCCCAATCAGTGAAACCAGGAATCACAAATGCCTAGAAGATTGTCCTAAAACCACTTTGGATGCAAGCAAGATGAAGATTGCTAAGTCTGGTGCACAACCGGTTGAAAGCATTACCAAAGGAGCTCAAAAGCATTGATGCAAGGAACAGGCTGTGGACTTGATCACAATATCTTTAACAGAGAAAGAGATGTTTTCAGAATGGATTTAAGAACAGAAAAAAAAAGATGCGTGGACTATATAGATAATCCCTGTTCATTGTATCAGAATTTTTTTCCGTAAAATAAGGGTTCTAAATGCGAGCATTCTACACCAGCAAATAAGAACCTCCAATGCATGCAGTTGAACCTAGGGATTCTGTAGAATCCAAAATATAAACGAATATCAAATTATGATTTTTAACAAAAACATCAGAAATTAAGCAGGAATTAAGCAGCACACGAACAATTAGTCCTAACTAGATCTCTCTCCTGCATCAAACAAACCACATTGCTTCTTAGATCCAACCAAAAGCATAAAAATCGAATCTTTCAACAATTACCAACATAAACACCAGTCAATCTTTACAGAAGTTTCACAAAACAAAAAGATAGCAGGATACGAACCAAGAAATTGTGGTAGACGAAAGCCCTGGGCTCCCAGGAGAGCAACTCCGTCCACTGCTCCCCTCTCTGCCCCATTCCATTTCCACTGAAGAAAAAACCCAAGAACAAACAAGAAATCAACAAAGAAAGAACTCTCAGATCCATTGAAACAGCCCGCCAGATCCGATCGATCTCACTTCCAAATGAACAAAAACGGAAGAAAACCAAGACAAGAAGTAGAATCCGGAATCCCACGTACGTTTGGCGGACGGATCCAAGGGAGACGCGGTCGACCTTAGATTTCGTGGCCTCGGACTTTGGGGCATCGTTGGAATCGACGGGGAGGGAGAAGATCCCGAGGGCAAGGAGCATCAAGAGGACAACCGATAGCATCAGGAGCGCCGCCAGAATCAGCGTGTACGGAGAGGATCTCCGGACGGAGAGCGCCCGAGCGTGCCGCGCGCCCCTCGCCATGGCCGCCGCCACCGCCGCCCCCTGGAGATCGCCGCCAAGAGAAGACAACCGCAGGAGAGAGAAGAACAGTTGAAGAAAGCTGCTTCCCTTCTATTTTTCTATCTTATTTAATTATATTTATGTTTCTTTCGCTCAATCGATTGCCGCGTTCCTCGGTGCGTGTAGGATTCAGGCGTTGGTTTTATAGAATATATGTAACGGCGAAGGAAGCTCGGCTGGTGATTTCAACACGAATCGCGCGGCAGCTGTCGACGGAGATCGCCGTCCGCACTGCAATCTCAGTCCTCTATATATATATATATATAAAAAATTACCAGCCGATGAAGAGACGCCAGCGCTATCGACCACCTAACGGTGTAGAAGTCATCAATACAGCAGTCATGGCTTGGTACAATGTGACAAAGGGTAAGTTGTTGTAGTGAGGGCCCATAATGTTGCTTGGCCAATCAATGACTTTCCCTTAAAGTTGGTAACTGAGTTATTATATGGTTAAGTATCCGTCACATCTCTCCCCCAAGTAATTTACTAAAATTTTAAAGAAAAATTCATGAGATTTTTGTTTACTTAATCCACATCTATTTCATCATATTTATGTTCCAATGTCTCTTATTCTTTGTATATCTCTTTCCTTAGATATATATATTTCCTCTCTCTTATTTATCTCCACCTAATCCTCCTCGGACTTCTTCCAATATTTGGAAGGAAAGATACCTTAGTTCTAATGTAATCCATGAATCGCTCTGATGGTTGGCCAATGAAAAAATCCTCGCAGCATAGTATAATTTCTCTGCAACTTTTTTTTGAATTTAAACTAAAAAAAAATTCTCATAAAGCTCCACTTTAAAAATCCATAGATCCTTTTAAATACAGTTTGAAGATATCAAGTTAAGTCTAAAAGATAAATTGACAGATAAGGGAAGGGCCAGTAAAGGATAATACAGGATAACATTATCTCATCAATAATGAGGAGCTTCAAGATTGTTTGCACCCATTGCTCAAGATTAAAATTATATTTTTATTTAAATTTTTTATAATAATAATCTTTGTAGGTGTTTATTTATTTTTTTCTTTTAGATATTCCATAGTTAATTTTCTATTGGTATTAAATAAATCTATTTAAATTTTATTTGATAAAATTTTTTTCTTATATATAAATAATTAAATAGTATTTTTTTTTTTGTTAATTAACCTGTTTTTATATTTTATAACTTTTTTAAGATTCACATCAAGTTTTTTGCTTTTAAGTTTCTGCACCATGCATTTATAAAAAAATCAATAGTGTTGTTAATTGCTGGAAGAACCATCTCTATGAACCAAGATTTATAGGCTTTCACTTCTCTAAAAAAAAAAAAAAGAAAAATTTCGTTATTTAGCAACAATAGATGGCATGAAATAAAAGAGAAAAGAAATAACTCTAAAGAACTTTAGACTAATTTAAGATTTCTTTTTCTAGACAAGATCAAATATAGAACCACTTCACTAGGTGTTTAATTAATGCTTGTAGATAATTATCTAGTAGTTTTCTTTTTTTTCCCTTTCCATTGAAGAGGGCCTATGTATGTCAATTTACATTAGCAACCTCGGATGGTTTTATAAATTTTTCTTTTCAATAAGTCAGAAAATCAAGTGGCACAATTAACAACATTTAATGATTTATGCAATAAGCTGAAAGAATAAGTATGCAATTACATTAAAAAAAAAAAAAAAGTGTGCAAGAAAGTATCAAAATTATTTTAAAAAAATTTTGATAGAGCACTAAAGATCTCTGTAAACAAATTTTCAAATTAATCTCTATTCGCTACAATAGTTGAAATTAAATTTCCTACCATATAGTTAGGCTAATAAAAAGGTACATACTTGAATTTAACTATTTGGTAGTTATTTCCTTATATTGATTATATGTTATTTTTCTTCTCATACGTACATAGTTCTAGATATAATTCAGTTGGTGCTAAAAAAAATATATCATATAATAAAATAGCAAAGTATATGAAGATAATTTGGATAAGTTGAGTATCTATAAAAATGCTATCTCATCATTCAATATATGGCTTTATGCTATTCAATGGGTGCAACTATTAGACAAAAAATAAGCTATCTTCACTCACAAAGTCTACACCCACCCAACTTTGGATAAAGTTTGAAAAAAATAGTACATAAAATCATAAAATGTTATGTCTACTTGTACGTACTAAGAAACACTTTTTTCATATTCTAATAAATTAGAATTAGAAGATACATATGAATGAAATATATATTGTGCATATAAATTCTTAATAATAACATTTGAAAGATCTACAATAGAAACTATTTCAATTATTAAGTATGTGTCGTAAAAGAAGGTAAAATGAAGCATATATATATATATGTGTGTGTGTATGTGTGTGTGCGCGCGCGCGCACAAAAAATAAAGTCGATAAAAATTCTCAAGCTGGAAACATAAATTTTCTTAATCTCATCTAATATTAAAATATAGTAATTTGTATTTTCTGGGCGAGATAACCGAACTTGCAAACCTATAAATTAATAAGAATTTATAAATTATATGGAAGCAAAGAGAATAAGAACATATTTTTGCTTGACCATATAATTTCCTTCTACACATGGAAAAGGAGAAATTATTTTTATCACTTTTGTCCGTTTAGTAACCCAGGAGTTCTAACAGCCTGTCTGGAACCATTTGAAACTATGGAATTGGAATTCCAATCCCATAATTTTAATAATTTCAATATTTGAAATGAAACAATACTATAGAATTGGAATTCTAAAACCTTAAAAACTATAGAATTAGAAATCCTATCAAAAAATTTATGAGACAGCTGAATTAGAGTTCATGGGACTCATAATAAAATATTTTGTGCTCTCCAAAATATTTATCAAACTAAATAATATCTCTTCTAAACTTTTGATCAAAATATTTTGACTTCTTTTCTCCCCTTATCTCTTTCTTATTTCTTTCAGGCTGCACTCATCCTCTCATCTCTATCAAGCTAACAATCTCCGCTAAGATTTCAGATCTCTAATTTTCTGTCTTGTGTGGCTCATGAAATCACTTTTTTTAATTAATATTATATTTTTTTGTATAAGAAAATGGTTGCATATTCTTATATAATCTTGTCGCATATTTACTATTATCTATATTTATTACTTTGAATCATTAAAGTTTAACCTTTTTATCTTATAAGTTTTTTTCAAAATTATTGTTTTCTAATATTAAGGATAATATAGTAAAATCATTTTATGAATTCCATTTTCATCTTAGTTTCAAACAAAAGTGCAAGAATTGATATTCTAATTTCAATGGAAATTATTAAAACTATGGAATCTAAATCTTAAATAAATTCTAAAAATAGGCTTTAATTTGAATTTATTGTTTGCAATGTATAAAGTCTTTAGATTTATATACTGCTCCATTGTTATTGAGTTATTCCAAAGTTTTAGTGTAACAAAACCTCAGCTGCATTGTTCGATGCCTTTTGAATGTTTTTCAACAAGCTAAATAACAATTGCTCATGTTATAGTTATTGGGTCTCCATACTAAAAACTATTATTAAAATATATTATGCTTAAGGTAGGATTTTTCGTAGGATTTTATTAAAATATATGTTGGTTCATAATTTAGCAGTTGTATTGGTTTAACATTAAAAAAGATGGTATTAAATTTTAACTTGATGGTTATGTGATAGATTGTTCATCTTATTAATTGATATACGATCAATATCTAAGTATACATCAATTATTATAAATTTATTTGGTTCCCTCCAATATCCCAATATATTACCACTTTAAAAATTTAAAATAAAGAATAACAGCAATAGTCCTATTAATTATGTAAAGATAAAAATGATCTAGATAAATATATAAATATCATCATAAAAGAATGAGTTATAAGACAAAAACTTTTTACATAAATCTAAACTCTACATGTAAAATAACCAACTCATTAAAGAAGATGGTATTAAACTTTAACTTGATCGTTACATGCTAAATTATTTATCTTATTAATTGATATACAATCAATATGTAAGTATACATCAATTATTATTAATGTATTTGGTACCCTCCAATATCCCAACATTATTAGCACTTTAAAGAATTCAAAATAAAGAATAACAGTAATAGTTAACTATGAAGAGATAAAAATGACCTAAATAAATATATGAATGTCATCATAAAAGAATGAGTTATGCAACAAAAACTTTTCACATAAATCCAAACCCTACATGCAAAATAACCAACTCCATTTTTTATCATGCTTTTTTGTCCAGGAATTTTTATTTGATAGTCCCATTTTTTTTTCAAATACCACTATAATCTTTTTTTTTTATCGAAAACTATTAAATAGTATATGTAAATAAGCATTAAGTTAACTATCATATTAAGATAAGTTTGTTAGCATCATTTAATATATCAAATAATTCTAATTTTAAAATAATATAATTTCTCTTTGCATGATTTTGAAGAGTTTAGATGGTGGGCTAATGGGTTGTTAAGCTAAACATTTAATGGCATAATATAATCATCATTTTTCTTAGAGACACTAGTAGATCTAACCTTTTTATGGATTAGTTTAAGTATAATTAATATTAATTAAATATAATTAGCTATAACTATATTTTTTATCTAGTGTATTATATCAAATTTTACCATGTTGGCCTAAAGGTATCTCTCTTCCTTCTTTAAAAGTTTTTTAAGATTCAATTAAGCAAGATTTGTGAGAATGTGTGAATAGACCAACGACAGCAATGGCACTTGATATGCCCAATAATTGGTAAGTGGGAAGAGAGTGAAATTTAAAAATGCACAACAATGATTCTTATCTTCTAGCTATAGTGGATGAGAAGAACCTTTTTTATATTCAAAACATAGAAAAGCTAAAGAAAAAGTGGGATATTCTTACCAATATCTACATAAGTTCAAGCATTTCACAACTTTAGTTGTTGAAGCACAATGTAGGTGAACTAGTTATTTTTCTAGTTCTCTCCACTTGAAGAGTTAGTAATCGAAGCCAAATTGCAAGGCAACCATAGAGGTGATGAATGTTATGGTTAATCTGGTCCGTCCTAGAGATTGGATCAAATTCAAAAGACGAAGAATGGCAAGATTAAATAGCTTAATGATTAGTCAATTTTAGAAGAATAATTGGAGCAAAAGGAGATCAATCATATGGATGCATACATCAAGTTTCGGAAAGATCACGATGGAAGAGTGAAACAAAATGGGAAATGCCTAAGTAGAATTGTGCTAGACATGTTATGCCCATAGAGATAATTTAATTATCTTTGAGGCCAAGAACTAAAACATATAGATTGCCTACATAGAAATTATGCTGGATATGGAGTAGTGATCTAATTATCTATGAGATATAAGAGCTGCCTAGTTTTCAAGCTATTCCAAAGATTAAATAGTTAGAAGATGCCATACATCATGTGGCACCTATCACAACTTTGATTGAGTGAAAAACCATGGAAAATGGCTCGGTGTCTAGAGAGAGTCAGTTTCATGCAAGTGCATGGACCTACAAGACATGATGAGAGCCAACCAGGTGAAAATAGGCTAAAGGTACAAATGCATCCAAGTAAAGATATATGGCATCAAAACATGTATGATAGAATGACACATGCAAGCTATGCTGATGAGCTTATATAAGTATGCATGAATTATATCAGTTCAAGACTATGATTATCTATGAGATGTGACCAAGCCCAGGTGTAAAATTATTATAGGCATATGCTAGAATAGTAGTTGGGGTGCAGACAAATGTAAACATATGATAGCAAGCATGCACAGAAGTTGTCGTGTAGGTTCATAAGTGCAAACACTGAATTAAGTGATAATTGGAAAACATAGTTATTGGATTTTGGTCTCGGTTAGATGTTTGACAAAATCTTAGCATAATAATGATAGAGTCAATGTTGATGGGGAGTGTTGAAGTTATTATCAACTTTGGCATATACCCAAGAAAATGGGTTGTTGAGAAGCTACTCACATAAAATTGTCAGCACTAATTTCACAATGAGTGGATCGTATTTCTAATTATTATTTATTTTATTATTATTTAGTTAATTTTCCCTATATTATCCAAATAGTTGAAGCAAAAGTTGGCTTCCAAGTTTGGATAGGCTTGAGTTTTTATTTTTTTTGGGTAACAAAAACAAGGAGTCCAGTGCCTCAAATATAAAACATCTCTAGAGTCTACCAAAGCAAATTAATTGAGCTTTGGTGGGAATGCCGAACTCCAGCTACCTCATTCCTTCCATTGAGCAACCCAATTTGCTAAATAGTCAGCTACCTAGTTCTCTTCCCTATAAATATGAACACATTCAAAGTTTAGAGTAATTAAACAGATAGCTTGCACATCTCTCAAAAAGGGATGGTGGCAGTGTGTTTGTCTTTGAAAGCATGATGCCACAGTTGATGAGCCACCTCTAGAATGATTCTTGAATTCCGATATCTTTGATTTTACTTCCTTCAGGCCATACTAAGCAACAGTCAATTTAGCAAAAGGCACCATAGATGTAGGCAAAGGAATTGCTAAAGCAAATATAACTCTTCCCATAAGATATAAATTTTGGATGATCCAAAAGTTCACATGGAGAGGAATCCTAGAGATCAAAATCGTTGTGCTAAGAGATTAAGGTTGATTGCATCAATTTTTGCCTAAGCAAGGCCTATCTAGCCCCCTATCTTGGATCAAAGGTCTTCTGCTGAAAGAGCAGCCCATTTCTTACTTTCCAAATCTACCACAATACATAACTAAAGATAGTCTATTCATCCCTCATTTGTGCATCCAGAGGCCTCTGGAAAAGGAATACCCATGCTTGTTGCAAAGACTGAAGTTGAGAGAATCTTGTATGTTGGAAATGATGCCAAACACGAGCAAACCCCTCCCAAGAGGAAGAAGAGATGATCTGGCATTTCATCACCTTGCTCACATCTTTTGCAAAGAGCGAATGAAAATGGGATCCAATAAGTAATGATAGATGATGTTGAGATCCCATTATGCCAAAATTTTCATAGGAAAAACAGTACTAGATATTGACATTTTAATTTTCATATCTTTCAAGCTTCTGATTGCAACTGATAAGCCTCCCCATCCCCAGCACTGCTATAATATCTTTGATAGAGATCCTCCATTTGTAGTTTTGACTCCAACATAAAACATCTTCGCAGCCTTCCGTTCCAAAAGGAATATTTATTCTCTTCAATTAACCTTGGTGGAAAAATCCTCAAAAAAAGAGGCTGATTCCAAACTCCAGAAGATAATATTAATTGATCTACCATGGATATAGATGACAGGCTTCTATATCATAAGATAAAGGCCTTCGACTTAAAGGAATTGTCAAAAAATATGATTGGGTTTCAATATGAATTGAATTGCCCTTCTCAAAAGACCATAAGACATGCTTAAATAATGCAGTGGCCAAGGAGCAGAGAGCCTTCCATAGAAGTGAAACAGCCTTGGGAGGAATATTATTTAAAATAAGCAACCAATAGTGTCTTTATTTAAATTTAAAAAATGAATAATCTTTAGCTTTAATATAAAGGGTTTTGTGACCTGCCACTCTAGTTCTTAGTGTACGTACCATTGGAGAGATTTTATGAGGAATTCTTAGAAAAGAAGACAGTACTTTTGTCCAACTTGTCTAAGTCTATTAATAAAATTTATTTGTTTCTCCTCTCTAAATTTATGCTTCTGAATTTTATTTTTCTCAGAGTCTTTTCTTATATTAGTATTCCCACTTGTTTATGGTGATCTTGGATTAGCCGATCTTATTCAGCAAATAATTGAACCTTCTGCATGGTCTTGGATAGTTTGTAGATTTTCTACACTCTTCTCCTCCCTTGCAAATTCTTCTGGCTATCTATTTATCTTCTATTGAATGAAGAATGTGAAATGATCATGCTAAGTATTAGCAAGTATAAATGCCTACAGAACCAACCAACCCCAAATATAACTTGCATTAACCTGTTGCCATACAATTATGCTCAAAATCCTCTTAGAATAGAACCTGTTGAAACAGAATCCTTAAATTGTGACTAAAAATTTTTAATGGGTCCAACTTTGGACCTGGGTTGGCATTTGCTCGGCGTACCAGCAGAAGTTGCAACTCCTAATCGAAGCATACAACTCTAGGCTTCCACATTGGTCAGTTGGATTTGTATTGATAATTTATATTAGAACAAGTATTTAAACATCAGAGAGTGACACTTTCCCCTCCCAAAAATGAAAAGAGATTGGATTGACGTTTATCAAAAATTCTGAAAAATCAACCAGTGTCGTGTGATGTCTCAATATCCGTACACCACTTGCAATAATATTCGCATAGATTTTTCCAATCATTTTAGAGAAGCTGAATTCTTAATTAACTAAGCTACAATCCACAACCTTCCTTGGTCTTAGAAATATCAAATTCTTGAAAGGAAAAATTTTGTAGGCCTGAAAATAAAGCCTCACATATTTGGATTTGATCATAACTTTAGTTTCAAAGTCTTTTAGACTATATCAAGCCTAAAATGACTTATTCTTGAAAGATGAAGACATGGTGTTTTCTCACAGGGAAAAACTGGAGGCTGAGGTGGTTTTAAAAAAAGGTCTTGTGTGTGTTTGTGGTTGCATGCATGCATGGGTAGACGATGGTAAATATGTGGTAAATATGTAATAAATTATATTTACAATGTATGAAGGCTTCTTTCCACATCTATCCTTTATCCTCAATGCTGGGTTGCATCTCTCTCTGTCAGGCTATGAGTTTACTTATAAAAGAATCTTCTTTTTTTTTTTTCTTTTTTTTCTTTTTTGGCCCCTTCTTATTACTAAAACCCTTGGTTCGGTATCTAATGGAAAAGAAACAAATTTTCTTCAAGAGCCTGCGTACCCACCAATGAGAGTTCAAATCTTGCATGTTTCCAAATGAGATCTTTATATATTTTCTGCATTCCTTCGAATCCACAATATCAGTCCCAATTCAGGAGGATATTTATACTTTGTAATAAAGCAAATCTTAAGCTAACTCTTTAAGTAATTTCACGATGTTACAAACTGCAAATCCGTAGTATTGAAACACTACTGCAATATAGAAATTACTCGCCCTGTTATCAGTCTAAAATAATCATACATCATGGTATGTGCTATCATTAATCTGTCAAGCATTTCAGGGAAAACCATCAAATACTATTAATCTATTATGTAACCATAGCAGTAACTTCAAGCAGCTGAACCAAAGATTTTTGACACATGACAAGCATCCTAATCTTTGGTAGTTGGCAACGTTTGACTGCTGCACGGCAATGCAAATTAACAGCTAATTTTTGTGGTTATAAGAGCATTGCAAAGGCGATTGTGGTTGAGCATTTCTATGAGAGAATTTTTATGTACTTCTCCTTTTTCTTAATGAAAACTCAAAATATAAAAATTATACTAATGATTGTTATTATCATTTAAAAGTTATTTAATATCAATTATCTTTATAAAATGATAATATGTCACGGGATCTGTTATCATTAATTGTTTTATACTGATGTTTCTAGGATACAGATGATGGTGCTGCCAAGAACAAGAAGACATTAAGAAAAATTCAAGACTGCATGATTTTGGTGTAAACTCATTTTAACTCTGCTGAATATAAACTTTAGAATTACATTGCTGGGCACCCATAGAGGGAAACAAAAAGGTTTCGAATAACATTTAACACAAAGCTACATCTGCCACAACTATTCATTTGATTCATTTTTCACAGGAACCGAACCACGAAGACTGCACCATCTGGTATCATTATTGTAGCGGTCTGGCCTTGGAGACGGAATCCACCTGGAACCGCAAAACAGAAGACAGAAATAATGTAGAAAACATCAAACAAATTAGAATACAGATCTTTGTTAGTCTCCGAGGCTGTGCAGCCAACCCAACACCATATCCTCAAAGCATCTTTGGCAGAAAGAGATTCCAGGTTGAGCCAGAGGTCAATAGAACTGTACAGGATCTCTGCATTCTCTAAGGTACTTTACAAGATTCGATTACTTTGACAACAGCAGAGTGTGTTTCTGGTGATATCATGTTTAGCGTCAGGTGAAATGCCTGGCAAAATAAAGAGGGAGCAAAAGATTCGGTTAAAAAATGCAGAGTCAAAAGGCATTTTTACCAGAGCTAAAGAAATTAGAGATTACTTCTAATTCACTTTAATAACAATAGAAGTACTGACTACAGAGAACAATCGATAAAACCCAAGATACTTTATAAAAATAGGATACCAGTTAGCAAGAAAGCCCCAGCCCAGCAAAACCAATAGGAGTTATGAAGGGTCCGGAGGAAAGAAAAGAATGACAAGATATAATAGAAAATCAAAGGAGTATGAACAAAGAAAACAGGATAATCCCATGGAACTCCACCACAAACACCTTGACATTGGATCCAAAAAGTTGTGAAATGACGAGCTGTCCATGTACCACACAGGATCATGCTGGGCTCAAGTGAAAAATAACACATGCAAATGAGAATTATTTTCCCTTCCATCTACATAGAATATGAGAATGAGATCTGCAATCCTACAGTATTTCACGCGTAAACATACCACAAATCTTTCCAAAACAGGTACTAAAACTTGCAAGTTGTGATTGGGGAGGCAGTTGGCAATGCCTTCACGCACCTTCGTACTGTTGGCAACAAACTACCAGAAATATTAATGCAATGAAATTACCCAAAAAACAAAAAAGTCATGTATATGTTGAAAAGCTATATAGACCTCTCTGTTGACAGAAAAGCAAGCAGTAAGGCAGCATAAGCCTCAATGATCATCATTTCAGCCTCCCGCTCTCCTTGCAACAAAGAATCTTCATCATCCTGTTCCATTTTAATCAATGAACCTCTAAAATTGTTTCCGCTAGCAAAAATATTGAATGACTAGGCCAAGATCTATGATTACAACATAATTACCAAGCAATAGAATACTGGACCATATTAAATGATTTATCACATGCAAAAATTGCTGAGCTATGGAGAAACAACTTTGTGTACTTACAACAACTTAAACAATCAGCGGTATGGCTCCATCAACATCTTTGTGTACTTAATAAAAAAAAAAGGTGCAAAGATATTAAAGAAAATGCCTTCCGGCAACTACGCATTAGCTCCACCAACTTCTACCTTTAGCGACATCAGCTTCATGGAAGGAATAAGCTGAGTCAACCTGAGTGAAACCAAGTCAAGGTGTCCCAAACTCAGCAGCTGTTGGAATTGGGACACTGCCAATTTCTTTTTGGGGCGTAGGGTTCCCTTTGTTTGGTTTGAAAATTGGACTTTTTTAACTTTTTTACTAGAAATGGTTCACTTGTTGGAGTTGATGCTGCCTTGGAAATTGTTGGTCTGAATGTTTATTGGGAAATGTGTTTTTTCTTTATTTTAATGTATTTTTGGGTTGCTTCTCAGCTTTGTAGCTGATACTAGTTTGTACTTTCCATTATCTCCATGAGCGGGACAGGGCTCCCCCCTTTTCCCCAAAAAAATGATTAAAACAGTCATGGTCAAGGTTGACTTTATACAGCAATGAGGGTTTTATAAGAAAAATATTTAATTTGGACAGGCTTTTTCGTATGACTTTCCTTCTCATCAAGTTATTGCTCTGCTGACTGAAACTGTCATTTTATCATGCAAAAAACACGTCACCCATGCTCTTCATCTAGCTTAGGTAAATTTTTGAGGACTAACATCATACCCGCAGCAAAACAAACATTTGTGGAATTGTCAGGAATATTGTATGCTAAGAATCCCAATTATATAGGAAATTGTTGTATTACTTACAGCCACTAATTCAAAGAAGCAGTTACCTTCTTTTGATTTTTCATAACTTCTAAACAACCATATTGATAAAACGTACTTAGAGCATAAAAACTACATGCTAAAGAAGCAATTATGCAGAATAAATGGTATGACATAGGTGGCAGGACATGGTTTCATTCATCAAATGTGTCTACAAGACAAGTCTCTTTTGTAAGTCAGCTCTTCTCTTTTCCCCAGAATAATCCATGTCAAACATTTATACATTATATATGCAGCTGATGAACTTTCTAAAAAACTATACCATAATAAGCTAGTAAGAAACACAATGGCATTCTTTTTAACTCATGCAAACCCAAAATCATGCATAATACATAAACATCCAAATATATATAACTATAGTCATTAAATCCTCCTCTTTAAAATTTGGACAACCAGAAACCCTGTAGAGTATATATCTCCCGGACAATTATACCACTTTTAAGCAGCTTACTAGGAAATCATGCACGGTGCACAAGCAGTGCAAAAGTGAAGCTGCAGACTTGCAAAGTAATATGTCATTCATTATCACACATAAAAAAACAAAAAAAAGGGCGGATATGAGTAGCCTTTTTTTTCCAATGCTAAATCAATGGTGTACATTTCTAATCCAAGGTGCCACTAAATAATAGCATCTAATTTATTCCAAGATATAGTCAGCCTTGGAGATAAGACTGGTACAGAAGATGCAACTAAATATTTGTTCATAATTCAGAGCAGACATTGCATATTGAAATATGATTTTGATAAAATATTATTCAGGATGAAGTTGTCATGCTTAATAATAGTGACGTAGTGAATATTTATGAGCCATTCAGCATGTACTTACACAAAGCAAAGTTTTTTCCTCTCCAGCAACAACGCCCACTCCTTGATTGGCCAAAAATATGGAACACAATAATGGTATTACATCTCTGTGAATCTGTCTGCTTTCTGATTTTCCTGGTCGGTTCACTGAAACACGGGCAGATGCAAGGCGCAATCTGCAGCGACCCCTTCAGAAAGTGAGTTGCATGCTAACACTGGGCTAATTTACTTGAGTAGTATGCTTATCAGAAAAATAGAAAAATAAAAGTTATGAAGAAAAGATAAGGAAAAAAAAGAAAATAGGATGGATAAATCTTGGTAAAATTCGGAGAGAGTTACATTAATGCAAGATGACCAACTGGTAATAGAAGATGCATACATCTAAACACCTCATAAAAACATTCTAAAAACAGCATACTATCATGTGCAGCTTAGAATAATGGTGTCCGACTATAATTAGTATGTGGATGTCTTACACATGTATGATCCAAGCATGGAGAACAAAAGAAGAGTAGTGAGCACATATTTTCAGTGCATAAAATCTAAGGTGAAAAAGATCATATTCTACTAATATTGTAGATTTCTTAGCTTAATCATGTAATGATCATGTATTTTCTCTATTTGGGCATTATTGGTCGTCAATAAATGCCCTAACCGTTATGTTTATGACCCTAATAAGGAATGCAACATTTATTAAATGGCCAGCGATGACTATAAGAATAAATTATGGTTATTTAGCCTTGTTGGTGATAATCAATAACATTAGAAAGCCCCAAGGGTGTTAAATTTGGTCGACCAGTCCGCTTGTTTTCTCCTTCTATTTGTTTCTCTTTTTTCTTCTTTTGAGATTAGGATGGATGATTCCCACCTTCTACCCTATACCCGCTTCACCCTTTTGAAGGATGGCCTTAACTAGAATCGAGCCACCATCCCCAAGTGGCACTGGGAGATATGCCCTGTACCAAGTGCCAAGACAGGACTATCTCGCCATCGTCCTAGCATCTATGCATCCTAAAACATTTCCCATCCCAAGTGTTAAGAAGACGCAGAATGGCAGTGCATCCCATTCTATAGAAAAATAAGGATGGTCTCATCCCATAGGATTGAAAACCTTGTTGATATCATCCAAGCAACCACTCCATAGTATAAAATGAGCACAGGATAAGCAGATCCTTCTTTCAGTGGTATAGGATGAATTCTCTTCTTTTCTTCCTCTTCCTGAGATAAACAATTCACCTCCATCCTGTCTTTGGTTTATTTCTGATATGGCATAGGACGAGCATTCAGGGCCATCTTTTTGCTTTTTTGCTGTAATCATTTCATGTCTTGCAAGGTTGGACAGATCTTTGCCTTAATACAACTAGATATGATCAAAACACATGGATGAACCATTTATCAAGCATGATATCTCTGTTATCTTTAGCTGAATCTGTTCTTTCTTCAACAAGATCTACAGGTTTGTCACATCTACTGTCCTTGCATCAGTCAGCAAAAATTCATTTATGACATTCTCCTGATATTGCTCTCATGTATTTTCTATTAATTCCACTAAAAGGGTTGGTGTTGTCTTTGGTTGTCATGGAAGCCAATCATTAGTTCCTGATATTGCTCTCAAACCCGTGTTTCATGTTCACGTGTGTCTTTGGGTATCGTTACAACTTCGTGTAGCAGCTGCTATGTTCTAGAAGAAATTCATGTAGGTGAAGATGCCAGCAAAAGAAAGGTCTTAACTGTGATAGAGGCATGCCTATATAATATACACATTTTACGAATGTGAAAGATCAGATTATGCTAGTTTTTATTAACAAGGGTTTGAGATAGGGAACCCAACTAGCCTAATAAGGAGCTTTAACCTAAAATTGGTTTAAACCTAGAATCAAGGTTCGCCGATTCGGCACCGAACCCAATCCCAATATCACACTAGTACAATGTCCGCACACCTAGCATGCAGGTAGATTCAGCATACCAAGACTTGGTACATACTGGTACCAAGCCTTGATTTATGGTATGGTGTGCACAATATGAAGCGGTAGACAGTGATAGGCATACCAACCTATGCTAGTTTCTTCACGAAATGGGATACCTTACTATCCCAACCTGTCCCAATGACTATCCCGATAGAGCATCCTGATACCCTCATATCTTTCTCCTTTATTTTTTCTTTATTTCTTTTCTTTCTTCCTTCTTTCCTTTCTTTGTTTCCTTTCTTCCTTTTTTTCTCTCTTCCTTTCTCTTTCCCTTTCCTTTTTCCTTCCTTCCTTTTTTTTCCCTTCTTTCCTTCCTTTCTTTCTTTCCTCTTTTTTCTTTTTTTTGGTTGGGTGTCAATGTCTCACACCCCATCCTAGTCCCATTTTCCAACAGAATGGGATGGGACAGCCAAGACGCCTCACGTCCCAGTGGGACTTAAAACTTTAATTATAGTTAATCTATGCAGCCCTGACTTGGACCTGGACTGAATATTTGACACCAAAATTTAAGGGCAAAGGAGATACCTAGAGAAAAATGTAATCCTTGGACCAAACAATATCATCCTCTGATATTTCTGTGGCAACTAAAAGCATATTATTGTAATGCATGACTTTCAGTTCAGCATATGTCTTTCCCTGAATACTGTTAATAATCTTGGCAAGCTATAGCATATGTTCATAACTAAGAAACTAGATTAAATGCCAAATTAGATTTACCAAAGCTAAGAGGATAAAGGCGTAAAAATTAGTAGAACAAAGAGCAAATGGAATGTAATTTTAGTAGAAATGAAAAATAAAGATGGGCTCCCAATTAAGACTCATTGACAAAGGATAACAACAATTGATCAATTTCTTTATTTGGAAACTTCTACACAAGATAATGAAGAGATAGATGAATAGAATACATACATACATACATACATACATATATATACATACATACATACATACATACATATATATATATATATATATATAATAGGATATTATTAAACTTAAAGCTAGCTGGATAAAGTGAAAAGGTGCCTCCTAGGGTGTGGTATTGAAGACTTAAGGAAAAAATCTATAGAACAACAATAAAGCCTACAACATGGTATACCTCATAGTGTTGCACAATAATAAGGGCTCAAGAGAACAAGTTAAATGTAGTACAAATGAAATGTCAAGATGGATATATGGTAAAACTAGAGAGACCGGATTAAGAAATGGATATATCAAAGGACTATAAAATTAATGACAAAATGATGGCAAATTGATTCATATGGTAAAAGCATATACGATGAAGATATGAGGAGACACCAGTTAGGAGAGGTTCTTTAATTTGTATTGGAGGATGCAGGAAAAAATAAAGAATGAGATCAAGTAACATTGATGAAGGTTGAAAAAAAAAAGGATGGAATAGCATGAAATAACATCAAAGGTGGTCCTAAATAGAAATACTTGGCAAATAAGGATTTATGAATCCAACCCTAAATAGGTAAGATAAGGTTGGATGCAAGGTTTCAAATACTACCAAAATGGGATGGTATGAATAGTACTATACCACTGTAGCAAGTTTTTGGTACCAGTACACAGCATGTTAATATGAGATGCAAACCCATACCAATGTTGGCACTTGAAACTATACTGTTCCAGCAAAAATGGATGCAAGGTCTGGTTCCACTATTTAAAACTTGCTTTGAAGGTTATGGATATGGTTGTGGACAATCTACAGTGGTAGAGGTTGTCAAGGTGCTTGACTGCTTGCATTATTAGAAGGCTTTAAAAAAAAAAAAAAGCTTGTTGTCGATGCACATCTGTCAATTGTTGGTCCAGTGCATACTGTACCAACACACCATACAATGGTTTGTGCCAGGATAATAACTGGTACCCTTTTTAGAGTACTAGTACAAAGGGCAAATCCTTGCTTTGAAGATAAAGTTGTAGACTAGTAGATTAAGGTAAAGTTAGAGGGAAAAAAATAGAGATATGTTTGAGCTTTAGGGCTTGCAGCTAAGCATGCTTTGGCAACACCAGACATTTGGACTATGGTGTAATCTGATCCTTTGACATCACACCTTTTGCATCATGATATTGTCCTACTCCCAAAGGAATATACAAAATTTCAACAACTGCACAACCATTCATTGTATTGAAGTGCTACCCAGATGGACCCAGTACTGCCCCAAAATTCAATTGTTGTTAACCTTGGCGCTCATAGATCTACATCAGGGATCGTGTCTCTAGAATATCAGATCTAATCATGGTAAGGCAGCCATATTTTGAAATATCTAGTTCGGCTTCTATATCCTTTCTTGGTGCTGTGGTTTCTTGTACTATACCATATTGCCCCATATCAAGCATATCATACTATATCAACAGCAAACCAATATAAACACTACCAAGTGGCGGCATCATAACTCAACCCATATAAACACTACACCAGAATGATTGGTACCTGGAAACTTGCTTAGTACCATGTCACATCTCGGAGTTGGCACAAAACATCTTCAATCTTCTTTGAGTCCATTTATTTCTTATATTTATGAACTCCCTTTGAGTTCACTTATATAACAGATTTTTAAATCTTCATAGTTTTCTATGTTATTTTATATATATGGATGAATACTCTCAAGTGACTTAGATATACTAGATGAAAGACCACTCTAAGCTTCTTTATATATCTCACTGTTTGCAAGCTAAACCACTTCAATACACATAAAAGTTTGTGTCTTTAATATTTCAGTACTTCTTTAGCTTAGGATTATTAATCTAATATCCTAACTCAAGAACTAAACAGATTAATGCAAAGAAAATATCATCACTCAGTAGAAATTGCATGCTTGTATCTGTTATAAAAATATGTTGCTTAGAAGAAGTCATATGACTACATATTCTTCCTAAGGATGATGGTCATTGCTTGCATCGCAATAATTTAAAATGCGGTGCATGCAGCCCTAAAGGCAGGCACATTTGGGGATGTCATCCCTAGACTGCACCATAATGCCTACATGTGGTTAGCGTGTGCAGTTTGCTGCTTAGGGACCGAAAGAGTGCTACTTGGTATTGTGCAATAGCATATGCAGCTTGTGTCATATCACAAAGCCACATGCAGCCTACTCTTATCTGAGGTCATGGGATCCAAGTTGATGGTTAAGTTGGATGGGAATTTAGGAGGGGTTGTTATGGGTATTAACGATGTCAATGCATTAACTCTGTAATAATATTTAAAAGACAATAACAACAAAAGTTCCTGCATATGTAGCTCCCCTGCATATGCACCATCGCAGCCACCTCTTAAAACACCATTAATTTGTTTATGATAATATTTTTGTCCTTTCAACTGATAATGAGGGAATAAATTCTTTATTAGAAGTATTCTCATGGCAAGAACCTTGATAAAAATTAAAGAATCAATGTCCAAAGAGGGAAGAACTTTATCAAGGAACTTTTTTCAGTTCAAACTAATTACCTAAATTTGGTTTGTCGGGAGCAAAGCCAAAGGATACTCCAATAATATAATTTGGATACTAATTTCCACACAAATATTTCATGGGCTAGTAAGTAAACAAACCCAATAAAATCATACGCCTAGATCCTGTTTTTAAAGCTAACCACAAATATCGACTTATATTAAGCTGCACCAAGAGATAATTTTTTTATGAAATTTATAGTCATTTACCAATGGAAACATAATGGAATGCTAATTGGAAGTTTCACCAAGTGATAGGTTAATTGCTTGTTGCCTTGTATTGTACGTCGTAAAAAAAAGGAGTTTGGTGGCTTATTTCAAGCAAAACCAGAGAACAGAGCTACAGTTCATGCAAAAAGAAAACTACTCTGATTAAATACCTCATTGTCCAAAATGAAATTTCACATCAAATATTACTCTTCAGAATGACCAAGTCACATCGCATATACCAAGCAATCCAAATTCAAACAGATGGCAGATTAAGTTTAACTTTATTTTGCAGAATGTAAAGAAGAGACATTTCTGCACTCACAGTTGAGTTTCAATATCGGGTTATTGATATGTCAATTAGCTCTTGGACAAAAAGGTTGACAAGGTTCTTTTCCACAAGCCCGGATGCTTTGATAGATATGCTTTAATTTCAGAAGCGATGGTTTTTGATCATGTAATTGCACATTTTTCTGTTGGTTAAATGGGCCTCACAAATATATTTCACCCTCTTACAAGTGGATAAAATATTTATTAAGTGATAGGCCATGACCAAAAGTGAATTTTTCACATTTCAACTAATTGGTGATTGCCCCATTATCTTAGCAGCAGGTGTTGTATGCATGGTTTTGTTAGTGCAATCTGTGCACCTAGCCTTCTTGTTTTTCTACATTTTTCTTTCCATTCTCTTACTTTCTTCTGCCCTCTCTAGTCTACTTATTTCCCTTCAATCTCCACTAGTTCTTCTTCTTTCCTTCTTCGGTACTTTCCAATATGTTACAACTTATTTCATCAAAGCCCAATTTTTTTGTTGGTATTAGCCAAGTTACGCTAACTCCGCCTATGAATGAGTTTTTTTATACATAGCCGGCCCCAAGCCCAAATAAGGAGGAGGGTTGTGGTAGGTTGACGACCAGCATAAAACTAATCACACCCTACGAATATGAATCCAATAGAGAAAATCGATAAAAGGTGTTCCACAAAAGCAACACGCTGCATCGGACCCGGAATATAGTAGAAATGGCAAGGGTAGTTAGGATGGCCCCTAGAAACGATGCGTCACATCGGCACCCGGGTATGACGAAAAATAAATAAGGGTTCCCACATCTTCATAGACGGGTGTAGGTAAAGAAATTAGTCCAAAAAAAATAAAAATAAAAATAAAAATAAAAATAAAAAAATACGTTTAGCTACCTGAAATATAGGGTCATTAACAAGAAAATTAATAAAACTAATAAAAACAATGGCTAAAAAGAGAATTAACGTAGTTTGTTTGTAGGAGACCAAGTGGATAACTGAAAAAACAAAAAAGGTTAATGGTTTTAAACTTTGGTATACAGGTAAAAATAAGAATAAAAATGGAATAAAAATTACTGTACATAAAAGCCTAAAAGATGAAGTTATAAACATTATGAAGATAGAAGATAAAATAATTTTAATTAAATTAGTGATAGATAAGAAGTCAATAAATATTATTAGTGCTTATGCTCCTCGAGTAGGTCTAAATAGTGTGACAAAGCAAAGTTTCAGGAAGGATATGGATGGACTAATTCAATAGATTCCTACTGAAGAAAAAATATATATTGAAGGAGATTTGAATGGACATGTGGGAAAGTATAATATAGGTTTTGACCGAGTACATAGAGGTTATAGATTTAGAGATAAAAATGATGAGGAAAATGTCATTTTAGAGTTTACGATAACATATAATTTAATATTAACCAATACATATTTTAAAAAAAGGGACTCTCATTTGATAACTTTATAAAGCGGATATAATGCTAGTCAAATAAATTTTTTTCTTACTAAAAAGATTGATCAAGTGTTTTGTAAAGATTGTAAGGTTATACCAAGTAAGGGTCTAACTACACAACATAAATTAATGGTTATGCATACATGTATTCAAAAATGAAGGAAAAAGACTAAGATATAAGAATTCAAGGATTAAGTGGAGTTTGAAAGGAAAGAAACTAATAATTTTTAAAAATAAAGTAATGAAGGAAGAAAAATGGAGTATAAATGAAGAGATTAATACCATATGGAAAGAGATAGCTAATAGTATTAGAAAAGTGGCTATAAAGGTATTAAGAGAGTCAAAAGGGAAAGAACGGAACCATATGATAAGAAAGCTTAATTGTGGAATGAGAATGTTTAATTAGCAGTTAAGGCTAAAAGAGAGTGTTATAAAAAACTACCTAAATATAAGATTGGAAAAGCATATAAAACTATAAGATGGTTAAGAAAAAAGTTAAAAAGACGGTATAAGAGGCTAGATGTAAGGCATATGAGGAATTATATCACAAGCTAGAAACTAAAGATGAAAAAAAAGGCATATATAGAATTGCAAAAGTAAGAGATAAAAAAAACTAGAGATATGATTTAGGTTAAATGCATTAAAGATAATGATCAAAAAGTTTTGGTTAAGAAGAGATTAAAGAAAAATGGAGAAGCTATTTTAATAAATTATTAAATAAAAATCATGTAGATAATTTAGGATGCCCTACTATTTTCATTGAGGATAAAGTTATGGTATATACTCATAAAATTAGGACATCTGAAGTAAATAAGGTTATAAAAAAAGATAAAAGTAAGAAAAACTATAAAACCTGATAAGATTCCTATATAAATTTGAAAATGTTTAGATGATGCTGAAATAAATTGGGTGACAAATTTGTTTAATAAGATTTTAAAAACTAAAAAAAACCTAATGAATGAAGAAAGAGCATTATAATACCAACTTATAAAAATATAGGAGATATTCAAAACTGCTTAAATTATTATGGTATCAAACTCATGAGTAATACTATGAAACTTTCGGAAAAAGTAATTGAACATAGGTTGAGATATACTACTAAAATATCAAAGAATCGATTTGGTTTTATGCCAGAAAGTTCGACCATAAAAGCTATTTTCCTTATTAGGAGGTTAATGAAAACATATAGAGAAAAGAAACAAAATGTTCATATGGTTTTTATTGATTTAGAGAAAGCATATGATAGGATCCCTAAAAAAATCTTACGTTGGGTGCTAGAAAAAAAAAAAAAGAGTACCTGTTAAATATATTAACATAATAAAAGATATGTATGATAGGGCAGTTACTATTATAAGAACTATTATTGATAATACTAGTGAATTTTCTATTACAGTAGACTTACATCAGGGATCTGCTCTTATTCCTATCTTTTTGTTTTAGTTATAAATGAGCTTACTAGACATATTCAGGATGATATTACATAGTGCATGTTATTTTCAGATGATATAATACTAATAGAAATATAGCAAAATGTATTAGAATATAAAGATTTTAGGTTAAGACAAAGACAGAATATATGGAATGCAATTTTAGTACAATTAGAAATGAAGATAAATGTAGAGTACAAATTGGGGACTATGAAATTATTAAAAATAATCATTTTCAGTATTTAGGATCAATTATTCATAAAGAAAAAAAAATTGAAGATAATATTGTCCATAAGATTAAAGCAGACTAAAAGTATAACTAAAAATATTATGTGATCGTAGAGTACCTGCGAAGTTGAAGAGAGTTTCATAGGACAGCCATAAGATCAGCTATACTTTATAGTATAGAATATTGGTTAGTTAGAAAAGTACATGTACATAAAATGAATGTAGCGAAAATGAGAATGTTAAAATGGATGTATGGTAATAAAAGAAAAATAGAATAAAAAAATGAAACAATTCATAAAAAGATAGAGATAGTTTCAATCGAGGATAAATTAAGGAAAGATCGACTTAAATGGTTTGAACATGTGCAACACAGACCTAAAGATGCACATGTGCGAAGGAGTGACTTGATACATGTATAAGGAAAAAGAAATAGAGGCAGACCGAAAATCACATGAAAGAAAATGATAAAGAAAAACTTAGAATTTTTACATCTTATAAAAACTATCACTCAAAATAGAGCTGAATGGAGAAAAAGGATTCATATAATCGACCCCAACTAGTTTGGGATTAAGGCTTTGTTATCGTTGTTGTATTAGCTAAGCTACGCTGAACCACATACCAGTACCGAATAGGCAGCATACTAGTGATTCAGGCTAGGATGCTCAATTTTTTACTTTTTCATTTTTCGATTTGTTTTCTTTTTTTTTATGCAGTATATGAAGCTGAGAGCCTCCCGTGAGCTCTCATCCCTCCTCTCTCTCTCATCATTTTCTTTTCATTTTCTTAATATTTTTTTATACAAATAAGAAAAATACTTCCATTTGAATTCAACAATAATATCAAAAAAATCAAATTCCTTAAAAATAAAAAATCAACTTTCCCTCTAAAGAACAAATTCAAAGAATTTTAAGAATTCCGATTTAATAAATATCAAAGTAAAAGCACTTCTACTCCACACAAAAATTCCAAAAAATCGATTTAACTTAAAGTTGAAGAGAAAACAAGATACTAAAAAAAATTATTTTAAAATGCAATTTGTAAAGCTTTGGTCAATACTTGATCAAATTTATAGAGTTTTCAAACTTAGACTGAACCACAATAACAATGAACCTCACACTGATCTATACCAACTTGATCCAGAGCTTATCAGAACAATAACAATGAACCTCACGCTGATCTATAAAATCCTAAGATTAAAACGTATTCCTTGGGATCCAAACTATCATGTCATTAAACTAGAGGTCAAGATATTACATCCTAAAACACCTCAACATCCGATCCAATAACATGCCATAATTTAGACCCTAAGGAATACATTTCAACCTTAGAATTTTAAGATAAGTTTAATTTTATTGTTTTAATAAGCTATGGATCAAATTGGCATAGATTAACGCGAGATTTACTATTACTATGATCCTATTTAAGCTCAAAAATCCTATAAGTTTGATCAAGTGTTGACCAAAGTTTTACAAATTGTATTTTAAGATTTATTTTGATATTTTATTTTCTCATTATTTCTAAAATAAAATTAATTTTTTAATATTTTTGTTCACAGTGAAAGTACCTTAACTTGATATATGCTAAATCAAAATTTTCTGAAATTCTCTAAATTGATTCTTGAGAGGAAGAGTTGACTTTTTATTTTTAAAAAATTTAATTTTTTGATATTTTTATTGAATATAAATGAAGTATTCCTTTATTTGCATGAGAAATCTTAAGTAAATAGAAAAAAAAGATTTATGACATTTACTTAAATGATTTTGAATGCAAATAAAAAAGAGGAAGGAGGATGAGAGCTCACTATCAACCTCCTCTCTCCATTTAGGTAAGCTTACAAGAGCCCACGTCCCACTCAAGCTACCCTAGACATGAACTAAGGGGCATTTTTGTACCGATTTTTGGCTGGTTCAGTTCAGTTCGGCAATCCATAGTACAAGCTAAGAGGTTATGCATGTTGCAGGATATTTAGAACATAAATATGAACTTTGAACAGCTCCAAAAACCAGTGGACTTGCACATTCAGTCGTAAGGATGAGAAATATCAGGCCCCCCAACAAGCAGGAAGAAATCAAGTCTCAGATATATATGTGCATGTCTGACTTCTGAGCTAAGATGTCATGAGCTAGAATCCACTTGGTTCCAATTCTAGAAAATTAAAATACATCACCAAATGAATGTAGAAAGTGAAAAACAAGACAATGCACCATGCCAAGCCACTAGTGGTGCCAATTTTTTTTCTTCTGATAATAAGTTGTGACCAAAAATTATGAAGACAGACAGAAATAAAGGGAAACTGGAAAAGAAATGCCCAAACTGTATTTTGTCAACATGAAATAACCAGCAACAAGAAAAGTCAAGAACGTACTGGAGCAAACCCTTTCCCACTCACAAATTCTAGGATGATCTGATGCAAGTGCAGACATAATAGGCATTATCAGGATACAAAGAGCACCATACATGTAGTTTGAGCTAGCCTTTACAAAACAAACAGCAACCCTCTCAAAGCAACTAAAAGCTAAAATGGATATTCAAAACTACATTTGTTTGTTTACTTGACATATTTCACTTTAGAAGCAGATTAAGGAGGGAAAAAAAAGAGATGAATAAATCAAGAGAAATGACCTGTTTTGACTGTCCTTCTCCACAAGGTTCACAAGCAAGCCCAAAATAGCAACCAGAAAATCCAATTCATGGTCACTTAAATGTCTGTTGTTTGGATGACCTATATCAGAAGAGAAATTATTCTCTCTCGCTTGGCTGTTCATAGGGAAGCACAAGTCAAATGATGGAAAATGGCTAACGATCAAAGAAGCCATGGTGTCCAGTCCACCACAAGCAGCAATTTGCTGACAGCCCATAGGGTTGTCATTTGTTAAGTTCATAAGAACCTGCCAAAAGTCCAGAATTACAACCTTCAGAAAGCATCAAAGCAGGAGGAAAGACATAATATGAAGGAAACTACATGAAAGCAAATTAGTGCGAAAATGTTCATAGATTTTTGTTATTCACTCCCCAAACAAATAGTGGAAAGAAAAAAAATAGTTGATCCAGTAATAGATGGTTATGAAATCATGGTGCAATGAAAACTTTCTGATCAATCAACTTGACAATTTGATGCACAAAATATGATCAACCAACATCCAGTGGCCTTTTTTGTTTTCGTAGGGGAGAGGTTCAGGGGTGGGGGAATTATCAATTTCTCAATAGAATAACATCCATAGCTTGTATCACCAAGCAGGTAGCAGAACTTGAGGAATGGATACTTTACTTGTTTGACAGAAATCATAAGAAACACGGATAAAGACCTAGAAAGTACAACTACAGGAGACTTTTATACAACTACAGGAGACTTTATGTGCTAAATAGAATAGAATAATACCACATTAAGCATATTAAGATGGCATGCACTAAATACAGTTATAAAAAGAAAAAAGAATTTGTAATGGTTGCCTCAATAGCATTAGAGCAGTAAGCATATTGTGAATTTGTATCACTCATCACAATACTTTGAAAAGATGAGAGCCCTGATTGGATAGCTTAAAACCATCAGAAAAAAACACCCCAATTCATCAAAGTAATGTGTATCCAAATATTTTTAAAAAAAGAAAAAGAAAAGAACACAAAACACAAAACACAAAACAAAAATACGATGGCATGCAACAACACAAATGAAATAGTAAAAACCAACATGCTTTCCATTGTTGCAAAATTTGTTGCACAGTATAAGTCACATCTGCTGAACAGACATACCATTTAAGATTACAATAACCAACTAGCCCTGCCCCATCCATGGGTTAGCTCCAAGGATCAAGTTTTGATCCATCAAGAGTTGAGAAAGTTTTTTAACCATACTTCAACTTAAAGGCAACCGACTTTTTAGTATTCAGATTTTAAAGCCAAGTTGGAACGCAATCCTCAATAATAACAGTTGGAATATAATCCCGGATATACCACCTTTTTCATGTTCAGATTTAAGAACCACGTCAGACTGGTGGACACACATCACAGAGAGTATCCAATATATATAAATTTACTTGTGTATAACTGTACATGGGTATACGTACATAAGACAATTTTTGACAAGATATACAAAGAGACATGAAAAAACTTACATGTAAGTGCCTTTGTTTGTTTATGTATGAAATTTTATTTGCATGCACCTAAAAGTATGTATGAATAAGTGTATTGTATAGAAAGAGTTGCACGCAAGACTTCTTCAATGGTGGAACTAACATGTTTTTGTCTGTAGATATGCATCACGTCTGAAGCCTATATTAGCTTATAGAATCGGTGCTAACAATTCAATGACATATCCCACTCCCATAGAAAAGATACAGTGGAAACCAATAATGATGCATTTAAAAGAAAAGGCAATGTTTCTACTTCTAAAATAATGCTAAGATTAACATATTTAGATTAATATATTTTGATTAATAATGTATAACTGCCTTAACAACGTATGACAGATTTAACATGTTTGTAGTGCCATTCAAAAACAAGTGATAACCTATCACTGGTATGTTACAATACCTGTTGCAAGTGTAAGTTGTGAGAATGGTAAGAACAATCAAATTACCTTGATCGAAGTCAGGAGGCATTCTTCCAGAAGGTTAGAATCTTCTTCAGTTACTGATGGACAAGAATTTTCACAAGAATGATGATTTTGTTCATTAGTTAACCGATTTAGTACAACATCATTCACAGTCATATTTGGGAGCTTGGATCCATCAGTAAGTTCACCATTTGTTACACCACTTTGATGGGTCTGGGGTGTTTCTTTCTTCTTTGCTAACAGCTCCCACTTTGATGGTTCCAAATCACCTTCATCAAATGCAAAAGGATCAAAGCTGTCCATCTTACAATCACATTGAACATCTTCAGACATACGTGGTCTTTTGGATGAGCCACCCGAATTTGTTTTCAAACCATTAGCTTTTATAGAGATCCAACCCTTTGAACTTTTAATAGAATTCGTATTTATACCATTACTGTTTATGTTCAGCTTTAAACTATTGCCATTTGTGTGGCTATCTCTAGATGAAGTACTTGATGCCCCATTACATGAAACAGAAGTACAAGTTCTCTTCATGGTTAACTCATCAGAACCAGATGCAATAATTGTTTCTGAACCAGGAAGAGACACTTTGGACTGGGAAGATGATAATGCTTCACGTTTATAAATGCTCTTTCCATTAAAATTCTTTTCCACGCCAGAACACCCAGCATAATCACTAGTCATATTCCTGTCTCCCCTGTCTGCAAAAAATAGAAAATAGATAAAATTAAGAACAAATTACACTAACAAATATATCTACAAATATATGTGATAGAAACAAATTACATTTAAGAATATGCTAGATGAAAGGTATTTAAGATTAAACTTTCCAGCAAAGGCATCACATGTAATATTTTTTCCTGTTGCACTGAGAAAATCCAGCAAGTATCAAAATAACACCAGTAACAGTCATGATGATTTATATTTTAGGCAGATATAAGACATTTTCTCACATTCTTTGTCAGCAAAATTATTAGGTAAATATTAAACTGGTCATCAACAAACTTCAAAATTATCCTATAAATGTCCTAAAGAAAGCTACAGACGAGGCCATCAATAAGCCTCTGCCGCTAGAGTAGGTGAAAATTGCTTTTGGTTCTCTCAACATGGTAACATGTCATCTGGGATGGATTAAGAAATGCCTTTTAAAATATAGGAAACTCATTTATCAGACATAGTAGCTCAATTGTAACACAGAAGATCTAAAAATAGAGTTAAGTGCACACAATGATTCTAATCAGATACCATCAGAACAGATTTTAAAAAATAAAATTAACGATTAAGTTCAATGATGTGCCAATTTAAGACTCAGAAAAATAGCAAGAAAGTAAAACAATCAGTTAACATATAACAAAAATTAATTTCAAGTAATTCTTTTTGACCCTTCTATAGATCACAGGCAACCATATCAAATTATTGCATTGAAAGCTTGCACCAAACAGATAGCTCATTCAGAATATACAAGTACCTCTCTGGTTATCATTCATCTGAGCTTCAGATGAATTTGGCTTCTCTTTCTTAGAAATGCTGGAAGAATTTTGGAGAAGAGAAAGCTCTACAATGCAACCACAAAGACATCATCAACATTAATGAAGTATGAGACTATATCCAATTAACTGTTCAAAATTGACCATAGCACAATATTGCCAGAATGAAGAAGAATATTCAATAAGTACTTGATTGTTTAGGTAACCTGAAAAAAATTTAATGACACGGATCATGACCCCAACAAAAGGCAGAGGCAGTCCCTCAGAATCCAACCTTTTTTTCATCCCAAGCAAGTGGTCCTGTTAACAAAAAAGGTCATACAGGTTCGATGAATTCTAGGACTGTACAAACTGAAAATAACTAGATAATTTGGACAAGCATATGAGGTTACCTGATTGTCCTTACTTAGAAATGTGGCATTCTCCATGATTTTCAGACATTTCAATATCAGAATGACACTTTGCAAAGCTGATCCATCTTTTAACAAGAAAGCTGAGTTGTGTTTTAAGCATGCCTATGATATCAAATGAACTAACATAAGCACGCCAATCAAACATCATCCAAGGAAAATAAGCTATGTATTTTAGGACACATGTTTAAAAATGAAACTCAGATAACAGTTGTTAGCCACAAGGTATGACATTGTATCTTCAAATTGCATAAATTTGGTGCAACAAACAAATCTTCTTCATTTCCTGTGACCAATGAATATAAAAAGAAATTAACGATGACTAACTATAAAAGCACTAAAAAGTTTAAAAACAACCAAGAAATACTTGGAAATCTAAACCAGTGCATAAGAAAATGACAGAAGTTCTCTTCAGCCAGCCCTTTTTTGGATGGCCCATTTCCATTCCAGGCCACCAGACCATCAAATTCCAAACCCAACCTACTTGCAAGCATTCATTAAGCCCAGGGGCTGCTTTGCATCTCCGATGGTCCTTTCGGTTAGTAAGCACCACTATTGCTCCACTTTTTTTCATAGTTACTATATACTTTGATAGTGACAAGCAAGGATGGCTGAACCGTACCAAACTAGATGGTTTGTAGCAAACCATACCAAACCGATCTAGAGCCAGTACGGTTCGGTAGTTTGATTTGGTACAGGATTCAAACCACCCTGAACCAACCCCGTACCAACCTCGAACCATACCAAACCACCTCAGTTCAACTCAATACAAGGCAATTCATGGGTTGAGACCTCTCGTTTCACCTGACCAATATGCTATTGATTCAGTACTAGATGCCTTATACCAAACTATATGAGTCCAGTAGCGAAACAGTACTAGCTTTTGGTACAACGAACCTTGATTATGAATTTTTGTATGTCTTTTGAAGGGCTTTGTAAAAGTCCGAAAGTAGCACAAGTCTCAAAAGCCTCTCATCTCTATTGAGCCAAAGTTGGTTTCAGAAACATGACAACAATTAATGAGCCTCATATTACAATGTACAAGCTCCATTTCCCTTATATTGGTTAATCCAACATAAAATTGAAGTTTTAAAAAAGGTTTTAAGTCTTGATGAGATAGGAAGCATCCCATCTCTGTCATCCCATTCCTATGAGAAAATAGGATTATGATGGGATTAGGACTCCAAAACCCATCCATATGAGGAAAGAAGGAAAGGAAAGAAAAAGGAAAAAGAAATGAAAGAGAGAAGAAGAAAAATGAAAGGAATAAAAAGATAAGGGAAAAAAAAAAAAACATAAGAAAGGTAGAAGAAAAGGAAAGTAAACAAGAAAGAAAGGAATGAAAGGAGAAAGAAAAGTAAAGGCATGAAGGAAGGAATGAAGGAAGAAGGGAAGGAAGGAAGAACATTAAGAAAAAAGAAAGAAGAGAGAAGGGAAAGAGAAGAAAAAGGAAAGAAAGGAAGCAAAAAGAAGAAAACGGAAAGAAAGTGTGAAGCCTAGAGAGGCGGAAGCAGCAAATCGCTTGACCGGAAAGATGCTAGACAGGTTGTTCTTTCAAAGAAGCAAAAGAGAGAGAGAGAGAGAGAGAGAGAAATAAAGAAAATAAGAAGGGGACAGAGATGGAGGGGTACATACTAGGATGCCTAACTAAGATGGCTATCGGGATGAGGCAGGACAATGAGGCGCCCCATTTCTGTAAAGGGGCAGTCTCATCCTATGAGATTTAAAATCTTGGTTTTAATTTTGTTTATATCTTCAAGTAGTCCTCTCCACTAAAGCAAAGAATCAGTCTAGTTCATTGAGCAAGGAGTTGAAGCTTTACAAGCTTATCCTAACTGGTCACAGCTTAGTAGACGGTATCTCCTACTAGGGGGTGTGCACCACTTCTTACTTTACCATAAAATAGGTTAAGACCACACTCTCACACAATCTCCAATTTTGAGTAACTAATATCATCAATAGAAATCAGTAGCATCAAGCTATTTTGACCCTCTACTTTTCATTCTAACCATCCTATAAGCAGCCTACATCAAAACAAATCAAATGATGATAAGAGAGAGATGGAATGTCATTTGGGTTTAATTTTAATAATTTCCAGTTCCACTGGATCATTATGAACAGCTTCTGATAAGGAAGGTTGCATATTTTGGCTTTCATACCTGAAAAGAGATTGATCGACAAGGAACATAAAAGCATGCCATGATGGTGGCTAAGACCTTACGATAGGAACAAGTGGCAGAACATATAAGACTAAATCCATTTAGAATTTGAAAGGTTTATTGGTTATTATTATGGTTATGTTCCGCACAGTACACTGGAAGATCTTCATGGACATATACTGGTTAATGGAAACATAGCAAAACAGATGAGTATGGCTGTCAAACAAGACCACAATACAAGTTCGCAAAAGACCATCATGTGTGTGGTCACTATAATAGCAAATGCAAACACATTCATCTAGCCAATTAGATAACCAGTGGGCTTCTTCAGAAGTTTTAAAAAAAAAAAAAATCCCCTGGAAAATCTAAATATTGGTGGTATTTGTAGCTTTCGCTTTTTTTTCTTGACAAAAGACTAGATGCATACCTGAATTTAGGAGTTTTCATGGTGTCGCAGAGATGGATGTCAAGCACCCATATAAATTTTCTCAAGACAGATAAAATATTACAATCATTAGAAAAAGAAAATGTTTGATGCCAATTACAAGCTACTAAACAAGTATTGTTGGAAAACATGAGCAAGTTGATTAAGATAACAAATTGGTGAGCCAAATGAAGACAGAAGCTGTTGTTGAAAGGAACCAAAGGACACAATGATGCACTGATGTTCCCATGATTAATATTTACCATAACTATTACAATCTTGGATGAGCATTGTGCATAATTATTTACCGAACATTCCCATGAAGGGCAACCTTTAGTATTACTACAAGTTAATCTAAATTCTTTCTAATATATCCATCCATCATAGCTTAAGCCTATTACCGCATTTGCATATATATATTAAACACAGAATCAGGGACCTGTCTCCCTATCAGGGCCTCTTCAGATATTCTTTGCACATGTCCATAACATCTCAATTAGTTCTTTATCACTCCATCCTAATGGTGCAACTCCTACACTATCATTCTTCATCCTATGATTCATAACTTTCTGAAATATGCAACTCAACATTCTCATGTCTACCATATCCAATTGGCTTGGGCCCTTTTTATTGCTCAACATTTTGAATTATACAATGTATTAGGTCGTATTGCTTTCATCATTCAATGTTACTGAACTCACACAAAGGATTAAGTTAGCTTCATAACAGCTTAGAAGCACCTCTTCATTTATCCACCTAATTTTAACGAGATTACCTAGATCACTTGAATGACCAATTTATGGCACTCAAGTCATGGCATCATGCATAAAATAACACTTCCATACCCATCATGTGTTTAAAAATAGTTTTGTTATACCCTTATTTAGATAAGTTTTCAATTGCTCTCTATTTTGTATATCATAAAACAAGATAGTTAAACAAATCAAACGATAGTATGGTATCTCCTGGTCATTTAGTTTAACAAGTTCTCATTTTAATTTCCATCTCAAATAAAATTGTATTACGTGATACCATGGTTCCAGAAACTGCTGAAATGGGATGGTGTCACAAGTGCCGTACTGTTCGAGTGTGAAACCAGTACCATTACACATGCCACAACATCAAAATAGTCGTACCAATACATATCGGCCTGTACTAGTCCATAGCCAAGCATGCATGTGGTACCGTACCAGCCATATCAGGCAGCACCCATGACTTTTCATTTTTTTGGAATATGTTAGTTTTAGCATATACCATCGATATCAGCACTGCACCAATACGGTACCATTCCAATGAGAAAGTGGTACGAGTTCAGTATCAGTATTTAAAACCCTGAATAATACATACACTCTTTTCATTTGATTGATCCTTGAGGCACAGTCTCTAGAGCTATCACAACTAACATTTGGCTCATGCAATACATGTGAGAGAATGTGAGCATGGTTGTAGCTTGCCATAGGCTGGAAATTTCAGAAAAAAATACCAAAGGAGGATACTCATGTATGAGAAGGTTGAGATGTGGACGGAAAACATTTTTTATGTAAAAAGATTTTGGCATGCCAAACACCATAAATAGCCAGACTCATACCTCTCTAGTTATATGACAATTTGTACTGCCTGCAGGTGGCATTCTCATTAACCAAATAATGAGGAAAAGGAAAACATTCATCCAAGATTATAACAGCATTTCTCCAAGGCCTATGCAGCAATCCTCTCCACATGCTTAGGTGCGACATTAAATTAGATGATAGGATAAAAGTCAAGAAGGTATTAAAGGAAGTTCTTGAAAGATACATGTAGGAGCATATCAGTTGGTCAAAGTTGACTTTGCTGTCTTTGCTGTAAACAGCTTTGTTCAAACAAAGACACATTTAGCAGCAAATATTTCTTTGATGTGGAAATCAATTAATAGACTGATTTAGGCATAAACACACCTGTCTTCCAAATTATAATAGCATACACTATTTGCATCTGATAAGTTAATGAGCCTCTCAAATTGCTTATCTATCAATCATGCTAATTCCAAAAGTCATGTGGAATATCTGTAATCCACATCAACAACAGCAACAACAATAAAGCCTTAATCCCAAACTAGTTGGAGTCGGCTACATAAATTCTTTTTCTCCATTCAGCTCGATTTTGAGTCATAAAAACTGTAATTTAGATCACAATAATAATAATTGTAATATATATATGAACATCTTATATACCCATATTACTTGTTGAATCTAATAGGTGTCGATTATTTATCAGGAATTAGCAAGAAATAAATCCAAGGACAAACAGACCTTCAAGGAGGAATGGCAGCTGGCCAGAACATCAAAGATTGCATCAAGTCCTCCAAGCTCTCTCAATCGCTCCTTAAAATTTCCTCCAACCCTTCTCACCATATCAGATGTGTCTAAAAGAATGCATGCAAGTAGGAAAATTTAAAACATCAACTAACAGTCAAAAGTAATTTAAACCTATGTTGAAACAATATCTGAAATATATACAAGGAATGATAGATCAGCGGAATCATATCATGATGTGCATGTGATAACAAAAGGCTAACAGCAGGATAAACTGTGCATTTGTATAGTTTAGCCTATCAGCTGAAATTTATATATCAACGAAGAGCAAGATGAATTCATAGATATCTAACAACTTCTCATGAGCAATACTGCAGATATAGTTGAGGCATAAGACTGAAATACCATCAAGGCAACAGGGATCTATTTGTAAGTAGTAATAATAGATAGCCTTCTTTTAGTGTTAGCCCAATAGTTTACTTCATGGTCAATCAGTACAGATAAATCTGCAAAACTACTGAATCTTCAAATAATGGCTATGCAGGTAGAGTTTAAGCATTCTACTGGTCCTTTTCAGCAAGTAACCAAGCAAATAAACCTAACTGAATTCAATGCAGTTGCGCATACAGCATGATCAAACAATTCATAACACTGTACAAGCAGAATTTCCATGATAGCAAATAATATCTCTGACCTTGAAAACCTGAGATTTGATATACCTTCAAATGATTCAATGAAATTGTTCATTATGTATGACTAAACAATTCATAACAGTGCATTAGCAAAATCTCCAAGATGGCAGATCATTGACCTTGAAAATCTAGGATTTGCCCTACCTTCAAAAGACACAGTAGATAAGCATGCTTTCTCCATAGTCAATAAAGCTATCCACTTCGAACTCAACTCTGGCCTCTCTATTCCTTCATCATCCCCATTACGTGATTTTATCTCTTTGCAACTCAAAAGAATCTCCTGAACTTTTGACATGATTGCTTTAGAGCTAGAACCTGTTCCCTTATTTGCACCACTCAGTATGTGAGGTTTACGAATCCCAAGAATCTTAGAGCCAATGGTTGTTGCCTTGTCCTCCATAGTGCCATCCACAGGTGGATTCAATAAGTTAAGAAGAAAGTGAATACAAGATGGTGAATCCAGCAAATGGTCATCCTGAACCTGAAAAAAGTTTCAGAAGAGAAGTACATCAAGGAGCATAAAAAGGAACAATAAGCAAAATGCTCTTAGCTAAATAATTGTGGTGACTCATCAAGAACATAGGAGAGAAAGTGAATCATAAGAACTATACCCACTCAATTCACAGTATCGTGAACCATATTTTTTTACACATGCAGTTTCAAACCTATCATATGTGAAAATAGAAACAAGAGGAGCTGTAATCATGGATGTCATCATCTGAGTGTAACATAGCTTCCAGAAGAAAGTCTGAAACAGATACATTATCTCAGAAAATATCCCAACACAGGTTCAACTTCAAAGATCACAAAGCTTTTCAAAGGGTGCATATTACTGGACTTGTGGATAAAATAGAAAGATAACTTGTACCAGCAGAAACTGATTAATGACAATTTCAGATTGATTTCATTGTAAATATTTTCTAACCAGTTGGTGTTAGTTTGCACCATTATTGGATAAAGGACATTGCATGTCCCAAACTTATCACCAGAGCAAGTTTTTAGCTTGAGGTGGATTGATTCAGATAGTTTAAAAAAGATATAATTTGTAAATCTGATGTCCAACCCTATTATAGCCAAGGAGGACA
This sequence comes from Metroxylon sagu, assembly GCA_017589505.3. Lineage (NCBI taxonomy): Eukaryota > Viridiplantae > Streptophyta > Magnoliopsida > Arecales > Arecaceae > Metroxylon > Metroxylon sagu. The sequence continues at coordinate 1,071,592 of JACVBY030000612.1, read as the reverse complement.
ATTAAGACAATCCTGACTAGTGGTTCCAAGGGTAAAACACCAAGTCAAAACAGTATGAATCCAACCAGATCCCTTTTGCAGTGTAGTGTCCAATCCAGTTTTTGAAAATTGCTTCAAAGATTTTATATGAAGAATCCCAAATTGATTGCAGCAAAAAAGAAAAGAAAATGTCACCTTAAGTACAAGTTAGATTAACAATTGCACATCCTTCTCTTACACTCCTCTATCTCCTGTTCCTGTGTTTGGTCATGTTAGTTTTTTCATGCTATATGATCTATTATCAGCAAGATATTCTTTATTTTCTCTTAAAATTTTCAATTTCAACAGAAGGTTTTATGTTTGTGAAATGTTTCAGTCATCTGGTCAGCTGTGCAGATGAGATTCTGCTCCTGAAGTTTAAAAAAAAAATAACCAATTTCTCCATGTGGTTAGATGTCGCAAATTCCTTTTCCTTTTTACTAGCTGCTACCTCTGTTTCCAATTGCTGAATCATAAAAGATGGAGTGGCCATGGGTTAGTTAAAAACAAATGTAAATGAAGGATTATGAATTAATGGAATCAGAGTGGCTTTTTCTTATATGTTTGTTTGGATTCTAAATCTCCTACCATCCTTGAACAAACAATTTGCCCTTTCACTCAGACTTTTAGATCTCGTGGGACGGGGCCATTCTAACCTTTCTATGGCATGGGACACACCACCATCACAACCCATCTTGATATTTGGGACAAGAGATATCTCAAGTGAGATAATGGGACAATAGTAAGACAGCCTAATCCCGATATTTAAGATGACAACCCATCTCGGTGTCCCACAAGACATCTAGTGGAAATTTGAAACCATGCTTCCACTCCCTTTCATTAAATGTTCTTATTGAAATTTCATAATACTTATAAATAAACTAAGGTAAAAATATAAGCAGAATAAAGCTAGGATTCATAAGCATTCCACCAATTAACATCTTCAAGATAGCCTATCCGATCAGATTGGATACAACATCTATTTAATCATTAAAACTGGAGCCCTGAGGGATTGAGACATATGAATAGCAACTATTATGAACAAAAGCAATTTAGAGACTAGCCCTATTATCTTTATAAAATCTATTTGTAGAATAAGGAAGGATTTTACAAATATTAGGACGAAAATATAAAAAAATCCGAGAGTTAACTTTATAGTGGTGCACAATCCATAGCCAAAGTAAATCAACTAAATCATTCTGCCATAATCTATGAGGAACTTACATCACTCGCCAATACGTAGAATAGAGCAGCAGCAGCAACAGTGCTAGGAGAATCATCAAAGTTGAGGCACAAAATTGCATCAACTATTCTCTTGGCCATCCTGGAAAATATTTGAGAGGTTTAACATATGAGTAAAGCAAGCAGGACTATACACATGCTTAATGTAAACATGCAAATATACAAACATTATATATACACACACATATATAGAATGGACTATTCTCCCCTTCATAGAAGAGGGTATCTACTCCTTTCCACTCCAAAATCAATAATAGAAAATCTAAATTCCAGTTTTGCACCATTGATCATGATCCATATCACTAAAAATGCTTAGAAACAAAAAAAAAAAAAAAAAATCACGTGCTTTGGTAATCTCTAACAATGCATCAAGTAGATGTAAAAGTGAATGGTTAAAATGATATGAAGCAATGTTTTGCTATGATTTAAAAGCTAAAATTTATGATTCTTAATCTATACATATTCAATGTGTGAATCATAATCAATAAAATGTATCCCCAATTAAATGTTTTATCATGTATTTTGGCACACTAGCACAATAAAAACGGTTTATTTTTGTGTCCTCATGATGCATAAGTTAGAGACTAACAAAATATATCACTTTTGGTTTCTAGGAATTTTTAAAGGTTAACCATAATCTATGGTGTGAATCTTTGATTGGATGTCTCATCATTGATTCTGGAGTCCAAAAGCCTGAATCCATCTCCTCTTGAGACAAGTCTCTCTCTCTCTCTCTCTCTCTCTCTCTCTCTCTCTCTCTCTCTCTATGTGTGTGTAACATGGCCATCACTAAATGTATTGAATGGCATGGCAACATGTTTTCCACTTTCCTCTATATATGAGATTTTTTTTTTAAGATATTTAGATCCATTGCTACCAGAAATAATAGCAATGCTAAACATAACACAGTATTATAGCAAGCTGAATGTAGTCTAAGAATCCACAATGCTAATGCTGAGAAATATATTGGTCAAATGAACACATTGGAGGAAAAAAAAATCAGGGTCTCTACTGGATTTTAAAATAGATATTATTGGACTTACATGAAACGCCAAGACATTCAGAAATGATTTGACAAACTCCATAGAAATGGCATTGAACATTAAAAACAAAAAATAAACAGTGGAATTTTGAATCATTATAACAAAAAGAAATAGTTTTTAAGAGATAAATTGGTTCAACATGGTAAGTACTCACAATGCTAAAGAGAAAAGAGAAGAGTACAGGCTGGGTTCAGGAGCAGCAAGAATATGATAAACTGAAACCAGGAGAGACGGAGTGATGCAGTATAGGGGAAAGGAACTACCTAGAAGCATCTCTGTGGAGACTGCAATTACCAAGTCAGAGAGGGTAGAATCACCATATTCTGTTTCCAAGCGAAAAAGGCTAGGGTTTTTAAGCCACTTGAAGGGTCCAAAGACTAGATGGTAGATACAAGAAGTACTTTATCTACAAGGAGTACCAGTAGAAAAAATCGTAAGGGAGAAGCAAGGAACACTCAAGAAGCACCTAAGATTGACCGAATAGAACTGAAAATATGTTCATTGGAAATCATGGAAAGTGCATCACAGAAATTCAAAGAATGTGGATGGTTTGCGTGTTGAATGTATGGCTTTTAAAGCTGTCATCTTCAAAGCTTCAATAAAGTTGGAAATGAAACTGAAATGGATGCCCTCAGATTCAAAGATCACAGAATGTAAGATGAATGATTTCCAAAAGAGTTTCAGCCTGGTTAAGGGAACTATGTTTGTGAAATGGAATTTTAAACATCATATTTGGACTGCATCAAAGGGTCTTGATCTTCAGCATTTAAAGATAACCAACCTTAGCCTTCTAGTTCAACATTTTGGCAGCCTTAAAGATGATGATCTATGCGTTGATTATGGATGAGAAAAAGTTCATAGAAAGGCATCAGTTTAACCCATATGTCTAATTTTAAATTCCTAGTCTTCTTTAGTAGGAAGTTATCATCATTACTTTCCAAGAGCTTGTAGAGAGGTGGATGAGTTCAGTAATTTAAATTAACTGAGCGATCCCCAACTTGATGGTATGACTAGATAACTCAGTTGAAAGCTAGTCTCAAAAAAAGGACTGAAAAAATTTATATAGAATTAATCATTTTATATCATTGCCCATGCAACTGAATGGCATATAGAAGCATGACAGTAACAATAAGTTGAATCTTCTGAGTTCAATATGGAACTGGTAAGTACATTTTAAGTTTTTAAAGATCAAAAAGTAAATCCTTATGGAAGTGAGCATTTGGCATAGTTTGGTGAGATCCAAATCACTGCAATGAGATTGTAAGTTTGTGACCCTCTAAATAAGGGAAGCCCGTTGACCACCAAAACATACATCGTCCACAAGTTCAAATTCAGCATCAAACTAAGGTCTCAAATCAAACTGATACAAAACTAGGATTGAGTAATGATTACAAAAATAGGACTAGATAATGACTAATGACCATAGTATTATTTGTGAATCCTGTAGCTGACCCTTGGAAACAAGGCTTCGAGCAAGAATGGCCGAATTGTCCTGAACCAGACTGTTCAAAGCCAATCGTATCAAACTGGTCCAAAATTAGTATAGTTTGATACAGAAGCCAAACCATCTTGTACCATCTCGAACCATCTTTAACCGTCTCATATCAATTCTAAACTGTACCAAACCATCCAATTCAGCTTAACACGGAATGATTCATGGGTTAGAACCTCCTAATCTACCTAACAAGTACACCATTGTCTCAGCATGTTCTGTACTGAATTGTACTGATTTGATACCAATTCTCGTTATAGCGAACCTTGGCTTCAAGAACAAACAATACCAACAACAAGGAAACCTCAGAAATAAGGCAAAAAAAAAAAAAAAAACACGAGACATGGTATGGTCAAATCAGTTCATGGGTTCTCTACTCCTAGTGGTGGTCATCTTTAACCAAGAAGACAGAACAATTCCATGGCAAGCGCAAAAATTTATAGTTTTCTTGATGAAAACCATTGCACTGTTTCCTGTAAAGCAGGTGCTTTTGTTGTACTCTCAGTTCCTTCCTCCTTTAGATATTCTCTTTGTTAAGTTCTCTTGGTGAGATCTTACTCTTTGTTAAGTTCTCTCGGTGAGATCTTATTTACCAAGAACTTGGAATAAGACATGAATTTCAGTGCCAATCATGAAAGGTTTGTTGGTAAGAAAACGTGACAAGAAGCCATGAATTTGAAGAATCTCTTGCCAAGAGCGAAAGAAGGAAGAAAGAACCAACTAGGCATAAAAAAGGCTTCCCGTTTACTCACCCTTGAGCCCGAAGAAGCCGGCGCTGCTGCGCCGTCCCGCATATCGACAGCAACGACAGCAGGCTTGCCCGCCGGATCCGCGCCGGCTGCCCCGGCCGCAGCCCGTCAAGCGCAAAATTCACCTCATCCATATGCTCCATCATCTCCCCGAACTCCTGCGCCTCCATCAACGTCGCCGTCGCCGTCGCCGCCGCCGCCCCCGCCAACCTTGTCGGAGGATTATTGACCTCCCGCTTCGAATTCCTCTGCCTCTTGACGGGCTTTCGGGGCCCATCGGAGGAGTCGCCAAGGAGGAGTAGGGAAAGGTCGTCGGGTTCGGGGCGAATCGGGGCGGGGCAGGGGTCGGCGGGATCGAGGGACCAAGAGGAGGAGTCCTGGGAGGAGAAGGCGGCGAGGGCGTGGCGGTCCTGGGGTCCGTCATGGGAGGGGGGAAGGTCGAGGAATTCGGCGTCCTCCGCCGCTCCCCCACCACCACCGCCGGGGGAGGAGTCGCCGTCGAGGAGGACGGGGTCGGAGAAGCTCCGGCCGACGCCGCAGCGGGCCCTCCGGGCGTATGTCCGTACGATCATCTCGCCGCCGGATCTCTCATTCGTCGACGCAAAGGAAAGAAGAGAGGAGGAGGAGGAGGAGGAGCGGGAGGTTGGGAATGGGAAGAGCAGTTGGAAGAGAGGGAGAGGTGGTGGGAGGTGGAGCTCCGAGGCCGTGGACGAAGGCAGAGGAATGGAGTTGGCGACGGATTTCGGGGGAATTCGAAATACGGGGTTTGTCCGTGGTACCCTCGGTAGATTTTCTCCGGGTCTAGTTGCGGTCACCGCCCGGTGAAAGGCGTTGGATGTCGAGGTTGCATGGCTGACCGCTGGGCTTAGGTGGATCAAGAGTCTCAGATTTGGTGCTGCCTTGGGTTGCCATAGTGCGATCAGAAATTACGGTTGCCTTGTCACTAAAGACAACCCCTATTATTTTATAAAGAATGTTGAATCTCGTCCATCAACGTGTAACAAAAGGCAAGATGCATTATATCATAATATATTTTATGATTTGAAAAAAAAGAATCGTCAAACTCCTATATTTTTAATTTAAATCAAATATTATTTTTATAATTTTTTTCATCATGCACTTTTCTTAAATTTATTAAAATCAATAAATCAGTTTCATTAGAATATAATTATAATGATACTTATTCAAAATTATAGTATCAAATAATATCAATTAACAAGAGCAATGGCAGATGAATCCTTTCTTTTTGTCTAAGTTTTAAACTATAAAATTTATTTACATTTATTTCTATATGACATTTAAACTTACTTTCAATCTCAACCAATCATATATCAAATCATATATTATTGCATAAGTAAAAATAATTTCAAACATAATTACCTTTCTTAATGAACTCCTTTTATAACTCCTAACAAACCAACCATCACAAATATAAAAGAATATCATCAATCTTTGAGATAATCCAATGACCAATTAATTAAACTCACACATGATGAACATAATATCTCATTTCAAGATGTATCATAGTGAGAGCAAGATCCAATAAGTTTGTATGCTCTTACTTCTTTATTAACTGTTACAAAATTATAAATGAAGAAATGATCATATTTGGAACATAAACATGTAGAATATAAAAAATCAAACCCTAAATGTGTATATGATGATTCAAATCTTCACGACCATTACCACTACTTAAAAGTACTGACTCATCAATCTTGATCAAATTCTCATCATCTAGTCGTTTTCAAGTCCTAATTGATTTAACCCCTAGCTATGCCTTCTTTTTTTTTAAGCTGAGTCGAAATTACCTTCACTCTCCTCGACTAGCTAGCTTTTTCATAAGCAGGGTAACTAAAACTCCCATCGTAGCAAAACTATATACTTTAAATATTGCTAAAAAATTCATTAAGATGATTATAACCAAGGAATATCACCTTTATGACTCCAACCTCAGAGTTAAAGGTAGAATAAGCAATTGCGCCTCCTGGTACTCACCCACAAACTCTATATGCCGAATATTTCAAACATTTAGAACTGGAATATGAAAACTATGAAAGCTAAAGCTAAAAAGATTCTCTCTTAGCCAAAGACAGAAAAATATCCACTATTTAAGTTTATAAAGCAATCATTAGAGTAAGTAAAAGCTTTTACCTTATTATCATCCATTTCTTTATACAAATTATTACGATCATAATAAGACCACATGTTATGTTTAATCATGAGCAATAATTAGATGTATAAAATTAAGATTTTTTTCTTCATCAAATAAACTAATATATCTAAATTTACAATGTAAATATAATTATTAATTTAATATATGACTCCCTATATTAATAAGCATTTTCTTACCATCTAACCTTAACTCAGCTCGGAAGCATGATATTCTAATGGTCATTAGTATTGTATTCTAATGGAATTGATGTGTTATATATTTTAATGAATTTAGGGGAGATGAGTGATAAAAAAAATTGTAGAGGTTGTGTTCGATTTAAGTTAAAAATATAGGGATCTTGATGATTTTTTTTGTTGTAATTTTATATACTTTATTATTACTATTATTGTTAAAACCCAAATTGGATCGACTAATTGAACCGATCAAATCGTTGATCAAACTTTTTTCTGATCTAGATGAAACCAAAGATTCGAATTAGAAGTGGCAATTCAAATACTGAATTTAGTAAATCTAGCAAATAAATTGTTGATTTAATGAGATCAATATATTCAATATCAAAATAATGATATACAACTCATACATATTTTATATGCATATCTAAAATCAAGACCCAGCTTGTCTAAAGTTCTCCATTTAAGCATTTACTATATGGATATTGGTATTAATATATCTGATCAGAATAGTTTATTGCTTAATATACAATATATATAAATGATGTTGTTATTAATTTTCTTGTCCATTATTAACATTCATTACACAATGTGCAATAAAAAAAATTAATAGTTTCTAATTTGTTATATTGTTATATTGCATTTCAAGAATAATTTATAAGGAAAAAAATCATATCACGTGCATCACACGGGCTAATAATAATGACACATGCATTAATAAAAAGAGTTTTTGTAGGAAGACTTAACATATGTGGAGTTCTCCTTTTATTGTATAGATGTTGACATCAATGACTTTCAGATTAATGATAGGAGTTTCCGTTTAGCAATTATTAAAGTTTATTTCTTAATGTATGACAAAAATTTAGTATATTTTTAAATTTATCACATGAGTTATATTTTAGTATATTTTTTAAAATTAGCCTCATATTGTTGCTTTCAAAAGAAGAAAGAAAAAAAAAATTATAATGCATAATATATTATGAGAAACAGTGTTGTCTATGTCTTGCATAAGCAATTTTTATCAACATATATATAAGTTTAATAATAGTTACTTTAAAATTCTTGATAGATATTAAAATCAATATATCAAGTATAAAAAGCATTCTTTACTGAAGAAATTAAGAAATTTGGTATCTAGGTCATCAAATTGAATTGAATATGAAATTTTATAAATATATAAAACTAAATGAATTGACTTTTTTTATCCATTTTGCTTTGTTAAAGAAATACACAAATAAATGAAAAAAGATACTATACTATCCTGTAAAAGAGATAAATTGGTTATCTAAAGCGGATTTCTTTTGCATGCATTATAAATAAACTGATAATTTTAACTAATTATCTATGAAAAATTATCTCTATGCTTCTTTAATTTGTTTGATTCTTATTTGTTGGAGACCCTAGTCCTTTTCTTTTCATGACTCTCTTGTCTTTTTTAATAGCATGATCTTATAATTTCTAGACATATATTTGAATACTTATTGCCATTAAATTTTTTCTCAGATTTTTGTATTGAGTAATAATGATAAAAGAATTTGAGATTTATCATTAATATTTAGTTGTGCTTGTTTAGTAAAAAATATATTCGTTATGACTATGCAACTTATCTCTATTTATTCTATTGATCAAACTACTGATATTTTTACCAAATCACATCAATTGGGCAATTTCTTGATCTCGTTTTCAAACTTAAGCTAGTTTCACTTGAACCATCTTGAGTTTGAGGGGGAATATTAACATACATATTATTGTTACGATGTTTAATTGATTTGATCCTAGCCTTGATTCTAGCTAGGACAACCAATCTTAATTGCTTTGCCTTGGTTGTAAATTGACTATATAAAACCCATTATACATGTAATGAAAACATATAGTAAAATTACACAATTCAATCAATTTCTCTTTCCTCTCTTTTCTATGGCATTTCTCTCTCCTTTCTTTTCTATGGCTATTGTTATCACATTATAATGAATTCAATGTTTTGATGAAAAGAAATTTAGTTAAAGTGATGGACAATAGCACTTATTACTTCATAAATTTTTGTTTAGGAACATTATATGAATATAGATCATTGAAGACCATATCATATGTTATGCATACGAAAGAGACTAAAATCCTATAATCAATAACATAAAATAATGTGGTATATTGAAAGAGATATCTAATAGTTGATTGTCATCCTATTAGTTAATTAATAATGTAAATAATAGTATTATATGCATGATATTATTTTATGACATTTTAGTTGATGAGGATGTCTCTCACTATTTCATATAACTTAACAAGTTATGCATATATAATAAAAAAACTTTAAAGAATTCAAGTAATGTATATGTAGTGATCTCATAAGTTAATAGAGACGTTCTCACTACCCAACATGGCTTAGATGGTTTTTAGATGATATACCATCAAAATTTGCATAAAATATAAACTTTACTTCTAGATACTATGTAAAATATTTATATTTTTTTCTACCATCCAATGGTTATGCAATTTCATCTACTGTTTGATATAGTTTTTCTCTCTTTCTATATATATAGAGAGAGAGAGTTTGACTTGATTACACTTGCACGTAGCCACTCGCATGTAACTAAACTTCAAATTCAGTCACCCTTTATACCATTGGATTTACATGGATTTCGAAGCCACTTCATCTTTTTTACTTTTGAGATATATGATCCGTGTAGATCTAAAGATAGAAAGGATGATAGAATTTGGGATTGGTTACATGCAAGTACAACTAAGTTCAGCTTTCTCTCTCTCTATATATATATATAATGCTTAGACATTAAAGAAATATCCTTAAGTTACCTACAAGCTATACTATCTAAATTTAGGGGTAGTGCTGATTTTTCAACTATTTTCATAGAAGAGGGGAGATGATACCAACTTATATCAACATTTTATTTGAATAGAAATAGGGATAATTATAATTTAAACCTTATAATTTGACATAAGTTGCAATTTAAATCCTAAACTTAATAAAATATCAAACTCTAAACTTCATAACATATGTCATAATAAACCCTCCATCTACATCTATCAATAATGGTTCAACTGGAAACACATGAAGCTATTATATGAGGCATATGGCATTCATCTCAATGTTAAAATATGACTGTATTGTGTTTTAATGGAGCAACTATATATCTAATACGTCCTCAACTGGCTCCACTTCTTTAATCCTAATAAGCACCACTTCATCTCTCACATTCTTGCCATCTTTAACGTAGGTTGGACGTATTTTAGGAAAAGAAATTCAAGAAAGGTAAAATTCCGATGGCTAAAATAAGTACTTTGGATTAACCCAAACCCACAATCTGTATTCGTGTTGTTTGATCTAAAATCTCTAAACTTTAAAAGTAGCTTACTACAACCGGTGTTTTGATGCTCAAATAGATAATATGTCCCATATATAACAACCCCATATGTTTCCAGTTACGTCGCTACCAATAGAGGTAGACAAAGGTTTTATTATAGCATACATTATGAACTATAAATTTTTTTTAATATTTTGTTAAATTTAAAATTTAAATTACAACTTACCTCAAATCATGGTATCTAAATTGCAATAACCATGTAGAAATATTATTTTTATAAAAAAAATGCAAATCATATAAAATAATTTATAAATGTAGATTATTCAATCCTTAAAAACATATGTGAAATACAAAACAAACAACTCCATCTAAAAGCTACAAAATAAAATACTAAATAAAGCATTCTTTAATTTTTTCTCTCTTTATGTATGTGTTTAAATGCATCAGATACTTTTCATCTTTAAAAATAGCTTTATTGTTGTTATTATAATATAATTTTTATAGATATAGTAATTTTGTAATAGGATCCATACCAAATTACAATCATTCCATTAATGTCTAACTAATGACAATAAAAGAACTTGAATCCTCCCCCAACGATGCAACTGATTTGCATGTTAATTGTCATATTTTTCATAATAGGATACCATAAAAAAGTTTATGATCAAAGATAACTCAAAAAATATTTGCTTAATAGGATATAGCTATTACTTTTAAAATTATCTATCATCATAATGATGATGCTATGGACAAAATAATATAATTAAAAAAAAGAGCCAGTCGAACATGTCAAAAAGCAAACCAAGCTGTCTCCTTAAATTGATATCACTAAAAGAAAATAGATAATAATAAAAAACCCCATCATGCTCTTCTTAGTCCAATTTTGCTTTCCCCTTGTCTAACTTCTATGGTATCATGGCCCACCAAAATGCTATGTCCAATCCAATCATGCAAGGCTCTCAATCCATGCCAGAGCTCTCATCCTGTTATGGTCACGCCATATGGCCCCATGCATTGCTTCGTACTCTAATCCCCACCTCATTAGTTTGTCGCTTGATTAGGCCCAGCTTAGATTTTTTTTTCCCCTTTTTTGGAAAAATAAAAAGAAATGGGAGGGTGTAGGCCATCCAGATTTCATCAAGGCCACCTGAGATTGTCATTCATAATGATAACCATATATGGTGGGACCACATTCATGTACATGGATGGTCATGACACCCGCATCCCCAACCACCTCCTCCCCCCCCCCCCCCCCCCTCTCTTAACAACGCAGCGCGGGGTTTTCCACGGGGAGAGAGAAGGGTGTTAAATATTTATATCCACACGCTCCGTACCTTTACTAGTTTATTAAGACCATTATTATTATTATTATTATTATATTCGGCAACTTGGAGCGAATTGTTGAGGACTTGTGCCCTATCTCTCCTCTCATCGATCGACGTCCTAGGGTTTCTAAACTTCCCTTCGCTGCCTGGCGCAGGAGCAGCGAGCGCGTGGTGAAGCCACAGGCGCGCCAAAAACCCTAGAATCGCGCCTCTCGGATCCCAGTTTTTCTAAACGGCGGAGGCGTTAAAACCTCTCTCCCTGGGCCTCTTGAATCGAATCCGAGCGATTTGCGACGAATCAAACCCTCCCACCCCCACTCTCGGGAACGGAAGAGGGGAAAACTCTTTTCTTTTTTTCCTCCATTGGATTCCCTAAGAAGAGATCTTTCCCTTCTAAAACCTAGCATCCCGTGGCCTTGATCTATTTGATGGAACCCCTGAACAAGGAACCGGGCCGGGATCTTGTTCCCTTTTGATTCACTGGAGGAGAGATTCGAACTTGGTTTTCCCTTTCTTTCTGGCGTAAAAAAAAGATCCCTTTTCTCGTGGCTTTTGTGGAGGGAAAGAGCATTCTTTTTCTCTAAGATTGAATTTATTCAGAACGTTTAATGAAGAATCAAACCTAGATCTGTTCTTCCAAGAAAGGGTTTCTGGTTTGATCTGAAAAATTTCACCTTGAACATGTTCAAATCGGCTGTTTACCATGGTGATTCCCTAATTGGGGAGGCGGAGATCTTTCCTCAGAACTCGAACCCTGGCGCATGGGTCAGGGAGATCCGGATCTCCCACCTCTCCCCGCCGAGCGAGCGGTGCCCGCCGCTTGCCATCCTCCACACCATTGCCTCCGGCGTCAGCTTCAAAATGGAATCAAAGTCGCCACCGACCGATGAGTCTCCACTGTGTTCCTTGCATGCAGCATGCCTCAGAGAGAATAAGGTATTATTCCCCAAAAAAGAAACAAACAAAAGGAATTTAATGGCACCAGCAGGATGATAAACAGAAAACCGAAATAGTATAAGTGGAATCACTTTGCTAAAATGTCGCACTTATGAACTGACCATTCTGAATTCATGCTTTTGTAGAAGGGAATATGCTGGTGAAATTTACTTTTCATGATTTTCCTTAATCTTGGTTAAAATGGACCTAAGCTGGACTGAAACCTTTTTTTAGTGGTTTCTTGCTACGACTCTAGTGTTGCAAAATTAGAACTGTAACAGATTGAAGCTGCAGTATTTGGTTTTTCTACTAATCTCTGTTTATGAACAGGCTCAGGAACACAATTCTAGAGATGATTGCCTCATGCATCTGTATGTTTATAATTTAAATGTGAAGTAAATTGCAATAGCCAATCATGAACAATTTAACTTGTTGTTAATAAAACTGAAGCAGTATTGTTTGAATCATTTTTCTTGATAGTTAAGATGATCTATTGTTGACTTAAATTAACGGTATTTTTTTATAACAATCAGTACTGTTATCTGTTCTAACAGATATAGATTGTAATCGGCTTATGCAGATCAAATGTCTTAGGCATGTGTCCTATCCTGGGCATGTTGTATTTAAATATAGCATGCTTGTGTCAAGTTCATGAAATAGCTGACATGGGTATGGTTGATAGAATTGGTTATCATGAAGTGATTGGCTTTATGCTTATATCTGTACATGTTCTTTGTTTTGTTCATTTTACTTATTATATTTCTTTCTTGACAATTGACCATAGATGGTGGGTCTTCTTGATGTAAAGGATGACAAGTTTAGGGTTAAGGTAGTGTGGAATTTTATTTGCTACCTTGTTTGTGAAGTTTGTTTTCCTTTAAGCATGTTTGCAAGTGAGGGCTACAGTTAATTTAAGGAAGATAGAAAATCAATAAACATAATAGATATAAAAAAATTTCTTAGGTTGTTATTTATTTCTCCAACAATTATTGGAAAAGTTGCATAGAACCTAGTGTCGGAAGGTTTTGTAGAATGTTTGCGCTGCCTATAATTTATCCTCATTAACAATCCCTTTAAAAAGTTGGTGTTATTTTCTATGAGATTTATGCTGAACTGGTACAAAGCTTGATCTTATATGCCCTGCCAAAGTAAATAGGAGTAAGTGATAGTTTATTTTCTTCTTTTCTCTGACAAATGCTGGCATCTGTTGGGCACTGAAAGTTAGATAAATTTTGGAACAATACTAGATTACAACTGGATGCCTGTGGAAATTTGAGGAGGTACATTTCTCATGGGCCTTAATAAAGCAGGAATTTGTATATAGTTTGCAATGGAAATGGGTGGCTTTTGAAGGATATGGAAACTTTATATGACATGGCTCATACTTTGAATAGGTAAATTAAGTCTTTCCATTGAAATGTATATCTGGAAGTATGATTGTATATTTTTAAAATATAATAGTTTATGATGTTTTGTTCTCTTGGAATTTAAAATGCTTGGACATCTGCGAACTGCTATGCTTGGTAGGAACGTGATATAATCTTTGAATGCAGGAAATTTGCATCTTCCGTTTATAGATAAGCAGAGTGTTTTAAATCTTATAGTTTGAATTGGAAGGGGTTGTATTGGTGCTGTGTGCAATCCAACTTAATGAGATGATGTTGAAATGGAGTTAGGTGTTAGAGGTCAGGACTTTGGAATCTTCTCATTTAGGTCATTCTATATGAAGGGGGAACCTGTTGCACTAGGGAAAAAGAATGTGGGTGTATGGAAGTCCACAACACTTGTGAGAACTCTGGTTCTTGCCTGGAGTAAATTTACCATCCAGATTAGTGATTACAGTGATTGACTTGGATATTAATGTTGACAGTATAAGTTCTCTGCCTCTATGCAGTTCAGGAAGAGATTGCCGCATTTACTTTTGCATTTGTGATTTTAGCATGGACTTTCTGATGTTGTCAAGTTTTTAGGGACAACTTAAATGTACCACCTAGGCATTTGGCAGGGTCCAAATTCAACCATTAAAAAGTTTCAAAGCATATCTCAAAAAACAAATTCTGAATTAGGTCATTTGAATTATTGGTTACCTCTCTTATGGTCTTGGTACCAATGTCAAAGAGTATGCAGTGGTAGAAAATTGATTTCAAGCATATCTTAACTGAGGATTGTAAAAGGTTCGAATCATTTTGAGACTTGCAAAGAGGGCTATTTCTGAAGGGTTATTTAGAAAGTTACATTTCTTTTTAGTAGTGGTTGGTGATCCATGTTTGGTTGTGTATTCTTTTGGTGTTTACTTCCAGCTTAGGTGACTTGAAAATCTTTTTTTTTTTTTTTTTTTGAATTTTACTTTACACACATACATACAATCTTCTCTATGAATAAAATGTTTCTTGTCTTCCTGAAATTTTCAGTCTTTGCACTTCTTTAAAAAGAACTTTTTGCAAAGAGAGAACTAAAGTAGGTCACTTGAGTTCTATAAAAGCTAATTGTTCTTTTGATGGTCATGGTTGATAATGGTTTCTTAATTTTGTGTACCTGTACATTTATGTCTATTTACATGCGTATTGATGGTGCGATGGGTGGGATCTCACTATGAGGATTGTCATCCCTCATTTGGTTTAGAAGAAAATGGAGGCATGTGTGTAGAAGGGGGGGGGGATTGTGTGTGGGGTCCACACACATTTCCTCCTTCCATCGAAAAACAAATACCATTGGAAAGGTGATATTTATTTTCTAGTCCTCTTTCCACCCCTCACTAGAAAATATTTTGGGACCAAAGTATCAAAATTACCTATGAATATTTTTCTTATTTTTCTCTCATGTCCCTCTAATAACTCGTCAGCTTCCCTTTCTTCCACAACCCTTGTGTGTATTTGACTCTCAAACCCTTGTGATGACTACTCATTAGAAATTTAAGTATTCATTTTATGTAATTGGACCACGAATTTTAATTATCTATTTAATGTAATGTGGCAAATGAATTGTTCATAGGGGTGATTGTAGTTTTATGCTGTCCATTAACTTACTACAACTCTCCTTTATCTGGGCTTGGGGCTATGTATAAAAACTTTATACCCAGATGGAGTTGTATGTAATGTAGCAAATGAGTTGTCTGTTTTATATATTTTTGTTTATGCAATCACATTTAAGCAATGAAAGTAGGTCAACAAAATAGCATGGAAATGGACTTCAAATGATCCATTTAATTACCTTATAAAAAACAAAAAAAAGTGACTTGAAATCTTTATTCTAGGGGTATTATAGTCAAACTGGCATTTTTTTATGCAAAATTATCCTCAACCAAATGTAGAAAAATATTTTCAAAGTTATTTTCTTATGCAAATTTTTTGTCAACCAGACATGGTAAAATTTATTTTCCCCTACGAAACTTTTCTTAGGAAAACTTTTCTCCGAAAAATATCGCTTAGAAAAACACCAAACAAGCACTTAAAGTTTTTATGACAGCTCATGTTATGTGATTTCCTTTGACTTTATTTATTTATTTTTTGATATTTTACTTGTTAAATTGTAAAAATAATTCTTTTGAGTGAGAAATTTTGACAAATCATTTTTTTCCTTTTTTTTTTACAGAATGAATAATATGCTTATTTGAATGTGTGTTTTCATCATTACATTCGCTATTGCTTGTTTTTTGAATAATGGAATTTATCTTTGTGTGTCATGTGACTCTTTTATGCTTGCAGACAGCAGTTATTCAATTAGGAGAGGAAGAACTGCACTTGGTGGCCGTGAATTCTAGGAAAAACCTCATGCCCTATGCATGTTTTTGGGGTTTTAATGTTGCATTGGGACTGTATGATTCTTGCCTTGGCATGTTGAACCTAAGGTGCCTCGGGATTGTGTTTGATCTTGATGAAACCCTCATAGTTGCTAATACCATGCGCTCATTTGAGGACAGGATTGATGCTCTTCAAAGGAAAATAAGTAATGAGACAGATCCACAACGTATCACTGGTATGTTGGCTGAGATCAAGCGCTATCAAGATGACAAATCTATCTTGAAGCAGTATGCAGAAAATGACCAAGTGATTGAAAATGGGAAGGTTTTTAAAGTTCAATCTGAGGTTGTACCACCGTTATCTGACAGTCATCAGTTGATAACTCGTCCAATTATAAGGTTACAAGAGAAGAATATTATTCTTACACGTGTTAATCCATCGGTATGTATTTCCATATTTTCCATCTTACTTAATATGCTTGCAAAATTTGGGAATTTTTCCCCTTGATCTTCATTGCATTGGCATGCTGCTTATATTTTGACATTTTCATCCTGAACAAATAGTTCTTATCCATTTGACTGTTTAAAGAGTCAGGAGGAACTACTTTTTGTTGTGTGCAATATTTAATGAAACTAGTTGCTATCTATTTGATTCGAGTGATGTCTATCGAAGTATTCTTTGGATAATGAAAGGCTTGTTTATGGTCGCTGATTGAATAATATGCCACTTCTTTACTTGCGTATGGATATTATGAGAATCTGATTTTTGCCTCAATGAACCAGAGTTTCTTGTAAAAGAAGCTCCTTGCTTGAATATTGTCTAGATCAATATTGTCGCACATATAAACAAAGAGGTCACTTAAATCTTTGTAGATACGGGATACTAGTGTCCTTGTGCGGCTAAGACCTGCATGGGAGGAACTAAGAAGCTACTTGACTGCCAGAGGCCGCAAGCGTTTTGAGGTCTATGTTTGTACGATGGCTGAAAGAGATTATGCTTTGGAAATGTGGAGGCTTCTTGACCCAGATTCAAACTTGATCAGTTCTACGCAACTTCTCGACAGGATAGTGTGTGTCAAATCAGGTATGTCATGCATAGATCTTGCTGTTGTATATTGCATGATTTTGTTCACTAGTAAACATTGTCATTTATATCCTTGGCATATTTTCCTTGATAGAAGCCAAACAAGAAATCTGCTGAGTGACCCTTCACATTTTTTAGAACTCTTATGTTTTTCTAGTTTTATATTCATCTCTTATTGTGGCCTGTAGCATATTGATTTTCGTAATTTTGTACCAATGTGTGGCTGATAGGCTCAAGAAAATCACTGCTTAGTGTTTTTCAAGATGGAATTTGCCATCCAAAGATGGCACTAGTGATTGATGATCGAATAAAAGTTTGGGATGAAAAAGACCAACCTCGAGTTCATGTTGTCCCTGCATTTGCTCCATATTATGCTCCTCAGGCAGAGGTACAATTGAATCTGCTTATAATAATCTGTGGTTATGAGACAAACTATGTGATTCTTTATTTCCTGTATCTACTAAAAGGAGCCTTCTTATGACTGATCTTAATAGGCAAATGGCAATGTCCCAGTTTTATGTGTTGCAAGAAATGTTGCATGCAATGTTAGGGGTGGTTTTTTCAAGTAAGAGAATATAATCTCCTGTAATCGTCTTTATTTCTTTTTACCAATGTGTGTCTTGATTACCATGGTGAAATGAGAATAAACTCTAGATTCTTCTGCACATAAAATGCTGATATTTTCTTGACTTAAGGAGTCATGACTTTTGTTGATAGGGAATTTGATGAAGGCTTACTGCCACGAATTAGCGACATTTTCTATGAAGATGAAATGAAAGATTTCCCATCTGCTCCAGACGTGGGAAATTATTTAATTTCGGAGGTAAAATCTGATGGATTTGTGCTTATATAGTTATTCTCTGCAAAATACTTACTCCCTTTCCTTTGGTTCAGGATGAAAATACTACTTCAAATGGAAATAAGGACCAGCTCTGTTTTGATGGCATGACAGATGCTGAGGTTGAAAGGAGATTGAAGGTCTATATTTTTGCAATCTTTCACTTTTTTTCCTTTTGTTTTTCTTCTTTTTGCTGATGTTTTTGGTTAGCCATGGTTAAAGAGAAACTGAATTTAGTAATCAAATGCATCACTACTGAAAAATATCCGTTATGTCTACAGCATCTCACATGTCATTTTGAACTTTGTTTAGGAGGCAAATTGCAATGTCCAAGTTGTTCATCCCATGGTCAATAACTTTGACCCGAGGTCAATGTCTTCTATACAACATGCTATGGCTTCTTCATCTAGTGCACCTCCACAGACAGCCACTCAAGTGATGATGCCTTTGCCTAACAACCAGTGCCCACAGCCCATTGCATCAGGCAGGCCATTAGGTCAACCTGGCCTTCCAGAACCTAGTTTGCAAAGTTCTCCTGCTAGGGAAGAGGGTGAGGTTCCAGAGTCAGAATTAGATCCAGACACAAGAAGAAGACTTCTTATATTACAACATGGTCAGGACACACGAGATCCCACTCCTCCATTTCCTGTGAGAGCCCCTCTCCATGTTACAGTTCCTCCAGTTCAATCACGGGGAAGTTGGTTTCCGTTGGAGGAAGAGAATCCAAGACAACTGAGCAGGGCACCCAAAGAATTTCCTTTAGAACAGGAAACCATACAATTTGATAAAAAACGACCTAACCATCAATCATATTATCGCAGTGGGGAGAATTCTATTTCATCTGATAGGGTTCTTAATGACAATCGGAGATTTCCTATCCAGGTAATTGATTATTTAATATAGGAACTATTATCTGTTTTTTAAAAGGAGCTTATTTCACTGAAGGTTTAATGACTATTAATTGTATAATTCAGCTACATCATGGAGATGATCAGTTGAAACCAAACCATGCAACAGTGAACTATAATTCCTTCCCAGGTATTTTTTTTATCATCTTTGATAAATTGGTAGAGCTGGATTTTTGCAACCTTTGTAGTTCTTCAGGTTTGAATATTGTGTTTGTTACTGTTTGTAAATCAATGTTTCTTCCCTCTCTCCATTCTTTGTTATATTGGAAGCTTAGAAGTGCCAATTGCTCATTCTTAGCTTCTGCTGCTGATTTCCCAAGTGCAATTCCCAACTTTTTATTTTCTTTCATGTTTTCTCATATGTGTGCACATATATGCATTAGCGTATGCATACTAACCACTTGTATCAACCTATATCTTAAATCCTCAAGTTTCATCTGCTAACTATTTTTTTAGTTGATAAATCATTCTTTTTTTTAAAAAAAAATCACAAAATAATACTCATTGATGAAAAATTTGGCAATGCACTGCGTCTTTATATATTTATACCATAAAAAGAACTTATGCATTTTGTTGTTATTTCTCGCAAAATTAGGCATACTGTTTGGTGACCCACTAATATTTTCTTGTTAACTGAAACAAGTCTTTTATTTCTAATATAACCCAAAGCTTGAATTACTGGTGCTATAGTGAAATATTTTACATATATTAGATCTGTATTGAAAAAATACCTTAACAAGGTATCTCTTTTGTTGGCATTTTAGGACTCTTCCAATTTTCTTTGTTCTTTTCGATATGCTCAAACATATGGCAGATGAATTTTTCACAGACATGGTTTGAATATGAACTATGTTTTCTTCATTATTATTTTTAACATTACTTCTAGTAAGGGTTCTAAAAAACATGCCAGTGAATCTTATTATTATATTCCTCTGATTTTTCAATGGCCTTGTAGCTCCAAAGACGAGCCCAAAAATCACACTCATGAAAATCAGAATATTTTTATGTTCATATAGGTTTAATTCAGGTGGATGTAAGATCCTTAAAGAGGATTATATATTTCTGATTAGGATTATATATTTCTGATTTGTGAAAGAGTTTGGTGAAATAGAAAGTTTGCAGATTTACTTGTAGTTTTAATTGAAGCAAGTCTTAGTGATGGACTATTATTTTTAATGTTTTTCCTGATTCTTCTGTATCCTTGCTGGATCCCAATTTAACATAATCAATAACTTCAAATCTGAAGACTTCCAAGTTCCAAGTATGATTTAGAACCCAAAACCCAAAATATTTTTGTAAGTTTATTATAAGGGAAAAAACAAATTCCTAGGATAAACAACTACACCTTTTCTCAAGCAAATCTAGGAAATAATTTTATCCTGCCAAAACAACTTAGGTGGGATGAAATCGCTCTTCAAGAAAAATATATTCAATCAAAGTTTTAAATCCCATGGGATAGGTTTGTTCCGGATTCTCTACGGAAAGGGATGCTCCATTGTTCCCACCTTATGTCCTGATGACTATTCTAGTCAAGTGCCCTGGTAGCTACCCTCTATCTCTCTCCCCTTCTTCTTTCTATCCTTTTTTTTCTTTTCTTCCTTTCTTTTTCTTCTTTCTTCCTTCCTTTCCTTTTTCTTCTTTCTTCTTTCTCTTTTCCTATTTTCTTCTTCTATTTCTTTTTTCTTCTTTTTTCTTTCCATTCTTGTTTATTTACCTCCTTCCTTTCCTTATCTTCTCCCTTTCTTCCTTCCTTTTTTTTTCCCCTCTTCTTTCTTTCCTATCTTCCTTCTTTCCTTCATTGCCTTTCTTTCCTTCTTATCTATCCTCTCCCTCCTTTATTTCTTTCATTTTTCTTCTTCTTTCTTTTCCTTCTCCCTTCTTTCCTTCTTCCGTTTCTTTTTTCCTCTATTTTTTCCTTCATTTCTTCTTCTTCTTCTTTCCTTTCTTTCTTTCTTTCTTTCATCTTTTTATTTCCTTTCTTATTTTTCCCTTTTCTTCCTTTATTTCCTCTTTCTTCTTTTCCTATCCTTGTGTGGATGGGTTTCAGAGTTCTGCACTGGCCTGAGCAATCTCCCATTATGCTAGGACTTAAAACCTTGAATTCTATCGCAAGCGGTAGAAGCCAAATCTTTTAAAAAAACTGAAATAAAAAGTGTTATTTATGCATACATGTATATGCATTTGTATATTTCTGGAACCTAGTTGTTGATACATGTATAAATATGCAAGCATGTTTGATTATGATCCCAATTTACTTAATCATGGCTGCTGCCCTATTTAGATTGATGTGGTGCTCTGAATTAAGACATGACCCATGGGCTGAGGTGCGACTTAAATTTTATGATTATTTTTCATATATTTCTCTTCAAGCTTCTCTCTCTTCATTTTAAAAAAAAAAATTGTTTAATGTGTCGAAAACTAAACCATCCACAACATTCAAGTGAAATAGTTTTTCTGTAGCATTTTACTTTCCACATAATATCATTGTTGATACTCTTAATTTACCATACGGTCTTCTTACTATCAAACTCGTGTGTATGTAACTTACTCTTTTTTCCTTTTTGCCTTTTTTTGGGTTATAGGGAGGTTAGGCCTTATATTTTATTACCTCCAAACAAATGTACAGCCATAGCTATAAGCATTTACAAGATAGGAGAGATCTGCTGGTAGACTAGCATTAAACATTTGACTATCTTGAAGCTCCCCTAGCAGCCAACTGGTCAGCTGATTGTTTCCCTTCCCTAAAAACACGATAAGCTTGAAAATGTTGTAGGCTGTCAGTAAGGGAAAAGACGTCTCACAATGGGGGATTAGTTGCAGTAAAAGACCTTGAACCATTTATCCATGATATCTTACAGCTTGAATCCCCCTCCAGCACAATGTTAGCTGGCTGCAGAAGTTTAACAGCAAAGGTGATGGCCTCTCAGGCAGTTTGCAGTGCAGCTTGCAGAACAGAGCAGGGAAGAATTGGCTTTGAGTCAGCAGAGATGATATCCCAATTATGATCTGTCAAGAGAAAATGAATGATGGCACTGCAGGTTGTGACAGTGGCATTGAAGTTAATCTTAAATGAACCAATGGGAGGGGTTGCCTATTTCACTAGGTGGTCTGTATGGGGACTTGTCAAGCCTGGGGTAGCCCACTGCCTTAGATAAGCAGTGGAGATTTCCTCAGATGTCACCTTAAATTTCAGGGCCATACAAAGAGCTCTGCAAGTGATCTGATGGGCTTCATGATTCTTGCTCTGGGATATTCTTGCAATCCAAATTAACCAACCAGAGTACAGGAAAGCATTACCAGAGATTGTTAGATGCTCATGGATTACTTGTGGCTATATTTTTTTTTCCTGTTTTCATGCTTTGCATAATGGAGGTGGAAATCATTGACCATCATTGAATACACTGCAATTACTTCATGCTTATATACACTAATGGATTTTGATTAGGAATGTTCTAGATTCGGTCCATAATACAACATATTGTTAAATGTGTGAAGTCGGATGATTTCATGAATCTCATATTAATGCATGGAATTGAATAAGCAATTCTAATTTGATTTGCTAGAATTGATGTTTAGTTGTGTCAGTTTTTTCTGTAAGTGGAAGGAAAGTTTGGTCATTCATGTTTTGTGTGTGTGTGGTGGGTGCATGCTCATACAGTATAAATCATACATCAAGATAACTTTTTTGCATTTTGGCATTTGTTGCCATTGATTTTGGAGATTTCATGAAGAAGTTAGAAGAGCATTGATCCAAAAATATGTTTTACTGCTGTAAATTAGTCTCCATGAATTTAAATTTGGAACTGTGAGCCACTGTGACCCTGCTGAAATAATTTCAGTAATGTGCTAGGAGAAAGCCTGGACTGTTAAACTTATAGTTTCTGTGAAAGGAGGTTAAAGAATTAAGAATCATCTAAAGGTGGAATGACATCATCTCAAAATGGAGCAATCCATGAGTAGGAGATCTGGAAAATTTGAGCCTCGAAATAAAGCGTGGGGAAGGGATCTTATGATGCTGAAATAAACCTTTTGCACATGTAGAAATTGGTTTTGATTTGGATAATTATTGATATTTCTTGCAGAATATTTAGGGGCTTTATGTAAGGGACATGACAAGCCTGGGAAAGCTTGTAGGTTGCATATGTAAAGTTTCTTTGCCTCTAAGATGCCAAATGGCAGGTCATTTGCAGGACAACATTAGTGAGGCTAAAGAAGCAATTTATGAGGTAAAGAAGGCAATGTTCTTCTTGTACTTCGGCTTAGATCAGTATTACTTATACTCAAGCTTCCCATTAATTTCTCAATTAGTATGCAATTTATTCTGTATTATTGGGCAAAAGCTAGAAATTCTAGTCTACACAAGATCGATAGGCTTTTTGCGAGCATTAATGACATTTTGCTCCTGCACAACTTGTCACTTACAAAAGCCAAATTCTGGGTGCTTCAGGCAGATCATATGTTGATGTAACAAAACTATAAGCTGAGATGTGTCGATTGTGTCATGTTTTATGGTTGAAACTTGTAACAAATGTGATTGCATACTCTTAAACACATGGCTGCTGCTGGCATGGGGAGTGTTCTCCTCTTAATTCTGTGCAAACTTATTGTCCACTTGTCTCTGAGGACTATGTTTCATTGTGGATGATAATTTAGCCAGCATAATATGTGTTGTCTGATTTTCTATATCATCCGAGTCAATATGAGGTTGTACTAATTTTCAATTGAAACCAATTAGTTGTGCTGTTTCCTAAGTCAACTTTGAACTTTGAAGGTGAGGAGATGCCAACTGGTCGAATTTCTTCCAGCCACAGGGACATCCAATTTGAATCTGGGCTGATCACTGCACAATATGCGGGAACTCCTGCTGGAGTCCTACAGGAGATTGCAATGAAGTGTGGAGCAAAGGTAATTTGAATTTTTAAAGGTTCTTTTCAAGTATGAGATGTTAAGTTGTGTTTAATTATCTTTTATTAATAATGCCTGTTTTAACTGTCTACTCGTAGGTGGAATTTCGAACAGCTTTATGTGGGACTGCAGAATTGCAGTTTTCTATGGAGGTAGTGAAAATATATATAACTTACAGAAGTTTTAGAGGATATCACCAAAATAATTGTGTTCTAAATGCATGGATCAGTTACTATCCTTTTGTCATTTTAGCTACGCCATTACTTGATTGCTGTTTCATTTATGGTGTTCTGATTATGATTTAAGTATGAACCTTAAATTATGCTATCATGACATTACTGTCTCTTAGTATTAATTTATTGCCTCTTGTGTTGTTAAGTAAGATAAATAATGTACCATCAACCAAATTTATTCCTCTAGTTTGGTCCTGGTTCTTGTTTTTGCTCCTTATGTGCTAGAAGTTATTTAATTTTGTAGCCCAGTTATTGTCTCTAAGATGCTTATATCCAATAACTGACAGTGGTCATATTTCTGGAATTTTTTTCCTGCTGCCTCAGTGGCAGTGCTTGGGTTCTTCCCCCTGCTTATGAGTTGTTCGTCATTTACTTCCAATAATTGTTCTAGATCAAGCTTCAAGGTGCAACTTGAGAGTAATTCTATTGAATTTTTTTTAACCCACTATTTTCATTTGAATGATTCAGTGAGAATTAAAATTCTAAACCTATCTGTAGCAACATAGGGCCCTTCTACGAAACCTGTAAGGCTCGTTTTATGCATATCAAGATCTTTGCTATTGATTTCAGGTTTTAGCTTGTGCAATTAAGTGCAACCTCTTAAAAATTCTGCTAGACTTGGAAAGGGTCTAGAGGATGGCGGAAGATGATGGCTTTTGATACAGGAAACTGCTTCCATCTTTCAAGCACAAATGAGCCAAAGTGCCAAACTCAACCCTAATCCTGCAATCTAATGTTGACTTGTTTTATTAAACTAAATCTCACAAACTTGGTTATTGCATATCTTTTGTTATCAATGGAATTTTAGAGGGACTTTTCAAGGTCCATGGTGCATGTTGTGGTTTTTGGGAGGCTTTTAGTTATTACATCTTTATATTTTCGTGAAAAGTGAAGAAAAAATATATTTGGATTTTTTTTTTATTACAACATTTATTACACATTCCTTCTGTTTTTGTATAATAATCACATTCCTGTTTTTGGTAGTCTCATATGCATGTTTATCATTGCTCATTCCAGGTTTGGTTTGTTGGAGAAAAAATAGGGGAAGGGATTGGTAAAACGAGGAAGGAAGCCCAGCAGCAAGCAGCTGAGTTCTCCCTTCGGACTTTGGCCAGTAAGAACATGTTTTGTTTTACAGTTCTTAATCACATGGCAGTAATTATCAATATCATTGTTACATCTTGCAGTTAATATTATATATCATATATTACAAGCGTGGCAGCATTTTCTGTCAGATTATATGCTTGAGTAATAATCTGATATCTCTGATGTTGAGGTTTAACTATTTAGACTTTTTGTTGCTTGATTTTCAACATAAAAAAGCAAGTGCTTTTCTATTTTCTGTGCTTCTGCTTGCTGATTCATATAAATTTGCTTATATGATGGAAAAACCAGAATAATTTAGATCCCTCCACATGAAATTTGTTATTTTATTTTATTTTTCTGGGGTGGTAAGAGTACTCATTATCAGATTTTGGCAATTGAGTGCTGACAAATGCAGCTACAATCTTCAGCTTTTTAAAACTATCTATCCCCATCACTATTCTTTGAGGATACTTGGTGATGCTTGTGGAGACAGGAAGTTTATTATTTTGTATTTTTTGTACATTGTTCCAGACAAGTTGAGAAGACAGTAACTTCATGTGGATGTACACCTAGGAACTCCTTGAATATCATCATTTATTAATATATGATTGGTTGTTAGTAAGATACATTCTTGTTGTTTAAGAATTCTCTATGCAATGCTGATCAATGCTCTTTTTGATTGCAGATAAATATTTGTCAAATGCTACATCTGACCGTAATACTCTGCACGGAGAAATTCTTAAGCCCTCTCATATCAAAGAAAATGGTTTTATTAGTGATTCAAACTCTTTTGGATATCCAGCATATACCAGGGATGACCTTTTGCCGGTAGCAAGCACTTCAGAGGAGTCCCGTTTTCTGGACCAGAGACTAGAGGGTTCTAAAAAAACAATGCCTTCTGTCGCTGCCCTCAAAGAACTTGTAAGATACCACCTTTTCTTCTACAGGGTCCTTGGAAGTATATTTTAATGCATATAGAAACATATTGAGATATGCTGGTTCTACCATTCAGTGTACCATCGAAGGATTTAGCCTAGTTTTTCAAGCTCAGCCTTCACCTTCAACTGATTCAGTCGGTAAAGGGGAAGTATATGCACAGGTAATTATGATGCTCATTTTTCCAATAATCATTTTTTCTTTTAAGATTTATGTCTCTTATAGTGCATGATGCTTCTTGAGTTCTGTGAACAAAATAATTGCCAATTTTAGTTGTAGGCCATAGTGATTCTTTAACAACAAAATTAAAAGAAAAATGAATTACGATGTGTAGCATTTTGTTGTTAGATAAACATTTATATACTTATCCGGCAGTTTGGATCTTCTATTTCCCTAGTCAAGTTGCTATCAACAATCAATGATAGGAATGCAAAGAGCCCCTAGATATATTGATCAGTGTTGGTCTGGCACTGGACTTAAAAGTTTCTGAAACCTTCTAGAAATTTTCTTGGGTTCAGTCTATCAATAACTAGATTGTGGTAGATGAAAGTTCTAGTGTGAAATTCTATTCCCTCATTGATTTACAATGTTTTTCATTTTTACAAGATCATCTCTAAAATACAAATTATTCTTCTCAAAGTGTGCTCTTCTTCTTCTACAATCCTAAGGCTTTACCATCCATGCCATATTCTTAATATGTTTTCTGTTTTCTGATTGTCAAACATATTCTTGATAATATATGTATAACTACATACACATGTATATACACATATACGTGAAGTTCATGGATTTGTATGTGTTGTGATCAAGACATTCATTCCTTCATTCATTGTTCGTCCATTTATTGATTAGTTTATTTATTAAATTTTTTTATTGAGGACAAGTGCTCAGATGTGTGCAAACTCATACACAGTGGATATGTAAAATTGTCTGTGTTACTGTTTTTGATCATCATTTCTTTTGGCTTGCCATGAACTGATTTAGGTTGAAGTAGCAGGGCAGATGCTAGGAAAAGGAGTTGGAACAACCTGGGAAGAAGCTAAGCTGCAGGTATGATCCTTTTTTTTTTTTCATTTTTTTAAAACCTTGTCTTTGTAAACCAGGAAATTTTGCATTACTTGAGGAGAGAATATTCTTGAAAGAGTATCATGGAAAGGAATTAAAGAATTAATTAAGATGATGAAAATGATTCAAGCATGCAACCCTTCATAGAAAGAAATGATGAAGGAAATAAATACGTAGCTGGCCTAGATTGTGATCATGCTCACTGACAAGTATTCTTGTCTATAACATTAATATCTCTTCTCAGATACATATGAGAAACATGCATCATTTCTTCCCATCTTGGGGAATTATTGACATCTAATGAATCTATCATTTTAGTGGAACATGCAACTTCACAACTACTAATTTGTACCGAGTTGGCAGAGCTGATAACTCAAGAAAAAAATGATTTAGGGAATAGTCTGTGTTATCATTTAACTTCCTTTCATTGATTGACTAGATCAAATTTGCATAAACTACTGTTTTGAAGTCTCCATATGCTGAAAGAAGAATCTATTAAATAATGGGTGCAAACATACAATGTCATCTGAAGTATTCTTCTCTTATCCACAGGCAGCTGAAGAGGCCCTTGGAACTTTGAAGTCTATGCTCGGTCAATTTGCTCAGAAACGCTCAGGATCTCCAAGGTGGGTTTTATGCGGAAGGTACATGGTTGTGCACTTCACTGATGTCTATCAGAACTGTTTTTGGTCAGAAATTCTAATATTTGGTAATCAGATAATCAGGCAAGAAGATCATTATGAAATTTAGGAAGTTGTGGAAAATACATTTAGAACAAAATCAAGAAATTAAAAAAAGTAAAATGTAAAATGGTGGTAAAGAGATTAGGGTCATTGCCTAGCTGTGATCCTAGAAATCTGGGTTTTTAGGAAACACGAACTAGGGTTAGACCTAAACTTTGGCATTTTTTATTCATGAAGTGATTGCTTTAGGACTCGTACATAACCTTTTGATAGATTTTTCACAAGGTGGCTGCCCCAGGACTCGAACCTGAGTTGTTTCATTTGTTAGTTCAAGCCTTTTACCATTATAATTAAACCAGCTCCACGGCTTAAAGCTCACCTTTATAATTACACCAGCTTCACGACTAAAACCTAAGCTTTGACATTTTTTTTTTTTTTTTTTTGTCACAAAGTGCCTGCCTCAAGACTTGAATCTGCATTGCTGCCCTAACCGAGCTACTCCGGCTTAATTATTTAAATTATCTATATCAAGCCTACTAAGAAAGTACAATCATGGCAGAGCGAACAATAAAAAAGACAATAGGAATGATGATGAGAAATTTTTTCACAAAATGGCATATCATTTATGAATTATTTCAAAAAAAATCAGCAGTAATTTGTTAAGCTGAATATGGAATGGAACATGCAAGGTTCCCTGCTTTGGAAATATCTCAAAAAGCATTTTAATGACAGTAAAACGGGCAAAATTTTCTCTATTACTAATTATATTATGATATTGATTTGAGATTTAGTTTTGAATATACTGACTCAAGTCATATCAGTCTCATTTTTCCCATTCTTTAAATAAAATATTATATTCTCTATATATTTGTAGTTATGCCTGATTACTGGATTACATAAAAGCTATGAATAAAGGTCTAGCTAGCTGTGTCAGACCTTGCCATCTTCATATTGAGCCTTGATCATGCACATGGCACCAAATCTTATAGAATTGATATTCCCAAACATAAAAATCTCCTCAATTCTTTTGTATGGAGCCTCCCTGTCTTGGTGGTGTGCTCCACAGCTAATGCCATTGTGGTGGACACAGCTTCAATGATGGGTATGATGTCTCTCTCCATCTAATTCTCTGTTGACATGCAAAGCTAGTACTTTCATTTGATTTATGGTTATGCAAACTTTTGAAGGAATTGCGCTTGCATTATTTAGTGAAGCCATTGTCAGGGTTGTTTTATTCCACTAACAAGTTGTTGATTGTCAGAAAAGGGATGGTCTTATCGGTTTTCTTCTGTATTTTTTGATTCAATGCATTTGCAGTCTGGTGCATTGGCTTCTGCTTGAAGCCGGTCTTTGTTTTTTAATTATAATTACATATTTTTTCTTTTCCCACTTTTTTTTATTGGTGGCCTGAAGCTGTTGCAATTCTTGATTGCCTGTCTGTCATCTCTTATTTCAGATCAGTGTCAGCAAGTCCAAACAAGCGTTTCAAGCCAGATTTTTCACGGATGCTGCAAAGAATTCCATCATCTGGTAGATATTCTAAGAATGAAACTCCTGTGCCTTGATGACTACCACTACAGTTTTTTCCAGTGAAACATCTGTCTATTCGTCTATAGGTTAGTGGGGAGATGGACCTATCTAGGTCACAGAGGTCATGGCAATTTTGCAAGGAGCATCATCTGTAACCCAAGATAACCTTTTGAAGGCAACCGTTAACACTAGTTCCTGATGCTTCTCGGGTACCTCTTGGGTATTACATGATGCACAATAGGATATATATGATCTCTGGTACATGGTTGTGGGGGTTGTACATATCTTCGCTGATTATAAGCGTCCTTTCTACATCTAACGTTGGGATCACTCTCAATGTGGTTTTTGTGGATGGGGAGAGTAAACACTGTTAACAGTATCATCTTGATGCGACATCTCTGTGATATTTGATGTTGGGAGACCTGAGAACAGAGATCGCAGCTTGGGTACCTTCATAGATTCATGTTTCTAGTACCATAGGCTTAACGCATTGTTGTCTAAGGGTCATTCCTCCAGCATTCTACTCGTGATTACCAGAGAGGGCAGGAAATTAAATGCCTTTTAGCCAGGACAACGGTTGCTTGTAAAGTTGGTGCTTGTAAAGATTAGCTCAACAGTTATTGGTGCTCAGTTAGTGGAATGCTTTTGACTCTGAATCACTGGAATTTCAGGCTGCCAATTTTGTCAGATGGCAGCTGGGAAAAAGCAAATCAACTCTTCACTGTAAATTTTTACTGGTTCCGGCCTTCCAGCCTTAAACTTGTTGTAGAAGTTCACGTTCCAAAGAGTCCCTCTTGCTTGCTAATTTCTTTAATTGGTAGATGGAGTGCAAACTAGTTTTCTTCATCAAATGAAATCAGGTTGGTTTCAAATTAAAATGTGATTCTGAATGCAGGATTGCTCAATTTGTGGTCACCGCAAACTGCACGCAAGGAGGAATCTCTCTTGTTATAAGGTTTTGAGGACAGCTTGTTATTAATGCAAGCGCCCCCTGAGGAATGGCTTAGCTCCTGCTTGCTTCTACTTTCTTTTTACCCCGGGTTTTGTAGGAAAGTTTGGGCAAAAAGGGGCCAAAATCCATATTATAATACGGCCGAAAGAAGAGTCACCTCTCAAGTACTCCAGCAGGTGATAATAATAAACATTGCATCAGATTGGAGTTCTCAAATTGATCTAGTAGTATTACAAGTTCTCCAGGTTGCTGCAAATGTTTCTAAATAGGTTTGAGGTGTCTACTGCTCCAGTAGACGCAAGGAACATAGCGCGGGTAGAGGGAGGCAGCTTGTTTTTCTTCTTTTCCTCCATTTCCTTGCAGTGAAAATTTAGCTCTGGATTGCAAGTTATTCCCTATCTTCTGTCTCTCAATAAAATGGTGTTATGGTCTTGTGTGGCCTTCTTGGCTCTACTTGTGGTGATGAATTTGATGGCTCAATCAATGGTTGATTAGTTGCGTCCTGGAGTTCTAGACCAGATCATCAAATGGGAGTTTAAGATGTGCCGCATGATGAAACATTGGTTTGGAGAGATTGGATTGCATT
Source organism: Metroxylon sagu (assembly GCA_017589505.3). Lineage (NCBI taxonomy): Eukaryota > Viridiplantae > Streptophyta > Magnoliopsida > Arecales > Arecaceae > Metroxylon > Metroxylon sagu. The sequence goes on along the minus strand of JACVBY030000612.1, from coordinate 1,040,579 downwards.
AATGGAAGCCTATAAGATTCCTGAATTGGCATCATGGTGTTCATAGCGTTGATTCATCAATCAGTCAGCTTATCATATGACTTGAAAGCTTTGCAATCATTTGATGATGAAAACTTCTTGATTCAGTGACCATAGTCGGTTGCAAGGCAATTATCAAAGATCGGCAGATTTCAAGACTAAATTTATAGATACGGCTCAAGAGACGGACAAGGTGGGCGACTACATGCAAAGGGGCCAGCCAGCAGGGGCAACCATTCAGATGAGGTTTTTTTGTTAGATCTATCTGCATCACTTTCTCCACCTTTAGCAGAGAACTAGGCATGTGGAAAACCCAATCTGGTCAAGAGGATGATAGGGTTTATGGGGATGGTCTGCAAATTGCTCCGGAGGGGATATGGGTTTATTGTGTTGGATGGTTTATGGGGATGGATTTGAAGGGATTAAATAAAGATGCGATGGGAATGGATTTGTAGGGGAACCACTTAAATGAAATGAGTTTGGAAGGATTAAATAAGGATAAGTGGAGATGTGTAGAATTTTTGAAAATTCATAAGCATCGAGAAGGAGGATGGGATTAGGGGGTCTCCAATCTTTGAACCCATATTTGAAATGTGATCACTTTTTTTGAATAATAATAAGTAAAATTACATAAATTTGAGCCTTTCATTGTACTTTAAATATTAGATTGAGATGTTTAAATTTAAAATTTTTAATATATTTTAAATGTTTATTATTTTATAATAGATTTTAAGCTTTATATAAGATTTTTAAATATATATATATTTTTTAACAATAGAATTGGATTCAAAGTTGATGGCTAATTCTAGTAAAAAAAAAAGGAGTATTGAAGATTCTCTATGAAAAATAAGGAAACGATCGGAAAAATAATTCCTCGTTCAAAGATGGGACCAGGATGAGAGGCAGACACAGAATATATCCTTAGCCTTGCATCCGTTCTGTTACCATCCCTACAGAGGACCTTATCTTTTTCCAATTAAAATGCTTCTTGACTAATCGGCCATAGATTAAAAGTGTAGTGGGTACCGCTGTAGCTTAAAAGGCAGCTTAATGGCCTTTACAAATATGAAAGGAGGCCAGTTTATGTGGTCAAAAGAATCAGCTGGGGGCAAAAAAGTCGAGAGGCCCATCCCAACTGCAAAAGAAAGGCTCTGTATTGCTGGCGTGCCACGTAACAGGACTGGCGCATTCATGCCATTAGCCCACCTTGCTTAGAGTCATCCCTTTTAGACTTGTTATGTGAATTTTTCTATAAAGAATACGTCCCAACGTTCTGTTCCACACATCTACCACTCTCCAGAACTTCATTTTTATTTTTCTTTTCTTTTATTAAATAATATGGAGAAAGAAATCCTAATCTAATCCACAATCCTCTCGAGACATGAATGATCTTTTGACTGCCATGTCTAGTCTGGAATTTCAACCAGTGAGGAAGTTGGGCGCAACAACCATATGATTTATTGAAGTCACCTGTTGAGCTCTTACTTGCAGTAATTCAATGAATTCTCCTGATATTCTTTGATGTTCAGTCTCAGTTTTTTGCAGTAATTCTTTGCCTTTGGGCTCATCCATGCTACAGAGAAGCACATCATTTTAGATATTTCAACTCTCTGATTGTTGGATGGCTCTTGCTTCTTGAATCAATTGAAGGCAGCCTCGTATCATTGTGTTCTGGAAAGGGAGATGCCTGCACTCCTAAATCTCAACAGCAGGATTTTACAAGCAGATTCTACAAACAAATCCACTGCAAACAGCATGACTTGATGAGCAGGATGAGTTAGATGTAATATAAAATAATATGAGATCGAGAGGCATTAAGGTCCAATTAACTTGTTACCGGACCAAAATCTACCTCGGATGGAGTCATTGGTGCTGTAAGAAGTGGCTTCATATTATAGTGGGACTCTACCATCATCTTATGGGTAACTATTTTTTTATAACCACAAACTTTTGCACATCTAGATTTTAACATTCAGATCGACTGTAATACTATTTGTAATGCTTTAAGCTCATCTATTGGCCCAATTACTTTATTACTGAGCTAAATTCATGTAGCCTTCAAAATTCAACTGCAAATTAATTAGTAGTAAGTAAATTTGAGTTATAATTACTTCAAACTTTATTTTTTTAAGAAGTGAGACTTCATCAACTGGGATCACTCACCACTTGAAGCCAATGAATGCAAAGTAAGCAAGGCCTTGTGACCATGAATGTACTTGAATCCTAAAGTGGCAAGAGACCAACCATACCTGTGCAAGTCTTTTGCCGGCTTCATCTTCGGAAACAAAGCCTTTTGTGATGTACTTTTGTAATGAAGGGAAGAGGAGTCTGAACAAGGAGAATGCCAAGCAGCGTCCAAGAGTGGTTACCAGTAGAAAGAGGAGCCCTTAGCTTGTGGAACGAGGCAACGAGGGTGTGAGAGCTCGTAAAGGGAATAGCGTGACAGGATAAGGTGATGGAAACCTACCATATTTTGCCCCGCTTCTCGTTCTATCTTCTGGCCCAAGTTGAATTTGCTCGTATTGGGAGCACTCGTCCTGGCAGCCATGCCTTTCCATGTAGCAACCAAAACTTTTAAATTTGATTCTTGGATAGTCTCTCTCTCTAAAACTTTGAACTTGAGTAGTTATGAGATACCATAACTCAGGACCTTACCCAAAAAATGCGTATCATTTAGACTCTCACACCTTCGTTAAGCTAAGAATCTATGTTCGAATTTATATCCAAATCAAATATAATCACAAACATATAGAGCCTATTTACTGTGTATGCTTGTCTACATGAACCATGAGCTGAGTCTAGTTTAATACCATTTATCATAACCTATAATCTCATCCTAAAAGGGTAATTAAAAAGTATTATTTGGATATCTTAATTCTGCATAAGTATCCAGAATTTTTTCAATATATAACTGATGTGAGACTAAACATTCGAATATATCTCTCTCATGATTTACATGTATAATAAAAAAAGCATTGCTCTTCAAGTTGAAGGTGCAAAAAGATGTTCAATTTGATTCAAAGCTTGATCAATTTGTAAGGTAAGGTTTTTCAATCCGAACATTAAATTTCTATTTAAAAGAGCTAGTGCTGGCTATCAAGATATACCACCATCTATAAGTTTGTTTCGGTAGTTATTTAATGTTGATTGCATGAAATATATCTTTGTTACATGTCATTTTAAATATTTAGTGCGATCGAGTTGGTGGAATAGAAACTTGTGCATCTTTGGCTAAGGTATTAGATTTAAATCCTTCTTCGCCACTCATAACTTCTTCCTTCTCATATCTCCTTTTTTATTGTTGCAAGTTATATAAGTTACATAGTTATAGCCAACTCTCGAGTTAATATGTATGTATGTATGTTTGTATGTATGTATATGTGTGTGTATGTATGTATATGTATACACACATGCGCACATATATATGTTTATATACATAAATATATATATGCATATAGATACATATAGTTCAATTTTATTACACACAAGAAGAGGAGTTATAAATGAGTTGGATCAAATCGAGGCATGCTTAATATTAACTTGACTTGATTTCATATTCGAATTATAATTTTGAACCCTGACCCAACCCATTTGAATGGGTTGGGTCAGGTCTATAGAAAAGATTTTAGATTCAACGAATCATTTGGATTACTTGGGGATAAGGATGGCTTCGACCTAACTTGTAATATTTGAGTTTGAATCAAGATTGAGTTAAGAAGGTCTTGTATTTAAGTCAAGTATTTAGTTATTCTTTTATTTTAGAATAAGTAAAAATTTAAATAAAACAAAAACAAAGTAATCTAACTTGAATTTTCATTTAAAGGCTTTTAATTTCATCTGAATAATTGATCATTCTTAAATTTACAAATTATGATTTTTAAAATATATATTGATATATTTAAAGGCATTATAAATAAGGATCTATCAAAATAAATAATGAAATATAAATTTTTAACTATAATTAGGACAACATAGATGAGAAGAGTTACAGTTCTTAAGATGAGAAAAGAAAATTAGTTTAAATAATAGTTTATTTAATAAATTGATGGATACAATTGAGTGACGGTGAAGGAGATTCATATGTTTTGATTTTTTAGATCGTTAATAGTTCAGGATGGGTCGGGCCCTTTTTTATTAATCCAAGTTACACTTGGATGATATATTGGTCGAGCTCGATTAAGTTAGATTAGGTTGAAAACATATGACTCAATTTCGGTCTACAATTTGAATTGGGTCTATTTTTTTGAATCTAGCTCAATTCATAGGTCTTAAAATATGGATTAAGTTAGGTCTAATCAGATTGGGATCAGATTAAATCATGGGTTAATCCAATTCATTTACATATCTGGCGACCCGATGGGCTTATGCTTAGTTTTTTAATCATTAGATAAATTTTAATCATTGGATAAACATTTTACATGGGCATTTGTGTAAGGTTGAATACTTTTAAAAGCTCTTGCTCATTAAATATACTCTAAGCCAAAATTAAGACAGCAATATTAAATAAAAAAGAATCTCTTCCAATGTTCTAAGATGCTAGGACATCAATTGCAGCATAGGGTGGGAAGAGGAATAATTTTGGTTCTCTAGAGTTCAATTTTCTCTCTCTTTAGAAAGAAATCGAAGAGGACAAAAACCTTTAACACTAATATTAGAGAATTTTTAATATTATTAGAAAGTTAGACTAATATCTCTTTGGGTTAGGCTAAACTTGGGTTACAAACTTTTGACTTGAATTAAAATTGTATGAGAATAGATCGATGATTTATAAGTCCAATAGTCCAACCCTTTCTGGCCCTATATATATAAAGATTGACTTGGCTACATTCGAATGTAGCCAAGTTTAGATTCAGTCACCTCTTCCATCTTTGGATCCACACAGTTTATGAATTCCAAAGACAAAAAAAGAAAGAAAAAGTGGGGTGACTTTGAGATCTATATAGATCTAAAGGTAAGAAAAGTGATCGAATCCTATACTTGACCATATTTGAATGTGGCCAAGTCTAAATCCAGTCACATTCTCTATCCTTGTACCCATACGAATCCTGAAGCCAATCCCGCTCTTTTTACTTTTTCTATTTTTGGAATTCATAAATTGTATGAATTTAAAGGTAGGAGAGGTAACCGAATTCAGGATTAGCTACACTTGAATGTAGCCAAGTCTCTCTCTCTCTCTCTATATATATATAGATAGCATATGCCATATAAATATGATAAAAAATATAATACTTAAAAATGTTTGTCTTATGAAGATAATAATAGTTTAAGAAATTATAAAAATCATTTGTTACTAATTTGGATGGTTTGCTTATAATCCATTGGTCAGGCTTGCCTTCATTCATGTTGGGCCAAGTACAGATCAGCAGCCTGCGTTTAAAGCAACCCGGGCCAAGCCTGATGGAATCCATAGCCTGGTGAAAATCCTTAGAAACGAGGGGTATGCATGCAAGCATACAGCTTTTAAGCAAAATGCATCCGCGTGATAGGAGGGCGTGGGAAAGAATTACGGCACCACCATTGGCCTTTCTGACGTGAAGCTTTGAAGAAAAGATTATGGAATTAAAAACCTCTAGCTTGGTTGTCTCTTATTGCATTTGAACCCTTTGATCTTTTAATTATCGGTGAATGGCATCCACACGTGCCATTTTATTCACTAAAATTTCCTCTTGAGGGATTGTTTTCTCTTTACACATCCCTCTTTTTCTCTACTCTTTTCCCCTCCTATGGTAGTGAGTTGAGTTGGGTAATGGAAGTAAAGACCATGCGGTAGCTAAGTTTAAGGGCACCGTTGGATGTTAAATTGCAGCACATGTACATATCACTAGAAGCTGCACATAATTTGTTTTGCTAATAAAAATAAAGAAAAAATATAGATTGACGCCCTGTTGTTTGAGATTATCAAATTAGATCCCTGTGGTTTAAAATATTATGATTAACTAACATGTGCTTTAAGTTTTATCAAATTACGTTCGCACAATTTAGCAGTTATATTTAACTATCATGCATTTTAAAATATTATCAAATTACAGTCATGTGAAAGTTTGATTAAATTTAAAACATATGAATACTTAATTGTAGCATTTCAAACTTGATGTAATTTAATAGCATTTTAAAACATATGGTAGTTAAGTGTAACCATCAAACTATATGGACATAATTTAATAAAATTTAAAGTATATGATAGTTAAGTGCAATATTTTAAATCACAGGGTTTGAATTTGATAATGCTCAAATCATATGTACTTATTTATATTTTATCCTAAAAATAAGAAGGATCAAGCTCAAACCATACTTTATATATCTCTCTCCCTCTACTCTATTCCGCTCCTAAGGTACTAAGTTGACTTGGGTAATGAAAGTAATGACCATACAGTAGCTAGGTTTAATGGTACCATTGGATGTTCAATTATGACACATGTACATATCCCTAGAAGCTAGATATGTTTTGCCTCACTAATAAAAATAATAAGAAACAAGGTCAAGCCAAACTTGATGTATCCCTTTATTTATCCCCCTCTCTTTACTTTTTCTTTTCCCCTCCTAAGGTAGTATGTTGGATAACCAAAGTAAAGACCATGCAGTAGCTAGGTTTAATGATACTTCTGGATGTTCAATTGCGACACATGTACATCTCATTGGAAATTAGGCATCTTTTATTTTGCTCATAAAAACAATAAGAACCAAGCTCAAACCAAACTTTGGACATCTGTAAATTACTAAACTGCCTCTTCAATTAGGATCAACCGTCCACCAATCCATGCAATCCACTGAGATACGTTACTTGTCCCATACTTCATCCCTACTCTATTAACTAAAGCAACTTGCTACTATGTTAAGTTACAGGTGGTGGTGGGCTGCAACATCCGGAAGATGCTTGGGTCCCAGTTGTTATATTAAATAATAGTTTTTTTTGCATTATATTCAGTTATCAAAGGACATGATTGCATTCAAAAGAAAACAGGGCTGGTGATTACAAAGAGAGGATGGGCATAGGTCAAAGTGGAGTCCAAAAAGAAGTTTAAAAGAGCCACTCTTTTGTAGCCTTGCAGCAGGGGGATGGTCCACAGCAAAAGGTGATGGATGACATCCACATGAAGAAAATGGACAGAAAATTAGTCCATGATGCTAACCCTACCTAACATCTGATGGATGCCTTGGCCAAATTAAATTGCACATATAAATGTGGGAATATACCATGTAAAACGACCAAACTGATGGTCAATCTTACATTATTATGGTTCTGTTCCCTGGATATGTTGAGGTACCTTAGAATAGAGGTTCTAAAGCTATGGTGTGTGCGCTTGTCCTTGGGTGGTACATTGCTGGAAGCTTATGAGTTGAAATCTTTTGGAGTGGTTATGTGGTCACATGTTCAACTTCGGAATAATAATATCTTTCCGCATCTTGCGGTTCCAACCTTCAGACCAATTAGCCTTCCTTTCTCACTTTCTTTCTGGTTAAGTAATGCCCTGAAAGCTAAATAATTGACCCCATCTCCACAGTCCAAAAGTATCTGTCAACCAGCCATGATGGATCCTTGGTTACTTTGTCTCTTTGCCATTAATTTGCTTGCACTTCACACAATCAATTTTTTCATTGTTGTAGCAAGCTCCAAACCTAGAGTTCTTGTCACATCTCAAACACAACTCTGGTCGGACACACGAAACAACCACACCTTCTATAGAATATAACCTCTGAAAACATATGGGATTTATTTTTTTCATCAATTTTTATAATAGCATAATAAGTCATTATTAATATTTGAAACAAAAAAATAACTGCTATAATAATAAAATTATTTAATTATAATGTTTTATTGATATGGTATTAGAACAATCTAACTATTCTGCTTCTCTCTCCAATTCCAATTATAGTCTACTACTAAAAGATCCTCTGTCTCTCAAAGCAATGGGAAAGATATAATATAAGAGCTTAAAGGCTTGATAGAATTCTCCAACCAGTATGCTCAAATAATTTATATTATCCTGTTGGCATCATAGGTGCTTCGATCAAAATCCAATTCATGACTAGCAAACTAATGGTGCCACGTTGTAGCTCATGACCGGCAAATTATATTTAATGCTATGATTCAACCTGTGATTGGTTATCTATAATGCCATGATCAAACCTGTGGCCAACAATCTATGTATAATTCCTAGCTAGTAACTAGTAATCTATATATAGTGTCATGATATAGCTCGTGATCAACAATCTATATGTGAAGCTACAATGTAGCCTGTAATTGGCAATCCATAGACAAATACCATGATCTAGATCGTGACTAATAATCCACATATAGTATCACGATTCAGCCTATGGTCGATCACCCTTTTATTCATTCTAATTATGAATGCCTTAATTTAAATAATTTAATTGTAACACTCATAATCATGCTCATAATATTTATTTATAAATATCAGATGACCGCACATCTACATGCATCCAATAGAAATTATTGATGCATTGCTAAAAAGCATACGAAAAGTCTTACCTCTACTAGTAGTATCATCTCACTCTTAGTTGTGGGTCAAAGGAGACCTTACGCTAGCTCCTTTGGATCTAAACTATTATTTACCTATATAAAATTAATTAAATTTAATTAAAAAAATTAATTTTTAGAAAAAAAGAAAGCATCAATGATGTAGGTCATAGTCTATAGGGATTCCTTTGAAAGAAAAATTTTCTTTAACCTTCTCAATTCAAATCTCTTAAAAAAAAAAAAAAGAGAAAATTGGTTATAAAGGGTTTAGATCATTTTTTTCTTTCACTTTTTTTCATGATCCACAAATTATATAGTACATATCACGTGTTTAAAGTAGAGTCTATTTTTATTACCACTTCTACATTCTAATAGATAGAAAATAAAGCTTATGCTCTTTACCTTCACTCATACTCTCTCTCTCTCTCTTAAAGTTCTAATAGGTAGAAAGTAGAGCCATCTCTCATTACTTTTTCTCGCAAACCATGACATGTGCCCTACTAATTATGTCCTCTACCAAATAGGATAAAATAATATAAATTAGCTTTTCTCTTTTTATTTTAATGAAATCTAGTATAAAACAAATTATATTTCTCTCCTAATTAAAAGAAAATATAAATTATAAACATAATAAAAATGTCTTAATTTTTTTAAAAATTTTGGTAGAAGATAGATTTTAACTTCTACATCAAATTCACATGTAGTTGCGTCATCAAATTCTTTTAAGATTAAAAGTGATGACTTTTCTTGATTGAGTCCTAGATATGATAGATCTTGCTCTTAAAGCTTATCCAAACTTATTCGAATAGCCAAATTATTTCACAATAGATTAGATGATCATCTTGAATCAATCTTTGTCAATTTTTCACTTGTATGCATTTTAGATATTGTTAAAATTCTTTTAAATGTGCAAGCAATTAGCCTACAACCTGGCACTTTGTTTCCCTATCTTTTTAATGTGAATAGGGAGTCTAACTCTCTATTTTATTGGAGTTGTACAGAAGGCCCAATCAAAATTTCATTGGAGTTTAGCATAGATTTTAGTAGCTCATGAGCATCCCCAGACTTTCCAAGAGAGATATAGCTCTAGGATTTAAAAGAAAAGATGATTTTTTAGACAATGACAAATAACAATGAGGATTTGGAGGGGAAAATTTTAGAGTTTTTTTCTTTCCAAATATGCCACCAAAAAGTAAAAAGTAATTGGTCGCATGCCAACCTTCAAGAGTTATGAATCTTCTTTTTCCTCCAAGAAGTTGAAAGGTAATGGAGGTTGCCAGATATCATGTGAATGCTCACTAGTCACATAAGAGAGTTTATAATCTTTAAATGCAAGGATATGACAAGAAAAGATGGGAGGCAATCTCTAAAGAAGTGCCACAACATGGGCAACCTAAGCTGATGGGATTTTTTTTTTTTTTGCAAGCACCTCTCTTTTGTGATGTCGATTGTAGAGTGCTAACCATACAAAGATTTTATTTTATTTTTAAGAATAACAGCTTTCCAAATTTACTTATAATAAGGCCAAAGGACTCCTCCCTCTGATTAATGAATTTGTAGAAAAAATTTACAACATATGAACCTTTGTTGGATGGTTTCCAAATTAAAGTATTAGTACACTTGAGATGGCCTAATTAAAGAAAGAAAGCCTTCAAACTCTAATAGTTGATTATGTTGAGTCCAAGAGATAATAGTCTATACAGTTAAATATGTCAACTTTCGGTCCTCTAGTTCCATTGAGCAAAGATAGGGACATTCGGATTAGGGGTGCCACTATAGATATCAAGAAAAAAAAAGATAAGAGATGCATTACACAACCAAGCATCTTTCCAAAATCTGATTCCTTTGCATTCTCAAGTGAGCTTCAAGATCCACTCAAGTCCTAATTGATGCCTTCTATATCAAGAAAAAGTTACAAAGACCTTTGTAACTTTGATCGTAAATTTCCTTTTGGACTAGTAATTTTGATTCAATAGTTTTTTTCTTAGGGACTATTGAGTCGAAAGAGATAAATTTTTACAATCACTTAGCAAGAAGAGCTTTATTAAAATTGTAAATATCCTTTGTTCTCAAACCTCCTTTCTTGAATTGGCTGATCAATTCCCATTTCACCAAATAATTGAAGCCACATATGTTATCCTTTGCTTTCCAAAGGAGGGCTTGCTTTAGTTGATCAATTCTCAAGCACACCTATTTAGGAAATTTGAACAATGACATGTAATAAGAAAGCAAAGTAGAAAGAATGGAATTGACATGGGTTAGCTTGCCACTAATAGATAAAAACTTTTCTTTCCAAGAGGCTAATCTTAATTGCATTCTTTTTAGGAGAAGAAACCAAGCTTGCTTTTATGGAAGTTTACCTTGAGCCTGATTGCCCCTTTAAAGCCAAGTAGAATAGTTTTCAAAGTTTTCAAAGTCATTAGGAAAGTCCTTTGACAACAAAAAAAGATTAGAGTATCATTAGCAAAATAAAGATTAGATATACATTTGAAGCTCGATAAGTATCCAATCCCCTCAATTAAACCATGAGCTCTAATTCTTTTCAGTTATCTTGCTAGAACATTAGTAATCAAGATAAGATAAAGAAGGGGGGGAGGGGGAGAGAGAGAGAGAGAGAGAGGATCATCTTGTCTAAAGCCTCTTTTTGTATTTGATCCACTTGCCAAAGCCAAACTAGTTGTTTATCAAGGGTGTAATGGAAGATGAAGATAAGAGTGCCCAAGTCCAACAAATCCATCTAATTGATCATATCAAAGGATTTCTCAAAGTCTATTTTGCATGCAACTCCTTTTCAACAAGCTTTCCTACAATGGGTAAGGATTTCATGTATAGATAAGAAATTCTTTATAATTGATCTACCTTTAATTAAAACCAATTAAGAGTCTTTGATCAAATTAAGAAGATATGTAGCCATTCTAGAAGCTAAGACTTTTGAAAGGATTTTATAGAGGCTGTTAAGTAAACTTATAGGCCTAAAATTCCTGATGTAGAGCAATCCATCTTTTTTAGGTAGAAGAACCATAAAAGCAAAGTTTAGTTTAGTAAGAAACTATCAAAGAGAGCCACGAGATCCTCCTTGATGATATAGTTTTGTAATAGTAGGAAGGCTATACTTGGATGATATGGTCTTATTTTGCTGTAATGTCAACCAAGAGAGGAAGAGACATCTTCCCTTGCCGCTTTACATAGCACCACAATATAAATCAGCATATATTCAAGCTTTAAATATTTGCCAAGTGATGGAAAGGAAATGCATAGTGAAAAAATGGAGACTTATCATATGGGTTGATCACCAGCTTAAAAATCTTAAGGGACACTACTGGTTGGGGGATGATCACAAATTGAAAATCTTCTCAGTCCATGTCCAAAACCATGTAATGATAATGGCAAAGGAAGAAGATCCCTCGATCCCTTATTTCCATCCTCATCTTTTTGTTCATGAATACATACATCTTCTCAAAATAGGAGGGAGAAAACAATTTACAAAAGTAGTCTTCGACGATTCTAGAAACAACCTCAATAACTTCTTAGGTTAGACCTAAAGGTTTTAAGTTCAAATTAAGCTAACCCAATACGGGCATCCAATCAAGACCCAACAATAAGTCGTTCATATTTCATAGCAATCAACATGCCAATTTAGTCAAGTTCCTCACAACATGAATGGATAGGATGTAACTCTGATTAGATCGTATATTCAAGCTGTAATTGATGTCCTTTCTTTCTGCTTGAATGCTTTCGCTAAGCATGTTGATATTTATCTCAAATTATCAATACTTAATGTTACACTCTAGATCTGAGGATGAATACAAGATATAACAATCTACCATACACTTGTGGAAATAAATTTCATAGTATACAAAGTGTTCAAACCTAAAATTTGCACTCAAATAAATATTTTTAATAATAACAACTAATTATTTATTGAATTGAAACTAAAAATTACTTCGAACATAAATCCAAACTAAATAAAAACAACCATAGATAGATAACATATATTCCAAACTCTAAATGATCTCATAACTCAAGTAAAGTAACTATGACTACATATAACACTACTAATTCTTTGCAGCTTCTACCTGATTCCTGCTTAAGTCTTGGTCTCTGAAAAAAAAAAAAATAATACTTTTATAAGAGAGGCTCGATAAGTAACTTCTTTTTGTAATCAGTGGATCAAGTAAGAAAATAATAATACATGCATAAATCAATATAAATCATAATAATTTTGACAAATAAATTCAGTCATATTCAAGGCTTGTCATAGGTAAATAAATAAAATTAGTTTTCATATTTCAAAAATCCATGGTAATACTCTCTAGTCAATAACCTACGGCCATATATAATTCTTATGGCGGTGCCAAGAAACAAAAACAGTATGTAACCCTTGTTGCACGGGTTACAAGCACGAGCTACATATATCCCATGTGGAAGGGTTCTGGTATTACAAGTTTTTGTACAAACCCCGATAGACCGAATCTAAAACACAAGACATAGTCTGATTGAGAGCTTCTAACATTCATATATATATGTTTTTAACTTTCACAGTTTATGTGAGTTTGCATATCGTAATTCTATATTCAAGAAATTTATGCTGTTAAATTTATAAGTAAATAATAACTAAACTGAATAATTTTCATTAAAAATCTATCTTGATAGGTAACACAAAATAACCCACTTACTTGATCCAATTTTTCTATGATAATAAATGTTAGGAAATTTTAGAACTATTAAGCTAGCACTTCATATTATAAAAATCTAAATTTACTGAAAATCATAAAAATAATTTTTTTAGCATGTCATATTATGAAATTCCATCACATATCATAAATAACTAGATTTTTTAGAAAATAATAAATACTAAGCATGATGAATTTCAGAAAGTTTGCAAAAATGTAGAATTTGATGATATTCAAATGCACTATTTTGACATGTAATATGATGAAACAACTAAATTTTTTATAAAATTAATTAATATAACTATATTTTCTAAAAATATTAATATTAATATTATTTTTTTGAAAATATTTTAATTATGAACAGGATTACTTACTAATTCAAATTGTTGCTGGAACAGAGGAAATACTGATGATTTTGGCTCACGATTCTGGCCTAGCCCTTATTATTCTGCTAAAACAGGGATAAAATCAAACCTATTTAGTCCTAAATCTATTTAAGAAGATTAGAAAAAGTCCAAACCTATTTAGTTTTACATCTATTTAGGAAGATTAGGAAAAGTTTAAATAATATGCCGATACCACCTTAGATTGGTTCCCAGAACTAGTCCTTCTTTTCTTCCTCTGTTCTTCCTTTTTCACTTTCTACAATTCGATTATTCTTTCACGATTTAGCCTTCATTAGTCGGTAATGGATGGAGGAAGGTTCAGAACAACTTAAGAAGGTTTTCTTAAGTTTTACTCCCAACGCCAGCTCCTCATCCTCATCCCAAAGATAATTAAGAGAAGAACGTTTTGTCTACTTCTTTGTTTGAATTTCGAGCCCATCACGCTTCCTTGAACCAGTCTTGACTGGTGATAGGCTCCCTTGAAGCAGCCTTGACTGGTCAAAAGGAAACCGGTCTCACACTTAAATTGTATATTCTTATAATGGTGGTCCAATTCTAATGCAAGTTTTTTGTTTTTATTCAGGTTAGGTTGAAGCCCAATGAAAGAGGACAGGACAAATATAAGTGGTGTGAAATGGTGGCCAACTGTGGGGAATGCTTCAAGTAATTGAAGGAGCATGGAAGTGCTGGAGATATTCCGATGAAAGACAAAACATATACCGGCTCGATATGGACGAATACAACTTCAAGGAGTTGGTGAAGGATATAACAGATACGAGCAACTATGGACCAGATGATTTCCTTCAATTTTTGTTCGTCCTGATCAACCTCAAATCCTTTACGAGGGTTAACAAGATCAGCAATTGAAGAGCATATTTGAGATGTACAAAGATGTTAAGAAGGTGGAGGTCTTTGTCACAGTGCAAGGAAATGGATGTTCATCTAATCAGCCAAGCACATTCCAACTAGCTGGAAAGCAAGCTGAGAGCATTAAAAAAAGGTCGAGGAGTGCAAATCCAAGTCAAATCTCAAGCGATACTCAAGCGGTGCAGAGTGCAGTGAGCTATGAAAGGGATGATAAGATAGATGATCAGATCCATAACCACTTGGATGATGCATCAGCAACCATTCTTGATAGGGATGACGTGGTTATGGTTGATGATGATACCAATTATTGAATGGAATTCTCCCTGATGGGACAGATGGGAATGAAGTGGAAGAAGTAATGCTGTTGAGTCTGAAAATTATCATTCCCTCTAAATTAGTGACTTTAGGAAGTGAATTAAAGACCTTCAGCGAGACGTATGTGGTGGCTATAAGGATGGGAGATATGCATGCAGGTATGAAGTTCCCTGTAGAATTGGAGTTTAGACTTGCATTGAGCCACCATGCGGTCCAATGAATTCTTCTATAAGGTTAAGAAGAGTGATCACTACCGAGTGCACTGTGAAGGGGTGTCCATGATGGTTCCATGCATCAACTTTTCCTATGGTGTGACCTTTCATATATATATATATATATATATATATATAGAAAGAGAGAGAGGAAGTTGGATTTGGTTATATTTACATATAATCAAGTTCAGATCTAATCACCACTGGTCACCATTGCCACCATTGGATCCATACAAATCATGGATCCCGAAGATAGAAAAGGTGAGATAGTTTTGAGATCCACATGGATCCAAAAATGGAAAGGGATGATCGAATTTGGGGCTTGGCTGTATGCAAGTATATTTAAGTATAACTCGATATATATATATATATATATATATAAAGAGAGAGAGAGAGAAAGAGAAAGAGAAAGAGAAAGATAGATTTGACTACATTCAGATGTAATCAAGTTTAAATCCGATCACTTTCTTCATTCTTATATTGCTTAAATAGCTCACACACTCTTCATAAGATACATAGAGAAGTAGAAAAAAAAAATTATTAAATGGCCAATGGCACTCTATACAAGAATCCCATAGCATCTTCTTCTAACTTATCCCAACTAATTTAACAAGGTTAAGGATTCTCCCTAATCCCAACTACTTTTGATTCAAATACAATTCTTACCACTAAAACAGAATAACTTGTGAAGAGATAAGGCTAATAACTTGTACATTGATAGTGATCATGCTTGAATTAACTTCCAACACCTTGGATCTACATAGTTCATGGATTCTAAAGATGAAAAAAGTGTAAAAGATGGGATGGCTTCGAGATCTGTATGGATCCAAGGGTGAGAGAGGTGATCGAATCTTGACTTAACAACATTCGAACATAACTAAATCCAACTCTCTCTCCCTCTATACATACATATATACATACATACATGCAAATCCCTTCTTTCTTTAGATAAATTAATCTTATTCTTCCATCCAGTGGGAGGTGAAGACATTGTAGCCCGAGCACACTCATCCTTCTATAAATAGGATAAGGACATGGTTACCCATTGAAGTTTATCTTTAGTTTATGAGCTTAATACATGTAGGACATAGTTTCTAATCCATGCAAGATGTAGTTCCTAATCTAAGACATAGCGGAATCCTTCTCTATTTAACCATATCTAACCCTTTGTAAACAAGCAACAATAAGATGTGAGTCTAAAAAGAGTATTCTAGTTTTGTTGGATATATATGGGCTTGAGATTTGTAAGAGCGAGTTTGTGAAAGTAGACAATATTTGTCATCTCTTATATTTTTTATAGTGAAACTTACATCATCACTGTCGAGTATGGATACAGATTTATTGACCGAATCATACGTAAATCTTATGCGTGCCTTTGGTTTCTTTTCTTCCACATTAATCTCTCCTTCCTTGCCACAACACTACCAATTCTTGATAGCTGAGATGTTTTCTGATTGGTGGAGAAAAGAGGGAAACTTATCTCTAACAAAATCTAGGAGATGGTTGAATGAACATCACAATGTGGAGGTATCATATCATAAGGTTTGGAGGGGGAGGGAATGTCTATGCCACAAATCCATGGCAGATAGGAGGATTCATATAAGTGTTGTTGGTGCGGCATGGAGAGGTTCAAGAGGTTCTTTGCTTGCATTGGAGCTGGCAGTTTTGGGGGTTCCCTGTGGGATGAAGGCCCCATCTTGGTCTGCATGGTTGTCAATTTAAGGGCACGTTCCAGGCTGTTCCCTCCAGCTGCTATTGGGGACAAATGAATGTTGAAATGCCAAGATACCTTTGTTGTGGCATAAAATTTGTCGCTTTCATGCAACAGTGACATGTGAGCGTTGAAATGTGGAGCATCAACAGTGCTAACCGAGTGCAGGTACAAATTGGGTAGCTGAAATGGTGCTGTCTTTGACTTTGATAAGTAAGTGACATGTCAAAGCTTAGCTGTGGTATCAATTGCACAGGTATTAAATTGTGTTGTAGAATTATGGAAGCAGAAATGGACCACGAAAATCCTTGTTAAGAGATTTACTCAATGGATCATCATGATCAAAAGGCTCAGGTATAATTCTGTTAACAAATTGGATTTCGAAGCAACCACAGACCTTTATGTCAAAGCCATTGAAAAGAAACCAAATGCTGCAATGTGTCACATAAGGTACAACAATAACATGGATGTCTTGGTTGATCTAACCCCAAGGCGAGTCTTGTGAAAGACAAACTAAGATGAACAGAAGAAGAATTTGCGCACAAGCTACTGCTGCCCTTGCTCTAGCTATAGATTTCTCAAATAGATCTACATACTGTGCAGTTGATGAAACTAGGAGCGAGTATGGGTTTGGTTGGATATATTTCAAGTGATCGTATCAAGACAAGTCCCAAGATTTTAGACTTAGAATCGAGTCAATCTTATCCTAAACTCGAATCAATACGATCAGTTTGATTCTAGGTTTGTTCGAAGATAGAACCAAATATTTTTATTAATTTGAAATCTCTTTTCAGATTAATATATTATCTGTTGACTACTTCAATGCTCAGTATTTCTTAGCAGAGATATTAAACAACACATAGAATCTCTTTGAAGACCTAAGCTCTAACCCCAAGGAATCAAGAAATGTTATCCTAACCCATGGATCACCCCTATTAGTAATTGAATGCTTGTTCCAGGGCACTTCTTGGACCCTGCAAATGGGTGCTAGAGGGGACCAGCAAAACTTTGGCTTCAAACACCAATGCCAGAATCTTATCTTTTGGCAGTTTTTGCTAATAAGATGACTGGAATTATATGACTCAGTTCTGCCATTAAATTTTAGGTTCCATAACAAATCCTACCGACGGCCATAGATGGAACAAGATTTTCTTCTCCAAAGAACAAAATCTTGTATCTTGAAAGCATATTTTGTTCTCCATTGACTTGCTAACCACAAGTCGATTTATGATAGCTAAAAGATTGGCTGCAAAGAATGGATAGAAGAATAAACTCCTAATATTCTCATTATCAAATGTTAGATTAAATTGGACTTGTGTGAACAAAAAATACAGAAAATGCTTCCACCTGCTCTGCTAAATCAAGCAGAAAAGAAAAAATCAGAGATTATGCCAAATTGGAATTGCAGCATAATTCAAAAAAAAAAAAAAAAAAAAAAAATCAAGCACAAAAATTAAGCTATTAAATCTGGAATTTCCCTCTCCCATTCCCTCCAACTCCTTCCCACCCTGCTGTCAAGATCGGGGCAAGATCAAACATTACATGGACATCCATGAAAACTAAAAATTTTCAGAGATATCAACACGCAAGAATCTCTGTTGATTTAGAGTGGTAATTCTATTTTCAAAGTTTTTCAAAAACCAGCCCTCCCGTTGGCATCCCAGTATTTTCTAACTTTTTTCTTTTCAAAAGACCCACTTTTCTATACCCACATCTGAACGTCGTTCCAGTAACTAGAAGTAGGACTTTAATGTGGCTGCTGAGTCCGAACTTTTGACCAGGAAAAGGCCCTCAAAAGATCCTTTCCTTGCCAACATCTAAATGTAAGACTCCACCATTCATAAAATTTGAAGTTTGCCATAATAATGTGGCAGAATAATTAGCAGAGATATAATACAAAAATCTAAAGCTTGAGAATATTTTATAAAAAATAAATAATAGATGTATTTGCAAATATTTTATAGTAGTAACACCATGAAAACATCGATGAACTCTCGTACGGTCAAGACCTAAATATGATTCAAACTTTGAGAGATGTTATTTAGATTGGCTGCATGAATTCCATCTAAAACTCATCTTTATACAAAAGATACTTTTAATTAACTATAACTGCATGGCAGAAGGAGATGCAAGTAATGACTGCACGCTCTTCACGAAACGCATTCATTCAACACGAGAAGCTCGGGTCGATTTGAGGGCTCATGTGACAATTATTTGTTTCCCACCGTGGTTGACGCGGCTTTCACCATTCCATTCTACGACCACAGCACCATAGAAAGACGTACAATATAAGCTTATTTATATAAATTGCCAACGGGCTTTTGACACATGGCCCAATATTGCATGGTCTCCATTCCAAAGCCATGACGTCCTCCGGCGAGGCCCAGCGTGAGCTCAGTGTGCGGTGTGCCGGTGGGACGCCACACCAAACTCGCCACCCACGCGCTACCCACGCCGAACGAGCGAGAGAAAAATAAATAAATAAACAAACCAGCATAAAACAAGAGCCACGAGAGGCTTCCTCCTTCGTTCTAAAAAAGCGAACGCATCTCCTGAGCGACGACAAAACTGCTGCTCTGTCCGCAGAGGGAGATTTCCCTCTGATGGAGAAGGATAAGAGAGAGAGAGAGAGAGAGAGAGAGAGAGATCGAGAGAGCGAGAGGGAGGACCCACAGAACCCACTATCGCCACCGACCCATCTCACTGTCAGTCGCCCTCACTGTCGTCCACTAGCGGCAGCCAGCTGATACAACGCCCAGGAGCGGAAGGAAACGGAGACCCGCAGCCGCCCGTCTCGTGCGATGCACTCGAATCTCGCCTCTTTTTGGACTCGCAACCTTCCCGTTCCCATCTCCTTTTGCGTGCGCATAAGCGTTCCAGGGCCGGGGCTTTCCTGTTTTCTTTTGTGCCTGCGGTCAGTATAGCCCACAGTATACTTTTGATCCGCCAACTCATCCTCAAATTTCATTTTAGCCTTCAAATTTTTAATTATTATAATTTAATTTTTTATATTTTAAAAATATTATATCATTCAATCAAGTTAAATTTGATCAAATAACTAACGAATCATAAGATATCAGAATTATAAAATATTTAAAATATGAGATAGTCTTATTTATATTCGAATGTAGTTAAGCATAAGTTCGATTATTTCTTTCATTCTTAAATCTATATAAATTTTTAAATTATTTTTTTTATATTTTAAAAAATTTTAAATTTAATTATATGTAAATATAGTTAAATCTGTTTTTTTAATATAATATATTAAATTGTAACAAATGAAAGTTCGAGAACTATAATAAATTTTAAGTGAAAGTTTAAGGATTAAAAGTATATTTTAATCTTTTTATTTATCTTTTTTATATTATTTTTAGTATTAGGCAGGTCTAGGGTTGAGAGAAGGCTGATCGAGCAATTTAGGTATTGTTTGAGTTAGGCTCTTGCTAAGTTAGAAGCTTTGATTCAGATTAATTTTTATCTAAAATCTTGCTGCTTATAGGTGATATTTTTTGGTTGAGTTCTGCTGTTGATCCTTGCTTCCTTCCCAAAAAATATAAATAAATAAATAAAAAGCTAAACTAGATTAATTGGATAAAAAACTGATTAGCTGAGGTAATAATTAGTGGTAAAATGCCATAATAAGACTCACAATAAATACTAACCATACTTTAATCAACAAAAAAAATCCAGCCACCGATCATTGCGCCAAACTAAAGTGGCCTGGAATGACTCACTTCACAACCTTTTTCGTCGTGTTGCGAAGCAATTGGACCTGACCAACTTTGTACCTGAACGAGAAAATCTGGCTGCGCCCACTGCACTGCATCTAAAAACACTAACCTTTGGTGTCTGGACATCGGAAAACATTACAATGTCCTAAAATCCAGATAAAATAATAATAATAATAATAAATTCTATCACACCAATGACACCAAAAATATGCGTATGCGCACATATACGTACCTACGTACATTTGTGTATATGTGTGTTATTATGACATATTTTAGAGAGCATAACACGTGAGGTACGAGCGAGCATAGAGAATTGAGAAGGTTTAGGAAAAAAAAACCTAAAAGGCACGAAGAATCAATATGGTTCGGCCGTTCGCCCAAGGCTTATAGGATTAATATGGTTCATGATTGAAGAAAAGCAGAAAGTTTTACTCTAAGAAAACAAAATACAAAAGCAGAAAGTTTTAGAATACATAATATAATAGATGTTCTCCAAAAACATTAGCCATGGAGCTCTTTCCTGCACCTTCAACAAGGTTTATGGTAAGTTTTAAGCTTAGGCTTATTATAAGCTTCGCATAATTTTTCAATTAAGTTTTCTTCAAAAAAAAAAAAAAAAGGAAGTTTAGTGTATGCCCAAAGCTTACAGGATTAATATAGTTCGGCCGTTGGTCTCAGTACATGATTGAAGAAAAACGGAAGATTTTATTATAAGAAAACGAAATACAAAAGCAGAAAGTTTTACCATAAATAAATAGAATACAGAATATAATAGATGTCCTCCAAAAACCTTAGTCATGAAGCTCTTCCCTGCCCCTTCAACAAGGTTTATGGTAAGTTTTAAGCTTAGGCTTATTATAAGCTTCGCATAATTTTTTAATTAAGTTTTCTTGAAAAAATAAAAGTTAGGTGTGTTTGGTTACTTACGTGCTCTTTGGTTCTACCTGTTTTTTTCTTTCTTTTTTTTTTTATCATTACTTAATACTTACATTGACACTGATGTGGCATTGAAAAAAAAAAGAAAGATAAATGAAAGAGAAGGATAGACAAATAATGCATGGTATATAAGCTTCATTTTTCTTTAATAAATATTAGATAATATTATATTTTAATTGATTCCTATATAAAGGAAGAAAGATAGACTTAACAGCATTGGTATGTAACTAAGATAAGATTTAATTTTTTTATTTTTAAATTTACATAAATTATGAATTTAAAAATTAAAAAGACAAAAGGTTTTAAAATCTATGTAAATATGAAGATATAAAAAATAATCAAAACTAAGGCATATAGTCAAAGCCTCTATATATATATATATATATATATATATATATATATATATATATATATATATATATATATATATATAATCTTCATCTATTTTATACGTTACAGTCCCCGCCTATTTTGTGCGTGGCTGTCCTCATGCAACCACTGCCTTTCATAAATGGAGCCTCGTGCAAACCGCTTGCTGGTTCGTCGGCGGTCTAAAACGCTGCCGGGGTTTTCCAGCGTAACCGCCCACCTGAAGAGCACTGAAAGCTAGCTTTCGAACCCACCAACCCTTCTTGGATGCACACAAACCCACTCACGTGTTCCCCGCTCGCTCCCCTTGCACTCATCCCCTTCCCTCCCCTCCGTCCCGTTCCGTCCCGTTCCGTTTCGTCCACTTCCGCCTTACGGCCTAAGTAACTCCACCCATCGTTCTCAGCTTGGCCCTGCTCCCCTCCCTTATAAGAACCCAAGGCCCTCTACCATCTTCCATTCTGGATAACCATCCTCTCTCTCTCTCTCTCTCCCTCCCTCCCTCCTTCCCTATACCCATTACCGCCGCCTCCTCCTCTTCCTCCTCCTCCTTTATCAAACCTTTTAATTTGTTTTTATTATTGATTCAAGTGGTGAGAGTGGGAGAGGTAATAAGGTTCACTGCCGGCCCGACATGCCCTCTCCCTCCCTTCTTTTGGAACGAGTGACCGCCGCCAGCTGCCATCTCCCCCTCCCGGAGCGCCGCGCTCTCTGGCTCAACCGCCCCACGGGTCTCATCTTTCTCCCTGTCTGTCTCCTCTTCCCCAATCGTTAGATCCTTCACCATGGGCCTCAGCTCGAACCAGGCCGCCGCCACCGGCCTCGACTGGTCGCAGGTATATCCCATCTCATCGCACCTCTGGTTGTTTCGACGGTCTCTCTCTTTCTCTTTCTTCATCTGATTTTGATCGAGTTTTGAAGGATATATTGAGGAATGGAGGGCTGGAGATCCCCAAGCCGGGGAGCCAGGCCAGGAACCAGCAGCAGCAGAGGCAGCACTGGCCGCCGCTGGTGTGCCCGAGATGCGAGTCCAACAACACCAAGTTCTGCTACTACAACAACTACAGCAAGTCGCAGCCGCGATACTTCTGCAAGACCTGCCGCCGCCACTGGACCGAAGGCGGCACCCTCCGCAACGTCCCCGTCGGCGGCGGCCGCAAGAACAAGCGCCAGAAGACCACTCCGACCACCACCACCACCGCCAACCCAGGTAGCAGTTCTGCTGGTAATAACGATACGAAAGCCAGCGTCATAAATAGCGGTTCGGTGACGGCTCAGCCTCAGCGGCAGCGGAAGCCGTCCTTACCATTCGCCGGAGATCACAGCAGCATCATCTTTCCCGAAATTCTCCGCCAGGTGCTGCTTCGCCCGCCGGCGCCGCCGCTGCAGGCCGAATACGGCGTTGCCAGCAGCTTCGTGGGCTCGCTGCCGGCAGTGGACCCTCCATTGCCACCACAGTCTCAATATGCGGCCACAAAGCCTGTCATCATCAACTCATACGCCAGCATCATCAATCCTTTCTCGATCTCCACCACCACCTCCTCCTCCTCCTCCTACCCATATGTCTCCATGGAAGGTCACAGCACCAGCATGGACGCTTCCATTGGGAATTCATGGCAGATGGCGCCTTTTCCACCGCCCGTTCCGGTGAGCGCTGGTGGTGTCGGTGTTGCAGTGCCAGATCCTTGTTCGGTTTATTGGAGTGGTTGGGAGGATGACATAGCCGGCTTTGTGCCCACAGAGCTTAGGCTTCCCAACACCAACAGTGACAAAACCCAGCAGCCATGAAGCAAGAGAGGAATGCTTTGTCTTGTTGCTACTTTGATATTTGTAATTTAGGACGGTGTGCGTTAGAATGTTAGTGATGTGTAGTGCTATATATGTCAAGTATCTTGTCGCAATGGGAGCCATGCTTTTGAGTGCGGTTTCCGGTTGTGGGGTGGCGTTTGTCCTCTTTATCTACTTCTGCTACAACTTGCATGTATTGTAAGCCGTCACTTCTGCGGATGGGCAATAATATAAGCAGTTAGTGTGATACAGTTGTAAGAGGAGAAGCAGGCTATGATCTCTCTTCTCTTTTGTGCAGCTGTGTCTGAGTTATTGCAATCGTTTTCCTTTGAAAAGTACATGTTTCGAAACTGAATGTCGAGTTGCATATAATAAATGGAGGAGGACCTGCTTCAAAATTCCGGATAACAGCTACCTAAAGTGAGAAAGGAAGCTTCTGGTTACCTACCATGGTCGAGACATTCATCGCGCGAAACATTAAGCTGTTATATATGTTCTTGCCGTAAAAAATGGTGCAATAGGTCAATCGCGCCATTTTTGAGACTCCTGTCAAATTGCGCACATCGGGAGACCACCCGTTCCGAGTTTTCGGATAAATTAGCCTGGGAATTCAGCAAACTGCGGTCATACGATTTATCCACCACGTTTAGCATCTGGGAAAAGATTTAGATTTATTGGTCATCCATGTGTTTAAAAATTTATCCAGCGACGCGTGCTATAAGACCATCGCATTCACATATATCTACTCTTGCTTGTTTTGTTTACTCTGAGAATGCGTCTGTTGGACACACACATCCATCATCCAAGCTCTAGCTCTAGCAAGTGGGAGACTGACTTCCATTCGCCTTTACGCAAGTGGAAGTAGGGGATTCGTTTTAATTGAAAAACCAATCCCTGCTTTCTCAGATTGCCAGAATTTATAGCTGAGTGAGATCTCACATTGCTTTTGCTGCACACACTGTCCTATCTTTCCTATGCCACCACATAAGCTGCTAGAAACAAACAAATTCCCCACCCTAACTGTTACTTTGTTATAGCACTGAAATTTTCTTCTTACATTGATATATATATATATATATATATATATACATATATATATATATATATATATATATAACAAAAGTGGGAAAAACAAGGGGTACCCTGAACCGCATACCCTGAACAAGACAACTCCGAATGGTAAAAAGAATCCGCTGAGGTCCAACCAGCCGGCAGCAGCATCCCTTTAGCTTTCACTTTAATGTACATTTAGGAATAAAAGAAGCGAGGCAACTCTTGAATCAGCGAGCGAGCGGGACGGCTGGATTGGTTCTCTCACAAATTGGTCAATCAAATGAACACGGGAGCAATGAAATAAACCTCTGAGAATATTACAACCCTCGCCACATATCCATCTATGTACAAAAATATGACGGCATCGAGTTGGGAAGAGCCCTGTATATTGTGGGACAACTGATTCCTTCCCCAGCCAAGAGCTTCGACAATTTCTCGCAGCAGTGGAGGAATTATACCCGAACTGGAAAGCCAAAATTCTGAAATGCCCTGATTTCACCCCCACTACTTGCCGTCACAATAACTAATCCCCAGGCTGACCTGCTCTGCCCTGGCATACCCCCGTTGAAAGTATCACCATTACTTTGAGGGCTCTGTTTGTTTGCTGTCATGAGCTCTTCAGGCCAAGTAGCAGAAACCTTGTCACCATAGTTACTCGAGTTTGTATCGATACAGCGACAAGCAGGCAAAGGTGAATGCTGGTGCCCATTTGCCTCATCCAGCAACTGTGGATTGGCCTTGAAATCCCCATCCAGTCCATTGCATTGAGTCCCTAGCTTCCCTCCCATGCTGGTTTTTACCCGAGGAACAGCAACAGTCACATCCCGGCAATGGAAATGCTCGTACGACTGCGTGACAGTGATGACACCTTTGCTTTTACGAGGTTGAGAATCATCATCATATTTCCACACATACACGTGTGAGTCCTCGCTAGCAGAAATCACATACTTCCCATTTACAGTCACACAGGCTGAAATTTGGCTGCTTGTGTTGCGAAAACCTAAAAAAGAACAGCCAATGCATCAATTTCAGCTAACATCATAAATATCAAAACATTTTTTAGATATCATATGGAAATATTGCAAAGTCCATGATATTGAGTATCAAATCAAATAAAAAACTCAAGTATGTTTTATAGGTCCAAAACTGTAACAAGCAAATACTAAATGGGATGAGAATACGGAAACAGACCGTAAATAGTACATATGGTTAAATATGCACTAAATTATTAGTTGGAATGTAGATTAAGATGAAAGAAACAAGATCCTAAGAATTTAACTGACTGATGGTTCTACATTAGTTTGGAAAAAATTAACAATGAAGGCCTTTGATCAGGATTTTGTC
The DNA here is from genome assembly GCA_017589505.3 of Metroxylon sagu. Lineage (NCBI taxonomy): Eukaryota > Viridiplantae > Streptophyta > Magnoliopsida > Arecales > Arecaceae > Metroxylon > Metroxylon sagu. The sequence goes on along the minus strand of JACVBY030000612.1, from coordinate 1,014,697 downwards.
AGTTCAAAGTCATGAAATTTTTTATATCAATCACAAAAGTTATATGCCTGTTTCGTTGAGCACTAATATCTCCTCAAAAGTATCACATGCACAATTTTGGGATTATAAAATGTAAACTACTGAGATTTGGTGGATAGTTCTTAATTGCAAAAAGCCAGAGAGGGTACTACTATGAGTATGAGGAAGCAGAGATTCTGAAAACACTTCAAGGAAGTGCTTTGGGAGTGGACGCCAATTCAAGTTTTCAGGGAGTTTCTAGAGCAGGTATATTATCCTAGGTGGAAGCTTCCTGCTACCGCTAGTTGCAGGCAAAAATTCCAATCCAGGGCATGAGACTTCTTTTGTAAGAAACAGTTGACCCCAATTTATCTAGCATGAATGTTTATGCCTGGCATATAACTTAGGATGAGACCTATAACTGATTATAAGATCAGACAGGATAAGAACTCACATTCATTATATCATGAGTCAAACCACCCTACTGGTCCGTTCTTTTATCAACATTTGTGTTTTGCTTCCTCAAACAAGGTGATTGCATCAGCAACCAGTAATATGATTGGTCATCATGGAAACTTTTTGTTTAACAAGAAAACTTAGAAAGTAAAACTTCTCCTTTTAGAAGATGTTTTCTTTATAAGTTAGTTTTCATATGAACAATGAGAACATATTTTACCTTATTTGTAAGAACGGATGATAAAGATGTGTACTTTCTGTTGTTGCAGAGAAATATCACCCAGATAAAAAGGATTCATCTGCATCATAGGTTATTAACAAAATATTTTCATCAACCCACCATAAGCATGTGGTCAAGCCCTAACCTTACATATGCCATCCTTCATGAATTGTAACTCCTAGCCTTAGCTCAAATTCCTCTACTCTCCTACCTCTAAATCCCACTCATCCGAGATCCATACCGTCCCTCCTTTAGATTTCAGCAGTTCCCAGTTCCCATCCCTGGCCGCCTCAGTAGTCTGTAAACTTAACCAACTGTCAAATCTTGAACCTAACGTGACCAAACTCTGTGCCACAATTCTAAGCATTAATCAGTTAGCAAAAATCAAACACAAATGAAGAAGATGTAACAATATTTGAGCAGCCATGTTAATGAAAGAATTAAGTGAGAATGAGAGAAAAAGGAGGAAATATTCCATTTCACATCGAAATTCTCATACATCGGAAGGTTTTGATGTGTAGAGATCCACTAGCACTGAGAATACAAATGCAAGTCCATGTAACACATAATAATAAACAGAAGCTATGCCTTTAATGAATTTAGTTGAGGGCATCAAGTGGATTAGCCATCAAATCCCTGATCCCTTCATTCACTTCTTCCAAATTCTAAATAAGGAATCCTGAATTCATCCCTAACCCTCTGCCATGTCGCTCCTAGCTCCTCATACTTCCACACCATTGTCCTCACCTCCTACCTCTAGTCCTCAGAACCCTCTTTTCTGTCATGTTTTCCAATCAACCCTGAGGATGGTAATAACATTGCAGACAGCAGCCCTTTTGATGGCTTCTTCAACTCTCATCAATTTCTAAAGATTTAGCTTTGGATCACTCCTTGAGTATCCCACAATCTCTCTTCTAGCCCCTTTTTTCAAAAATCTACCAGAGTTTCCAACACTATCAAGGGGGAACAACATTTTAGAAGACAAGTTATATCAAGGATCACAACTTTGAGATTCCAATATAAGATGATTAATATCTCTGACTTATGCCGGTACTTCTTTTCTAATTCTATCCTGTTCCTTATCGCTTCTATGCCTAGATCTCTTACTTGCTACTAAGTTTGGTGCATCCTGAGGTGTTACACTTGCAAGCAGCAACATTTCAACTCCAAGAATAATTAGAACATGGTACGAAGATTCAATTTCGGCTTCAGTAGCACTTTCAGGGTTTCAACTTCAGCATTTTGGTTGTTTAAGCAGCTGTGCTCCAGATCTCAGGTTTCAGTCAGAAATCAAGAAAATTCAAAAAATTGAAAATATTAGAGAAAGTAAAAAGAAACTAAAAAAATAACAGCATATCATAGTATTTTTTTTTTGTCATTCTTCATGTTTAGTCTCAACAACTTTAGGTAATAACATATAAGTGGAAGTCATAAAGTACCTACTATTTTATATTGTGCGCGCGTAACAAGCAAGGTGAAATACGATTATGATTAGAACCAGCATATTTCTATTAATTTGAATTCAACAAGCCATATTTGTTTTATCTTGACTCTCAAGATTTTGTTCCTTCAATTGTTATAATGATTTTCATTCTTCACATGGTTCACTTCTGGATTAAAAAGACATGTACCCTTCTAAACTGATAAGCTTAGAAAGCTCATTTTAAACTGGGAAAACCTAGCGATTTCACCTCAATTGCTAAACTACATCCAACAAAACTTCAATAGGACATGTTCAATTCAATCTCACATTTCATATTACCATATTAGAAATCAGAGAGATGCAATGATCATAATAGTTAGTCTAGAATTATCTATGAGAAAATAGCTACAAAATGCTATCTGTGCTGGAGGATGTGATGCAGCATACGCAAGTATAATGACTAGTCGAGTCATGCCAAAGTTTGTATGAGCCAATGGATTTGTGGGCAAAAACTTTGTCATACAAATATTTAAATTTTATTTTTATCCAGTGAATTTAGAGGTTTTCACTGGACTTTTTGATAACTTTTTGTAATGCCCCAAAATAATCTCACATCGGATAGAAAAGAAAAGTTTGAAGTGCTTATAACTCAAATTCACCTACTATCAATTAACTTTTACTTGAGTTTTTAGGGCCATGTGGTTTCAGCCCGTAAACAGGTTAATTGGATCAGCAGGTGAGTTTGGGGCGTTACGCTTTTCATTAAAAATACTATCAAATTTTAGCTAGGTTTATATATTTGTACTAAAAATATTCTAGCATGTTTTCTTATTATCGAGTCCTATTTCTAATATGATTCTATACCAAGTGTAGTGCCCAAATTAGAATTAGAGGTCATGGTCTATATATGCTTCTAATATATTGCATGAAGACAATCTTTTGACATAATAATAAAACAATTTTCAGAGCTAACTTCATCTATTGATTGACTTTTCAATCCAATTTGCTTTCAATTTGTGTTTGATCTCCAATCTTCATTCTTGGCAATTGAATCACACTTCACTCTTTATGCTACATCAAGATGGGATATGCAATGCATCAAGCATGTGGGAGATGACATTAACCTTGAGTAAGATTTGGGCTCCTCTCCAAAAATTTGATCAGTGGAAATCATTCAACCTCAAATGCAGATCGATTATGTGCCACCCATTTCTTAGTCTATTTTCAAAAATTGCATAGAGATCCTTGTCTAGCAAACTGTGGTGGACTGACAACCAAGGGGAGTATCTCGCAACTTGGTGCTATATATATGCTAAGAGATCAAGATGGCCCGAAATAATAAATTACAGGTGTTTTTGCAATGTATTCTCTTATAAATATCTAAAATTGCATGTATACCCTCATAAATTTACTATTTACATATATCCATTACTAATTATTTCTTTTGCATATGCACCTTCACAATTTTTTACTATTTACATGTATATCCTTGACTCAACAAGAGTAGTTGTGCAAAAAAATAATTTATATGTGTATACATGCAATAAGAAAATTGCAAGGATATATATGCAAAAAGAAATATTTTATAAGGATATACATGCAAATAGTAAATTTATGAAGATATAAATATAATTTCATATATTTATAAGGATATAATTGAAAAAGAAATAATAATAGCATAGATGCAAATAATAAATTTGTGAGGGCATACATGTAATTTAAAATATTTACAAGGATGAGCAAGCAAAAAACCCTAAATTATTAATATATATATATATATATAAGAAGACAAAAAAACAGTGATAATCAACAACACAATAAAAAACTTAAACGGTCATAATCAATAATACAAAAGTACACCTAAGCAGTTATAATCAACAATACAAAAGAAAGCCTAACAACTAAGTTTGAGTAAGTTAATGTTAGGCATCAACATGATAGCATCCAGTACTAATCTACAACCAATCTCATCATGATGCAAAATGCTACCCAAGCAGGCTGTCTAGGCAACTGAAGCAGTCCTCTTTTAAATGGAAATTTTGAAATTCCTACTCTCTATGAATATAACTTAAGCTTTGTTGTATAACTTGGAAAGATACAGGTTTATGATGTTTTATATAGTGAGATCTTAATTTCAAGGGAGAGGCTTCTACCTTTGAATTTGTGAACCAATTCAACACCATCAATTACCCGAATTCGTGAATCTGCAGATGTAATCAGCACTTTCGAGGAGCTCCCTGGGGCAAACTGTTGAATAGAACTAATCAGCAAAGCCAGGCATATGTTTTCAAATTTGCCACAATATTGAGAACCTCAAAATATTTGAAAAATGATCAGAACAAAGATAATGGATACCTGGAAACCAGTGATTTTCTTGTGACTGGACTTCTTTTTCTTGTTTTGCAAGTCAATTTGACGTTTTTGAATGAGTTTATTATCTGGAAGAACAAATAAAAGGATGTAGCAAAAAGCTCACCATAAATGTACAGGCCCTTCAATTATATTAGATGCAGCAAAAAGCTCACTATAAGACAAGCAAAAGGTTCACTATAAGACACACAAAGGGAGAAAAGAGAGACATTTGTAATGGACCATACCAGATGTGTTGTACAAGTGGCAACTCCCCTTGTGAGAACCAACTAGTGCACCCTTCAGAAGCCAACAGAAAAAAAGCATTAAGATAGAAAACATGCAGGATCAACTCAAATTCTTGGAGATGTGATTGTAAATTGAAACAATAAAATGAAGTAATCACAGTATCAAGCATAAAAACCTGTCCATCAGGTGTATAGCATGCAGCAGTGACCATTTCATGCAAATCATTCCAGTCAACTATTTGACGATCAGGTATACTCCATATGCGAACTTTCTCATCAAGAGATCCACTAATGAAGTATCTATCATCAACAGGATTGAACTGGATGCAAGTCACTGCATCAAGGAGAGTGAAAAAAGCACCACAAAGACATTAGCTAGTTAGCAAGCCTAAACCAAAAGGAATGAAGGAAGAGTGCAAGACAATAAAGCACATAATACACTTACCATAGTCACTGTGCGAGAATGTTTTCAAACAGGAATTGCTAGACATGTGCCAAAGTCGAACTGTTTTGTCCATTGAAGATGAAAGCAGATACTGTAACGCAAAAATTCAATATAAAACTCAGCACTCCAAGTAATAAGACAGGCTCTTGACTCTACTATATATTTATTTCAAATAAGCAATGGCCAGGAACACTAAAAGCAGCACAATACTTGCTGATAAACAAAGATATCTAACAGAAGTCTTAGGAAGTTTTCAATGAATGGTTACTGGAACTAGAAGAGTACATATTCCTGTAATGCTCAAAAATTTGTAACATATAATCACATGACTGTTAAGCCCAATATACATTGTTGATCCCTTCCCTAATAGTTTAAGCTTTTGGGATCTAGTAGTTTTTTTTTTTTTTTTTTTAATAAATAGTTAGTTAATGACAACATATATAGTGCTTAATAACATCAATTAAAGAAAATGGAGGTGACCAACTCACAAAACTATTCAAAAGGATGATATTAACTTCTTCACTGGCACATTAAACACCCCTGCTCAACTCTATTAATTTACAGCCTAACCAGGAGACATTATGTTTTTTAAAAAAAAAAATACATTCACCAATAAACAGTCCAATTGGGTCCATAATACTTCTGTTTTACCTTGTTTTTCCTAGTTTCGAATAGAATTAACATGTAAAAAAGAATTAGCATCCACAAAATACTTAATGGCATAAGATTTTGCTAATAAATTAACTGAAGATGATTCCAAGATTTTGGTTTCCTTAATAATAAAATAATGCAGGGCTTAAAAGCAAGCTGCCAATATAATGAGCAAGAGTCAGCCAAAGACCAAGTTTGATATAAATGAAACAAAGTTATTTATTATAATTTTCGGCAGAATTTTTGGCATCTCATAGCTTATATAAACTGTTAACCTTAAGAAGTACTGCCACAAAATCAAAGAGATGAAGCATTGAACTGATAATATGATACCGTCCATGAATATGAACAATGATCTTGCAGGTCTGACAGGGTTCAACTAAGTAAATCTAAAACTTAGGGCCTGCTATTTGACTGAAAGTGCATTAGAAAGGTGGATCCTCTAAGAATTTTTATAAAGGTTTTATGAAAGGAGAAGGTAAATATTTTGTTTGCCAGAAATTTACAGTATACTTCAATTTTAGTTGGGAAAGACTTACGAAAAGTGGAATAGGTATTAGCGATACTGTCGATTAAAATTATAGATGGAAAAGCCATGATAAGATAGACAATGAAGGCAGCATTAGACCACAAAATTACCTAGCATTTGCATTTAAGAATACAGGGTTTCACATTCAGGGAATGGAACACCATAAAGAAGAAAAAGATCAATTTCTAGTCTTATATTTCTCAAAATCTGATATGTATTACAATGGCAGGTTTCACTTACACAGACCTTTCTAATTTTTTTGTAGCATTAGGACATAGGATTATATAATGTAAAGGAAAGGGAAAAAGTTTTACTTAAAACCTACTTCCAGTTCATTCCTTTTAATTAAACTCACATGACTTCAGGTCTAACATCGGCAGTGTTACTGGGCATCTATGGCATTACATTTGCTTTTCCATAGATCGTACCTCTAAAAATTCTTTCTCATGATAAAACCAAGATAATCCTTATCCAACTGCTAAATTCTTGGCAAACAAATAATGAGTAGTTTTCCTCACTGCCACCATTATCAAATCATCAACATTAACCAATTGCACCATACGTGTAGCGAGATGGAAGTGTTCTAGAATTAACATATTCAAGCATCATGCAACTAGGTTTTAGATCTAGGACTTAAATCTACATAATATACTTAAACATCTGTTTAAATGTGTTGCCTTTTTAAACCAGAGTGTGGATCGAAGAAGCTCGAGGTGGGAAGAATCTGATAGGATCATATTAAATTTGCAAGCTGCACATTTATCCTAACTAAAATCAAATGTTAGGTATGTACCTGGAAGCACCAGGAATTAGATGAGTCAAATTCCAAAATTTATCTACATATGATCTTGAAAAGAGTTCTCATTTCTTTTTGAATATCCAAAAAACTTATACTAAACTCAACTCAACGAAACCTTAATCCCAAACTAATTGTGGTCAACTATGTGAATCCTTTTCTCTATTCCACTTAGTTTAGGACCATTTTTTCTGCAAAATGTTGAGATATCAATTTCTTTCTTGCTACTTCCTCCCTATATGATTCAGTCCACTTCTACTGTTCTAATTTTTTTATATCAAATTAGTTCTTTGTACTAGTGCATCCCTTAACCTATATTATATATGTCCAAACCATCTAAGTTATTCTTCTCTCAGTCTGTCTTCAATAGGTGCTGAGTAACTTTATTTCTTATTTTATCTTTTCTTATATTACTACACATCCATCTCAATATTTATCATTTCAGCTATCCTGCTCTACCTCCACCTCAAGTGATCTATCTTATTCAATCTTGCTAAAACATTTAAACACCTTACAAATAACCTAAATGAGTTAAACACTAATAAGACATAGTTCTATTTGATTTTAATGTTTCATTAAGCGCATAAATTACAATGACTTAAATAAATTCATGAGATGACCGTACTTGACTTTCTTTTTTGAATTTTCTATGTTGAGCTATAACTTGAATCAATATAATTTTTGTGTTTTTGATCACAACATGATGCTTGACAAGAAAATATGCTATAGCCCTCTTGCCAAATTTACCTTTTTTAAATTAATTGATCAATTTTAGATAGAGACAAAGCATGTCTAAGTTTACGACTTTGAGATTTGCAACACAAAAGTCATAAGGTCCAATAGAATCGATCCACTGAAGTATGGTGATGATATATTAATATTGTGTTAGAATGTAAATTACAATACAATGGCTCGATATACTAATATAATGAACAAAACTTCCTTAAATAATGTGCAATTCAAGATGTTTCCTCTTGCACAAAGGCCTTGTTTGGCAAACCATCACTCAGCTGTCGGGAACCTGCATTCCCGTGGGAAACTATTTTCCCAATCTCAGCTTGAGATGCGATTTCCCGTACAACAATGGAAAGTCGCTACTTTTAAAAGAAGGTTTTCCGTTGACTGCATTGAAAGCGGTAACCAAACATGAGGCAGGTGCAAGTCCTCCCCAAAAAAAAGCATCTTTCCTAAAAAGTCCAAGGCAACCAAATGAGGCCAAAAAGGTGCATACATTATTTCACTCATTTTATTATTACCAATAATCACAGCCATCAAGCCTTGTTCGAACCGTTCAGTTTCTGGTTTTATGAATCCTCATTTACCAAGAAATTTACTAGTTTAGTATCCTACACATAAATAGCCAATACAAGGGGAAGGAAAAATTATAAAACATAAAGGAACTACAACTTTTCTAAAACTTCTACCACAAAATATTGTTTGCATGAGTACTGCTTCCCCAAGCATGTTAGTCTTTTATAATATCTAAAACCTGATATTACGGCTTAGTGCTTTTTTTTTCCCCTTTTTGGTTTGATTTATTCCAAAAAAACAATGTCATAGCCTTATTTTTCTCCACAATATGGTCCCAAAAAAGAATTGCCTTCTAGGGCACATATTTCTCACTGCAATGGCATTACTAGCCAAGAAGAAATTACAATAACCATTAGTTCTAGTGGTATTATTGCCTAGGAGTGCCATCAAAAGTACATGATATAATAAATCTTAGCTGCAAACACCCTCCCCCCACCCAAAGAAGATACACAAAAATAAGTAATGGATGTAAATCCCAACAAGAAACTTTCGGCTAATACGACATCAAATAAACTATCGTTGCACATCATATTGCGTGTATGTGCAAGCATAAATGTTACATTGGAGAAACAAGCTTTCTAACACAACTAAAATGGAAAAATTTATTATCTGATCTTTCCTAAATCCACAAATCTTCTTATTCTGCAACATGTAAGCTTCTTTTATTCATTTACAGACACTAAAAAATTTAAATCAGTTCACATTTTTTTTTGGTTGTTTGAACTCTCTCCACATCAGGACCAGTGTGATTCAGAATTTTGCATTTTAGAGAAGATTTTTACGTCCATATGGAGATTTGCTGCCCAGTCATTAAGAGTTCTAATTTACTTATAATAAAAATCATGGAGAAAAGGAAGGTAATAAATGGTCTTATATCTGGTCACTAGAAAGCATTGCATGTGAATTTTTTGAATGATTGAAAAGACTTCTCTTGGAACAAGTGCAGCTATTTTATACCCCTTTCTCTCTGTTTCTTTCTTCCTCTCTAATCTTTTTTTCTTCCTATCCTAGTCTAATATCAATTATTCCTTTTATTCTCTTCTTTAATTTTCTTTTATATCATTTTTTTGTTGGAAAAAAATTACATACTCTGCTTAATTTCAATTTTAGGTCAACTAGGAACTTTCTCATTTAGCCAAAATCCCTCTAGAACTTTATTCCTCCGATCCTCCCCAATCACATAAAACCCAAGGAAGGCTTGGTTGACCTTTTGTTTACATTTATTCACAAGAATTATTCACCGTCATGCCATCTACATGTTCAGAACAGCAAACAATCAAAATTAGACTAGCCCTATTTATCCCCTTCAGCAGGTCCTTCCATGCATTATAGGATTTGTCATTCATCAATGTTCATTTGGTAGTGCCTCCTTTCAGGTCAAAGCTGGATTTTAGGTAGGACTGAGATAAAGACCAGCTTTTGGCATGAGAAACTATGCAAATATTTTTGTGAAAGGATGCTTATTAGAGTCTTTTCCTTCTTATAATAGGAAGAAAGGTAAAGGTTTTGGATGACTAGGAGGCAAGCTAAACTTCGATGATTAGATGCTCTAAAACTAGAACCAGCTTAAGATTCAAGTTTCGCAACTATGGCTAAATATGTTATAAAGGATAGAAAATATCAATTTAAATGTAAGACAACGGCATTTCAAGGTGTGCTTATGCACAAACCATTCCTAAGCAATCTACTGAAAAAGCAACAAGAAATAGGAGATTTCCATGCCCTAATGGAGACAAGGCCGCTGCTGCTGCGTTTACCTTAAAATGTAAGCATAGAAGAAGACTGCATACTGAAGAAGACTTCATAGCTTAATGAGATTCAGAAAACAACAGCAGGAAAAATAATTCCCGAGCTATTAATTGAAAAAGCCATTAGCAGTAGGTATTCCATGCCATAATGGAGATAATGACTACTGCATATACCTTGAAGCATAAGAATAGAAGTGGAATGCATGTCTTTAGGAGATTCAGAAAACAATAACAATAATCTGATTAAAGGTGACCATGGCATCTCACAGGCTATAGAAAACTACTTAAATATAAAAATGAAGAAGCATATGAAAACTATAAGATGGTTAAGAAAAAAGTTAAAAGGACGGTACAGAAGGCTAGATGTAAGGTATATAAGGAATTATATTACAAGTTACGAAATAAAGATGGAAAGAAAGACATATATAGAATTGCGAGAGTAAAAAACTAGAGACATGTTTCAAGTTAAATGAATTAAAGATGATGATTAAAAAGTTTTGATTAAGAAGAAAGAAATCAAAGAAAGATGAAGAAGCTATTTTAATAAATTATTAAATAAAAATCATATAAATAATTTAGAATACCTTGCTCGCTTCATTAAAGATAAAGTTATGGTGTATACTCGTACAATTAGAACATATAAAGTAAATGGGTTATAAAAAAGATGAAATAAGAAAAGTTATGGGATCTGATAAGATTTTTATAAAAATTTGAAAATATTTAGGAGATGCTGGAGTAAATTGGATAACAAATTTATTTAATAAGATTTTAAAAACTAATATCTAATGAATGGAGAAAGAACGTTATAGTACCAATTGATAAGAATATATGAGATATTCAAAATTATAATCATCGTGGTATCAAACTCATGAGTATACTATAAAACTTTGGGAGAGAGTAATTGAACATGGGTTGAGATGTACTACAAAAATATCAGAGGATCAATTTGGTTTTATGCTAAAAAAGTCGACTATAGAAGCTATTTTTCTCTTTAGCAGGTTAATAAAGAACTATAGAGGAAAGAAACAGGATCTTCATATGGTTTTTATTGATTTAAAGAAAATATATAATAAGATCCCTAGAAAAATCTTATGGTGGGTGCTAAAAAAGAAAAAAAAGTACCTGTTAGCTATATTAACATAATAAAAGATATGTGTGATGGAGTTACTAGTGTAAGAACTATTGGTGAAAATACTAGCGAATTTTTTATTACAATAGGTTGACATAAGTGATCTGCTCTTAGTTCCTATCTTTTTACTTTAGTTATAAATAAGCTTACTAGACATATTCAGGATTATATTACATGGTGCATATTATTTGCAGATGGATATAATACTAGTAGATGAAACTAAGGCTGAAGTTAATCATAAGTTAGAATTATGGCGAAATGCATTAGAATTTAAAGGTTTTATATTAAGTAGGATAAAGACAGAATACATGAAATACAATTTTAATACAATTAAAAATAAAGATGAATGTAAAGTACAAATTAAGAATCATGAAGTTACTAAAAATGATTATTTTTGATATTTTGAATCGATTATTTATAAAGAAGAAGATATTGAGGGTGATGTTATCCATAGAATTAAAGTAAGTTGGATAAAATAGGACAACCATAAGATTAGTTATGCTTTATGGCACGAAATGTTTGGCAATTAAAAAAATACACGTATATAAAATGAATGTCGTAGAAATGAAAATGTTAAGATGGATGTGTGGTAATACAAGAAAAGAAAAGATAGGATAAGAAATAAAATCATTTGTAAAAAGATAGAAATAGTTCCAATCAAGAATAAATTAAGAGAAGGACGACTTGAATCATTTGGATATATGCAACGTAAACTTAAAGATGCACTTATGCGAAGGAATGGTTTGATACATGTACAAGCAAAAAGAGATAGAGATAGACTAAAAATCATATGGAAGGAAGTGATATAGAAAGATTTAGAATCTTTGCATCTTACAAAAAATATGACTCAGAATAGAGCTGAATAAAGAAAAAAGATACATGTAGTCAACCCTAATTAGTTTGGGATTAAGGTTTTATTGTTATTTTTGTTGTGTGGCATGTCACAACAATGAGTTGTGTGGTTTATAGCTTAGTAGCCGAAATCTTCTTACGTAACACACACGACTTGGAAACTTCTCAGAAACTCAAATATGCATCCACCTCCTAATCCTTTGCATTTCTAAAATATCCACTTATTCACACCCACTCTTGCTCCCAGCCCAGATTTTGACAACTAAGGCTTAGAGGAACAAATAGATGATCACATCATTATTTGTTATGATTCATGTTCTTGTAGTGGATATTATAAGAAATTCCTAAATTGGTTGTTCAGCCCAACCAGGGGGAAAGTAATAAGACTCACCAGATGAAAGGAAACAATGGCCATAGTATTATAAGAAAACAAAAGAATAACATTTAATCAGGAAAAAGAAAAAGCAAGGAGCTACTTCATAGTGATACTTCTATATTTTGAATAGTCAAAATGGATTGGTACATGTTCCATCTGGTATTCGGAGAAACAATTCTTCTAAATCCAAAATACCAATTTTGAAAACCAAAACCAACAATCTCCACATGTTTCACCTCTTCATACTTAGCCATCTCGAAATCCCCAAACAAGTTTCAATAATATGAAGACAGCACATTTTTGCTTCTTTTATTTACTTATTCACAATAACATACTGCAAATTGCTCACTAAATCTACCCATAATTGCTGCATATAGCAATCTTGAACAGTTGCAAATCCATAACTAGAACATAAAACCTTTTACCCCATCTCAGCCACAAATAACTGGCAGTACCACAATAAGATTTCCCTTATGCATCTTTCTCTATTTCCTTTAGCCTCTCTATATATTTTCTTGGTGTAGATCACAGAATAACAAGCCAACCTCTCTACAGCCTACTTCCACCAACTCTTAGCCTTCCTATTACCCTTTAGTAAATCGCACCATTACTAAATCACTTGACATGGGTACCAAGTCTCATGGCATCCCAAAACATCTAGCATTTGAACCTCCATGTTGCCACTAGTACACTTCCATAAAGAAAAATTAGTGTGAAGCAATGTTTAGTGTTGATTTGTGTTCAAAAATCAATGCTAGATGTTGACTAGTGCACTAGTACTGAGTTGACTATTAGTGTTGATTTGTGTTCAAAAAAATGCTTCATGTCATGTTATTTAGAAGAAGGGGGGAAATGATCACAATATGCTTTTTTGGAAGTTATTGAAAATTTACAACAATGTTTTTAGCAATCATAGTTAAAGGATAATCACTTGCATTAGCAAGGCACTCTAAAATTTTTATACCAAATGTTAAGCACCAACTGCTGACACATTAAGCTGAAGCAAGAATATTTTCAGAATGTTCAGGGGTATCATGCTGTCCAAGTCCACATGTCCAAAGTGCTAGCACTCCAAAATTACTAGAACAGATAACACCCATAACTTAGGGGGAAAAGAAGAAACATAAACAAGCTATGAAACTAATACTATGGAAGCACAGGAGTATAGATGGTACAGCAAATAAGCATGTCATATTGTAATCCATACCACCTAAGAAAATGAAAGTGGCTTAAGAAATTATTTAGTATGGTGACAAATGACACTTGAAAATTCAAAAAATTGCTCTGGAAACTAAAAGAAATAACAAAAAATTGAGAATTAAAGAACCTAGTTATGCCCAACCACCTTAGAAATGCTTTCATTAGAATTCCATACCTAAACTTACCCAGATGACAAATCTCCACTTTTAAACCCAATAAGGTTGTCCAAGTCAGTCTACATATAATAGTATCAGAAAGCCACATACTGGAATTATAAGCATGCTCACACATTCAGTTGTTAATGAGTAGAGAAACCCACTAATCAGAATTTTCTGTTATGAAAGAATCTAGAATAAGGATCTGTCTGCAAATCACAAGCATCAAATCAGGTTCCACAGAGAACATAAAGCTTAATGTTCTCTGCATAGAAAAGAACCAATGACTAAAACATACTTTAAAGGATCAATTTCAATAGGACAGTCTCACCACATGTATTGATGTTTTGCATGATTAGCTGGCTGTAAAATGCTTATGTAGCAATCTATCTAGAAAATGCAAAAGCCTCATCTAGTCCCTTGTGGTGCTATCTAGTCCCTTGTGGTGCTGTATTCTCGACCTAAAGCCAGACTCAATGAAGCCTCTCCAATGCATGTCAATAATAGAATCCTTCAGTACCCCACTGAATGCAAAAGATCAGAGCCCAGTAGCCTTCCATAGAAATCCCACCCATGAATGCTTTTGCATGTACTACGCCAAATACCAGTCATCATATTTGCAAAACTAAATGAACCAAACTAACCTTGCTCTTTACAATTTTAAAGGCCTATGTAAATGTTAACCACTTCTAGTTCCGCTAGGGCCCTATCATTTCTTTTCTTAAATAAAATATCCTTGACACAAACTACATCATGCAGATGTAAATCAGGTACTGCCCCAACCACTGCCTGATGTTTTATCTGTTTTGGTTCAAACTGTCATCTAATTAAATTCCACCTTCATCTCATTAAACATTGACCTTCCAGCAAAGATTTTCCTCAAGCATCCTAGAAGTTAATAGTCCTTAGAAACAATATCTATGTTCTAAAATTCAAGTGTCAGATCAAATTATAAACTTCCTTCAGCTAATATTCTCTCTGCAGAGAAAGGAGGAGGAAAAAAAAAAAAAAAATGTCAGTTAACTTTGTCGATTCTTTATCAACCATAACCATAACCAATAGAGAACCTTATGTTCTAGAACAACTGTTAAATTTCAGTACTCAAAATACAAGATAAATAACTCCTGAATTTCAAATAAAACTACTGTTCTGGTATAAATGTCAAAATGTAGTCAGAGAAATCGAGCTATACCCGTGATTTCGACCACGAGAGATCGAGAATGTCATCCAGGTGCCCTCTGAAAGAGAAGACAGGCTTCTCAGACAGTGAAAACAAATGATCCGGCACCATCAGATGGTCTGAACTCACAGACTTCCTGCTGCCAGGGACTTTCGCTCTCTTCTTCTCCGATTGGTTCCCCTCCACGCAAGCCAGCGCCAAAGTTGGTTCCAGCGATCCATTACTAATGGCAGCACCAAAAGGATTGCAACTCCCATTATCCTCCCTCTCCACCGGTAATTCCCCCTTCCTCTCATACTCCGTCACCTCCCACACATGAATGACGCGGTCCTCCCCTGCACTCGCCAAGTAACGCCCATCCAAACTGAATTTGATGCTCCAGATGGACCCGTTGTGGGCCTGAATTTCCTGGGTCATGTACAGGCCACTGAGCTCCTTGTGGGACTTGCCATACTGCCGGACCTTAGTCCGCTCGGGGCCATGGTGAAGAGAGTGCGACCCATCCTGGCTGTCGTCAGTGGCCGAACTCGACCTCCTCCCTCCTTTCTCCGACGACGTGTCCTTCTCATCGCTGCTCCGCGGCTCCCTGTGGTAGGCTCCAGCCACCACGGAGCCTGCGACGTTCTTGATGCTCCTGAGCCAACTCCCCCTCTTCTTCGACCTCACCCCCCCTGCGGACCCAGCGCTGGCTCTCGGCCCGCCACCAGGGACACCAGGCCCGCAGCCCTTCGCGGACTCCTCGACATTTTGCCGCCTCATGAGCTCTTGGACTATAGGAGACCGGCCGACGCACATCTCGAACTCCTCCATCGTGAGCTGCCGCCCGGTCCCGACCTCCCTCAGCTTATTCCACATCCCATCCTCCCTAAACTCCTTCACCACAAATTCCCTCCCGTTGTCGAGATTCTTGATCAAGTACCTCGGGTCATCATCATCCCCGTCATCGCCATCTCTCCGGCGGCCTCCGCCCCCGCCGTCGCCGTCGGAAATCTCAAGATTCCCAGCCGACGCTGGCCGAGTTCTCCCGACGAAAGGCGGCTTGCTGGAGACGGGCAAATGGATCGACCGCTGATGGCGGAACAGATGCTGCCGCTGTAACTGCTGCTGATTATATCCAGAACCGGGATCCACGGAGCCGTCGGATCTAGATCGCTCAATGACGACGACGGCGGCGGCGGCGGCGGCGGCGGCGGCGGATGAGGAGGAGGAGGAGGAGGAACCGGGGCAAGGGCAGAGGTCGTCATAGGACACGGATCTCCCGATCTCCCCTTCCCGAATCCCCGCCACACCGTCGGCGTCGTCGGCGGCCGGGCATTTGCGGCGGGCGAGGGCGGGATCGCCAGCGAGGCCCAGCTGCTGGAGGAGCCGCTGGCGGCGCTCCTCCACGGACGCCGGCTCGGAGATCCAGACATCGAGGGACACAGCGGACGGCGGCGGGAAGCGGGGGAGGTGGTGGCGGCGGCGCCGTCGGTGGTGGGGGTCGGCGTCGTCGTCCGAGGAGGCGGAGGTGGAGGCAGAGGTGGAGGAGCCCGACGACGAGAGAATCCGATCCAGCGACTCCACAAATTCCTCTTCCTCCTCCTCCTCCTCCTCCTCCTCCTCCGAAGGATTGCTCATCTCGCTACCGGCATTCCGGTCGCGAGGGCGAGGGTTATGGTACAAGAAGCGGTTGCGGCGGCGGCGGCGACGGCGTTCCGCAAACCGAAACGGAGCGTGGATACGAGGCTGGGATCGGGGGAGAAGGGAAGCGGAGCGAAGCCCGATGCGGGGTTAAATGATGATGCTGTTGGTGTTGGGGTTGGGGTTGGGGGAGGGAGCGAGTAGATCTATCGATTCTATCCATCGTCTAAAACGATGGGATGGGATGGGATCTTTATCGGCTTATTATCTCACCTCCACTCTAACTACTGTTTCTCTCTCTTCTTTTTTATTATTATTATTATTATTTATTTATTTATTTTCCTCTCTGGGACGCTGTTCCCTTCGTTTGGTTTCGAAACTACCGTCGGGTGGCTAATTCCCCGGCTTTTACGTAAACCTGGCGCGGTAACACCCGCTCTTTAAACGGCGACGCCGTTGATGTAGTTGTAAGCCGGTAACCGCTGCTGTGGAGCGGAGGGAAATGACGCGGGTTTTCGGGCCGAACCATTCAGCCGCCTTGAGCCACTTCAAGTCCGTCAGATGGACTTCTTAGCTGTACGTAGATGATGTGGATTTTATTGTGCTTTAGGCTGTTTGTGATCCGCCATCAAGGCAGGATACTAATGTTGTTTTTTGTTTTGGTTGTTTTGATCAACTTTTAGCCTTAAAACTTTTCCTAAAAATTTATTTTAACCATAATTTATTATAATTTAATTTTTCATATTTTTAAGGTATTGAACTCCAAACATTCGTTACATGAGCTAAGTGGAAATTAACAAAATAAATAAAAAAAAAAAATCTTTACACATTCACATCAAAATGGTATGTTAAATTACTTTATCAATTTTAGCTAATCTTACACAAAAAAAAAACTAACATTTTTAGGACATAAAAGACTAAATTGTAACGGTTAAATCTTGATAAATCAAAATAAATTTTAAGTAAAAAATCAAAAATCAAAAGTATATTTTTGTTTTTTAAAATTTTAAGTAAAATTTTGAAATTTTTCATAAAGAATAATGTCAAAGATGACACTAGCACTAAAATTGTATAATTTCTAATTTTTATTGCCACTTGTTTTTGGAAAGAAATAAGACTTTTTACTTTCAAAATTTATGAAGATTTTTATGAATATTTGAAAAAGAATGACAATTTCACTATACAAGGTTTAGTCTAGTTTTTTTTTCTTAGATTTTTGAAAACCAAAACAGAAAATAAATGTAGCACCGAACAACCTTTAAGTTGTTTTTTTCTTCTTACTTTTATTTTAACTATAACATCAATGATGTTTTCATCCATTTCGACAGAGATAAAGGAGGAAAAAAATTGTAAAAATAAAATTTTGTAATGAATAGTAGCATTTTCTATGCTTGATATAAAAAGATTTGATCAAAATGATATTTTTATGCATGTCTATTATATATAGGGAAGGCAATATTAGATCCGATCCATTTATTTAATCTGTATCCAACCTATAATAAATAGGTTTGGATTAGGATTAAATAAATTTAAATTATAAATAGGTTGACTTGTCTTGGTTTGTATGTTAAGTGGGTTAGATTTATATTTCATACTTTTAACCTGTTTAATCCGTTTAACCAATTTAAATAACTAGTTAGATTGAATAAGATCGACTTAATCCATTTATACAATCATTTATAATATACAGGTTAAATAGGTTAAATAAATTGATATCTGATCTTTTTATTACTAGTTATCAAGTTAAGTGGGTCGAATCGGATTACTTGGTTATTAAATAGATTAGATTCATCTTTGAAATCCTAACTAATTTAATAACTAAGTTAAATTCGGATTAATAATTTTTATGATCAATTCATATTAGAACTGACCTGTTTATGATCTAAGCCAGCTTGATTGCCATCACTAGCTACATGAGAGTATTTAAGATAAAAGGGGTAATAACTAAAAATAAAAAAATAAAAACAAAATATGATATGTGATTCCATGAATTTTCCCTGATTATTGTAATCCACATCTGCTACCTTTCTTTAATTATTAAAATGACTGGAAAAAGTCCTTTCCTCATAAAAAGTAAGCAACAAACCAAGAGTATACTTAACTTTTGCAGCAAAAAGTAACCAAGCACATCATTTGCACTAGGTATTAGGTAATGATTAGATAAAGATAAAAATATTTTACGTAAACATGAATTAAGTTCGGCTTTGATACATTTTGTTTTATTTGGATACTAATTATATCTATTGATAATTTATAGGTTTCTGTTAAACTTTCTCATTCAGCTTGCAAACCAGCTAGTTTTTAAAAACCAGCCATGCTGAAAATTTCTAAAGAGAAATATTGGGAGAGATGATAAATTATGGCTATATTACAGCCCTAACACACCAAATGATCGAGAATCAATTATCAAATCGAATTGTAAGTGTTTGTTCATCAAGACCATTTTAATGATATATAGCAAAATAAAAAAGAGTATACTAATGCACAATAAGAGTAGATGATTAGCGGTAAGAATTAGAGATGTGCAAGCAAATCACAAAATTGATTCAAATCATGTTTTTAGTTTGATTTTAAACGGTTTATTTATTTATATCTTAGTTTGGTCTCGGATTAAAAATTTTTAAAATAAAAAAAGTTAGATCGATTTTTATTTAGATTTTTAGAATATCAATATATATTGAATCAGACCATATGTATGCATTAAATGGACTTTTATTTGTACTGCAATTAAAATTGAGGTATTTGTTACATGTGTGAATAATTGGACTGCATGAAAACTATGTTCATTTCAATTATATATAATGAGGCTACCATTTAATCATATAAAATTTGCTACAAAAATTGGTCAAATAGGTGCAAATAAATTGATAAATTAAAATAAAATTAAACTAAATTTTTTAATCTGATTTCACTCAACTTACTAAATAGGTTTATTTTCTGTTTTAATTTTAAGATGGGGATTAAGTTCTATTTGATTTCAAAAATAACTGAGTATATCATTGATAGCAGGATTTTCGTGGTAGGTAAAAATTCTAAGTCCAGGATTAATTAGCAAGGACTAAGCTAATTGGATACATGGGGAAGTTGACCTATGAGAAGTCGAAACAGGAGAGGGCGGTGAAGTTAATGCCGAATCGCTGTTATATATAACTCGTCGGATAAGACTACGTGAAGGACAAAACGCATGGGAATTAACGTATAGAAATAAATAACAGGCTACAGGCTATTACCACTAGCATTTAATATAATACTTTGCATTACGGATCTCACGCGTTGGAAAGAAGACAATGGCTCAGCCGCAAAAGCCTACGACCTACAAATTAGTCAGACTGTGGTACAGGGAAGAAAAAGCTGAGAACTTAAAACAAAAACACGTGCCCGTATCAATGGTGGTAACTAATAACCTACACCCATCCATGATGGTAAAATGATAGGTTCACCACCCTGTGACACCACCGAGATTTAATCCCGAGCCTTCCGGAGGGAAACTCCATGACTGCTTGTGACTTCCGTTCTACCACAAGCTAATGCAAGCTGTCTCATTATCCACAAACTGCTTGTTGAGATGCTGTCATGAGAGGTGGAGGCATCTCCTAACTCGGTTTCATCTCACGTCCTTTTGATGAGGCAGTCCTCTATAGGTCGGCCACCAACCAACCGCCGCGCCGGGACAAAAGGAGGGAGCCACCGGCGGTGCCGAGATCGCAGCGTGGGAGAGCCACAGTTGGCTGGGACAATGGTCCTCCAGGCCAGAGCTCTAGATGGCAAGCAACGGTGGGGTGGAATCATGAGTCCAGCTCGAGGCCTCCGACAATTATAAGTCTTCCATGTGGTGCCCGGCCTGGCCATTTCGAGAGATAGATCTCCGTTAATGGACGAAAAGGGGACCATGTACTGTTCGCCATAACGTATCGTTATCGTCCGGCCCACCACCACCATCTCCACCGGCATCTACGCTCTAGGGGCGATGAGGAGGTAAAAGAGTCGGTTTCCTTTTTCCTCCTTTTGAGAGAGGAAAGAGGAAGGGGTGGCAAAAGAGGAGGAAATGCCTCTCCAGATTGGCCATCTTTCCTTGCGAGGTGAGTGAAACTTTGGTCCTATGAGGAGCTTTTGGAGGTAGAATCAGGAAGGCAATAATGGTTTGATGCTGAAAGGGAGTAAGGAAGCAAAAAGGTGGCCATTGGTGCTAGGTGTTGTTCCATATATCGAGTGTAGTCTTGCTCATTCATGCTCCGAAGATAGAAAAGCATAAATAAATGTTCTTCTAAGGCAGGCATAGCACCGTCTAACAAAGTTTAACGTCTCGTGGGAAACGCAGATCGGTTTGAGTTGGGGTGGGACCCCGTTTTATAATCCTGTTTTGTTATGTTGCAAGGAATGGAGCCCCACCAAGTTTGACAGTGAGGCCATAAATAAAAAATGGCAGGCAACTTGACGATGATATAGTACAGAGAGCCCGAGGTGAATCCTGTGAGGAGAGGTGTAGAAAAATAGGTAGAAACCTAGGAGCATTTGGCTGCTAATAGTTAGCCGAAGAATCCACTAGATAAAAGATCCAGAATGGTAGTTTCCACTGGGTTTCCAAAGCACACGTCATGTGGTTCCACATGACCTGTTCCCAAGCCACTTTAACAATAAAGCACATCATAATTCATAAAGTTAACCACGACTAGAAGCCACAAGAGACTTGCTGGCTTAAGAGACTTCCATTTTTTTTTTTTTTTTTTATTCACGTAGTTTGGTCTGATCAACTTTGCGAAGAAGAATGTTAGGTAAACGAAAGGTGTGTTATCTTCTTAATTATATAACATTAGGTAGTATTGTCTGAAAGTAGTAATAATATAGAGTTAAAATTCCACACGCATGCGTTAACCTTTTTGAGATATCTGATCTCAGTTTTAACCCCTCCCACTCTTTTGTGCTGGCAGCCTGTGACTGACCTTGTAACCATGAAGTGGTCCTGCCATTTGATGCCCAGGGCCAACTGCTTGTGAGTAGATGTACCCCAACCCCTACAGCTCATGGGATGTTGGCTAAAACACACAATGAGGAGGGGACCGTGACCAGTAACTTATCATTACTCATTTCCAGCAACACTGCTAGCTACCATATCGTGATGATATTTATGTGATCTCCTCCGAGGCATGCATATCCTTCCCGTGCCTCCTTCCAAAACCAACCCATCAGTGGGGCGATCTGATCCCGTGGTCCATGGATATGAGAACTATTTAAAGGAAATCGACTACTCGATCGACCCACCTCCAGGGGAGCAGAAGTCTACATAGCTCTAATTTATACCAACATCCATGGCGTCAAGAGTGCCGACCTGCTCTCACCATTGATGTTAATATATCTGGAATCGGTACTCGACGATATGATAGCTTGTTATCAGGTGGCACTCCTCGGGCTTAGTTTTAAAAATTAGCAAGAGAGGGAAGGAGAAGCTTCTTGGAGTTGATATGTGGAGTGGTGCGGGTGTACAATGATGAGTCTGAGAACTGTAGATGGGTGAGCACATGGAGGATACAAGGGGACGTACAGACAGCGAAGAGAATCTACAATGGTGGTGGGATGCATCTCAGGACTCCCACTGTCACCGCTCAAAGTTTATTTTTTCTTTTCTTTTTCTTTGTTGGTGTTGTTATATTATTGTTTGGCTTCTTGCCTTCCTCTCTTCCTCTCTTGGGTACACGAGGGATTGGCGGGCGGGCGCAGGTGGGGCGAGTTGGAGCACGTGAGCTGCCTTCGTCTCGTGAGGGTGACGGACCGTGGAGATCACCATGTTGGAGGATTAGGTGACGGACTGCGGAGATCATCATGTTGGAGGGTTGGGTGATTATTGAGAAAGTTCAAGAGACAGCTTGATTGCTGTGGCCAAGTGGTAGTGACCCTTTTGTGTTAGGTTTTGACCACTTCGCTAACGCATTGGTACAGAAGCTAGCACTGTGCTGCACCTACTTTTTGAGCGCCACTGTAGCAGTGCTAACTCAAAAAAACTATTCAGTTGCCTCGCTATGGAGTGGTAGGGCCAGCATAATAGTAAAAAATTTGATTTGCAAGGTCCCTTTCCTCGTTAGAATCTCTATGCTTGGAGCAGCTTCAGGGTCTTACTTCCTTTGCTCATCATCATCGCTAAATGTTTCACTCTAAAAGCTTTGTCAGGGTGATAGATATAATATAAATTTCTTTTACAAATTTATCAATCATCACAGAATTATTTACTCCTTCTACGGTACATTAAGAAAAACTAATATTTTAGTTGATTTTCATTAATAAGCTACATACGAAAGATATCTTAACTAAAAAAAGATAGAAAATCAGTAACGGATGTGTATTACGTAGGCTAATCATGAATCGATAAATCATTTATTTATTAGATGTTCATTCTTTCAACTAATTTTAAATGCTTTTGCTGATGGTTTAAACTTGAGATGGTTGCTTTTGACACTTATATAGGTTGTATAGTATTATACAGAGAAATTCAAAAACTTTTCTCAAGAAGAAAGTTTTACTAGCATCAATCTTTCATAAAATTATTTCTGTCCCTATTTTATGGGGTGACTTTTGCTTTGAAAAATTGCTGGACTTTCATCGGATATTTTATAATCATCTTTCTTTCACCGGTCTCATTAATCAACCAATAGTTTTTGCTGATTTAATAAATATTTTAAGGAAAGTTCATCTCCCTCGCTATTCCATCAAATTAAAAAAAAAAAAATCCTTAACCATGGATATGTTGTACCAGAAGAGTTTAGGAATAAAGATAAAAGAGTAGTAGTGAGTGGAGTTAGTGGTCCGGTTGGATATGTTGCACCAGAACAGTTTAGGAATGAAGATAAAAGAGTAGAAGTGAGTAGAGTTAGTAGTCCGGTTGAACCATCAATCTTTAATTTTTTTTTTTAAAATAATCTAATCTATTAGAAAAGTGTTCTTAACTTATTCCAGAAAAAAAAAAAAAGGATCCCAGTACAAGGCTTCTTTAATCTCCTAATTCTACTCTTTCTCATCTCTTTTCAAATGAAAACTTTTGTCAGGTGATTTATGAATAACAAGCTTAGATATCTGTGCAGTACCTTAAAGAAGTCTTATTGGTGTGGTCAGACTTTCTCTAAGTAGAACAATGGATATTTCAATTGGAAGGATACTACCATGTAGACAGCAAGGCATATATATTGCCTTTCCTTTTTCTTTTTGAGGAGAAAAGTTATAGTATTTCAGATGTTTAAAGTGGAGAAATGCTATAGTTGTGCTCAAATATAAGGAAACGGTTTAAATGCCTCCTTTTATACAAGGAGCAGGCAGGAATTAGAACCATATGCCACATAAAGCAATCCATATACATTCATGGTATCCTTTTCATGTGCTACTTGAATAAGAGCAGGCTTATCTTGGATATCTACTTCAAACAAATTATAAAGGATCATGCACCTTTCCTAATTTATAATATTAATATCGTATTACGATAAACAGACCATCTGACCTTTACTCCCCATGTTTTATGTATTCTTGACTCTTTCCCGTGTTTTATATTTTTTTAACATAAGGTTGAAAGTGAGGCTAGATCAGACAAAGGAAAACCGAAGTTTTCATATTTGAGATCTTTTTCCCACAGTAATTGACCCCTTAAAAGAAGAAGATGATCAACATCTTATCCTCCTACCCCATGTGGCTTCTAGGTTTTATAGACATGAGGTGGTGTATCCACGAGTTATATTATATATGCATACAGAGGTAGCAGGAGGACCACACTACGTTCATGCATGCCAAACCATATCTATAATGATTTGCTCTGACATGAGACATGGGAACCTTACATGGATAGATTTTATAAAGCACATGGAAATATTGCCTAAATGGCTGCATGAATTTTCTTTTAAGATGCCATGTTCTCCAGCTTTGCTTGTCTTTGGCATAAGTATGCGTACATGTCCATATATCACCTCATCCATGGTTTGAGCTAAGGCTGCAAATGAGCTGACTCGACTTAGACTCGATTAGGACTCAAGGCATACCCCAACAATTTGGATTAAAGGGACTGAGCTGACTTAACTTGGATTCATGTAGCATTCGAGTCGGATCCACAGTCTCAACTCATGGTTAGTTTTGGCAATCTTGAATGCCATGGGTTTGGTAGAACTGAGCCCTCAGAAAATCGACTCCAAGTGGCCAAAATTAGATCAAGATGCCACATTTGATAGAGAAATTCAGATGGATGCAAGCCTGACTAGAACCTGAAACATTAAGACCCAAACTCTTGGTTACAGGGAATATGGTTTATGGTTGAGTCCAGATCTGAGAACCAACCAATCGTCACCCTGCAGTCCCAATCCAACCCCACATTTAGTTCAATTGCTTCAACTCAGAATTCTCTGCCTACATTAATAAATTCTTTGAGTAATTCTGAAGATCTTTCTCGATCTTGTCGTTGTCCTAAATTTTTTTTGACTGATTCGACTGGGCAATAACCTTTGGATATTGAAGTTGACCGGCCCACAACTTCACACTGCTAAAGCGAGGGCAGTCCTCCACATGACTTCTTGCCAAAGCTGGAACTTTCCGAAGCTATGTTGGAGCTTTGTCAAAAAGAAACCTGGACCTAGCTGGCCTTGAGGCAAGAGGGCATCAGTTTGAGAGTGGAAAACCAATAATAGACTCAACCTCATGGTAATGGTATAACTACAACACTATAAAAACTTAATAAAATATCATCATATCACGCATCCCTCATAGAAGTATATAGTGGAATTAGACTATACATTCATGAGAATATTAGATTATGAATCAATATAATATTGGCAATCATTCAACATATATGGCACGATCAGTAGGCATATATTGATCCTTCTTCACCTACTCCCCGTCACTAGGTCCTTCTTCACCTATTAATACATATATCTTTCTTTGACTAAAGAATGTAGGAGTTTATTACGTGTGGACTACTCTAGGTCTTTGGCACATTATTTTTTCCAAGACATGCCTATTTGACTTGTAGGAGGGAAAAGGATATTGGGGAAGCAATGTGGACATTAGATGGCACCTTTAGACGAGTAATTTGGCCTTTAGCAAGCCCTCTTTACAAATGGAGGGTGACCTTTGCTCTCCTTTCAATGCCTCGTCGGTGGAGAAGGGAGGAGTTGAAGAGGTGATGGAAAAAAAGACGAGAGAGAAAAGAGAATGGAGAAGAGACAAGGACATTAAGAGAAAAGTTGAAGCAAAGTAGGAAATAATGAAAAAGATGGACATTGGCCTGTTGGGGTGCATGGTAGGTGGGCTAGGCTTGGTGATGGTTGGCAGAGACATTGATTGAAGGGATCCCATCTGTCCATTTTCTCTCCCTCTTGCCTTCTTTGAATAAATTAATTAGAGTGGGGTTAAAAACTTCCAAGGTTTTAGTGGAGACAGCCAACATGAGAGATGACTTGCTTCCCTAACAGCCTATTCCCACGATTGGATGTTGATGTGAGATGAATTGGACTCGGAACAAAGAAAAGGGCCAGTCCTTAATAAGCCATCTATCATTCATTGAATACCTAGTCAAGGTTGAGACCATCTTAATAATATCTGCTAGAGGAGTGAGAAGAAATGTTGTGATAAAGTATATGATGTGATCAATCCTACCAGCCTAGCTAGCTAGTAGAATTTCTTTTTTGATGAAATTTAGGGTGTAATGGTCTAGCGTAGACACATGTAATGTTTCATATTAATATGTTGAACTGTACACCATTATACTATTATTTGAGGTGATTTTAGTAGTGATCCATAAAAAAGGAATCATTGCTAGGCACTTTCGGTGTAAATGATTGATCTAAGATGATGAAGTATTTGAAAGCTAGATTAATCCTGTTGATTGATAACTTAAATGAGTTTGTAAAAATTGATATTGAGACAATTTTGTTTCAAAGGATTGCTAACATAACAACTTAGCTATGCACTAGTCTTTTGTTGGAGTTATTTCTTCAGCTACAATTTTTTTCTCCTTTAAATTTTTATGCGAATAATAAATATCCTATTTTGATGGATGTACCTCCCTTATTTCTCTCTTTGGGATATTATCATGAGAGAGAGAATCATGAGTGGATTCATATGCGCTCTCACTCTTTGCTATTGCCCTCATTTATATGTTAATCTCTTTTAGATTCATATTCCAGACCTATATTACAGGAAAAGAAATACTGGTTATGAATTCATGAATCTATGATCCTCTAACTCTAAAGTCCTTGAAAATTTAGGATACATTAGGTCTAGGATACGTTAATTAATTAATACAAATTAAATATAATTAAGTATATAGATGTTAAATTTTAGATTAAAAGGGCAAGAATAATCAATATCATTATATATAGTCAAGTTCCATTCACACTTAGAAGCTATATATAACAAAAAAAAGCATTAAGCTGCAAACAAAAAAAAGAAAAATCCAGCGTAACTTATAGCTTATATATGTCAAAGAAATATATCATTTGTTTAATATAACAAATTTGAAATTTTAAAGGTATTTAACTTTAGTTTAAAAAGTTAAAAACCTGAACGCATCATAATGTAACCAATACATGTCTTAAAGCATTCTGAAATTTGAAAGAACATCTAACCTTAGTTCAAAATATATATTATGTGTTTAAAAGTTTTGATAAAAGTATCTGAATTTAATTTAAAATATGACCTAAAATATATTCTGAAGTATCCGATTGTATCCGGATGTATCCCTAATGTATCCATAACATATTCAGAAAGAAAATATTTTTTTTATTTTAATAGATACGTATCTGGATGTATCCATATCAGATACATATTAGATACCGTACACCTTCTATTTTGAAGTATCCGTGCTTCATAGCTACTGGTTATGAACTACCAAGCTGTGACAGGAAGAGGAATGTGGAGTCACATTTAGAGTCTAACAAGCATTTTACTTGCTAAATTACGGGCTTCATTCCAGTAAGGTGGTTAGATACCTCTAAATTACAGGACCAAAGCTGAATTTTTCTTTAGAAGAAATGGATTGAACTGCATGCTGGGGAAATGGTACAATTAGTTGTTCTGCAGGGTAACCGCACGTGTGTAGCCTCTGCAAAACCATTTCAAGTTTCAGGACATGCTAGCAGATGACATGCCAGTAGAATATTAAAACTGCCATCCTCATGGGAGTCACAAAATCACCAACACTAAAGATACCTGGTGCTTGGTTCAGAGAGCAGCTTATCATGCTTGTACAATTCACCAAAGTTTTCTTTCTTTCTTTTTTTTACCTTCCCTCTTCATTTACCTCCCGATCATTTTTCTACAGTAACATATCCTGGGGATAGCTCAGGAGTGTGATATGCCTCAGTATAGGAATTAAACCCCATCAACTTGTGTGGTTGTGTGCAATGGGCACAGCTGTTCAGCCCATACCTCACCATTCCTTCGCCTACACTGCCCTTGCCGATCTTCTCTCCTTAGTTTTTCCACTTTATGTCATATTTGTTCACTTAATCTAAAAGCCAAAGAGTGCATGCACCACCTTCTTGTTTAACCACAAGCCAGTGCCACCATAATTGTGGTCTATCTTAGTGGCTCTTAAGAACCTAGTACAGCCTTCTTCTATATCCATGTAGCCACCTTCTTTAACAGTATGGGAGTGGAATTTTAGATGAGAGGCTATGCAAGTGCACGAGCAGCACAGCTCAATGTTTCCAGGGCCCCAGACCAGATGAAGTGGAAAGAAGTGAGGTTTGGGTCCCTAGATTGGGACCAAATGATTGATTTAAGCCTCGAAACACCTTGATGTGACATTGAGGTATTATGATCTAGGATCTAGGCCTGGATCTTTGCGTCAGTTATTTATCTTTTAAGGTAGTTGCTCTTTGCCTGATTGCCTCCGATGGCCTTCCAAAAAGTTGGCTAATGATGGGTTGGTGAGGGGCAGCAAATTGGTGCTGCCGGTGGTTTGGGCCCAATCCAAGAGCTGTCCAGCGCCCACCAGACTTCTCAATTTCATTAGAGATTTTCTTTTGCAATGTGCACTGTGTGCAGAAGAAATAGAAACAAGACAAAATGCAAGAATATATCCAAGTACACTCAAAAAATTTACATGAATAAAAAAAAAAAAAAAACACTCCAGAAAGAAATTTCCTAGAGCTAATTGTAGCTCTGCCACATTCCACATTGGTTATTTTTGTTTGATACTCAACTTAGATTTCTAAGTTTTTTCTATATTTAAGTAAAGTGAATTGAGGATGCAGCTTCTATGAAGAACTTGGAGTTTAAGGGAGTCTATGTTTTCCGGTACAAATTGGAGTAAATTTGTATTCGAAACTCACCTTAGATTTCTAAGTTCTTTTTTTTTTTTTTCTTTTTCTTTTCTTTTATATATTTAAGTTAAGAGAATTGAATAAGGATTGCATGCAACTTCTGTAAAAAACTTGAGTTTAAGGGAGTTTATGTTTCCTAACGTCAATTTGGAGTAAATTTCTATTTGATACTCACCATAGGTTTCTGAGTTTTTTACATATCTATGTAAAGTGAATCGAACAAGGCATGTATGCAACTTTTGTGAAAACTTGGAGTTTAAAGAGGGTTTATGTTTCCTAACACTGTTAGTTACACTTATGATCAAGTCATCCATATGTGTTACTCTATTTTTGGTTCCCATTGAAGAATATTGGTAAGAGAGAGTGTTTATTTGTTAGAAGAACATGCCTACTAGTTGGATGGATGAGAAGGACAAAACTATAATAAAAGAGACATTTGAGATGGAAATCAAATTTGCTACTTGATTGCTAGAAGTCAACCCTAAACATACACACTTAGGCAAAACATAAATTATATGTTGGGAATCATGAAAGCAAGTCATTTTACCGACTTAGATTATACTAATATTGATATTATATTTTAGGTGCATCATTTCCCTCAGAAAATATACTTTAGGTGAATACTAGTTTTTTCTCTCTCTCAAACAAAGGTTTATATGCATAATGCTCTCAAAACTTTAGGTATTTAAATGGTTTGATGGTATTTGCCTAAAAACACTTAGTTCCGTTCTTCTCTCTATCTATATATAAAAAAATCTATTATATCCCTTTTGTGTAAAATTAAGTGGGACCAAACCAAAATCAAACACCATAACAAAACTAGAAATTTTAAAAAACAAACAAGGAAGAGGAGAAGATTTAAAATCCAATTAAAAGAAAGCATTGATTTAAACATCAGGTACCTCCCAAAGATGGGAGGTCCCTTCTTCTTTTTTTTCTTTTTTTCTTTTCTTTTCTTTTTTTTTTTTAGTTTTGATGTAGGGAACCTCTTAACCATCAACAATCTCAAGAAATTGGATATAGAATCACCTTCATCATCATCTTCAAAATCAAAAATATCACCTTGACTTACGTTTGTTGCATGTATAGCAAAATAAAGTGTATGAACTATTATTCCGTTAAAATCTATTCTCGTCCAAGTTACATCATCATAAGAATGTAAACTTTCTTCTGAACTTTGACCATTATTGTAAGTATGACTTCACATTATCTATAAATATCTCCTTTGTCATATTGAAAAGGTCTCTTGGTTTTATTTTTACAACAATATGTCAACTTATATCCGAAAGATTTTCTACATAAAATATTTGCTCTGCTTGTGATGCTTGGATAAAAGGTTCATCTAATAATTGTTAGCTACTATTTAGCTTCTGCTCGAAATTTACTAATGTGAAGCCAAACTCATCTTTTTTAATAACCTTACTTGACCTCGAACGTTTAGCCAATCACACTTGAACAACACAAGTAAATTGGCCCTTATAATCCAATTCAATAATGTTACTTAAAATACCATATTGGGTAACATTACAATAATTGGTTTTTTGTCCAAAGCACTTGCATAGCTAAATGTCTTTATTGTCACTACAATTCCACTATTTTATATTTTTCTTTTATTTCTCGATCTTTTGTCTGAAATCTATATCCATTGATAATAAATTCATTATTTCTATGTGCAACATCATTAGGTCCCTCTACCAACCACTTAATTTCATTACATAATTGCACATTGCTTGTTGCATTCAACTCATAAACCTACATTGTATTAGTAAAGGTTAAGATAAAGTTTAATAAAAATTAAAGTAAAAAATAAAAAAAATTGCATGGTTAGATGGTGCTTGCATGAGCTTTAAATCAATCATGAAATGTCTCATTTTGAATAGGTTCTTGTTCCCTTGCTTTCACATGAGGTTTTTGCCTTTTATTTACAATAAGGTATTTCCTTTTCACAAGTTTAAGATTTGAATAAATACTAAAACCAATGATATTAAGCTAAGTCAATGAAATGTTCTAGTGTTTTAATTACTTCCTCTAGATATAAGACAATTGCATCATAGTTGAATAACACATATCTATGTGCTTGTATCTTTATGATGGGGTCCAATATAAATAGTTCTACTCTCCCTATAACACAATCAGAATGAGGTACACTTGGTGGCCCTTCTTGTAACTCAGTAGCACCATAATCATCATTCCTTCATGGACAATTGAATCTTGTTTCTACACAATTCAAATATTGCAAATAAAAAGTCACACATTCTTTTGCTACATATTGTTCAGCAATTGATCCCTCATGGTGGTTTCTATTATGCACACCTTTTTTAAGTGTAAGTAGATACCTATAGACATATGAAATAAGTTTAAAGTCAAATATCAGTATGTTTTCATAAGATTGAACAACTTTAGAACAAAAACAAACATAATTTTTAAGAAATAAAACTATACTTCTCAATGAGATATATCCATCAATACTATATAGGTTCAGCCAACTTTGCTTCGAATGTCAGGTGAATAGTCAAATGCACCATGATATTAAAGAAAGCTAGTGGAAGATCTTCTCCAAGTGGTAAAGACAATTTTTGTTTCTAATTTATCAAACTCTATTGGTTGAATAATTTTAGAACAAAAATCTCTAAAAAATGTGCTCAATTCAATCAAGATAGAGCGAGCACTTTTGGGCAAAGACCTTCATACTGCTAAAGGAAGAAGTTGCTGCATGAGAACATGATAATCATGGCTCTTAAACCCTAAAATCTTATGCTCTTTTAGATGTACACACCATGAAATATTTGTAGCATAGCCATTTGGAACCTTTACCCACTTCAATGCATTCTAAAAATGGCCGCTTCCTTTACAGCTAATATAAAGCATGATAGGGACAATAATGTGTTATTAGGGGCATGGGGCCATGGATGAAGTGACTTTTTGAGACCAATCAATTGTACATCAAGATGAGCTTTTAAATTATCTTTCAATATTTAGTAATGTCTAAAGGCTATTGTCACAAATATATATATATATATTTCAATATACATCACATCAAGATTATGATACATTAAGAGCTTGTCCTAATATGGCAATGAGAAGAAGATGCTCCTCTTCCTTCAATTATGTACTAGAGTTATATTAATTTGTTCCTTTCTTTTCTTTCATCACTATAATGGTTATACTTTACCAATATAACATCCATATCCTGTAGTTGATTGACTATGTCTGCTCTCGATAATGAAGTAGGTGCATCTCTTTCTTCACAAATGCCATCGAAATACTTTGGAATTTTTCTATAAATACAATCATGTGGCAAGAAACGATGATGGCCCATGTAACAATGTTTTCTGCCATGCTTTAGGTAATAGGAACAAGTGGTACTATTACATGTAGGATAAGTAATGTGACCTTTAGTGTTCTATCTAGACAAATTTGTGTATCCAGAAAAATTATTCATTGTCCACAATAAAGCTGCATATATTCTAAATATTTCCTTTTTAAAGTCATCATTAGTATCGATTCCTAATTCCTAAAGTTCTTTTAATTCCTCTATCATCTGTATCATTTTTAGGAGCAGATGGGCTGACAATGAAAACATAAAGAATTATTGCTTCATGCACAATCAAGGAAGATTGTATGGTATCAAAATAACAAGCCGTGTGCTATTAATAATACTCATTGTTCGAAATGGATTGAAGCCATCACTTCCTAAACCAAGCCGAATATTATGTAGCTTTATAGAGAATGATGGGTGCCGGTACTTAAAAGTATTCCAAGCTAGCAAGTCAGCAAGATGTCTTAAAATCCCATCATTTTTATGTTCATTCTTATGCCATGTCATGAAAGAGACTATCTTTACTGACATAAAGAGCCTTTCAAGCCTAGGTTTCAATGGAAATTGACGTAAAACCTTAATATGGATTTTTCGTTCATCTTTTTTAAAATTTCTATGTTATCCTCTGAATTCTTCTTATTCTTTTTCTATCCAGAGGCACCACATATGGCACATGAATTTGCTTCTTTATGTTCTTTTAGCGGTGATAGGTTTGGTAGCACGATAGTATTACGATGGTTGAAGGTGTCGCTGAGAGGAGGCTCAAAAAAAAAAAAAAAAAAAAACCTTATAAAACATGCAATCATTTGGGTAAGCATCAATTTTTTTATAACCAAGTTCTAGATCATTAATGATCTTCCTAGTCTTATAAAAAGACTTTGTAGTTATTCGTTATTTATATTTGCATTAATGATATAATAATATGTTTAGTTTTATTTCATACTAAAAAGTATTTTAAAACACAAATGAAAAGTATTACAATTTTTTTTAAAAAAAATTGTAAAATCGAGTATACTACATAAAAAAAGGAAAAAGGATTGAGAAACTATAAAAAAATAAAAAAAAGAAAAACATTGATGTACCAATTCAAACCATTGGTACGCCATTGATTCGGTACCAAACTGAATCAAATTAATCCGATATCAGTTCAATAATTTATATGTGTTTGTCATACCCTGATGAAAGTAGTTTTAGAGAGATATCTTAATAAATGATTTGGTTGCTAAAACCATCCAAGTTGTTTAGTTTTGAATTAACCCTCTTAGTCTACAAAATAATACTTAAGTTTCTTGACTAATAACAAATTAACCATCACCCCTCATCTAAGCGGCTAGAGATGTTTCCATACTTTGTCACCTCAGTGATGGTTTGAATATTGGCACCACTCTCTTCCTTAAAATAAGATTAATATAAAGGGCTTTTTTTTAAATTCAATTTTATGCAAGAACCTAATTGGTAGTTCCTTTTCTTGCTACATGGGCTAGTAGTCCAACCTATGTGCCTATGATTAGCAACATTGCCTAGGATTAGCAACACACCATTTTCCTTAAACTAAGGGACTGTTTGGTTCAGGATAATTTACCTTATTAATTTGAGATTATTATATAGATTATTATATTTGACAATTAGACATAATAATTTAAGTGATCATATTTAATTTTTGATAATTTAAAATTATCATAAATTATGATAATCCGATTTTCATCTAAAAGATGAGTATCTGAGATTATCAAAGTTTGATAATCTTAAAGTACGCTTTTAGCTTCCATATAAATATTTAATAACATTTAATTTGATTACATATTTAATTTATTCTAGATAATATTTAAATATATAATATAATATTTTATTTAATATAATATTTAATATTTTAAATACTATTATAGATTTATATAACAATATGTAAATATTATATTTTAAATTATTAATATTTATAACCTTCTTGCATATTAGATTATTATATAACCTATTACTAAATATTTATACATTACATATTGATATATATTAGGATATTTAATAATATTATAATATATATTATAATATATATAATATATATTAAATATTTATAATATCTAAATATATAATATTTTAAAAATTAATTTATAAAGAATCTTGATTTTCATTAGAATATTTCATATTCTAGTAAAAGAAAAAAGAGAGAGCTACTTAAAGATAAAAAAATTATAAAAAAATTTAAATAAAATTAAAAAATATAATAAATTAATTATCATTTTTTGTTATTATGAATCAAATATGATAAACATTCATTTCTAAGAATTTAATTATTAAATATATAAAATTATCAATAATGTAAATTTTTAATAATATTATTTTATCAAGAACCAAACCCTATCTGAGGTTGGTACTGAGCCCTTTTTTTTTTTAATTTTTTATCTTTTATTTTTCTGAGCCAAGTTTCTTTTCCATGAAAGGTCTCTGTTTGCAATTCAGGTTGACAACTAACAACATGTTATGTGGCCTGCACCTTTTTCTTAGCCGGATGTGTCCAAATTTAGTTTTGTCGTTTCATATTATTATTATTATTGTAACTTCACATATAGGGTCATGGGTGGGACAATGATTGAATTATAATGTTGATTTTAACTTGACAACATTAAGGTACCATTTTGGATCATCTTCGCTGGGTTGATAACTACGTGGTGTTGCTCCTTTGGACAATGACACAAAAATTTTACAAAAATAAAATTTAAGCATGGCCAGCATACAAAATACAGGCAGGCAGGGCCAATCTAGCATAGGTTTGGAATTATCTAAATGGGTCATTGCTTTCTTAAAAGTGTTATATAGGCCCATCATGTCTTCAGCTGCATGTCAACTATCCTTATCACACGACTGCATTATGAAATATTACATTTGATAAAAATGATTTGGGCTTGAGGTTCCTTGGTGTTGAGGATATACCCCTGCAACTTTTCATGGATCATATGGATGTGATAATTATTATAACTTTGTTTTTGTTATGGCGTTCTCTATTTACATGATAGAATAGAGAGATCTCACCCATTTGGGAGTTTAAGGAGTGAGAGTTGGATAGACTTGATCTACTGCACGAAGTGTAGAGCAAGCCAATCATATGTGGTAGATTAGATTTATTTAAAAAATCCCTTAGGGTTAAAGGAGGAATTCCAACCTAAAATTTTTTTAGATGTTCAAGCACAAAAACTTTCCTAGGTCTTAGGAATTTAAAGTTGACACTTTTATATTTTTAGACTTTTGCATTACATATAAGGGATTATTTTGGCATGCTCAATATGGGATCAAGTTCAATAAGCATTAAGGAAAGTTATTAAATATCTGAAAAGATCTCAATCCATGTAGCATGTAGGATGATAATTAAGGATGAGGCACCGCAACACCAACTTAAAAAATTATTCATGCCTATAATGGGTTTGCTTGGTCTAGTTTTTTCTACGCTGCACAAGAGCCTTGTAGGGCTAAAGTATCACAGTGGATATCCCTTAAACTTGGTTTACCTGCCAGAATTTAGTTGACTTGCACTTCAACCAGCAAAACGATGGCAAGCTACCTCACATTTTATACATAAATGAAGAAAAAATAAAGTTAACGGAAGAAAAAATAGAGGAGGAAAACAGGGGATTCCACCCAACACAAGCAACATCACATGGTTCATCCAACAATAATATCACAAGTGATACAACTTATCCTCAACCCCATTTGTTGGCATTCCATCCCCATGAGAAAGTGCCTTTCGGGCTTTCGGTGGTAGTTAATAGAACTTTTTCAGAGAAGATGATTCCTGTGGTCATGCAAAAATCTCGAATCCATCGTGGAGATGTGAAAGAGATCTTCCCATGGCCTCGTAATTCAGCTACAGTAAAACTTTTTTATTTTTACCTTTTGATAATCATGATTAATAGCATAATCAAAAAATAAATTTAGAAATGACTATCTACTTTCTATGAAATAAGATAGCTAACCAAATATGATTAGTTTACAAAATTTATTTCTTAAGCTTCTTTCTCGTGACCAATCAAACATGCACGTAAAAAAAGTTTCCCATGAATCCACTTTCTAAACAATCAATTCTAAGAAAATGCATTTCCTCAGGAATCACTTTCTCATTTGTCAATCGGCCTCATGGCAGCCCAGTTCGATTTGAATCGCTGAACCATGGAACCATGCTAAGAGAGCTAAATTGTCTTGCTGTTTTGTTTGAACTTCAACATGGCACTCTAACACAAGTGGACTCCATCTTTGGTGGGCTCGCTCTCTCTTCATCATCCTTGAACTTCCATAATGGGCCTAGTTTAGGCATGACCTGAAGCAGCGCCAGTGATATCTGGGCTCAGAGATGTGTAACAAGAAACGAATAATTGCCTTCCATAAACTGAGTTCTAGGCTAGTACTCACCCATTGATGGGGTGTATATCAACCATCGTTTTCGGATCAATAAAGCTGGTTTCGTAAGAGCAAAGGAGTCATAATCTCAGTATCTACTACAAAACCAAGCAAAACACACCACTAAATTTATGATGTTAGTTCTGTGCAGTTGTAGCACAAAAAGCACAACAACTACATGGAACCAACTCAATAGGTCTAAAGACATATCAGCTGCTGCGAACTCAGTGACAGTGCCCATCATCTTCTCGGCCATATTTTTCCTTCTCTCTTGCCACATTGCAGTGGAGAGTGCATTTCTTACGAGGGCCAGTCTCTTAATTATATTACTGCATAATCTTAGCTTCTTATTCATGGTCAACAGTTTGTGATCATTTTATATAATCTACAAAACATGTAAATTATATACATATTTTCTAGGGGATTTGAGTGGACCAAGAAAACATGTCTAGAATCAAGAAAAGCTGACTTTGAGAAAATAATAAAATTAATAAATTTACAAAACATAAAAAAAAATGAATATAGTTTAATTTATCATCCTCATTTGCATCACTAAATAGTTTTGAATAACAATAATTTATCAAAAAATAAATCCTAAAGTCATTTTCATGATGTAATTCTTTTTGAATAATTGAAACTTAATAGTTTAGAGAATACATGGACAATGATCGCATGCCAAAATATCATTTTCTATATGAAGTGTGAGGGTGTATCTATAAAGAATAGTCATGAGTCTATGTCTTCTAGAAGGAAGTCATTTGGTTCATTGTTACGTAAACCAGTTAAAATACCATGAGAATCTTGTTAGACCAAGCAAACATATGGTTGTTTCCACTTGAATTTTCCACTGCATGTCGTACAATTTCGCGGGGGACCGTGCCTTTTATTATGCTTCACGAGGCATCCTCAAGCGCCATGAGATTAGGCTGGTCCAAAGTAATGCGTGTTGCCAGCTGAAAGATGATGTCTCTGTCCATCCATTAATTCATGAATTTTATTTGACCACGATACATGTATAGTCATCTGATGTAGAGAGGACATAACCTATTTTCCACATGTTTGGCTTTTGAATCCGTTGGCAGTGATGCTTTTGCAAAGTCATGGACCATGCTCTTGTACATATATATATATATGGTCCCCATCTACAAGGAAAGCTACCAATCATGAGGGCTACCAATCATGAGGGTTGATAGATGATGAAGCAGCGAAAGATTTCGGATTAGGGTTAGGAATAGGTTTAGCATTAGAGTTGCATAGAGTCCCCATCTACAAGGAAAGCTACCAATCATGAGGGCTATCAATCATGATGAAGCAGTGAAAGATTTCGGATTAGGGTTAGGAATAGGTTTAGCATTAGAGTTGCATAGGACTGCTTTTGCATCACTTCGAGATTGATTGGTGACCAATAATTTATGGATTGATCAATAATAAGCTTCAAAAAATCACCAAGAACAAGCTGAGTAGCAGATTCTTGAGAAGCATATCATGTGTGCAAGCTAAGTAAAAATATTTCGAAGAGATGTTGATCACAGGCTAGGCACCAAGGTGTAGATTAAATATTAAGGTATAGGCCAAGCATGAAGATGCGGGCTAAGTACTATGATGGTCACCGAGAACTTTAAAGCATCATGAGGAAGTTGAGTATTAAGAAGTTTTTGAAGGTCAAATCTTAAACTAAAGATCAAGTCATAGGTTGAGTATCAGGATGTAGGTCTATTCCCAAGGAAATTATCAAAGTATAGACCAAGATGGCACAAGTTAATAGTTTAGAACGAATCAATAAGTGAAACATATGTAATTGTCAATGCTTAGAACATAGAGAAGTGGGAGCACTATCCGAAATATAAGAGTAATGGATTTAGCTATCATTAACAGTAATGATAGTCTATGTGGCATAGACTAAATAAAGACAAATGTCAAAATAGGAAGTATCACCTATCGCATCAGTAATTGAAGGATTTATAGTCGTAGTGTCTCAGCCTGGACTGAACCCAACCTTGACTTTATTTTGAGCTATCTTCATTATTAAACTTCACCCTCATGAAGAGGGGTGGCTCTACCTCCCAACTTGAAGAGATAAAAGAGTTTTTATAGAAAATCCTTCTTCCATCTATGAATGGAAGAATAGATATTTTTTCGTCACCTCCGCTAAAGACTTTTGGCCATTGAACAGGACTTAGAAGTAGCCCAACTTGAAGCCAAATTGAGTCCCCATTCTTTTGTTTGAGGAAGACGAGGCTCTAAGTCATCTATGCAAGGTCAGCCCTCTGAAGATAGTAGATCTTTTGACCGAGGTGGCCTTAATTTGAGTTAGATTTAACTCAGTTCAAAGGTCTTCGGCAAAAACTTAAGCATAAAAAGAAGGCTACGGCCAGCTCTTTGGTGACCCAGCTACACTAGAGGAAGGGGGTCCTTCTACCTCTATTCATCCCATAGTCGGGGTCCCATCCAAGCCTTTGAGGAAACGTCCTTGGGAGCTTAAGTCAAGCTCTAGTTTTAGTGCAAAACTTATATTTCCCCAACTTCAAGTGAAAGCAAAGAAGCCGATCAAGATCAAGACAGTAGCATCCCAGCCTATCATACACAAGAAGGGGATGGGTAGTGCATCTGAAGCACCCATTGTTTCTGAGGTCTCGCCTCCTGAAGTTTTTATTCCCTCGGTCGCCACTACTCCAGATGGGTAGGAGGAGGTTGTCGGCTTTAGCTTTGCACCATCTCTAGCCTTAAGTCGGTTTAGTTCAAACTCCCCAGCTTTGAT
The DNA here is from genome assembly GCA_017589505.3 of Metroxylon sagu. Taxonomy (NCBI): domain Eukaryota; kingdom Viridiplantae; phylum Streptophyta; class Magnoliopsida; order Arecales; family Arecaceae; genus Metroxylon; species Metroxylon sagu. The sequence goes on along the minus strand of JACVBY030000612.1, from coordinate 975,265 downwards.
CTATGTTCCAAACTGAAACATAATCCGATGTGACTTCAGTACGTTGGATCGGACCAGATACAAATTCCTCCATGGGAGCTGTTTACCCATGGATACTGACTTTTACATGAGGAAGTTGGACAGCACATTAGCCTGTGACTTCGCTTGCCATGTATTCGAGATAAAGTTGTTGGCCATTTTTATTTTTTTTAAGTATTGTAGCTCAGCTTTAATGACTTATTCTTGATCGATTTTTATAGGGCCTCTATAAAGCTTGTGCGATGGTGGAGCACCTCAACATCTGAACTAAGATGGTCAATGAGCTCACTGCTGCTCTGGACCAGAACAACTCTTAGTTGATGGTGCTTTGGCTTTGGGAGGAGGACTTCAACTGATGGGTAGTCATTAAAAGTGCTCATCACCACCAAGTTGAGCGGATTGTGGCTGAGTTTTAAGACTCGGCCAATGAGAAGGACTTGAAGATCTCCGACCAAGCTCGACAAATTAGATCAAGCTTGGCGGATCTCCATCTAGGACCTTTCGATTTTTTGAGTTGGAGAGAGCATTAGAAGAAGAGGAGAAGAAGCTGAATGAGCTGATGAAGGAGTGGGACATCCTTTGACTCGAACTCTCCCAAGCCCCAGCATGGATTCTGGCTTCATTTAAGAAATCCATGGACTAACAGGAGTTGAACACTTACGCTACCATCTCATATGTGATGGGCTTTGCATGCTATAAGAAGAGAATCTAAGAGGCTTTCCTCAACATCGACTTAGATTCATTCAAGCCCATCGAGGAACGAGAAGAGAAAAAAGAGGCTCTGGCCGAGAGAGATCATGCTGAGATCGCTCTTACCAAGAAAGCTACTACCAAGGAAGCTTCTACTGAGGTATTTCCCACCGAAGAAATCCCTATCGAGGAAGCCCTAACCGAGGTAGCTCCAGTTGAGATAGCTCCAATCGCTCTTATTGAGACTGCTCTCCTCTAACTCGAGGAAAGGCTTGTAGCTTCCAAAGTTGTAGATATTCCTTCCTTGGATGATTTATAAAGATGTTAAAAGGGTCAAAGATGTTGTAGCACATTAACTAATATAGTACATCAACTATCGTATACAGGTGATAATCCAGGACAACCGACAGCTAGTGGGCAAGTTTCATGGCCTTCGATCACCACACGAACCTCATCTTTGGTAGTTGGGAGTTCTACTAACCTTTATATGTCTTGACTTTATGTTTTTTAGTTTAGCCTCGGCTAATTTTATAATCAATTTTGGGTTAGAATTTTTGTTCCATCTATGGATGGAAGAACACACACATGTATATATGTATATTTTTGTATCGAAACTTTTAGTAATGATATACTCTCTTTAATGTCTATATTTTTCTTTAAAAATCTTCTTTGGCAAGTTTGCCATTTTCATTTTGCTTATAGGTCAGCTACCTCTAAGATACGAATCTCATGGTTTGGTCGACCTTCGGCCTAGTTTAGGATTTCTCCTAGTCTCATAGGTCGGTTTGCAGCCTCCTTAGTTCACAGGACATTTGATAGTTCTTTCAATCTAGGTCGGCTCATCATATAGATAATAAGTTCTTTAAAATTTTAATAAGTGTGTCAAGTTGGTGCAACATTTCCTCACTTCGACTGACCGAGGCCAGTCTTAGTAAGTTTGCCTTATGGTCATGTAGTCGATCAGCCTTTTTGGGGTTTGACATCAAACTTTTCAAGCTTTAGGAAAAGTCTTTTAGGTCAGGCCTGGGCCTTAAGTTTTTACTAATTAGAGTTAGTTTTTAGGTGACTTTAGTTACTTAGTGACTCTTAGTTTAGTGTTTGAGACTTCATACCTTATAGGAGACCCTTTTTGATTAGGTTCTTGTTCATCCTTGACTAACCTAATCTTTTGTGTCTACCTCCTGGCCTTCGACCAATTTATTCTTCATAGATCAAGCTGAGGAGCATTGGTTTGACTTGAAGATGATCCATATTTTATTAAGTGGACTTCTTCAGTTGCTACTAGCCAATTGATCATGTTAGGAGTTGCCACTCCTCCACTAATCCTAACATTATTTTTTAGTCAGGTTGAGATTGTTTTTAGGGGTCGATTTTATGAGATTGAGCTTTATCTAGTCAAACTAGAATAGAGAGTTTAAATTTTGGGAGAGAAACTAAGGCTCCCTTTTGATTTTTAATTACATGAAAGGAATTACATAATAGTAACTAATGTCACAAAAGGTAGCTTATTGGAAATACATTTTCAAATTTTCAGAATTCTAAGCATAAGAAATAGGTTGGCCATCAATATTTTTCATCCGATAAGTCTTTGGCCAAACTACCTCTACTACTTGGTATGAACCTTCCCAGTTTAGAGTCAACTTGCCTTCCTCATTGGCTCAACCTAGTGTAGCTATCTTTCTTAGCACTAAGTCTCTGAGTTGGATGCGCTTTGACTTTGGAGTTGTAATATCTAGCTGCTCTCTATTAATAGGCTGTCATCCAGACTTATGAGTTCTCTTGAGCTTTTTCGATGAATCAAGTTTAGTTTAGAGGTCATCAGCATTGTCTCATTCTTTAAATTATTGAGTATGTAACTCAGCATGCCAATTTCTACTGGAACTATGACCTCGATACCAAAAGCTAGGTTGAAGGGAGTCTTCCTAGTTGGCACTCTACTCGTAATCCGATACGTCGAAAGAATGTCGGGAAGCTTGTCCACCCATAATCCTTTAGCTCAGTCTAGTCAAGTCGTCAAGGCTTATAAGATGATTTGGTTTGTCATGTCAGTCTGACTATTTATTTGAGGATGGATGATTGAGGAGAAACAATGATCAATATACAGTTTTTAGCAAAACTCCTTGAACTAAGAGTTGTTGAACTATTTGCTATTATAGGTGATAAGAATCTTCAGTGTCCCAAACCAATAGACAATTATTTTTCACACAAAGTCTTGAATATTTCGCTCCATTATCTGAGCTAAGGGCTTGGCCTTGACCTACTTGATGAAGTAGTTAATCGCCATTATTAGGAACTTTCATTGACCTTGAGCTAAAGGGAATGGTATGAGGATATCTATGCCACATTATGCTAAAGGCCACAAGCTACTTATCAATAAGAGCTCGATTGTTGGGCAGCATGATACAAAAAAGTGCTTTTGATACTACTCGCACCGATGCATGAACTAAGTTGCATCTTCACTCAGGTCGGCCGGTAGTATCTTTGTTACAACACTGTCAACTAAGGCCTTGCCCCCGTGAGTGATTGTCACATATGCCTTCATAGACTTTTTGGAGGATGTATTCATCTTTAATTGGACTAAGTCATCTTAGGCATGGAAGAGTGAAGGGCCTTTTATACAAAGTACAATTGATCAGGAAATATTGAGCCGCTCTTTGAATCATCTTCCATGCTTTACTTCTCTTTTGTAAGAGTACTCCTTTCTCAAGATAAGCTCTGATCAGGTCCATCTAGCTTGGCTCATGTTTGACTTGATGCACCTTGATCTTTTGGATGTTTGAGGTAACTAATTCTTCAAAGAAAATAGTTTAATGGGTCGTAAAGCCTATCAAAACCAATTTGGATAGCGCATCCAACTGGCTATTCTCCATCCGGGGGACTACCTGAATGTCAAAGTATTCAAAGAATGGAGTTAGGCTTTTGACTTTGGCCAAGTACCTTTGCATGTTTGGTTCCCTAGCCTTATATTCACCTCGAACTTGGCCAACCACCAACTGCGAGTCAGTATAAATAAGGAGCCAGGTCATACTAACCTCCTTTGCTATCTTTAGCCATTTGATCAAGGCTTTATACTCAGCTTCATTATTTGAGGTTTTAAATTCAAACTTTAATGCATATGTCAACTTGGCTCAATCTGAGCTGATGAGGATCACTTATTGCACTTCTAGTTTCATTGGAGGACCGATCAACATAAAGACTCCATTTAGGTTGTTGTGAGGCCTTTTCCTCTTGAGCTTGCGTAGAGTCTTCGATAATTTCATCTCCATCACATAGTTAGCAAGGATTTGAGCTTTGAGAGATGATCTTGGTTTATATTGGATGTCGAACTTACTTAACCCTATTGACCATTTGACCAATTGGCTTGAGGTGTTAGGCTTATGCAAAATTTGCATCAATGGCTGGTTGGTTAGCACAACTATGGTATGAGCTTGGAAGTATGGCCTCAACTTTCATGCTAAAATGATCAAAGCATAGGCGAGCCTTTTCATCTAGTGATATCTCATCTCACAACTATAGAGTACTCGGCTTATGTATTAGATCAGCCTTTATTTCCCATAATCTTCTCGGATGAGCACTGAACTAATGACAAGTTCAGACACCAACAAATACAAGTATAGCTCTTCCCTTTCTTGTGGGTTTGATAGCAAAAGGGGTCATCTGAGGTACTTCTTCAATTCATCTAAAGAGTTCTGACATTCCTCGGTCTAGAAGAAGTTCTTGATATTCTAAAGAATCTTGAAGAAGGGAAGGCATTTCTCTGTCAATCTAAATATGAATCAACTTAAGGTTGCTACTTAGTCAATAAGGCATTGGACTTCCTTGACTGAGGTTAGTGGCATAAAGTTAATGATAACTCTATCTCTTAGGGTTAGCCTTGATTCCTCGATGGTTAACTATGAAATCATAAAATTTTCTTAAGGTGATGCCAAAGGCACACTTGCTTGGGTTCAGCTTCATTTATATTATCTTAATACCCTTAATGCTTTATCAAAGTCGAACACATATGCTCAGCCTTCAAGTTCTTGAAGAGCATATCGTCCACATGCGCCCTAACATTCTTCCTGAGAAATTCTTTGAAACTCTTATTCACCAATCTCTAATAGGTTGCTTCAACATTCTTCTAACCAAAGGATATTACTTTGCAACAACAAAGACCTTTTCGGTTATGAATGCCATATTCTTCTCATCTGCAGATGCATTCGAGTTTAGTTATAACCTAAAAATGCATCCATAAAATCGAAGAGTTTATGGTCCACTATGGCATCCACTAGTCGATCAATCTTTAAGAGAAAATCTATTTTTTAGTTAGGCTTTTTAAAATCGATAAAGTTGATGCACATTCATCATTTTCCATTGGACTTCTTTATCATTACACATTTGCTAGCCAATCAGGGTAATGGACATCCCTGAAGAACTTAGCCTCTGGCAACTTGTTCATCTCTTCTTCAATGGCTTGGATCTACTCTAAGGCAAAGTTCTCTACTTTTGGCGGATTAGCTTGTGGCTCAGATCTACCTTGAGTTGATGCATAATAATACTTTGATCAATGTCAAGTATGCTAGCGATTGACCATGCAAACATGTCCAAGTTATTACATGGGAAGTTAATTATTTGATCTTAGATAAGCTTAATTAATTCTGAGCCAATATGGATGGCCTTTGAGTTATCTTCTTCCAAAGCTACTGCCTCCATGTCTTCAATAGGCTTCAAGTAATGCTCTTTTTGCTTGTATCAAAAATTCTAGCTATCGATTGTCATAGTCTTAACCAACTTGTCACTCAGAAGGTTTTCGGTAGCTTGGCTACTCCTTTGCAGTGTTATAATATAGCATTGTCTAGCCGTTGCTTGGTCTTCTCTAAGTTTTTCTATCCTTTGATTGATAGGGAACTTCATCAAAATGTGAGATGTTAAGACAATAGCCTTTAAAATATTTAGGCTTGGTCACCCTAAGATAGTATCATAGCTCGAAGGCATGCTCATGACTATGAACTCAACCATTATAGCTTTAGAATTCGGCTCATCCTCTATAGTCAGTGCATAGTGATTACTTGCCTTGGCCTTGGCGAATTCTCTAGTGAAGTCGACTAGTGGTATCTTAGTTGGTCACAACTGATCCAAACCAATGCCCATCTTTTGGAAAGCCTCATAAAATGAAATATCTATTGAGCTCCAGTTGTCTAACACCCTCTTGACTTGATAATTGATGATGGTCACAATGATGACCAATGCATCGTCATAAGGGACTTAGATCCCTTGAAAGTCTGAGATTAAAAAAGCAATGAATGGCTCCTCAGTTTTAAGCATCTTCAAAGAAGATTCGTTGGTTTGTAGTTATCGTGTATACGCTTTTTGAGCTGAGGAGGTTTCTTCACTTATTGTCAATCTTCAGTAAATCACATTAATTGTCTCGGCCAAAGATCTATTGTCTATCATGCCTTCGAGCCTGATTCTCCTTAGGGATTAGGATCTGCAAGGGGATGTTCTAGGACATATCACTTGAGGTAGTCCCTTTTGATGAGGCTGTCAATCTCATCTTTAAAATTTCAATGTTCGTTGGTATTATGATCATGGTCAAATAAAACTAAAAATACTTGCTTTAGTCATGATTTTCTAGATTCAACTTCAGTTTTTCTAGCCACTTTACATAATTCTCCTCATGGATCTTCAGCAAAATCTAAACATGCAAAGTTTCAATGGAGTGTATTTCTCAAACATTTAAAGAGGCATCCTTGATTGATGAGGCACCTCTTGTTCTTTAGTCTTTTTTCATAGCTCCTTAGGTTGTGGATTGTCTTTCTTGACTCGCTTTTTAGTCAACCTCCCCTTATCTTTCTTTGGAGTTGTCAAAGTCTCTTCAGCATTGATGTATTACTTGGCTTGAATAAGTAACTCATTAAGGTTCTTAGGGGATCTTTTGGTTAACGAGAAGCTGAACCTAGAGCTCCTCAAGCTGCTCATTAAGGTTGCAATAGCCACCGAGGTATCCAAGCCTCAAACTTCAAGTGCTATGCTATTAAATCATTGAAGGTAATACTTCAACTATTCATCCTTTTTTGGTTTGATGGCTATGAGTGATAAGGAAGTCCTTCTGTGCTTCTAATTGCTAATGAAATGACCTACAAATGGCTAGCTGAGTTGCCTGAAAGAGTCTATGGAAGATGGCTTGAGACTGAAATATCAAGTCTGAGCTGCTTTCTTTAAAGTGGTAGGAAAAGCTTGGTACATTATAGCATTTGAAGCTTTGTGCAATTGCATTAGTGCTTTGAAATTTTTCAAATGGTCAATCGGATTGGTTGTGCCATCATGCTACTCCAATTAAGACATCTTAAAGTTGGGAAGTAGTGGTTTGGCCATAAGCTCCTGAGTAAATGGAGGTTCGATGAAGAGATCAAAGTCTTTAGGTATACTTGCCTCTCGAGTTCAAGTTTGTTGCATCATGGCACTATTCTTGTGATTCATTTTTTCAAACCAAAAATCTATCATCCATTAACTTGTCAATGGTGCTTTCAAACACGTGTTCTCATTCGAGCTAGAAAGGTGATCTTAAAGCTCCTCCTCAGATTGGGATGAGGCATACTGGCTCGTTGATGTGGGTGATCTTTGGGCTCGATTGGAAGTTAGTTAGAATAAGGTGGAGTCTGAGCTCTTAGTAGGGGATAGTCGTTAGGCTCTTCTTAATGCATTCACTATTCCACTTTACTATGACCTCCAAAAAAAGATCCTTGGGAAGCCAAGTTTTGAATCATAGCCATCATCATATCCATGCATCGGTCCATCTACCAGGCCATCACGTCGAGTAGTTGCTGGACTTAGGGTGGAACCAAGGATGGTACTGATGCTAAGGTCAGTGGTAGGGCCAGAGTGGGATTGGTTGGTTTTCTCGTAAAATTCTAGGAGTCTACCAACCCATCGCTCAAGCTCGCTTGGTGATCACTTGTCACTTGATCATGTCGTTTCGACAGGATAGTTAAACACTCTTATTCGATATTTTCACATGCAACTTCAATCTATTGATATCAAAATCTGACCTTCTATGCATCAATCAAGATGAAATGCTTAGCTTGATTAATCAATGCACTCTCCATTTGCTCGGCTTCCTACACTTAGAGAAAAGTCTTAAAAGACCTCAGAGTTTTTTTGGGGGAAACCCTTCGACGCTCAAATCAATTGATATGAAGGATAAAAGAGTCTCAGAGCTTTCTATGTGAGGGCTCCAAGCTCAAAAGATTTTTTTCAAAAAAATCTTTTATTTGAGAGGTATGGGGCTACTCATATAGGTATCATGAAAGAGTAGCGTTGGAATCAGACTCTTCTTAAAGAAATTTCGACGAGCATAGTAAGCCAGGAAAGAAAGTCTTTTCTGAATTAATTGGTTAGATTTTTACACAATTGACACGGCACTCCATAGAGTGCAGCAATTATTAGGAAAAGTCCTCTTTTGTCTTTATCATAAGAAAAAATCCTTTCTAAAGCAAGGAAGCAAGCCGACCATTAGAAAAAGTTGGCCGTGTCATACCTTGTGGTCTATCTCGTGTTGTCTTTACCATCCAGCCATCCAGCCAAGTTGCAAAATCCTTTTTGATCAATGCCAGTGGTCAAGATCGGATCGACAAACAATATTCTAAAAATAAGTAATAAATAAATAAACTCTTTGGAAAAGAAACGGATGGATTGAAATAAAACATATGACCCATCCCGACTCTCAATGCACTCCCGTCTTCCACACCATGTATCCGACCCGGCTTACTTCTGATCCGGCTGTTCCGGTTCTGATAATTATGCCTGAATTTGATCCGATTTATTTCTGATAAGATCCAACCCAATCGCTCTTCCTACTTCTGACTCTAGTCCAAGGATCCAACGTAGATCACGCAAGCCTTCCGCACCATGCAGGCCATACCCTGGGAAGGCTGGATGATCCGACACGTGTAAGAACTCAATTGAAAACAATCCTCTAGAAACAGACCATGAGGTCCGCCAATGTTCTTCCAACAAAAAGAGAACCGTCAATGTTCAGGCCGTTGACAAATTTGGTCGCATGATGAAAGTAGCCAACGGGATTCTGCCAGCAAACATGAAACCCTTTGGAAGAGTCAAAGTGGCATGCACCGTGGTGGATCCTCTCAAATCATTCGGTAACGTGAGGTTCCATCCCCACCTATTCCTGACACGTCGTTCAAATAGATATTTTGGTCCTCCAAGATTTCTTTATCCTGGCACTGCAGTTGACAAGGATCGAAGAAGAGGAAGGAAAGCGACGTAGATGTAAACTCAAATGAAAGATGCGAAACCAATAATTGAATATAAAATTGCTGAAGATTTGAAGAAAGAAATTGGACAATTCGAAGCCATCCCATCTTTTGTTTCCTATTAAATCATCATCATTGTACCTGTAGTTTTTGTCTTGATCTTTAGCATTAGTATTAGGTTGTGTTTGATTTATAATAATATAATATTATTTAAAAATTTAGATTTCTAATAATTTTATAATTAATAATTAGATTTTTAAAAATATAAAATTATTTATTTGATTTACCTTATGTGTATATGTTGGCTCAGATTTTTAAAAATATAAAATTATCAAATATGATAATCAAATACAGGAAGCATGCTCCATCCTCGCATACTCAATTGATCCTTTTGGTTAGGGCGATCAGGTTGTTCATAAACATCGGGATAGACATAATGACACTGTTTATGGGCGTAACGATTAGGACATGGACATTGCGAGGAAGCGACTGTTGCTCAAGCCATCTATGGAATAGGAAGGGTTTCGAATATATGGTAGAGGCATTTCATGGTGAGACTAGCATGACATTAGAGAGCCTAGTGGCCAAGCTCCTTGAGGTTGGCGGCTTTGCGGTAGCAGAAGTTGTTGGCGATATTTATGATCATATTTATGGCTTCTGTGGATGGTAAGGAGGGCATAGCTGGTGGCGGCAATGACTTCGAGTTTTAGGTAATGGAGGAGGTGGAAGAGGCTGAAGCTCTTTTCACGATCAAGGATGTCGTCAACCTAAATGGTGATAACAATATTGTTAGTCTAGCAAATGAGAGAAAGGGCCTAAAGGGTCTTGGGGAGGTTGCCATGGAGGTTACCAACGGTGATGAAGCAGTTGGAGGGTTTTTGATGGAGAAGTTAAGACAATAATCTAAAATTAATGTATTTGATAATATCATATACCTATCTTTTAGATAGAAATTATATTATTATAATTTATAATAATATAAAATTATAGAGAAATAAATATTATCATATAGATTAATATAATAATCATTTACATGATAATTTTAGACTATCAAGATAAATTGCCATCAATCAAATGTCCTTTTGTATTATACCAAATGACTCTTAAAAGGTCGAGGCCTTCATATATTGTTAAGGCCAAATTACCTTCCTAAGTCGCATGACAGAAATCATAACGATCCCAAAAGAGGTCCGCTGCCACAGATTTTTGGCATGCATCTCAAAGTCAATTGTGGATCATTCGTATCCGGTGGAAGATATACTTTATTCTCCACTTCATTGCAAGTTATCATACCGGGGGACATGGATGCAGAAACGAAGACCAAGTGGCAAATGAAATTGATGGTCTGGATAGCCTCACAGAAAGCACCGTGGAACATTAAGAAAATGCTGAGAAATTATTAGTCTACCGTGATTTCCCACCGTTGATTCTTGATGCTTTTCATGACCACTAAGAAATTTCGGGTTACCCAATTGCTTCACGTTCTGTCCAAATCGAAGTTTAGACTTCCAAGCCACAAAGAAATTTGTAGACGACATCGCTGGACGGTTGTGCCCGTGGAATCCGTGTCATTACGCCGAAGACACCTATTAATGCCTTTTTGGCTACGTTAAAGACTACAACTCTCAAAGATTCAAAATCTTGCAAGACCGGACTCAAGAACACGCGCGCACACGCGCTTAGAAAAAAGGTGCTCGCCAAGAAATTAATTATAAATTTTTATGGATTTTACCAATCCACTTGATGTAGGATTTCTTATTCAGTTTTGATTGGTCTTCTGTCCACATCTGCAGCAAGATGGATTACAAGCAACTCCAACTTGTGTTTATAGCTGGATGCTATTTGTTTGCTGCATTTGGGATCAATGATGTCCATCCATGAGTAACTTGAATTGAAGAGAAACCTCTCTGGATATTAAACTTGAGGCACTCATTTGACCTTCCTCTCCAAAAGTCACCTGACTTCTAAATTCAAGTCCTGATTTTCAGTAGTTTTTTTTTTATCAATCCTCTGACCAAAAGACCTTGCCTGTTAGAGAGTTCCCGTGCTCATTGAGTCATCCTCTGACCTCACAGAGGAGCTTTCAGGCTTTCAAACTCCTGACAATTCAGGAAATAGTAGTGCTAATTTATGTACTATTTTACTTGTATCCATTGGAAGCTGTTTCAAACCTTCTATTGTATTTGTAGACTTGGAAGGCTGGCAATGGCTAGCATTAAGCGAGTCTTCCAAATTAATGCCATAGAAGAAAATTATCCATATAACCGACCCACAACTAGCTTGACGTCAAGACTTCATTATTGTTATGTAGTTTTCCCGATTGAAAGCCAGCGGTTGGGCTCCACTCCATCCATCCAAAATTAAGATTTGAGAATACCATGGAGGGCACGGTGACAGCTCCAAACCACCTCAATTTAATTTGAAAAGGCTAAAGATAGATGCCTCTTTAATGCAAGAATAGTACTCTTCCTGTTTCTAGCGGCAATCATTTTGCAACACTGGACATTTCAAAAGTTTGAAATACTGAGACCAGTGGGTGGGACAGAGAGCCTCCACACTCCATAATTCTGGTGGTCGGCATCATGGTTCATAAAACGAAAATGCAAACTCTTGATTCTATTACTTGGATAAACATATGCTTCAATATTCAAATCCTAGACAAATAAGCGATGAACAACTACTACATCAAACAGTATAGAGGTAGGAGAGGAGGAGATCACAAAACCGTCTCCTTGCCATTCCCACCTCACCATGAGAGTACCCTTTTACACACATAAAACTACCATCTCTAAGTACCCAATGCCATAAACCAGGAAAGGTAAAGCAGATGAATCAAGAGAGACAAGATTCATAAAGGATCAGAGACTACTAGACCATGAGGTATAAAATATTTCAGGTTTCTTAGCCCCAAAAAAAAGGGGAGAGAGAGAGAGAGAGAGAGAGAGAGAGAGAGAGAGAGAGAGAGAGAGAGAGCAAGCATGGAAAGCGAGAATTTTGACCCTGCCAAAGCTTTGGCCTGAAAAAATATGCAGCCAAAACAGGGCTCATGGACAAAGTGTCAAGGCAAAGGAAAGTTTGAAGAGAGCAAGAAACATGTAGATAAGAAGGTTCCTAATGTCACGGGCTGCCTTATAAAAATGTGCAACCAGTGAACTAGCCTATCTAAATGGGTCATGGATGCATGCTCTAAAATCCTCTAAAACCATGCCATGTGGGAGGATGCAGGGAGGAATTAAAACAAACAGAGGGCAGATTAGGAGTCCTTCCAAAAAAACATGGAAGGGGGGTGAGAAGGATCGGCAGAAGAAGAGGTGGGGAAATCCTGGGATGCCATTGTTGCTGCTGGAGGCTGTGCTGATGCTGCGGCGTGGGAGCTGTCCGTCTCGGACTCGGCGATGGTCGCGAGGCGGGATTGGAGGAGAAGGCTGTTCGCCCCGTCGACGTCGTCCCACACGGAGCTCCCCGGACCCCAGGTGCTGAACCACGCCTCCTCGGCCTCCCCCCACACCAACTCAGGCGCCGAGCACTGCTGCGTGGGTGCCATCGGTCCAAGGGGCGCCGGAGGCTCACAAACACCTGATGGGCACTCCTCGGCCTCGCTCGAACCGGCCTCCGCGCTGACCAGTGCTGGCTCGGGGGAAACGATTGGCGTGGATTGGGATTGCGATTGGGTGTTGCTGGGATTGCTCTCGGGGTGTTGCTGCTGGTGGAGCTGGGTTTGTGCTGGAGCTTGGTCGGGGGTGGGAGGAGCAGAGGATGAGGAGGACGAGCAAGAAGCCCCATCTCTGCTACTACTGCCGCCGCCGCGCCCCTGGCCGAGAAAGAGATTGGGGAAGTTGAGCCTTGCATTCTCGCCTCTGAGCTTGAATGCCTCGCGGTCGTAGGCGAGGGCGGCGTCCTCGGCGGTGTCGAAGGTGCCGAGCCAGAGGCGGGTGCGGTTGCGGGGTAGGCGAATCTCCGCCACCCACTTGCCCCAGTGGCGCTGCCTGACCCCTCGGTACAACTTGGTGGGGGTGGAGCTGGCCGGCAGCATTGGAGGCCGGAAAAGGGTGGAGTACAGCGGCAAGCCCCTCCCATCCTGTCCCGCCAGACGGTTCATCATCATGGGATGCCCGCGGGGGCTCAGGTTCAGGGCCTCGTTCCAGTACCGGAGGAGCTGCTCTTGGTACCTCTGCTGCTGGGCCCCGGCACCGGCGCCCGCGCCGGCGCCTGCGAAGAGCTGAGGAGGAGGATAAACTCCCATCTGGTAGGGATTATTCTGAGCAAATGAAACCATCTGCTGCTGTGGCTGCGGGTACTGACTAGAACTGAATAAGGGCAGAAGAGATGAGTCCAAAACGGGCTGAGAATTGTCGCAGGCGAAGGGAAACATATGCCGGGAAGAGAAAGGAGGAGAGGGAGAAGAAGACGCCGGGGTTGTCGCACCGGAAGTAGGGGAAAGAGGGAGACTGGAGCTGGACGAAGAGGAAATGGGATTGCAAATAGAAGAGGAGGGGGAAGGAGAGTACTGGAGTCGGTCCGGGCTCCTGATCTTCTTGAGCGGCCGGAGGGATGCCGCCGACGCCTCCTCAAAAACTGGCGTCCACTGCTGGGATTCTCCCTCCGGCCTCACCAGCTTCACGCTGCTCGGACCCTTCCCTTTCTGTCTCCTCCCACCGCTGCCTCCGACCCTTTTTTCCGAGCTCCCGCCGCTCTTTCTCGTCCCTTCCATGGCTTCCCCCAATACCAAGCAGAACAAAAGGCAACCGGCCGCCCGCTCTAAAAGGCTAAGCTAAAAATAAAATAAAAATAAAAATAAAAATCGGACACAAAAATAGCCGAATTCTGAGCTCTGGCTTTCAATTCAAGTCCCAGACACTTAAAATCACCAGAGAAAGAAACCAATACTAGAAAGCTAACTCAGTCAGAGCCATCCATCATGAGAACAAAAGCTCAAGACATGAGAAGAGAGGAGAAAATACCCAAAAAAAAAAAAAAAAAAGGAAGGAAAGGAAGCGGGCGGGCGGCCGGCAGAGAGTAGGAGAAGGGGGGCTGGGGGAGCCAAAGCTGGCAGAAGGAGGAGAGCGTTCTTTCGCGAGCGCGAGAGCTTCAGCCAATAAGGTTTTGCGGACTGATTCGGAGCGGATCGCAACGGCTTATAAGGGGGAGGGTTGGAGTGCGGTGAGAGGTACTGGCAGCCACCCTTGAGCGCAGGAAAAATATTACGACCTCCGAGAAAGGTCGGTGCGGGTGGGGAATATATGGGTCCCACGCGCATTCGTCGCAATCTCCCCCTGTTTTTCTTCCTCCTCCCACTTAGTGTCCACGTGGACCTGGAGATTATAAAACCGCGCCATCGCCCTTCGTACTACTCTTGAAGTGTTTGTTGCATCGCGCGCCACGTTTGGTCCGCTCGGGCTCGCCTCTCCGTTGTTATTTTTACTCGTGTTAGTGTTCCTTTGCTTGCACTCCAATCCCATCCCACCTACTAGCTTTTGGACCAAAAGCGTTTCTTCCAAAGCGATGATATTAATTGGCATGGGTCGTACCCCGCGCATGCCATGGATATGTGGTAGAATGGGGTGCAATTGGGCTCTTCGTTCAACAATTGCACGACATGCCATACGTAGCAAGTTAGAAAACATGAACGATTGTCATTAGATGAGAAGAAACTTTGTTAATTGTCCTTTTAAGTTAGTCGATCACACCCAATTTAACTCCACATCACCAAAGTCTTTGCATAATAATTGTGCTTTATATATTTCCCAATGTAGCATGAGGTCTAACAACAAAAGTCTTAGCCGCGCCAGGTACACTGCACATGGATCATTTTTAGATCCTTTGAAATATTCCAAGTGACAAAATACTTCTCTACCTGCGTATGTACACGCCATCTAAACTTCACAAGTATATTAAAATGAATTTGTCTGTATTGCAAGAATGACCAAGAGAAGGGAAGTGATATGAACCTTTCCTTTGGTTTAACATTAAGAAAAGGTAGTAGGTTGGAGCCCTCACGTCATCCATTTCCTAACCTCATCCTACGCCATTCAGACTTGGGCCTTCAAGACTCCCCCTCAAAATATCGAGACAAGCCAACAATTGAACAATACATAATAAAAACGCTACTTGTTGCAATCGACCAAGCTTTCAAGTTCATGTGGATGCCCACCAAAACAAATGTAGCCGACTCTAACCCTTCACTTGGAAGGGAAGTGAGAGATTCACGGGCTAGAGATTAGCAGCACTAAAGCAGCAGCAAAACTCCACGCCTTAATAAAGAAAAGCAGTCGATAAACTTAAAACTGGAAGCAATAATACATCATGAAAAATGGACAGCATAAATGCCACCAGCCATCAAGTGGCGAGTCCTCATGACACCACGTGATCCGTTTGATTTGTTCCCTCCGCATGTCATGCCTCATCATCATCTTCTCCATGCCCTTCTTCCTTCTCCTTTCTCTTTCCTTTCCGTCCTCCCTTGTCCACATCAGTGATAGGTACGCAGACAAAAATATGTAAGTAATGGTCTCCATCTCCCAGCGGCAATTGAAACACTTGCTCGTTGTTCAAACATCAGCGCGCCGGCCCTCCTCCCCTCGCTTTCGGCAGACCCCAAACGGAACCGTGGCCAGGAAAAAGTCAAGCACAAACCGGTGCCGGGGGAGTCGGTGTGCGAGGGCCACGTCTCGGTGGTCCACCGCCCACCCTCGCCTCAGCCCATCATGGTTATCATCACCGGACTCGCAGCATTAAACTAGCGAAAATATCAGCTCCACCCGAGGCGCTGTTACACACGTGCCGGGCCTCCATTCCCCTTCAAAGTGCCCCCTCGACACTCGTCACTCTCCCATTGCACGACGTGCTGATATTTATCTTAGGATGCATGTAATAGTGCAGGACCTTTCGATGAGGACAAGCCAACCATCCATTGAAGCATTGACCACCCTTTCTCTCTCTCTCTCTCCCTCTCTCTCCTCTCCTCTTCTCCAGGAAGAACGAAGCATGTGTAAAATAATCCATACATCACGTATAATTATGTGCTCATGATAAGTTAGATTATGTAAGTAAGCATTATATTATGTTTGGATGGGTGTTAATTATGCATATGGGGGCAGACGACAACCTTATCAACATGGTATGGAGTGTAATTCTTCAATGCCCATTGGATGGATAATGACTCCACTAGTGGAGATCAGCATTGGGCACTAAAGTTCGGTCTTAGGCTTATCAATCAAGCACAACTAGGTGGCAGCCTACTAATGGTATATGGAAGCATAGATTTTTTCGTCGTAGGAGCATGATGATCAGCCATTGTTTGAGGAGTGTTTTCTTTAGTTTTTAATCTAAAGTCAACCGCAATAGTCGGGTAGTGGGTTTGAGAGCGGTTTCAATCATCTCCGTTTAATATATCGTTGGTCAAACACCGAAGGCATTAGCAATTTATGCTTGCTTGCTTGAAGAGTGAATTAACTCTACGTATTGCGTTCTACTAAACTTCCTTCGATGTTCAATTGATATGAGGATTGCAAGACGAAGTTAGGTCAAATGGATCATGATTCTTGATTTGTTATCAGATGAGATGAGAATGCATTGATCTGTGAAAGTTGGTGGATAATTATGAACAAATGTTCTCATACTTTACTTACCTAGAAGTGGACCACCATATTTTTTTTTCTAACATTTCTCCACCGGCATCCAAACACCCCAATAAGTCCAGAACTTTTAAAAGGACTCCATAAGCTTTGTGTTAAGGCCATGGTTATAAAAATTTTGAAGGCCTACAGCTTCCCACTATTGTGACCGTCCACAGAGACATATTCTGTGGTGGCCCTTCTTGGGGGTAGAGGAAGGCAGGATTAGAGTGAGAAGGTAGTGGTTAAGGCGTGCTGGTCCCGGCCATTAGAGGGACCACGCAGGGTGCCTCGCCTATGCCATGGTGGGGCATTTCGCTAGAGAAGGCAAAGTGCTAAGGTGGTCATCAAGTGGCTGGAGGCGTTTGTTAGGCTTGTATTTTTGGAGGCCATGGTGTTCGATGAATTTAAGGTATACCTCCTAGTTAATTTGATGTTGATGTGGGCTCTACAATAGAAAGAGAGCCCATGCCAGTAATTGTTTAGTCAGTTGTGCAAAGAAAAGATTTTAAATATTTATATAGGATTAAAGATTGTAAATAATACCTTCTCAGTTAATCTTTTTGAGTATGGTTTTAAATTATTATAAATGATATTAGAGTGAACTCAGCACATGATCTATGTGGATTAGAAGATATTGCAAACATACTTTTTTGGGGTTGATCATGAACCATCATGATGTTTATAATTGTGATTGAATTTTTGAATTTGGATTTAGACCCTTGGTTTAGCGAGGATGTCGGGGCTTAAATGGGGAAATGTATGAGAGTTAATATTAGCAAGTATTTAATCTTACATTAGCTATACACTGAGAAAATTTCGATTATTTATACAAGATCAAGGAGCCTAAATAATGCCTTTTTGGTTAGTTTTTTTGGTAGGCTCGTAGGTTATTACAGGATTTGGTGATGAAGGAATAGAAGAGTGTAGCAGGCCTTTAAGATCCATGAGGTGGGATTTCTTAGAGTTATCAACTTTGGGGGTTTTGCCTCATCTTTTGGACGATGGAAATATGGGGAGGAGACTTGTAGCTTAGAAATGGAGAGTTGCTTTAGGATATGATGGCTCTGTAGTTGCATTGTTCGAGTGTTGTAGAGTTTGGCGAGGTTTGTCGATGTTGATTGCTTGAATAAGGATACGGGGACATAGAAAAGGTCAAGGCTAGTTCAACAAGGAAAAGGCATCATTAATTGAATTGGTCTAGATGGCCTTGGGCTAAGTAGTTGTTGGATTGATTGAGTTGGGTCTCCAATGTTGGTTGAGTTTTGTGTTAATTCGAACTTCCAGTCTCGTGGAAGACCATAGGACTAAGGCAATTTTGATGTGGTGCAAAGGACAAGAAGTCGAAGAAGGTGAAACTAGGGTTTTAACAAGTGTTTAGCTAAATCTAAGTTTGAGGTGGTTAGATCGTAAATGTTTGAAAAAGCTTGAAGAAGCATTCAAAGGGACAACAAAGAGTGTCTATACTCATCAACATGTGGACAAAATATTTAAGGACTTTTCAATTTATTTGAGAGAAAATTAATATCTGTAAACATTTAATATTAGACATTTATAAACTCCTTTCCCTTCCTCATCAAATATTAAATTTAGCAGGTCCTCTCCTATATTTGTCTTGAACAATATATTTTATATATTTCTTATTCTTAACCCTTATTATCACCCTTTTTCATCACAATCACATTTTTCCCTTTTGCATCTTGGAGTAGACAACATGATATCACTCATCAAAGCAAGCTTTCTTTTCTTTAATTATTTTAACAAACAAGGGTTTCCCCATAGATTTATTCATGAGTAGAACGATGGATCCAAAGTAGTCCAAACAAGAAAGTATGTAACTAGGTAAAGGAAAACAATGTTTTTGAATCATAAAATTTAGAATGTTTAGAAGACAAGGTAGAATGTCACCGAACCTAGAGTTAAGTGATTTTTGAAATTATATTAGAAGGTAGCTTGCTCTTTGATTTGAAAATTCTCATCCCTTTCAAGCCAAGCATTTCACCAGGTAGCCATGACTAAAAAATTTGGCCATATCTTAAACTTTTGGGGACATGGGTTAGTTATCAATGTGTTTAAGGAGCATAAGATAAATTTGGTAGAATAAAGCACTTGATTATACTATAAAAGTCTAGTAAAACTTGTTTAGTAAAAGCGTAATCCAATAGAAAGTGAGAGCATGCTTAAGAAAAATCTTGTTAAAGGATACACCTAGAATTAGGGTATCGAGATTGCTTTTAGTCAAATTTTCAAACAGTAAGATTGTATTGAAGAATGTTGGCTAGAAAAAAAAAATCTCAAACTTTCTCATGAGCACACCATAAGAAGTAGGGATTATACTAGGGGTCAAAACTATTGATAAAATACCTCAAAAACACTAATAAAACATTTGCCAGTGGATGATAAAACCACTAGAATAGAACCTATGGCCATCAGAAAGAGCCATCGGCATAGGTTTCTTCCAACGGTTTTACTGACCGTTGTAGTTGATCATCTTTACCAGTAATTTCTATTAGAATAGAAATAAAAAACTGCTAGCATAAGATATATATATATATATATATATATATATATATATATATTAACAATTTGCAATTGCTGGTATAAACTAGCACTTTTGCAACCACTAGTATAAACACATGTGCCAGTGATTTGCAACCACTAGCATAGATACAAGTCTTTTCAACTATATTTTAGCATGCTTTTTTTCATAAAACTAATTTTAGTTCTTTGTACTATATTTTTGTGGAAGGCAATGGTTGTATTGTAGGTACAAAATTTAAATTAAAATTACAAGTTGCACTATTAATTTAATATTAAAATTATAATTACTAATTTTGTATTAACATCAATATAAAATACAATCATGTTCCATACATTAATTAAAGCTAAAAATTATATATTTATTATTTTTAGCTTTACATACAAAAATATAAATAGCCATCTACTCTAACTTCATTGCAATCTTCAAAATTCAAAAGATTTATAGACAGAGGACAAGTGAAGCTCTAACAATAATGGTATCCTTCATGCAGTATTTCTATCTGCAACGAAAACAAATTTTGTTATAAATAAAAGCCAAGTTAATAAATAAAAACATCATCCAAAGATTTATTGAAATTGCTAACTATATTCTTTTGTTTAATCCCAATTCCCATGCATGAATAAATCAAGCAAAAATATGTATATCTAAAATTATAAATTTTATGAGATTTAATTAGAGTATGTTTAATTGCCAAGAGCTCCTTGCAAGGGTTGCTAGTAGTCCTTATAGGTGCTTACTATTAATTACAATTTCAGTATACCCAACTTAAGCAATAATAGATAACGACGAGCATCCCAATTTTTGCAACAACTATAATAGTAATAAGAACAATCACAATAAAAAAAACAACCATAACATAACAATCATAGTACTAAACATTTTACAACTACACATTTGCTCACCTTTATATTGTTCTTGTTGTGCAATACTTCTCAAGGAAGATTAACATGTAGCTAGATATACAGTAGCACTACTCACATCTTGAATCTAAAATATAAAACAAAGATGAAAACTTATCATATAAAATATTTATAGCAAATACCAAGGATTACTATTTTGATATTGAAAAAATTACTCAAAACTTATGAAAATTGTGACACAAATGATGAAAACGTTGCTTCAATCAATTGGAATAGAGGTCATGCACTCTGAAAGCAAATGAACAAAATAATAGAGAAACAGAAACATCATATATATACAACATTATATTTAACCATCTATTTAGCACATATATTTTTTGTCCATCATATATTCAGTGGCAGATCTTAAAAGGGACAGCCCCCCAAAAAAAATTTAAAAAATATAATTTTTTATCTAAAAAATATATTTATATATAATTTATAATTTTAAATATACATTGTCATATTTAGTTTGGTCCTCTCAAAAAAAAAAAAAAAACACTGCAAGATCCGCTACTGCATATATCTATCCACATAGATGTGCTGAAATATTATTTCCTTTCACTTCTTCTTTTTAAAATAAATAAAAAATAAAAACAAGCGCTTTAGCCAATCCATATTATCATAATAGAACTTCTTTATCCAATGGAAAACCATCGATGCTTCTAGAATCTCCCTTTAGGATAATTTTTTCCGGTGACAATTTCAACATCATGAGTACTTAAGATAGCAGACATTAAATGATTTATATCAATACTTTCATTCAAAGAAGTGGTAGGATTTCTCATTGCAGCCATTGGGTCGTAGTTAAACCATGCCCCTTTAAGTCAAGAACGTCAATCTAAATCAATCTAATCATATTAGGTTAGGATTAGATTCAAATTATGATTTGATCTATTAACAAGCATACTTAATTTCATTAAATTAATTCAAGATGATTTTAAAATTATAAAAATCTATTTAAGATTAGGGATAATCACATTCAAAGTACATTTACTTAATTAAAATTTTTAATTAAATTTTTATATCTTTTTAATTAAGTATACCAACTCCAAAAATTTATTTACTTATTTTTGCCGGCCATGAATGTTGACTTGATGGGCCACCCTAGTGTGCATGATAGAGATAACAGTTTCAGCAAACATAAATGTATATTTCTATAGACATAAATCCAATATATTGCATGCTTAGTATTTAGATCAACAAATAAGTTTCTAGTACACATCTCATAACGATGATGGATGTTGACATCAACAACCAAATTCAAGCTAGCTGGAGTACATTTCTTAGCTCACTAACACAGCCTGATAGATCTTAAAACAAAAAGTTGTTGATGTTTTATTGTCACATACTCCAATGGGTTTATAAAGATTTCCCATTTTGTAATGGAAAATTCGGGTTATCATTAATTTTTTAAATCATGTAATTAAATATTTCAATAAAAGTTTATCTTAATTTATAAAACTAGTATATTGGTTTTATAAAACTAGTATTGCAAGCATGTACAACAAATTTGATAGAAACACTCTTGCTGTCTTAGAAACCACAAAACCAAAAATTCATGTAAAAAATCCTTCAACAAACCAGATGAACTATACTCAAAATGAACTCAATTGCATTATAGCTGGCAGGACATAAGAGCAAGACTAGAGCAAGTATAAGATAATGTAGAAGAGTTTTTTTTTGGGACATGGCAAGATAGGGAAGAGAAATATAAGTGCATGGGAAACTGGCAACAATGGTGTGGAGAAGGAAGTAAAGGTGGAAGGAGATGGAGTAGTTAAGACAGTAAGCTTTTTGGCAATAAGTAGTTTTGATCATATTAAATAAACTTAATGAAATTTAAGCAGTACCAGTGTTTGGTCTTAGGTGCTGTTTCATTAGAAAGAAAAAAGAAAATACAGGGAGATAAATCTTCTTTCCAAGCGTTTGGCAAAGTCACAAAAAAACAACAAATAAAGCAAAAATGGTGACATGAAAGGCAAGAGAAGATTAAAAGAACTTAAATGTTCTGAAAGACCTTCCGCATAGAAATCTTCATAGAATTTTGACAAATAAGAAATGCATCAAGCTAATAAATTAAGAGCAAATAACTTTCTTTGCAATACTTAGGGGCTTGTTTGCATGAGTTGCTCAAAGCTACTACTGGGGCACTTTTAAGTAGCTGTTGATCACAGCTAAATAAGCCCTTCTTCTCGTGGAGTTATTCATTCAAACATAGGAGAGAGAAAAAAATTTATTTCTCAAAGAAAAAGAGGTTTATCGATTTTCATTTCATTTCTTTCCCTCTTCCCTTTGAGCTTTTAGCAATAACTTTCCACATTGGTAAAGATCATCTTGGTGTCTTTCCATGTGTGGAGCCATGATTCCATTGAATGAGGGGTGTTAGAAAGGCTCATGACCCATTAACCGAATCCCAATCCAAAACAGAGGATTTGGATATGGGGAAAAAATCCAGCAGGTTAAGTTTGTGTTCTTAAATTAGACCCAAATTCTCATTAAAGTTGGCATTAGATAGATCGGTAGGCGAGCAAATGAGGGATGGATTAAGGGTAGCGAGAAGGTTCAGGCCTTGCAAATTACACACTCAAGATGGAAGTAATTAGTTGTTCTCGCCGGCTGTGGACATTATTTTATTATCAACAATGAGCTTGTTTAGTAGAGAAATAATTCATCTTGTAAAGCGGAGCTCATCTTCATTTGATCAAATGCAGTTCATTCATTGTCGTAATACAGATATTTTCTTTATAAACATTTGATCTCTACAAAAACTAGCCAAATGAAATACTTATAAAGATAGCTTTTCGATTATTAAACGACTTTATTTGAAGATTAATGTCATCCTGTCAGGCGTTATGCATTCTTCAAAAGAGCTAGAAAAGTAGATTGTTAGATGAAGGCTACTCTCAACCACCTAAATGCATAGTTTAATTTTCTTTGTAATAGTAGTTCTCATACAATATAAGATCTTGAATCAAAGCCATTTTAAAAAAATGGTTTCATCTAATATTTGATTGTATCAATTATTTTGTCTTAATGAAATGGAAGAAAGAAACAAAATTATAGAAGAATCATATCACATCAACAAAAGTGTAATAATTTATAAATTTAATACCATTATTTCTTGTTATGTGATATTTAATCTCATTAAGAACCTTGTCGACAACTTTCAGGTAGTTTTATTTTGAAATAATAACACCAAGATATCAAGGCAATTTGTTTTGAGAATATTATACTTAATGAAAGTCAAATTCCATATCAACCATACGATTCCGAAAGAAATCTTTGTGTAAAATTGTCAAGCAGTTCTAATTTAGAAAAATAAAATTAAGGCCAAGGTAGTTGATTTGAAATGTCATCAAATAAGATACATGATGTTTGCATTCATACCAATTTCATGACATAATATATGAAATAGGAGCATAAAGCATGAGAAAATTTTAAAATTATTGTTTTATTGGGAGTAATATATGAAATAGGAGCATAAAAGCATGAGTAAATTTTAAAAATTATATTTTTACTGTGAGTCTAAATTGGATATTAATTAAAAAAGATAGTTTGGCAACATAATTATGGTCTCAAAATCTATCCTATAATATCGTATATGCATGCCGACCACAAACCTCTGTAACCATCACTAGTTATCATATATTTTTGCATCAAAATTTTTTTGTATATTTATATATGTGTAATATGTATTCATATATGAATGTGTATACATTTGTATATATACGTATATGGTGATGGATGGTGTAGGTGGCGCGGTAGTGGTGGTCTCAGATCACCATGCTATGCTAACCCATGTGTCTGCCCATTACATGACTTGACCTAGCATGACTAAGGTAATTTTTTAATTTTAAACTAATTCTATAGAAATTAAATAAAAAAATTAAACATACATATCGTTATTTATAGCTTGTCATTGTAGTTGCGTTATCTGATCATTGTGTTAGTCGGTCCTCCTTTTTTTCTTCATGATCACTCTTTCTATCTTCAATCTCTAGCACAGCTTAGGCTCGACGGGCCAAACAATTTTTTTTTTAATTTTTTTATTTCTTAAAACTAATTTTATAGAAATTAAATAAATTAAATTATATATATATATATATATTCTTTTTCATAGTTTGCTGTTGGCCTGTTGCAATTGCACCATCCCACTACTTTGTTGCTCAGTATTTTTTTTTCATTATCACTCTTCTTGTCTTTCATCTCCAGTCTTTTTATTGTTCGAAAAGAATCTTCAACTTCGTCTAGCCTTTCATCCTATCCTCCATGTTGTACTAGTCCTTTAGGCAAACCAACATCTTTGTCGTATCAAGCTTTAATTGGCTCTTTTTGTCATCAAATATCCGACCTTCTACACTAAAAATAGACTTGGTATTAATGCAGACACTAGAGGGGTCAATAAATCACGTGTCGTGGTAATAAGTATAGAATAATTATTTTCATCTCTTTTTAAATAGGTCAAAGTTTTGAAAGTTATTTAATTCTTCTTGGATTAGGAGTTTATAAAATTATTTCTTAAATAAAAAGATAATTCATTAGACAATGAAATTATAAATTTTTATTTTTTCTATTAATGATATTCTATATTTTAGCAGTACCATCCCCACTTCTACTACTTGAGGCTAGTTCTGAAGTAAAGGACCTCTCATATTTATTATATTTTTGATCATATAAAATATATATTTCATTTAATGAATAATTAATTTCATCTTTAATGCTACGAATGTCATATTGCTATAAATTTCTTCTAGTATTGCTAATACACTATGTAATTTAAATCTAGACTCCATAATTAAAGCTAAATAATGAAAAAAAAATTATACTAATATTTATTAGATTTTAATTCTATTAATTGAATTATATTGTCAAAATCTTTTACATTCGTAAAGGTTGTAAAACATTTGATAATGTTATAAATTTATTTTAAAACTAAGGAAAAGATTGGATAAGTACTAGATAAAATATTTAAAGATTATAAATGTGTTCTAAAAATTATATAATAATATTACAAGCAATCCAATGATAATCTAATATAGAATCACTAGAAAAGTGATCGTTATAGAAATAATATGTTTGTATTCAAAATATGATTGGAACATTAAATACTTTGTGATTCTAAATGGGTTCTTCCTCTACCTAGGACCGATAGGTATTTATTACTGATCATTAGAGTTTGACTTGAGGTCCATAAGTTTGATATGGAGATGACTCGATATAGACAGGCCTGATATGAATATGTTACTATAACGAGGAGAATATGAAATCCTAGTTTCTATTAAAAAACATGCCTTGATAAGAAGATATGTTTTAATCTTGTTATAAGAGGACATGCCCATTAAATGAATTCTAGTTTCACATATTCCACCAAGTTTAGTGTAAATTCTAATTGTACAGGGATAGATCTGGCTTTTGAAGTTCAATTCAATTAATTCTTTGGGCTTAAAAGCATTCTAAACAAAAAAATTACTTAACAATAGAGGAATTTAATTGAATAATTTGTGATTCCAAATGGGTTCTTCCTCTACCTAGGACCAATAGGTATTGATTACTGATTGTTAGAATTTGACATGAGGTTCACAAGTTTGATATGAAGATGACTCGATATAGACATGCTCTGATATGAACATAACAAGAAGAATACGAAATCGTAGTTCATGTAATTAATCATAGTTCATGTTACCATAGCTTGTGGTCGATATAGTTTTTTTTTTTAAAAAAAAAAAATTAGTTCTTGTTTTTTCTTTTAGTTTGTCCCCTTTTTTTTGTCTTATCTATTTTGTTGCAAATTATTACTCTAATTTGATCAACCCAAGCTTGGAACATCATCACCCAATTAATCTTATCCTCCTTGCATCTTTTCGCCTCTAACCATATTGACCTCATAAACTTCCCTATAAGTGAATTTAGATTTGTATGGAAGCAATGGTTTGAATTGTTTTTTTTTTTTTTTCCTTCTTTTATGATTAAAGTTTGATGGACGTCCACCTTTATGATCAGCACTCTTACCTTAAGTTTAAAATACCACTCAACATCAACTTGCATTCCCTAGCTTAAACCAAACTAAAATTGTTGCAAGTTAAACTTGGGTTGGATTAAAACAACAATCAGTCTCACTGCCTTTAGATTCAAAATGGGCCACTGGCAACATTCCAATCCCAAAGTTTCTCCGCAAGGAAGAGGGTGTGTGTACAAGGTATGCCCATAAATATGTCAACCAGGTCTACTACATAAATTCTTCTTCGTATACGATGCTAGAGTTTTATTATAATTAATTTTTAGAGACATCATGAGAATGTGCATTCTCGTGTGCTAATTGTCATTATAATATTTAAGAAAGAACTAAGCATCTCTTGGACGTTTGATTAGTGGAAAATAAAATGGGCGCCTGAATTGCTTCACATTTAAAAGCAGAATATTATTTGCTATTTTTATTATTAAAGCTAGGAAGCTTTTGAAGCCCTTGTAGTTTTGTGCACAAATTAGTTGTGTTTTTTTTTTTTTTTTTTTTAACATGAAATATATATGAATTGTGTATAAATATATCTATGAAAATCAAAGTACTAAATATGATGAGGAAGGATGGCAGTCAAATTTTGAGGCAAAGAGCGCAAGTCGAGTGCTACGAAGAGGCCATCTAGCAGGATTCAAGAAAGTCCATTAAACAATGTCAGTTCTGAACAAGGGGATGAAGTTAGAGATCAGTGTTATGTCTATTCGACATTTATGAGATTAAATTTGATAAAGTTTGAAGTAAGTGGTCCATGCCTTTGAGTAAAACTGTTTCCTAGGTCTTAACACTCCTCTCTGTTGTATTAAATCCAGCATGGAAACAAGTTACCACGTTCATTCGTTGACACTGAATTATACACAGGGAAAGAAGCAAATAAACAAATTTTATACGTCGATTTTTGTAGGGTTGGGTAGGAGTGCAATGTTACGCTATGTGAGAACGTTCAAATAAGAAGGTTATATGATGCAAATGAAGATGAGGTTTCCTATGCCACTAAACATAATCCATCATGATTCGAAATTAGGTTAATGTTTGCTGGCCTACAAACCAGAGTTCAGCACAAACTTGTGAAGTGGAGATGTCCTTGATAGAGAGATAACTTCAGTGAGTTCTTTGCCAATGATTGATGATGGAGATGTCTACACACACATATATATCCCCAAAATAAATATATCACCTAGTTTGTTAGACTCCAAGTGATACGTGTATTCTACCATAGGTTGAGTCTTGAAAATCATACTCAGTGACATGGTCCCATAAAGAGAGAAAAGTGTGATGATTTGTATTATTTGCTTGGAAAACATTAGCTAAGACTTGATGAATGACCAGTGCATAGGATATTGGATACAAGGTTAAGTCTCTTTTATGGTTGGTGCAATAGGAGTAATGTATTTCCAAGATTATTTAGATAATTGTGAGGAAGACTTTTCTTTTTTTTTTTGCCCCTCTTCTGACGGAGAAGATGGATCAACTTTTCTTTTGAAATTAACTAGTAAAAGTTAACCTGAAGCAACTGTACATATGCAATGACCATGTTGTTTGAATAATGATGGCAATTAGGTTAGATCGAACTAAATACAAGTTGGGTTGAATACAACATATGCTAAAATTTTGTCAACCTAAATTCAACCTATGTACTCAATGGGTCAACTAATGTTGATCCTAATCATTTTAAATTAAGTTAAATAAATTAAATAGATCAAATATTACTACCGCTTGTTATATATAATTGGTAGACTTAAAGACCAATAATTTTTATTTTCTATTAGTGGCTTTGAGAAGTAGATGAAGTTACGGCTAATCTTCAAGATGGCAAGAATATTCATCTAAATGAAGATTGTTGTCTATGTATATATGTGGCTTATATTTTCGATAGATTTGTTGAGTAAATAATTAGTTGAGTGCATAAGTAATTGATGACTATAAATATATATATTGAAAGTATGAGATGTACACATATGATTTTTAGGGTATTCCATCACAGGTTACTATGATTCCTTCAAAATTTGTAGCTTGGGTATCCTTCAACTAAATTATCTGAAAATTAATTTTGATGGATCAGCCTACGAGGAGATGACACGGGTAAGTATGGTTATTAAAGATTACCAAGAAAAGATCCTTTATCTTATGGCCATTCCTCTGAATATAAAATTGGTACCCATAACTCAATTGTTCGGAGCATGCTATGGTCTCCATGAGTGCAGAAGAAGATTTCAGAATGAGAGACCAATCTTGGAAGGGGATTCAACCATGATGACATTTTGGTTATAAAACAACTCTTCTTCTCATCTTTTCTTTTTAAGGGACCTTCTTTCAACTATCCCAAATACTCCATATCTCAAGTATTGCCATGTCTATAGAGAAGTTAATTAGGTAGCAGAATATTTGGCAAAGTGATCAATAAGGGATACAGAGGAGTGGAGGTGGGACTCAAGCTTTTTCAGTCGGAATATTCAGTTGTCTAATGTAAATGCTTTATATGTTGCTTTTTTTTAATGCTGTAGGCCTTCTATGCTGCTATAAAAAATAAAAAATAAAAAAAAAATCAAGAGAGGGATGCATAATGATTATTGGGATTAAGTTTTATGGATAAAAATATAATTTATATATTTGTTATTTTCCTATATTGAAGGATGAATTGATTCTTTTTGTGATGGAGGCAGATTTTGTTGAATCACGTAAATCTTGTATCATTACTTGTATATATTTTATCTTTGTCTATTTCACTTTCTATTAAATTGGTGTGTTAGTATTATTTTTTTTTATTGAATCCAAGCATCAATTTACCTGCACATAGTTTTCTCAATCCTCATAAAAGGCTTGTGGGGGGGGTGTTGTGAAAGCATATCAATGCAAGGATTGGAGCATAGTATTATTTTAATTTGAGATTATTCAAATTAAACATTATATAACACTCCTGAAGGTTAGTTTTCCTACACCACTGGACCTGATCCATCATGACTTGATGATAATGTTTGCTAGCTTAAAAACTGAGCTTGATATATATCTTGTATATCCTAAATTGATTCTGCTTCGATTAGTTTTGGATTGACCCAGCTCAATTTACCTACTTGATTTGAAAAACAATATAATAGGCAAGTATTTTAATTATTTGACCATCATCTTCCCCCAAAAGAACAAATCCTGTCCAATAATTTTCTTAAGAGAAAAAACCCTGTCGATGAGCAATGGATTTTGGAAACCTGCCTCACTTGTTACCGGGCTGAAACCGATCGTTAGAAAATGGAACTATTTTATGTTGTTACTATTTTCTATTTTTATTTCTCAATAAATTACAAGACATTTTGCAGTTCTTTGCTTATATTTTCATACAATCTTGAGATCCACTTTCAAGATCTTCTAAATTTGAAAAGATGGAAAGATTCGATTGATAGCCTAGGACCTTTTTTTCCCTCAATTTTTTAAATAAAATAAAATAAATGTCATATGAGTTTTAATTCAAAATAAATATATAGTATTTTTTGTTCAATGGGATTAAAAGCTTCATATTTTTCATGGGATTCTATCGAGCCGCTATATTTTTTTTTTCCATGTAATGCATGAGAGAGAAAAGAAAGAAAGCAAATTGAAAGTGAATGGAATGTAAATTAAATACCAAAATATTTAAATAAATTTGTACCTATTTTTATTTGATAAATATAAATATAAATATCCAGCGATTATAAAATAATAGAGCAATTATTATATTTTTTAACTAATAAATCATAATTTTTTTTTAATGAATAATAAATTTAGTCAACATCGTATTGATATAATCGCGTATTTTCTTTGATGAATGCTATCAAATCCGAGGCAGAGTAAATAATCATTTAATTATCAATATTTATTTATTTTTAACGGATATTAATGCTGGTCGGATGTGGACATTTGTATCCATATGATTCGTGCCCGCAAATCCCATAATTATCAACTCACGGTCTCATGCTAAAAATAAAACTTCTAAGAATCCCGCACCAACTCTTCATCCGGCCGTGCTAGCCGGACTCCACCTTACGCCCTCCAGTTTCCTCTCATTCCCTCCCCACCGGCGACGGAAACAGAGTGGAAGAGCCAGTAGGTCTACACCGGATCCATGGCCTCCGTTCTGGTCCAGATCATCGTCCTCCTCTTCGATCTCATCGCCTTCGGCCTCGCCATCGGTGCCGAGCAGCGCCGGAGCACTGTAAGACCTTAGAACGTTCGAGTTTTAGTGAGGTCTGAGCTAATCCGACGTTGTCGATCTGAAGACGGAACGGGTGATTGCAGGGGACGGTGATATCTAATTGGGCGAAAACCTACACGTACTGCGTCTACGACTCGGACGCCGCGTCCAACTACGGCGTGGGGGCGCTCGTCATCCTGCTGGTGAGCCAGATCATCATAATGGCGGCGACCAAATGCTTCTGCTGCGGCCGCTCCGCCCGCCACGGAGGCTCCCGCGCCTGCTCCCTCTTCCTCTTCGTAGGCTGCTGGTATTCTCCTCTCCACTCTCTCTCTCTCTCTCTCTCTTTCTTTCTTCCCTTTTCTGCATCCGTGATAGAAATCGTTTCTCCATTTCCCCAGCGTATATTGTTTTGGCTCAATTGTCCAGGCCAATTGGTCGGTCAATTAACATCAAAACCATAATAGCGAGCTTCTTTTATTTTTAATCTCTCTCACTATACAATAATAACTATGTCCCATAAAAGGATCACCCTATTTAGAAAAACTAAACGTAAAATTCAATCCACTTTTAAGGATTAGACGTCAAGTTGCCCTAATATTTTGAGCATGCTGATGCCTAATCCTTGAGTGAATCAAACTTTAATAAAATAGCTCATCTAATTTAGCCATATAATATTGATTCTTTTAAATATAATTATTTTTCTATTGAATATAATTATCTTTTTATTGAATACAGTTATTGTGGAGTAAGAAGGATTGAAAATTAAAGAAACTTGTCAGATGTTAAGTAACTAATCAATGAAAGCTAAATGTTAAAGCTTAATCCTTAATATTTTTGTATATGGAAGTTAACGTGGAATATAAGAGTGATGTGGTGATGAGATTTGGGTTTGGTTTTAGGTTGACGTTCATAATAGCAGGGGCATGTTTGCTGGCTGGATCGATACGAAATGCCTACCATACTCGATATAGGATGTTTGTGGAGAACCCGCCATCATGCGAAACGGTAAGGAAGGGAGTCTTCTCTGTAAGCGCCGCCTTTGTCTTTCTCACTGCTGTCTTCTCTGAGTGCTATTATATTACCTTCTCGAGAGCCAACCTGCCCTATCCTAAAGAGTTCTCTATTGGCATGATCCCCTACTAGCCAAACATTCAACTAATTTGGGCATGGTTATTATGTCGATCTCTTGTTGGATAGAGATTTTTATATAATTAATAATTATTTCTATCTAGTTGTTGTTCTTGCTTCTCGATCTTTCATTTTTTTTTTTTCATAGGTACAAAAACATAAAATTATCCTGAAGGAATGAAAGGAATGTTGATTGAATTTTTCATTGTTTTATTTTTTTTTGATAATATAGTTTGATGATTCTAGTTGAGAGTGTGTATGAACTATAAAATGATTCTTGATTGATCGATCTATGCATTCTACAGAGGATGAACACATTTTATTAATGTTGAAGTTGGTTTATTTATTTGTCTATTTAGTAAGGAAATACTATGTGAAAGACCTACAATAGACATTCAATAAATATACAATATAATTTTTTAAACAACAGTATGAAAAGTTAGCCTTCTTGAATAAGACTTCACAAGAGCAAAGAAAGAAGCATCAACTCATCTCAGGAAAGCAAGAGTAGCAACATCAAATCATCTCACAAGAGCAAATGAGAGAAAATTTAAGAATAAATATACTATCTTGTTGAGGTTGTAAGCCAAATTTGCAAAATACTTTGTCACCTATTCTCCTTATCTAAATATATGAAAAAATATCGTCTCACAAATTAGTTTCTTTCATACTAACACAAGAGGGTCTAAGCATAAAAGGAATGTAAGACAAATATCTATATAAATCAAATTTAATATAAGTATTCATTATACTTTCTCACAATTAATATATAAATTAAATCTTTTTAAATTTTATTTTAACATTATTTTTCATATTTCCAATATTTGACATATAAAAAAGATGCATTATGGATAAAAATTTTCATGATAGAAAAGATTAATTTCATCTCAAAATCGATTACATATGGCATATTCTATGAATGATGCACCTAATATCAAGAGATTTGTGTTAAGTAATTATATTAAATCTTATAGTTTTGCCTCTTCATCCCACTCTCTCTTCCTTTTTTTTTTCTCCTATTAAATCTATTTCTTACTAAATCTCTCTCATTAAAAAAAAAAACCCACACCCCTTACTATCTCTCACTATTTCTCTTCCTATTCAATCCTCTTAAGCTTCTCTCTAAATAAAAAAAAGAAAAATCACATATCTCTTCTATTGTACTTTCATCTTACTAGAGAAATTTTTAGACTCATAGAGAGCCTTGGGTAGGATATTAGCTAGGAGAGCACCAAGAAATTGATGATAAAACTTATGCATATCAAAAAAGAGAAAAAAAATCAAATTTTAAATCCATAGCAATGTTCAATATTTTGTTTATATTGACTACTAAATTTGTAGAAAAGAATTGTTATTGAAAGATTTAGAAGAAAAAATAAAAAGTTAGCCAAAAAGAATGAGAAATTATTTTAGTCATAAATAATATATTGATAGTTTAATTTTAATGTTCGCTAATAAACTAATAAGTAATTCCAATAAATAGTTTACTAATGGATAATTAGCCATAGGAGGAGGGCCATAGCAATTAATTATGTGCTCATAATTTATCAAGTCTTTGTAGATGTTTCAATTTTCTATCTTGGATTCAACAATAAAATTTGGACTATATTAGGGGTTGTAAATGGGTCAAGTCAACCTATGACTTGACCCGATCCACTTTATTCATGCTCACTACAATAAAAAGGATTAATTATGATGATAAAATCATCATAGAAAAATCAAATTTGTCACAAACTTAGGTTTCTCCACATCTTGGAGAGGAATCTAAAACCGAGCTTGGATAAGCAACGACCCTTAATCTTCTCAATATCCTAAAGAGAAATCCAAAGGGCTTTCCAAAGCTCTATTTTTTTCAACATTTATATTTAATTGTTTGGTAATTAATGCCATACTTAATTTAATTGTCAAATGCAATTTCATTCCGAGTTTTCATAGAAAACCTCTCTTTAGCTTCTTCATGTCCCGTAGAGAAATCTAAATTTAAGCTTTGATAAAGAAGGGCCTTGGCCTTCTCCATATTCGGAAAAGAAATTCAAAGAAGCTTTTCAAAGCTCTATGTTTTCAACATTTATATTTAATTGTTCAACAATTAATGTCATACCCAATTTAATTATTCAACAATTAATCATATATCCAACTTTATACGTATCCCTAATTTAATTGTTCAGCAACTAATGCTATACCCAACTTTATAGATGTGCGGAAGAGAAATCCGAAGAGGCTTTCCAAAGCTCTATTTTTTCAACATTTATATTTAATTATTCAACAATTCTTACTAAACCTAATTTAATTATTCAGTAATTAATGCTATCCGCAACATTATATATATATTAGATTTTATAGTTAAAATGCATTATATTTTACATAATCTACACTATGTAAAAGATAGTTTTGAAATCAAAGATGCCTTTTCCGAATAGTCTCTTTCTTAAAACTCCTAAATATATCGGACTCTATTTCTTTCTCTAATTCAACTTCCAAATAATTTAGATTGTCAATTGGGACACTACCAAGTTCTTTCTCATTTGTTCTCTTAAATATGTATTGCATACCTGATTGCTATTTTATATTAATTTATATTAAATATTTATAAAACAGTCATTCATGTAAATAATAATAATTAAAATAATATATATTATTCCTAAACTAGTATCTTGAACTATGGCAAACCCTATAATGCTTCTAGCTAAATAGGATTAAAGCTCGATTTCTAAAAAAAAAATGATGAAAAAATATTCTTTGAACTAATTCTAAGTTCAAGCAAGCTGCATCTTGCTTGTCTTTTTTTTTTTTTTTCAATGCCAAACTTGAGATAGCTCCGAAACAACGGACTTGGCTCACTTTGAGCGGATCAAACGGTGACTGTTTTGATTAATAGATTTCAACCACTAGCAATTGTACGCAATCACAGTACACTATTACGTTACTGTACATCACCCACACTGAACCATCACTCATTAGGTTCCAGCATTCCAACGGTCTAATAATTTCCTCATCTTGCCAAGCATCTACACATCGGTACCCCTCACATCTCCATGCAATAAGGTTATTTTACAAATAAATTTTCCATAACTTACAACGTCGCTTCTCGTACTATGCTTTTGTTTGTATATGTATGATATTGTAAATAATGAAAAACTTAAGGATTTAAGGACATTGAGCAAGAATTGAAGCAATTGAATAATAACCGTGAGATTAAAGCTCGATTTAAAAATAAAAAATAAAAAATATGATAACTAAAGACAACTTATTTTAATATATGATAATATTAAAAAAAAAAAAAAAAAAAAAAAACCTAGAAGCAGCTGCGAATTATAAACTAGAATCTACGCTATTAGAACTTAGAACGAACAGGATTACTTTGACCAATTCTAGCCGTCCGGGCTTCAGTCCCATCTTCCCCGGGACCACCGATTGGCCTTGCTGATAGGCTTGCGAGCCTAGCTCCATTGCGGAACTTCTAGACGTCATAGCGCAGAGATACCACTAAATCGCATGCAAGTTGTCTTCTGAGAGGAATCACATCATAGAGATACCACTAAAAAAAACTACCGCTACCATATGCCAGAGAGTTATAAATGCTACAATGAAAATTATCTCAAGAAATCCTTTAAGACAAAATCATGTCCCAACTAACTCTTTTCAATATATAAATTGAATATTTTTTTAGGAGCATTAAACTAAAAAGACATTGATGTCATAGAATACTAAAAAATAATTATTTATTAACATTATTAGCCCAAATTTAATAGAAGGTCATTCACGCAAAAATCAGATAATTTTAGAAATATCCAAGTGCACTAGAAAATATGCAACCAGAATAACATATTTTTATATCAATTACAAGATTTATATTCAACACAATACTCGATCAAAAATGGCTCTATCAATCACCATCTGCTTTAGAAATGCCTTTTAAAATTATTTTAAATCTCAAAAATTACAGTATCTTCCTATGATTATGGACAGATCCCTCTATCTCAGTCCAAAACAAACAAAGAAGGAAAAGAAAATTTTCACAAAGTTATAATATGGAATCAGAAAACAAAAGACAACCAATAAAATTATAATTACAATAGCGCAATAATTCCCCACTCCAACTCAGCTAAAAATCAAGCAATAAATTTAGCACCAGCTTAAGCGCAAGGGACTGTAGAGGGCAATAACCATGTCTTAATACTTTTAACATAGATAACATAAATCTACAAGTACCAAAAACAATCCAAAACTGCCTGTAGCCTTCATGCGCATATCAGATGGTTATTGAAAATGCTGCCAGGGAGCAACTAATCACGCTCGAGTACCCGGGTAACAACGCCAACCGCAATGGTGCTTCCTGAAGATCGCAAAAATGCCCTTCCAAGAGCTCGGCATTTGGAAAATTCTTCCACGCATACTTTCCCATCCAGTGCCACCTAGAGAGAGAACAAACTCAATCAAACGGTGCAGTTCAACAGTAACGACAACAAACAAAACGGTTGCAAAATACAGCACACTAGACACAATTTTGGAAAGATGGTTTAGGGGGAGCAGGAACTACACAAAAGAGCACCAATTGGCAATAATTTAACCAGCAAAACAGACATGAATCTCATTTTACCTCTATTACAGCACTCTGTTTGGCTTTAAGGATCCGTGGTGCCATTTTAGAGACCTTCCCGGTCTTCTGGTCCAGCAATGACAGTATCTTTACCACCCTTGCAGCTTCTTTTGCATGATGTATGTGAAATTCAACCTATATTTTCTCCTTTTCATTTAGATCAAATATGGAAATATTTAAGTCAAATATAGAAATGAAAGCTAGGTAGCCTGACCTGAGATCCAATTAGAATAGGTGACGTAATGTCCAAGACAAGGATCTTCAGTTCCAAACAGGTTGCCATGGGCACAGGGAAATCAGGATGACAGAGCACCCCACCAGGCATCACATGACCTGAGTCAATGCCCTGTAAGCTGACACCTACATTGTCACCAGCTCTTGCTACACTGCAGGTGCTAGAATCTCGTTCAATAGATCGTACTGTAGCTAAATCCCCTAAAGGCATTACTAAAACCTGCAGTAAACCAATTTATGTGATCAACAACAATTGCCCTAGCAACTACCAAGAGTTGCCTTAAATAAGCTAGTCCATTCATTTATGACAGTAGAAATCAGATTGGCTCAAGCACACTTAGCAGTGGCTCCGGTGGAAGTTGCAAATATGGAACCTTTAGAGACTTAAAGCAAGAAGACAATACCGTAGGAGCTTGCATTGAAAGAGAATCCATGCTAGCCTGTCCTAAGAAGTTTTTCTGAGCATTAACCCTCACATGCATGAGAAGAATGACCATCCTACAGTGACACCTCTCCCACCTAAGATAAAAGAAGCTTGTTGAAGGTAACTTCTTACATGTTCCTGACATGAGTAAGTCATCTAAACTTTCAGAAATCACCATCTCCAACTCTACAGCACAGGAGGAGATGGTGGACAGCCAATCATTTTATTAAGAAGCAGGATTATGGCAGACCTGGGACCTCTACCAGCTTACTATTTCCTAACAAGAATGGGACAGCATGAGGGAACATAGCCATGTTCCATCTAGCATCCTCAAACTTGTAAAAGGTTTCCCCCTAAAAAGACCCAAGATGGTTACTGCAATACTTGATATGACCAAAAAAAAAAAAACATTTTCCTTTGGATTTCAAGCATTCTCACCAAGCTAATAGGCTACCTGATTGGCTACAGTCTAGCATTGGACCATTGTTGCAGGAGGATTTTTATTTTGATTCCAGAAGAAAAATCAGGAGTCATTTTTTACAATTTTCCTTCTTGCTAAAAGTTTTAACACAATTCAGTTCCAGCAAATAAACAAGATTTCACAACAAACTGATTTTCTTTTAATCAAACAAATTTACCTTGCTTTGACTTTAGCTCTCCTTTCAAATCCAAGTTCAGCGCAATAAAATGGAAAAATTATATAGGTAATAAAATAAAATAAACTCTCAACCTCACCTAAGGTGGAACTCAATCACCCCTTGAGTTGGGAACCCAAACAATGATTGAATATTAAGATAGGTTAACACAAAATGTATAGAACAGCAAATACATCTAATAGTTTCCCCAATCTTTCATCCTAAGACAACAATGTTTCTTCACCTTAAGAACATGATGGCACAATAAAAAGTACTACTAGAAACACAACAACAACAGCAGCAGCAGCAGCAAAGCCTTAATTCCAAAATAGTTGAGGATAGCACAACCAATAGTATTGTATAAAAAAACCTTTCTCAGGTATCATTATAGTCCATGGATGTTTTTTGGTTTTTTATTTTTTTATTTATTGCTTGCTACAATTCTTTAATTTCAGTTAGTATGGGGTCGCATGTCCTCATTAGCCTCCATCACAACTGAGACCACATACCTTTGAACCATTTCGAATAGCTCCAGTCTCTAGTTTCCCACAAGCTGCCACCTGTCCCATGGACTGTGACTTGATGACATCACATATAGGAAGAATAAGTGGCTTTGAAACATCCCGAAGAGGAGGCTGCAGAGAATCTATGGCATCCAACAGACATAGTCCTTGATACCTACAAAGCAAAATGCTCAATTATTCAGACAGTGCATGCTTGACAGTTGGCATTCCACCAAAAGATACAGAATGTGAAGCACATAAAATATCAAAACTTGCAGACTTACCAGCCTGATAAACGTACATCAGAAGCAGCTTTGACCAAATTCTCGTTCTCCATCGCACTGAGAGGTATCCAAGTCACTGACGAATCCTTGAATCCACATGAGCGTAGAAAGGAGCTGAGTTGCAATTTTATGAAATCAAATCTTTCCTTTGAGTATCCAACCATATCCATCTTATTAACGGCAACAATAATTTGCTCAACACCAAAACTTCTGATAAGTTGGGCATGTTCCCTTGTCTGTCCAACACCATTACCATCCATACCTGCTTCAAAGGACCCAACAGATGCATCAACAACAAGAACAGATGCATCTGCTTGTGTAGCACCAGATATCATATTTGGGACAAAATCTCTGTGGCCAGGGGAGTCCAGTAAAACAACGCGATATTTCTTTGAGTCAAAAAACGCAACAGCCACTGTCATTGTTATACCCCTCTCCCTCTCTTCAGTACTTTCATCCATTGCCCATGCATAAGCAAAGGATCCTTTTCCCTGCATTAATAAATTATTGTACACCATAAGACACGTGCAATAACAGCAAGTAAGAATTCACATTAAATAAATAAAACATATGATTTGCATCAAAAAGAAATTCCTGACATAGCTGATAGGTTGGTGCTTCTTGATTTTCGTCCACCATAACTAATTCCATTGCTTAGAAACAAGTCCCAGCAAGTTTCATATGATCCCTCTATATCACATATTGCAGCATAGAACACCTTTGACAATAATTATTTTGGGAAAAAATCAAATATACCTTTTCTTTTGCCTCCTTCTCATACTTGTGCATTTCTTTCTTTGATATTCGTCCCAAAAGATGGAGCAATCTCCCAGAGAGTGTTGATTTTCCAGAATCAACATGACCAACCTAGAAAAATTAAATTAAATCAACATGACCAGCCTAGCAAAATTAAATTAACCTCATGCTTCCCACATTAAGATTGGCAATCAGATCCGAAAGTCTAAAGCTAGAATGCAGCATCAAGCCCAACAGGTCTAACAAGATGCATGACTTACGATAGCAAGATTTAACTGATTCAGAAATCCTTGTTCTTGGTCCGGGAACATCCATTTCTCTGGCTTGTACTGAGCATGCGAAGCTGCTTTTTTACGATACAAAGTATTCTTATTCAGCTTCAAATGGTCTAGGTTGCTGCCTAGACATTTTGTTGCATCCTCAATGTCCTTGGAGCTACTGCTGCTCTCAATTTTATCCAAAGCACTGGCTTTTGACAATGAGACAGATGGATGGTCTGTTATTTCACTAGACACAGCTATCCCCTCTTCACTGGAGGCTGACTTGGTAGAAACTGATTTCACCGCGTGAACTAGAGGAATAATAACATACAAACAGAAAATGTTACCAGTTCAGTACGGTATATAAAGGGTTCTTATAAGCTCATTCTATCAAAATGCTTAGGACTGCCAGGGAAACAACATTTAACTGCCAGTATTGAGAAGAGATACATATATCTACTATATAATA
Organism: Metroxylon sagu; assembly: GCA_017589505.3. NCBI lineage: Eukaryota > Viridiplantae > Streptophyta > Magnoliopsida > Arecales > Arecaceae > Metroxylon > Metroxylon sagu. The sequence continues at coordinate 935,780 of JACVBY030000612.1, read as the reverse complement.
ATATTGCATAATTTTCTGCAAAGTAACCAAAAAAAAAAGCACATAGTATGCATAAGCCTCAGACAAGAGTCCCTAATCAATCATAATGCACAGTATCAAACACTATCACAGAAAAAGCAATATTATGGCCTCCATAATTCTGAGTTTGTGCAAATATTTAAAGTAAAATGAGAAGCAATTTTACACCTCAATAAGGAAAAAAAAAAATCAGCATAGCCTACCTAGATGCTTCAATAAGTTTAAGATCCATGAGACATGAGAACTGAAGGTTGAAAATAATCCCATTTCGTAACAAACCTCAAATATAATTTCTACTATTAAACCGCTACATGGTCAAAGAATTGTGAGTACAAGCTCCACTCCCAATTTATGGAGAATGATAGATAAATGATCAAATAGTTTAGAACATCAAAAAGACTTGTATAAACAAAATTGGTTTCTAGAAGCAGTGCCAATTTTGTATCACTTGATTATTTCACCGTTTCTTCCCAGCGGTTTTAAAATGCATTTTCTCTACACATAATTCTTAGGCTTTGGATGCATACACATATAAACAGAGAGATATGTTTTGAGGATAACAAAAAATGCTATTCGTTATACTCTTTAGTATAGTTAAAGATGATATAATGCAGAAAAATATGAATAATAATAACTTTTAAGAGCCTTCAAGATACCATAATCAGAGTTTGGCAAATGAACAAAAGAATGACATGATTAGTATATAACCCCATACAAAAATTTAGTTTTGATTATACATTCCCAAAAAATATAAGCAGATCCATATTAATATAATAATCCTGACAAACGACCATACAAGTTTCTCAATATTATCAAAATGTCTTGTAAATTACCTTTCTCATATGACTTGCTAGCTTTTTTACTTGGAAAATAATCAGAAGTTATTTCTGTTTGGGGCGGTGCAGAAGACACTTGTGCAAGATTAGACTTGCCAATTATAGATGCTCCTAAACTTCCGGACATGCCATTAGCTGCACAAATATTGTTATGCTGTAACTCATCAAAGAGGCAACAAAAACAATGCAAAATCTATAATCCGGTATGAATCAATGCTCAAAATTTAGTGCAAACAAGTGACAATGATAACCACCCGAGAGAACAGGCCTTTTTCTTTACCATTTTTGCCAAAGTTGACAGAGGGATCATGGAAAGCTCCACATATCTCACAAGACAATGAACTCTCATCATTATCATATGTGCAAGTGGAACACTGCCATATCCCAGGCTTGCTAACTTTCCTGCCTTGCTGAGACGATTTTCCTGGTAACCGTAGGACACAGAAACAAACAAAACAATGAGTTGCACAAAAGCAATTCCTTATGATAGCAGAAACCATGAAATAACTACTAAGCAGCCGAATTGAACCGCAAAAGGTAAGGTCAAGTCAGATAATTGGGCAGAATGAAATTTCTAGCAAGCAAACAACTCAAGCATCTGAAATATTTATCATCTTTTGATAAGACTTAAGACAAACAGAGGGGAGGAGAGTGGCTTCAGATTGTACCTCATTCCGTAGAACTGCAGATGTGAAAAGGATAAAGATTAAAGTTGAAATCATATCAAATAACACACATCTCAACAAGTTAATCTAAATATAGCTAAAGATTATTTCATCCTTATCTCAAAGCAAACACAAAATTATTGACTACACATCCCTTCCAAAACAATGTCAGAATATAAAGTTGTCAAGTGTGACACAAAGTTTCTTGCTTTTAGAATCCTCACTAAACATGTGTCTCCCAAAACTTCACTACGAGCCTTATTTCATACATATTAGTTCAGCTTTATGAAACAAGGTATGATTCATCAAATTTCAGAATGGTCATGGACAGTTCTCAAATTCATAACTACTTTTTATATATTGGAGGCCAATTCTTAGCTTAACAGATGTTAAAAGGAGGGGCAGGACAAGAAATTTATAATGCCAGTTGGTGGTAGGATAATGCAGTTCAAACTCATGAAATTAGTTGGCAGACCACTATGGACCCACGGATCTGAGAAGCGTTCAGACAGAGGATAGAATAGAAATAGTTAATATGTTATCATCATACCATGAAGACTAGACAAGATGAAAGAAGATAAATGGATAAACAGTTGAACTCTAGAGATCCACTTCATCAAAGAGGGGAAGACAAGGGTACGATCATTTTAAATTATGATGAAGAGGCTTAGCAGAGGGCTCGTGTTCTATTAGGGTAAGGATGAGTTTGAGTTATTTAGACTCAATAAAATGTTGGGGTTTTGACCTATAGATGAAGGACTAGGGGTCTATTTAGAGAAAGACTAGTGTTTGGTATATGAAGCATAATGATGTCAGTCAAGTAGTGGAAAGAATAGGAGCAGAAGATCAACCAGTGAATTAATGTAACAAAGCATTGCCCCAAATTCTGGTTGAACATTTTTCCTGACATTAATCTGACCATATGAAATCATCAGAAAAGGCCTCTAAAACTTAATAGGAACTAGACCTCTCAACAAATGTAAACCCAGACCAAGACTGGTAACACTTGGCTATCCTACTGGGACTTCTCAGAACTTCTTGACAATAACCAACATGCATTTGAGAAAACAGAGTGAAGTTAGCATAGTTCCGAAATAAAACATAGTTTAATGAACTAACATTTTGTATATCCTTCAGTTAAGTTTGATAATTAATTAGAGATTCATCCCTAAATTTTATGTTTACTGAACTTACAAATATCATGGGATTACCTCTAGTGGTTTTTTCATGTCCAACATGGTGCTAGGAAAGAGCACCAGAGCATTTTCTTGCCTCTGTCCCAGTCCATAATCTACTAGTCTAAATGTTTAGCAAGGACTCTAAAATAACTAGCCAGACAAAACCCCCTTCATGATGAGGGTTTCAGATTTCTGTGAAACATTTTTTATAATATTAAAAAAAAAAGATAAAGCTCAAAAGAAGGTGGTTAAAAAGTCCTCAAAACAGGGAATATCACAAAACCAGTGAAATAAAAACAGGTAAGGCTTGCTTATTTAGACTTCTGATGTCTTCCTCTTACTAATTCAACATTCTATTTAATTTGCAAAGAATAAGGGTGAAGAATCACTTATTGTAATTTTTCTAACTAGTTAGGATGTTTAAGTAGCTAATGCTATCAGGTTTCTATCATACAAGTTAGACTGCCCAGAATGCTCACATGTCCCCTGAGCCTTAACAGTGGAACAACATAAGGAAACAAGATGAATTCCTAGAGACGTATCACAGTACCTATCCATGTTTAAGAGTGTTGAAAATTAAAAGATACGTTATACACGCAAATCAAAACCAAAATGAATCATTTGTAGCATGTGGTCATTAATGGAAAGAGAACAATGGGACAACTGAAGGTTTTGGAGGAGAAATAAACAATTAAAGGAATCTTGACCAAGGTCTTCAATTACAGAAGTCACTTACCATCTCTTTCCGTGCCATGATCATAGTCATCATCATTGCCTTTTGCTCCATAATCATAGTCATAATCATCATAATCATCATATGCATCATAGTCTTCATCATAGTCAAGTCCATAATTAACTTTTCGAGGCATTTTTCTGAAAGATAAAAGTTAAGCCATAGGACATGATAGAGTGTCGAAAAATATGAAACTGTAATCCAAACAGACAGATAATTGGGTATTTTTAAAAAGTCTTCCAGAATATGTTTGAGACACAGAAACCTAAACAAAGCTTTGAGCAGTAAAAGACTGCAACTAATAATTAAGCCCTTCCCCTGATGATAAAACTTCATGCACAGCAAAGCAAGTTAGAAAAAAGCATCTAAGTGACAATTTAATATGCAGATATAAACAGAAATGTATCATCTCCAGTGTTTCCAGAGAAACCACTCAATAAAAAAAATCATAAGTTTCAAGCATCCAAAAAATAAGATAAACTCGAAGTACATCAGCAGCAGTCCACATATTAAAGTAACTTAAAAGTAACGAAAAAATAAAAAGGAAATCAAAAACTGATTTCAAGCTGCATTATCAGAGTGCAAAGCAATCCCATCACAATGTTTTCATTGTATTTGTGCCCCAATTGGTTGTGCGGCCTTTGCATGATCAGGTGAAGAAATTTGGTGAGTAATGGATTGATTCATAAGCAACGCAGGATGCATAGAGAAAAAAAGAAAGTTCACGATAAAGCAATTTTTTTCTTTTCGATCTCAATAAATAATTTAACGATTCTATACCACTATCAGCTGCATGAGAGGATCTAGCTGGATGGATATTATATGCTTCCAACTTAAAAACGTGTTCAGAATTGTGCAGAAGATTTAGCCTGTTCTTCAACACTAGATTCTTGTCACATTGTATCTTCTAGCCCCTTAATATGGTTCAGAGGTAATTGACATGAAATCACTCATATCCATTTCCAATTAGGTTTCAAGGAACCGTTTGATATCTTCTCAGTCTCATTGATATAACTTTGATCCCTTAGTATTAGTTTCAGTCCACATCTCAAGGCATGAGTCGAGCGCTCTTATTTACATCCAATGTTTCAAAACCCGGACTTTCCAAACGCTAGTATGAGGATTACTGTACAAACTTATTCATGTTTTTCTTTCCGAATTAAAATGCCAAGACCTGCCGCAGATAACTGTAGTATCATGTTATAGTCTTGGGGGTGCATATCCTAGGAAGGGAATATTTGCAGATATCTGCAGCATATTAACAAACACCCGGTGCACCAAAAGTAGACTGCTATAATAGAAAACAATGCCGAATCCCAAGGTTAATTGATCAGCAACAAGCAACAACAAAAAAAAAAAAAAAAAAACAGCCGATCTAACCGACAGAGAGATCAGAGGAAGGGATGACATAAATCAGCCCCAATATTTCTTCAAGGAGAGAATATTTAAAACAAAAAAACAAATTATTTTATTTAAACTAACCAAGCGGCTAGGGGGTGCTTCTCGGCGACAAGATGTCGAAGTTCGGCCACGGTCAAAGGCGACGACGGAGCTGCTCCGCCGGAGCTGCTCCGTCTCCTTGTCCGTGGACGACCAAACCACGCGACTGTGGGAGGAGAGATATCGGCGAGGTATTGAAGGTCGGGGAGGGTGGCCCGTTCGGAGGCCAGGGCGAAGCGGAGGAGGGAGATCAGCTACTCCGCCTCCTTCGAGAACCGAAACATGGGACTGCGGGAGGAGAGGGATCGACGAGGCGGTGTTTCTCGGCAGCAGAGAGAAGCTTCAAGAGGGTGGCCTCGACGGAGGCGGCGGCAAAGCGGAGCTTCGAGATCAGCCGCTCCGCCTTCTACGGTGGTTCCAAGTCGTCCTCGTCCTCGACATGGGAGGAGCTTAGCCAACGGAGGACGGTGTCGCGGTGGGGCTTGGGAATTGTGGGAATTAATTCATCCTAAGCCATGCGAACAAAAGCTAAAGAAAGGTACGAAATTATTTATAGACTCCGTTTCGGACAACATAACCAGTCCGTAAGGGAGAAGGATGGAGGTCCTCTGCCCAACTGGGAGTGCACTTTTACAGCCCTTCATCCACGGACGAAGGGTTATCTTTCAGCCGTACCCTGCACGTGACCCAAAAAAGAATGAAACGCATTGTTTCCCCAAAAATATCACAATCTATTTTGTGTATATATATAAAGAGCATATCACGATCGTTCATCCATGGACGAAGGGTTCTAAGAATGCACTGCCCTCCGCAATTACCGCAGAGGATGTGCACTCGGCAACAAAACGATTGGGATCAACCTTTTGCCCCTCCGGATCCTATCTTTACATTTTTTTAAAAAAAAAATTTATTTTAAAAATACACTTTAACTTTTTTATCAAAATTATAATTAAATTATATAAAAAATATGATTTATCAAAATTATTTGGCTATATTTAAATATAGCCATATATATATATATATATATATCCTCTTAATCATATATCTCTCGATCAAATTAGAATAAAATTATCATGGGATATACCAAATAATTGTTTCATCATTCTTATCTCTCTAACTAAATAATCTTTGCCCTTTCTCGATTTTGATCCCATCCTCCTTATTAAATTATTAATATTTAAATAATAAATATTTATATCATAAATAATATATAATATTATTGTTTAATATTATAAATAAAATAACATTAATATTATTAATTAGTAGTGGCATTAATATTATTAATTATGATTAAAAAATGCTATTAAACTAATATTTTATATTTAAATAATAGAATGAAAATAATATTTGATAACATATTTGAACAATATTGTTAAAATTATCTTAATAATTAAACTCTTGTACTTAGTTCTTTATTTACAAAGTTGGAAAGGCAACTTTTTTTTCTGCATGTTTATTCATCTAACTAATGTGTTTGGAAGCAGAAAAGGAAAGTAAACGATACTTGACTTGGATATTAAACCCATTTCTAGCTAAACATTTATTAAAATTCTTAGGTTAATTCACTTTCCAACACCAAAATTGATATTTCTAAATGTTGGAATCCACCCTTTTGCCCCACCTAACATACTAATAAATTACTCTATAGGGTAGAGTTATCTATTTCGGAATAAAGATGAGTAGAAGTTAACCCATATAATCCGGATTAACTTATTCTACCTCTAAACATAGTCTTTTCCATGAAAAGTTTTATTGCTCCAAACTTATGTAAATAACTTTCTTTTATCCTTCTAAAATTTATTCCACAACTAAAAGTTGGCTTAAGGTCAAGAATTGGCTGCTTTAAAGCATGACTATCATTAGTGATCTCAAGTCTAGAGGTTTATTAATGTCATAGCATGTACATGATGTTATGATTCCCTTAATGATGAGCCTTGCCTACATTTTCACATTGAATAGCATTCCTAAGGTCCAATCCACTAACTAAAATACATAGACAACGACATAGTTCATGTTGCATACTTCATCAAACTAAATCATAAAATTATATCCTACTAAAACTAATACCTTAGTTTTCACTATAATAACCAAGCCCAAGTCGTTTCTTTGAAATATAAATAGCAAAAGAACAAAAAAGGAAAACTAGAGAAATTATCCAAAAGAAAGGGTAAAAGGAAGAATCAAACCTTAATCCTCTCTCACTCCATCATCATCTCTGTGTATTGCTCCTTGACCTAATTGGTTTGAATGTCTTCATTGGAGAAACACATCTAGATCAAACCTTTCTTTGTTACCAAATTAGAGGTTGATCAAGATGAGAAGAATGGAGGGTGGTTGGTTTATTTCTCTTCCTCTTCTACTTTTATGATGCAAAATCTCTTGAAGAATGATAGACTTGATGGCTTCACTTGTGTCTCGATCCCATCTCGTTGGTGTATTATTATGACCCTAGCCTGAAATCTCAAGCTAGGGAGGTGACAACTATTATATATTCTAAAATGTGACCTTATAAAGATGCTAAGCTTCCATCATGATAGAATTAAATAACTAGCTATGGAATAAAATTTAAATTTAGTAAACATAAATCTCCAATAATTTGAAATACATAGTGATAATAATTTGATTCTCGATCATCACATAGATTTTTTCTACTCAACTAAATACTCTATCATTAGTATTTTAACGAATCTATTTCTTTAGAACTAATAGGAAAGAAATAATATAATAATGAGCATGATAATCTAATAAGTAATGATGACTTTAACTAGATAATCATCTAGTATATTAATAATAAATGTACCATGCGTACAAGTAAGTCATCATACCCAAACTTAGTAAACAAAAGAGAATTCTTAATATATTCAATTTATTTATGAAACAATCTATTGGATCAATCATAATTCGTTCGTAACCTGCCCAACTATAATCCTAAATATGAGCTCAAAATGAATTGAGTGCCAATATACAATCCTCACTTTTAAGGTAGGGACCAATATATAATTCCTACTGATAAGGCATTAGCTAGGTATAATACTTACGGGTAGGACTTTATATAATTTCCACTAGCAAAGCATTAGCTAGATATAATCCCCATTGGTTGGATATTGGATGGGTACAACCCCCACTAGTTGAACCCTTCACTGGTAAGGTATCAAACATGATATGCTAGGCTTCAAAATTTATAACATAATATATTCAGTTATAATCCATATAATATCAATTCATGACCAAAAAAATATGTTTAAAATCAGATTCTAAACATACATACATAATCTTTAACAATAAAAGTAACACACACATATATATACATATATGTGTGCGTATAATTAGGAAATATGCACTTACAAGATCTATGAATCAATTATGATACAATATTTTATTAGAAATAGGTATACACATGAAATATTTAGAAAGATGTATCATTACTTACTACCATAAATCCATTAATCACATATTAATTAATCATAATGCTTTGATATTAGTATTTTATTCAAAGAAGATATGTATAAAAAATCTAGAAAACATAAATCATCACTTACTTGATAGATACGAATAACAATAGTCCTAATTAATACTGATTATTTTTTTTAGAACCCATCATATAATTTATGCTTAATCAGCATATAATTATGTCTAAATTAATTTTTTAAATCTCAAATATCCCCAAATCAATCAAGAGTACAATTCTAAGAGATTTTTACTTATAAATAAAGATAATACACAAGGAATATCGACACTAATAAAAAATTTGACACTGATAAGGTTTAAAGGCACGTAGTAAGGCAGAAGTGGAGTAAAGATTGATATGTTTACCTCTTCCTCCAAGTCACCAATAGGTACATCATTAAGGTCTTATCAATGACCCATGGCAAGCCCCTAGCTATGTAGAGAGAAAAAAGAAAAAAAGAGAGATAAATAGAGGGAAGAGAGAAAGAGAGAAAATAATAAAGGCATCTTCTCCCTCTCATCTTGAATAGGTGATGTCCCCTTTATTTAGAAAAGAGAAAGAGAGAATAATAAAGGCATCTCCCCACTCTTATCTTAGGTAAGGGATGCCCTTTTTGTTTCTCTCTCTAGAATTGAGAAGAGAAAAAAGAAAAAAGAAAGGGAGGATAATAAGGGTAGTAACATTGATAGCTAGGTTGTTGGTCCATGACATCAAAGGGTAGCTCATGATCAACAATAGCAATGGCTAATCTCCATAAACCAAGAAGTAAGGGAGGCAAGGCCGATCCTTTTGAAGGGACGAAGATAATGGTAAGGCCGACATTCAGTAATAGTGCGACGACAAGGCAATAAGGTGTCACCAATGATAACATTTATTATTATTTAAGAAATTGGATGATGGCATTAGATTCTATTGAAAAAAGAGGATATTTTCTACCCCTTCATAGGCTACTGAACCACCCTTGAGCCACCAACATAATGGTCGAGGTCTGATCTTAGCCTTCCATAGCATTAATCGTGCTAGAAAAAGCTATTATCCACTTCGATTTAACAAAATAAAGGATGGTTCCTTCAAATAAGGGAGGCATTGTTGCCTCTCATTCTTCGACCATCCATGGTTTATGGTTGTTGGTCCCTAGCAAAGACAAGAAAAAGGGAGGAAGACTCACCTGGAATCTGGTGGCTTCTTTAAAGATGGCACAATCCCCAAGTCCTCTATTCATCTCATTGACAATTCCACTTCTTCATCAAAGGCCAACGACTCAATTGGAGGTGTGGTGGGAGTTAAATAGAGGAGCCTAGGGGTTCTCCTCATCGTTGCAAGGTTCTAAGTCCTCTTCAGAATTGAAATGAGGACTCCGAGTCCTTATTAGACTCAGTTCCAAAGCTGACTTGGCTGAGTCAACTTGATGAACTTATTATCAAGCTAACTCTAAGTCAACTTTGGTTGAGTTATTTTTTTCTTTCCATTGCTAGCCTAAACCAATCAAATAGATGAGGTCCAACTTTGAACTGGGCAACCCATTGGGTTGAGCCTCACATGTATAATAGAGACATAGCTTGTTCTAGACTCAAACTCCATAGTCAAATTGAATTACAGATTCCCTTTCTTTGTAGGAGAGTACATTTAGTGGCCTCACCATGTCCTTATAAATCCATCCATAAGAGGCAGTGATATTGGTCTTAAGGTGGGTCTATAAAAAATATTGTAGACCTAGTAGGTCATTTGGATCAGGTTGGGTCATGTATAATTCGGACCCAATTTGGAAAAATAAGTTTAAATTGATTTCAAGTCTATACCATGTATTAAGCCTTTTAATTGAATTAACGTATCTAAGTAGTGCATTTAATTCAGTTGATCAAATTGCATAATGCAATAGATGATGAAAACCACATATAATTTACTCAACCTACATCATCCAGTTGTAATATATCAACTGCGAAGACACAAAATAACATATCTAACAAAGGAGCAGCAGTCTTGCAACATATTTTTACATGTAAGAATGTCTGAAAATTATAAAATCATCTATTAAATCTAACAAAGGAACAAGGACCTTGAAGCATATTATTGTGACTTGTAAGAACATCTTAAAATATAATAACCATCCATTTTCTCTCAAAACAAAGAAAGAAGGAAGTTAGAACCAAAGCACACTATAAGAACCATGTGGCATTAGGGCTCATTCCAAGTAACTTCCATATATACATATAAACAAAAGGCTTGCACCAAGTTCCATTCTTAGCATTGGTTTTGATCCATTTATCCACACAAATCATGTGGAAGAAGCGAGAGAAGGGAGCTTGTGAGGCTCGTAGATGCTTGCATACCTTATAAGGTAGACGCAACAAACCTAAGTAAATTATTGCACACTTTTTCTATTATATTTATGACTGTACATAGATAGCATTGTAAATAATGTGAAATCTAAGAGCATAAGGATATTGAGCAAGGACTTGAATTTGATAAATGGTGGCTTTAAATAGATGGGATTGAAGTCCAGTTTTTAGAAAAAAAAATGTTCAAAAAGTATGGTAGTTGAACCCTTAAGTTGCAATGTGAGAAAACAAAGTGAACATATAGGATAGAACAACTAGATGTTATCTTGCACAAAACCTTGATCATGTGGCATGCATCAAGAAATATCTAACTTTATACATCAGTGATCGTCTGATTTGTGTAATTCCAAGGAACCCTTAAAAGGAAGGAAAGCATTCATAAGAAGAAGTGTATACATTAATCAATAATTGATCAATTTTGGTCGTTTTTTTCTTTTTTTTCTTTTTCTTAATGCTCATAAATTAATTCATCGATAGGTTTCTCTCATGTGAAGTACAAATTTGTTGTAAATTACCTCATAAATCTTATAGATCCTAGAATGTGATGCCAAGAATCTATCTTCTAGTTGGATTTTATTTTATTATATATATATATAAATAATGTATATATAAATATATTATTTATTAAATATAAATTTTTAGGCCAGGCTGAGCTGGATCAAACCTGTGCTTCCTAAGGACAGGTCTAAAATATCGGATCCAGCCTAGTTTATGGGCTAAAAAATTTGGCTTGGGCCTAAAATTCTTCAGGTTGAACTTGGGCCAACCCACACCTCTACCCAGTGGAGGCATTCTAGACTGCTTGCACCATAGGCTACCTCCATTTGTGCTGAAACTATATTTATTTGCATTTCTCTTTTGTGTGAATCAAACATAGACATGAAGAATCAAAAATCATTTCTATTTTGATTTTTTGGTGAACCAAATATAGGTATGGGAATTGGATTAATAAACCCATTTACTCAGAAATAGAATTCAATTCCTATTCTATCCCATACCTATGAACTAAACATACCCTAAAATAATTTAATGGGATTCCTTAGGACTACATCTACCTAATGTGTGCACTAATTGGGCTAGTGTATGAAGTAGGTATTCAAATAAATTATTGGGTTATTAAATAAAAGAGCACCCAATATTAGCATACCACCAACAATCAACAGGGCATCCAAATTGAGGATTATTGATTCCTAGTTTTAGTTATTTCTCACCAAATAGAATTATTGATATCTATTTAGTAGAATATTGAATTATGTAAGTTCACAAGTCACAAGCTATATTATAAGGTTACACCTCTTTGTCTTACACCTAATAACAAATGCAATATACAAATTCTGAAGATCAGTATGGGATAAAAGCTAAGATTACAAGTCCAACACTATGGAATAATTAGACTTGATATAATAGATCATTATTGACTTACTGAGAATGATTTAAAAAAAAAAATATACTCGCTAAGCACATAAATGGGTAAAAATAACTAATAATTAATTTTGAAATAATTTTGATAGGGTTTCCCTAGTTATAGCATTTTTTTTCTTGATTGGCCTTAAAATTAAAGCCCAAATTGATAAGAGATCATAAGCCAAATTTTAAATTTATGAATGTTTAGGATCTAGATCTTAAACCATTTGAAGTAAAGGAGATATTTTAGCTTGTCATAGTTTCTAAATAGAGAGGAGTGGAGACATCTTGATTTACTAAGGTGAAGCTTAGAGTAGAGAGCAACAAAGAAATTAGTTCATTGATCATGATGATGGGAGAAGGGGTTCTTAAACTCTTTACTTAAAATGGACTTATCTATCTTATCTTTTTCCTCATCTCTCGGCAGTTTACGTTCCTCCAAATCCATATGCGTTTTTGGATGGTTAAGGATCCGTTCTCTCTCCTTTCAGGACATGTTTGGTTCATCCATAGTATTGGATTAGAATGTAGTTTTATTTAAGCCTGGAAACTGTCAACATAAAGGAGTTGGCGTATTTGCGATTTTAGCATTAAGAGGCTTTGCTAAACTGCAATTCCTTATGCTATTATATATTTTGATATAATAATTTATATAGTTTGATACCAATCGAAATACATATAGGCTTATATCATACCCTAAAATCCCTATATATTTTCTATGGGATTGTAGTATTGTTTGCATCTTGTAAAAACTTACACCATATTACTTACGCCCAGTTGGAGTGAGACTACAAGGTCCTTGAATTAGCTTGCTTAATATGATTTTACTTAAATCTTAAATAATTTTTTACTGTACCATCTATTATGAACATATTATATTATTATACTAAAGATATTATACTAAAGTCTACTAAGTGTGGCATAATTTATTATATTATGAACATAGTTTTAGGTTTCAATGGGATATCTCATAGGCCGTTCCAAATGTCATGACAAAATGGTTCTATTATCGTCCCAGCATCCAATCGGCATGTTTTGGGCACTTCCTATGCCAAGTATTGAGACGGAGTAGAATGGTAGCACATTTCGTCTACAGAGAAAAAATGGAACAATCTTGTTTCATGGGATTTAAAACCTTGATTGTGAGCGTAATTTGGCTACACTTGAGAGGATTATCACTTAGATCAGTCAAGTTTAATTTTGGATGATGAAGATTCGTATCAATAATTTGAGCCATTGGATGTGATCTATTACGTTTAAGATGCTTAGACATAATAAATCATATGATTTGGAGATTTCTAGCCTATGCATTAAAATTTTAAAAATATATGTATTATTTTATATTATTTAAACTGTTAAATTTTTTGAATGCTTGGTGCATGGGCAAGGTGTCTTCAAATCATATTATTTTTAGCGTATTAGCATTTTAGATGTAATAGATTACATCCAATATATCCAAATCTAAATATGACTAAATTTAAGTAGGATCTTTTGAAGTATAGCCAAGTCAATCTCCATATATTATGGTAATAATAAAATCACAAACTATTCTCTCACTTCTACCAAGAATGCTCTTTTTCTTCTATTCTATCTTTTAATTTTTTAGTAGTGTAATGCCTAACTCTTTTTGAGCCGACTAACAAAACAACAAAAAAAATGCTAGAGCAAGACAAGGGACAATGAAATCTCTAAACCTCATCCTCCCCATTTTAATGCCAACCAAACACCCTTCGAGCATCCACCAAAGAACCAATCTTAGATCTTGGAAAAATAGGGACAAGAAGAGAGAGGAGATAGCAGCCAGCTTCCTCAATTCTTCTAGTCCTTTTTGATTTCCCCGATAAGCAATAAAGGCCATTGAAATCAAGGTTTTGAAGTTGTGTTGATGTGCTCTGTTTTAGGAAAAGGTTGGAGCTGAAGTTGTCAACATCTCCTTCCTCCATTCCAGCAGCAAATTGAAACCAATAAGCCCTAGCTTCTTCTTCTCTCTATTTCAAATGTTCCATAGTCCTTGATCTCTTAGATTCAGTTGTCAATGATAGCCAAATTAGGATAGTTAGGTCTTTGTTTTAAGGAATGATTTGATTTGAAATTAGTTAAGATTGGTGTCTTCTTCCTCTAATCTGATAATAGATCAAGCTAGCGAGACCTCTATTTCTCTGCTAATCATCCTTTTTGTCGCCAAAAAGCCATTAAATCACCATTGAAATCTAGTTTCCTTGTAAACCCCTGTTCGTGCACTATTCCTTTGTTTTGGTCTTGTTTAAGGAGCAAAGAGCGACCGGATCAGAGGATCATTGGGATGCTAGGTGTAATGCCCTAAGTCCATTTACTAGTCCAATTAAACTATTAGTGGGCTGGAATTACATAGTACTAAAAATTTGAATGAAAGTTAATTAGTAATAAATAAACTTAAGTTATAAGTATTTAAACTTTTTTTTTTTATCTGATGTACGATTATTTTTGGATATTACAATTTCTTTCCTTTATAATGCGACTTTCTTATCGCACACCACAAGCTAGCTATAATTGTTATTGCAAGGGTGACTCCACGCCATAGTAATCCTCTATCACTATCCTATGGGTAGTCCTTTCCTTCTATCTATCAACTTTCATACATTTGAATTGTCTTTGATACCATTTATAATACTTCAAGTTCATCTGCTAATCCGATTAACCTATTAGTAGGCAAAACCATATGGTGCTAAAAATTCGAATGAAAATTAATTGATAGCAAGTGAACTTGTATTATAAGTACTTAAACTTTTTCTTTCCTACCTAAATATGAGTCTGTTTTTGAGATATTATATCTTTGTTCTGTTTTATCTCTAAAACATAGGCAACCAAGGCCTAAGATAGAGTCTAGTTTCCACTAAAACCCATCATAAATTTTATGCTAACAAGATCGTCGATCAATGGGACGCAAGTGGATCAAAGATTTTGAGTTTTTACCTAAAAATCTTGGATCAAATCCAATGAAGAATGTTGCTCTTCTTCATGGCTTCACCTTTGATCGTCACAACCAAGCTCCCAAAAACCTTGATCTAGAGTTCCGATCCACTTGACCATGGCTGGGGGGAATGCCTCGCAAGGTTAGATAAGGAGATAGGGCTTAGAGATGAGCCCTATCTTCTTCAATTATCCTAGGAGGGAGGGAGATGAGTTCGTTTTCCTCCTAAGCTTTGGCCTTATCTCATCCCTTTTATTTATTTATTTATTTTATTTTTGACTTGTCTTGAACCGGTCAAGCGGACCAAGTTTAGGTTAGGTCTCACAGGCATGATCATTGAAGGATGCCCAAGTCTATTGTCTAAGAAAAATTGAAGCCAAGTTAAGGAGTGATGCTCAAATGTATGTTTAAAAATTTTGTGTAAAAAGAGGGCATAGCCTAAGTTAACATGGATGAATGTTATGAGAAAAGATTTATAGAAGATTATAATAGCACTACAGAGATAGTCTTTGATTAGCATAATTGGCACATAAGAATGCACAATGCTAATTTCTAATATTTCAACAAAGCTGTGTTATGATAGTAAGGACGAAATGATTAAGGTTTTTTTTTTTAAGAAAAAGCAATGGGCGAGAGGTTATTAAAAAGCTAAAAAATAATTACCCTATTTAAATGGGTTTTCAATAGATCCCATATCATAGGGTAATTCATGATTTGATCTTCCAAAATAATTGAAAGCATTTTATAATGAAATCCAGCACGTGCTGGTCAACCTACGATTAAATTATTGAATGCTAAGCCCATGCTGGGTAGGAGCAGGCAGAGTACATATAAATGCTCGCAGTGGCTTGCATTGCTACAAATATCTTTGCATGTTTGCTGTTTGTATGCACCCCTTTTTTTTTAACCCCTAATATTGCTTAATTTTGCCAATTGGGGGGCATCACACCATCTTAACACTGGAGATGGTGCCTGTCCAACTGTCCCATGAAATGTTTTGTTAGAACTTGAAACCGAGACCCTCATCTCTAGCCCCTGTTAATATGTAGATTGAAAATTCTGCATGATTATTTATCTATAATCATAAGTATTTCCAGGTACATGGCAACATTGATATAAACCCATTGAATGAAAGTCATACAAGTGTGATGTTTTGAATTTCCTTGCGTTTTTTAACATGTCCTCATGGTGACTGATTTGTTCTTGCTCATGGAGCTGCCTACTTATTATTACACGACAGGCTCCATCCATGATCTGATCATCACATGGCTGAGGTATGCTCTTTCTTGTGGAAGCGTGCTCACAACGTCTGTCATCCAACCTCCAAAGAGGGTACTAAGGGTTACACATGTCATGCCTGCAAAACAAGCAAAGGGATGGAGACAGTGGCAATGCCCAATGTGTTCAAGAATCCAGCAGCTGAATTGGCAGCAAAGAACATAAAAATGGAGCAACAGTTGAGTAACAGAGCAGGATCTTGAGGTTGAGGATGTCTGGAAAATCCCAAAAATCCTGTCTCATTGTCCGTCCCATGGCAGGAGGCATCTCTTTGGAAGCACTAAAGCTATTGGAACAGTGAATTTTTACATGCTGCCACATATGATTGAAGACTGAAATTATGCAGTTAATAAAGGTTCACGTTTTATGTTGGATCCTTGTGTGAGCAGGAAGATGATGAGACCAAATTTTGTAGCTTCGTTGTACAACCAAGGAGAACTGGAATTGTAATGATTTTTTCTATTTTATATAGCAGTTGTCTTCTGTTTTATTTCCAAAGTTGGGGTTTTGTATCTCATTATATAACCCTGCCATGGATCAGTAAGTATATTTTACTGCCATTTAATTTATCATTTATATGCTTCATGTGCATGAAATGCAATACCAGAATTCAGAGTTTGTATTTTGTGCTCAAATATTAGGATAAACTAGTATCTCTAGGCATCTATTTCTTGTGGTTAACTAAAATTCTTGAGCCAAAAGACTCTTCTCACAGAATTTGTGAGTCTGTTTTAATGGAAAAGTATGAAACTTCTCTAATGCACCTTATAGCAAGGAATATTTTGAAATAACAATATTTTGAGCATTGAAATCTAGCTAAATGAAGCTGCAATCCTTTTCCAGATGCTATTGTTATTTTCTAATTATTGATGATCCCATATTGTTCTTCTATTGCCCTTTGATGGTGTTTTCCTCCATCTTCTATATTATAAAGTTATAGTCTGTTTGTAATCTAATGGCATGGGAAATTGATATGTATCTAAAGGAGTTGTTTGAGATCAAGTGTTTTACTATTTGTAAAGCAATATTGATGTCATCATGCTCAGCCGAAAAAATTCAAGTGAGAATGACAAATAGTATTAGAAGAAATTCATGTCTTCAATACTTATTCGAAACATACTATTTGTAAGCTTTTGTTGATCAACGGATCCCATCTATCTTGGTGTATCCATCATGCAATTTTAATTATGAAAGTTTTCAGCATATCTTTTAGTAAATCTAAGTAAATATGCAACAATAGCAATTATTGCACATATATGCTCTTAAAAGCTACCTTTATCTATCATCTATCCTTCCCATAGAATCATGAAATAATTTTTCAATGTATTGAACTTGGATACAGTATGCTGCGTGTATATGTTTTTCTTTGGTATCAGCTTTCATATAAGTACTATATAGTGGTAAAGAGATAAAAAAAGAGAGATAGGCACGAAACTTTTTTATATCAGCTTTTATATAAACATCAAATAATGATAGAGATAGATAGAAATGAAACTGTATGGTGTATCACACCTAAATTTTATTCATATATATATATATATATATAAATATATTAAAAATTTTGAGACAAAATTGTTCTCGTTCATGCGTCGGGCCTATGCGTCTCATTAGATACTTTTCTTTCACGGAAAGTCTCCTGCGTGAAGGGGATCTCCACATCAACAATGTTTTAAAAAAAAATTCTAAAACATCTTGCCTTAAGATTCGCACAACGAAAGATATTCAGGAGATACAAATTAACGAACGGCGGATGATAGGACATTGTTTTTCATTCATTAGTCGATGGACATCGTGAAAACAGGAAGAATAAAAAAGGACCGATCTTTTTCCTTTCCCCTCCTTTAATCTTGCTCTCCACTTTACCTCACCCCAGTTCCTCTCCTAGGGTTTTCGGGTTCTGTTTTTGTCATCCGTGATCGATCTGCGAGGTGATTTCGCTTCTTCCAGCCTCTCGCCATGGCGGTCGATCCGAGCCGTAACAGCTCTGCCGGTGGGGAGCAGGCTGCTCCCAAGCCCCCCTCCAAAGACCCCAAGAAGAAGAAGGACGATAAGAAAGAAGAGGATCTGGTATTTTGATCTTTCTATCTTTGTTTTCTCCGTTTTATTTGGTCAACTTTACTCGATTCTCACGTCGTTGGTGTTTCGTTGCAGTCGGATGAGGATTTGGCGTTGAAGCAACAACTCGAGCTTTACGTTGAGAGGGTCCAGGATGCCGATCCTGGCGTTCAGAAGTTCGCCCTTGAGAGCATGAGGTTATCTGTTTGATGCTTAGGGTTTCGCAGTTCTTGATTTCCTATTGTCATATTTGCTTTCAAGAACAAAGCTGGCTTATTATTATTATTGTTTTCAAATTCGTGATTTTGCTCATGGATTTGGGGAATTGGTGAGTGATATGTTACTGTTTTTTTAATAGGAAGGAGATTCGTACGGCAACAAGCTCCATGACATCTGTCCCGAAGCCTCTAAAGTTCCTTCGACCCCATTATGGAACTCTAAAAGCATACTTCGACACGATGCCGGAGTCTGACCTGAAGGTATAATCATTAGATTTCTATGTTGTTGTTTTTCGTATATTGTTGGTCAGTACTTGCGGCTTATATGGCTCTATGAATTGCAGAAGTACCTAGCAGACATTCTTTCTGTCTTGGCGTTAACGATGTCTGCTGAAGGGGAAAGGGTATGTGATTTGCTTCCAATTTAAGTGATTAGTTGGCTACTTATTTTTTGTTCTGTTTTTGTTAACAATGAGATGCATTAAGGATGATTGGAATATCACAAAAGAGAAGATCAAGTATGAAAAAAAATGTGGGAAATTTGATCATGTTTTGCTTATTTGATTGGATGTTTACTTTTGCTTCAATTGGGTTACGGATTTTGGTTCTAGTTCTTTCATCTATTTTTAATCATTCTTTTATCCTAGTTAATATCTATGGTAGTGTTCTCATCATCATTTTGGATGATGCTACTGTTGCCGAGACAAAAAATTTTCTGATGTCATCTAAGTTGTTTCAATTTAGTTTGATAAACTTCTCTTGATGGGTTTTTTTTATAAACTTCATCCCTTAGATTAGTGTTACTTTGAATCTTCAGAATCTAGATTTCAAGCTGTCCAGTGACTGTCATGTTTGAAGAATCCTTGGATTTTACATGTTAATTAATAAGGCCTTTCTCATATCGCTGATAATTCACCTCCTTGAGAATCACTGGAGAATGCTCTCTAAGGCTGTGTCTATTTGGTTGAATTGTTGTTATTTAGTGGGAAGCACTAGGATCCACTTTGAGTTATTCAATATGCTGACAATATCTTACCATACAGTACACCTAGTTAGCTAGTTCCTGTTATTATTCTTCTTCCAAAGCAGTGCCTTCTAATCAATTTCAGTCAGTGTGTTTAGCATTGCTTCTCTGCCAAAAATCTCAGCATGGTGATCCTTCTCTCTTTCCTTTTATCTACATGCTCACCTCGAGATTATGTAACTGCTTGCAGATTATTTTCAACCTGCAGCCATACTAAGTTTGGCATAAGAAAATAATTAGTTTGGAGGATTAAATTCAAGAAAACCATAGCAAATATTAAAATTTAGGCCAAATGCTAGGTAATTTTGAAACATTAGAAAACAGAAAAAAGGTTTCAATGGTATTTTTGAAAACATAGTTCTGTTGTATTTCTATATATTGGTATACGCAACACCTAGCATGTAGGATATGGGGTGAGAAAGAAATGATAGCATCATCACCACAAAAGTAAACAACAAAGTGCAATTATGTGCATTAATGTTTCGCAACCAAATCTCAAGAAATGTTGTATCTATGGGTATTTCAGTAACTCAGGAATCGGTTAATAATTGCTTGGTCTCTAACTTCAAAATTATTCAAGAAATTTTCAATGGTGCAGTGAGTTTTATGTGTATGGTGGCAAGAAATTTTCATGAGTGTTTCAATGTCTCAGAAATAGCTAGATACTTATATGCCTTTGCAATTATTTCTGTTCTTTTACTTGAAATTGATAATATGGTTGCAGTTAGGTCAATTTCTACTCGAAGTCTTATTTTTCAGTTATTCCTACAGTTGTATTGCTAATAAAGTTTGATTGTGAATTTTCATTCAATTTATCCCCGTAGCAAGCCTATTTGAGTCCTAAATAAATTTTTATGTGACCTAGCTTTTTCATTCATGTGAAACACAAGCTTGTAATTTGTTAAGCGGTGGTGCGGGAAGACTTTGTTTAGGCTTGCATAGATTGGATTGAGATGACTGTGTTGCCAAGCGTTCTTATGAGATGGACCATATCTTCATAGACAATGTTAAAATATAGTTATGGCATGGATGTGGAGAATTCAATCTTTCTTTGAATTTTCAAATGATGAAGAATGCAATGCTAAATAGCATTGTCAAAATTCCTTTAACCTGAAAATGAATACAACGCTTGTGCTTGTGGAAAGCTTTTATGTTAACTATTGACTGTACCAACAGAGGATGCTAGGCCATAGTACTGGATGATGATGAGAAATATATAGTAAAACCTTTCTAGAAATTTTGAAATGATGATGGGAGAGACTCAAGAGAATAATTGAGGCTTTTGAGGCATCTGGATGATTATTGGCCTTATGATTGTGGAAGGCTTATGGTACTAGTTTTCTGATTATTTTGTCACACCAACTTGGCATGTTCTATAGTTCAATTTTTAAATAAGGGCATTATGACAGAGGCTGAAAGGTATCTTACTGATGCACGTGGAGAATAGTTATTAGGTGCTAACTTGGTAATATTGGGTGGAATATTTGGACTTGGCAAAACGTCATAGAAAGCTAAACAAGTGAAACCTATGTCTGTCTGAAAACTTGTAGATGTAGCAGGATTACAAAGTGTATGCATGCTATCATATTGTATATTATATTTTACGGAATTTGGAAGTTGTTGCATCTCTGTGTGTTTGTTTCTTATTCTAGGTCCTGCGTGGGGGTTTGGGGGGGGGGCGGAGGGAGGAGTGCAGTGAACTTTGAAATTTTGGACACTTGATAAGCTTTTTTTTTTTTTTTTTTCCCGTATATCTAAAAATTACCTCCAATGTTACCAAGTTAGTACTTTTATCAGTCCCACATGTGCATATTATACCTTTGTACTTCCATCATAGAGCTCTTGTTTTTACATCATTATTTATAATGCACAAATATTACCTCCATCATGCTATACTTTTAATCATTCTCTGACATTGTAAAGCTTTGTCCACTATTGATTGATCATCTATAAATATTTTTAATAAATCCTTTATTAAGTTTAACATCATGTAGTTGCCATTTTTATTCATTTAGATATGTTAGCATTTTCCGATGCATTGCCAAGTAAGTGGGACATTACTTAATGCTTTCTGATGGAACCCCTCTAAATGCCTTTTTACATTTGCATATCACACTTCAACTTGCATTGTAAATGAGGCTGGCTAGGCCATGATGATGGGATCAGTTTGAAGAAAAAAAAAAAAAAAGGCTATATGATAGTTCACAATATGTAGGCTAAGTATTACATACTTTGTCTTGTGTATTGTTGAAATCCTTTTGTGAAATAAGACATGGTTGAGAGTTCTCACTCCTCTTCACAAGTAGTTATGTTCTCTTTGGATAAAAAAACATGTTGATGCTAAGTGGATATGTAATTAGGTTATTAAACGTGATTAATAAATTGGATGAGTTCAGCAAAATACGACAATCTTGAAATGCCCTTGACCCATTACAGAAAAATGGCCCTTGACTGAAATACATAGATGCTGCAAGGCGAATTAACCAGTGGTTTGGCTTGATGGTGAGGTGATGTCAACAGGGACTGTTGGTTTGGATGATAAACTTTTTGGGACAGCAATGATGAAATTCTTGGGTCTGTATCTTTGCTAGGGCCTTAGTTTCTTGGCTCCTTTTTTCTGCTCGTAAGATGTAGAGAAGCTATATATGCATAGATGTTTTTATTAAGTAGCTTGCTAGTTGCGTGCTTTTATGCATGATTCAGTTTTTTCCTTTGAGAAGCTTATTATATATGATGCCAATTGAAGTATCACATTGTCCACATTTATTATGCATAAACGAAAGTATCATTACCAAACAGTATGTCTGAACATGATGTTAATTGGGGTACCAGTGCTCTTGTTCTTACCGTACTTTGATTATCCATATAACAAAATGTGGTTCCGTTACAATAAAAAATATGATGTTGGAAAGGCATGACATTTGGACAATGATAGCATTCATTTTTCTATATAATCAAGTCCAGTTTGAACATGTGACCACCATCATTTTGTCATAATTTCTTTGACTTCAGTTGGTAAATTTCACTTTGGTTTATGCATCATGGCAATGGATTTCTATCTTGTAAAGCTCAATATAATCAAATATTTATGTGCCTTTTTTGTAGGAGAGCTTGAAGTACCGAATGTTAGGATTCGAGGGGGATATTGGTTCTTGGGGTCATGAATATGTAAGGTAATAAACTTTACCTATTCTTAGCTCATCTATGGTGGTAGCTATCTGTATTGGTTGGTTATATATATATATATATATATATATATATATATATATATAGAGAGAGAGAGAGAGAGAGAGAGAGACTTGGCTACATTCGAATGTAGCTAAGCTTGGATTTGGTCACCTCTCCGACCCTTTGATCTACACAGTTTATGAATCCCAAAAATAGAAAAAGTAAAAAAAGGTGGGGTGGCTCTGTGATTTGTGTGGATCCAAGGATGAGGAAGGTGATTGGATCTTGAACTTGGTTATATTCAAATATTGCCAAGTCTACCTCTCTCTCTCTCTCTCTATATATATATATATATATATATATATATAAAGAGAGAGAGAGAGAGAGTGCTTGACTTGGTTACACTTAAGAGGATCTCCATTTAGATTTAGTTTAGCTTTGAATGATCGAAGTTCCATATCAATGATTTCAGCTATTGACTGCGAACTATTAACTCTAAAATGCTCACACACAAAAAATCATGTGATTTGAAGATCCCTGACCTATGCATTAAGTAGTCAAAAAAATTGGACAATAAATAACATGAAATCAAGACCTTAGCCCATGCATGAAGAGGTAAAAAAAAAAACATGTATGAGTTCATGTTATTTACTGTCCAATGTTTTTGGTTACTTAATGCATAGGTCAGAGATCTTCAAATTACATGATTTTTTGTGTGTAAGCATTTTAGAGTTAGTATATCACATTTAATGGCTGAGACCATCGATATGGGACCTCAACCGAATCCAAGGGTGGATCCTATTGAGTGTGGCCAAGTCAAGCGCTCTCTTTGTGTGTGTGTGAGAGAGAGAGAGAGTAAGAGAGAGAGCTAGACTTGGTTGCATTCGAATGTATCTAAGTCTAACTCATATATATGTATGTATGTGTGGGGGTGGTCCGTACGTATGTACGTACATGAGATAACCAAGTTCTCTCTCTCTCTCTCTCTCTACACACACACACACACACACACATATATATATATATATATATATATATATAAAATGTATGAATGTGTGTGTGTGTGTGTGTGTGTGTGTGTGTGTGTGTTATATAAACTTTCATCGTTTGATTGTTATTTGTTTATGCATGAAATCATGATTAGCTGAGATGGGTTTTTGACTGGTTTGTGGTGGCTGATGTTATACAATGGCTTCCATAAATGATAGTTACATTTTGGGTTAGTTACTAAATGAAGTTTCTAATTACTATATGAAAAAATTTTCTTCAAGTTCTTGGTTTACTTTGGATATTTTGTCATTGAAAATCAATGTAGATGTTGGATTATTAAAAGGAGTCAGAACTGGTTTTCGAATTATATCTAAATAGATGTTGGATGGGGGTTTGATCAAGTCTATCAGATTGACTATGAGGGCAAATTCTTTAATCTCTAAACATACTTTCTGCTAATGAACTAACAATTGGGAAGGTATATTTAGGACTTAGTCTGATGTGAGGGCTCCAGATAAATGCATTTCTTATGGTGTTGTATGGATCTGGACATTGGACAGTAAAGATGACTTATGGGTAGAATATTATGTGATAAATGAAGAATATTGCTGCCAGGCGGAGAATCATTTCATTGTTCTCATAGTTATAGGATTCAATGATTTTTTTGAAAATTCATTCATTATTCATTTTCAGCTTGCCAAATGAATTGCTCTGTGAACTATTCTCTCAATGTCCATATCATGAATAAGCTATCGAATCGTAGAATCGTGTCTTATTTGTTATTTATTTGTGAACAGTAGATAGTTTGTATCTTGTGAAATAAGCTGTGTGGGCTCTCACTTTGAAGCGGAGTGCAAAGGAGAGATAGTTTGCTGGCCATTTAAAAGGGGATAGTGGTGTCCCAATGATCTAGCGATTTGACTAGATATTATATTAACTTTTCTAGAAAAGAAGACAAAGAGTCACCACTCACCTCTCTTCTGTTTTCTTTTCCATTCTTCTTGTCCAATCTCCATGTTCTTTTTCCTTATCATCCTTCTAGGCCTCATCTACTACCCTCCCTTCTCTATTACTATTTTGCTTTCTACCATTTCTTTGCTTCCTCTTCTCATTTTCCTATGGCCTCATCCATGATGTTTTTCTTCTCTTTACTAATGATGTCTGTTATTTGCTTCGATTCTTGCAAAGACAAAGATTTATAGTTATTAATCTTTCTTATTTTACCCTCTCTCTCTCTCTATATATATATATTTGTATTTATTTATGAATATTACTTATATTATTTGAACAATATTTTTAGCCCTGAAACTTTTCTGAATTTACTGGATTTTCTCTGAATTTCAAAATTCTCAACTTTGCTTGATTATTCCTAAAGACTGAACTGGAGACTATGATAGATCCAAGGTCCGCAAAACTGGTATTGAGAGCGATACTGATACTTTACTGGTTTGGTATGATATAGTGCGTACTCCGTATCAAGACACTGTCGATTCTTTTTTCACTCTAAACCACTTGATATTAGGCAGTATAAGTCGGTTTGGTTCATAATGAATTGAAACTTGGTATTGTAATGAACCTTAGTGTTAGGTATGGTACAGTTGGTACTAGTTACGCTGACAAATTTTGTATAGATCATTTCTTATAAGAACTTATCTTTTTATGTTTTTTAGCAGGGGGATATGTAAGTTAGGAAAGCTTTTTGAAATAAAAAGTTATATTATTAAAGTAGAATGGAGTAGGTCTCAACAATATGTTTTAATAAAGTCAAACCGATAAAAGGAAGGATCAAAAGGGTTGAAAACCATTAAGGAACATCTATATGAAGATTAGCTTCTCCATTGTAGTGATCCTATTTTGACTATTTTCTTTTGTTCTTTGCCTTATAAGTAGGAAAATAACCTGCTGCTTGTCATTAAAAAGTAATTTTCTTTTTTATTTGCCTCTGTATTTCTACTATGTTTGATATTTTCTTTAATCAAACGAAATAGATCTCTATGCCCTTGGTACACCTCATATCTATTTTGTGATGAAGAGGCCTTTTTGTCAACAATGTGAATATATTACTGGAAGTGATAAAGAAAGATTTGAAATCTTTGCATCTTATAGAAAATATGACTTAAAATCGAGTAGAATGAAAAAAAAAGATTCTTATAGCCGACCTCAACTAGTTTGAGATTAAGGCTTTGTTGTTGTTGCTGTTGTAGGAAGTAGTGAAATGCTATGTTACATAGGTTTGGATGAAGGTGTTAGGTTTAGGTATATTCCAAGAGTCAGATCGACCTTAGACCCAAATTTTAGGACATGGAAACTTGGATGAAAAGAATAGAAAAATTGGGTATGGGCATGCTGATCCATCGTTTCATCACTGTTTTCTGGCACCTAGCTATGTTTCTTGAACTTACCATCCTAGATGCCAAGTTTGTATGTTTGGGCAGGGTTTTTGATACACTTATTGCTCTTTTGTACACTTTGACATGGTTATGTTTTGCTATATACTTATCAGGATGTCCTAAAATAAGGTATATAGAATAAAATTTTCAGTCAGCAGGCCTTTAAGTAATGGTAAAGATGAGGATCGAAAGTTCATTGGTTTTAAACAAATCTGGTTGATGGCATCATGGCTATCCATCTAGTACTCCTATCTTTAACAAATCTGGTGCATCAGACCTGACAGAAGTTGCCCAAATAAGTGCTGTAAATTCCAACTCTTCCCTGTATCTTGAAAGACACCCTTCCCAGCAGCTGTCTCAATGCTGCACCACTGTCGATCTCTGCTGGCCACTGAAGTCTGCAAGTCATGTCCTCCCACTGCTAACTTTCTCTGCGTATTGCTGGCCTCTTCTGCCCTATGCAGGTGACCACTGGGTTGTTTCCACTCCCCCTTCTGCATAGGTGGCTCGCCTCCACCACCGGCACCTCACTCCCCCCCTTTCCTTTTTAGCTGTCTCCTTTTTTCTTTCCTGCCCTCCCTCCCTCTTCTTGTCTTCTCCTTCCTCTCCACAGCTTTGTCCAAGCTGTGTGATTGCATGCCAGGCGCTGATTCCATAGTGTTGCTTGTGTTTTATCATGTTGAGACAGACATGCTGGGGTGTTCAGGCAAGTTTGTGTTTCATAGATGTCATGGACTTTATATTGTCACATTAACAATTTTAAGTGCTCTCCTTTACATACTCTTTTATTTATTTTTTGTTCTTTATCAATTCTCAAGTTATTTTCTGCATTAGCTTGAGTCCCTTTTTTATCATGCTAACAAAATCCAAGGTAGTACACTCTAGATGGAAGCATAAACATAAACTTCCAAGACTTGGAGAATATAGAAGTGGAACAACTTCACCCTTGTAAGACCAGAGCTGACAAAGAACCAGAGGTCAAGCTTAGCATGTGGAGCCATCTTCTGCCTGTTGTATCATCTTAATTAACTTTCATTTTCCGTGGTTGCTTATCATGATAGAACTTGCTTGGCTAGCCATTTGTGAAGCAAAGATGAACCTGATAACATCAAATTAATTTGTAATGTTTGTTGATGCATGGTATGAGTACTTGTTGCTTTTGTCCTCATCATTTTTTATAGGTATTATCTTACTGTACAGTCTTCACTGTTATTATTATGATTATTATAGTTTGATATTACTTTGGTGCTACTATGGTTTATCATTTCTGTCATTCTACATCCATATTCTCGCATCATTTTACATTTATTGTGGTGTTATAATATTATCCTATATTTTTATGTACTTGGTCATTATTCTGTGACCAACTAGTCTTGGTCAGAGATCTATGGTAAATGTATGGTATGGTTAAGGCCGTCTTCATATACCAATGGACCTTGATCAAAATTATACCACAAACCTGTGGAGAAGAGATATTATTGATGTAGTGTAAAATCAATCTCTAAGTTAAAAAGTAGATCCTCTAATAACATGGTTAATCTCTGTGATAAATTTATGTTTATATACATCATTGAATGCTAGCTAGATGGTTATACTTAATTTTCTAATGGTGATGTTGATACATATCAGAAACCTGGCTGGTGAAATTTCACAAGAGTTTGCAAAACGTCAGGTTAGGTCTAATCTCCTTAAAATTATGTTTGAAAGTTTAGTCCTTGTTATGTAATTTATGTTGGTTGGTGAATATGTTGTTCGTTTATCATATATTGTCTTCTTGGTTAGTTCACTTTACATATATTCTTCTAGTGGTTCTTTTGCAGTCATTCTCTTTAATGCATTTACTGCTTTATGGTAGTTAGTGGATTCAGAAATGCATTTATCTTAGTTTTGAATGGGGCTTTAGTAGCATTTCGCCACTAATATGCTGCATACATTTAACTAATGTAATCTTATTATCCATGGGAATTGGCATACTTCAATTATTGAAAATTTCTCAAGCTTTCTTTTATTTCATTAATTATTTAAAAATAAAAATCTACTGCAAAGTTTCTGATATTCTATAGTCTATTTGTATTTTTTCTTGGTTTTTGGTATTCTCTGGTATTTTCTGGCTGAATTATGAACCGCTGTCCTTTGCTAGTTTTCCAAAATCTTTTATTTTGTCATGCCATTAACAATAAGTAGTAATGGAAATTTCGGGTCCAATTGAATCCTATTGATAAAACATATGTAGGTGACATTTGCAATAGACCTAGGGATACACCGATGTGAAGAAGTAATTTGATACATGTATAAGGAGAAAAATAGATGCAGAGTGAAAATTACATGAGAGGAATTGATAAAAAAGATTTATTATCTTTGCATCTTACAGAATTTTAAACTGAGCAGAATGGAGAAAAAGGATTCATATAGTTAACCTTAACTAGTTTTGAATTAAGGCTTTGTTGTTGTTGTTGTTATTTAGGTGGCATTTCCATTTGCATGTCAGGTACAAGCAAAGCGATGATGGAGTTGCCTACAAGGCCATTAAGTCATTGATGCTATGATGGCAATGTTGGGTCAGTCAAGTTTGACAACCTAGGAAAACTAGTTGATTGGGTTAGGTTGGTTGACTTGCTTATTGTAATTAGCCTATTGGCAGGTACGCATTGGGAAATGATAATCAGCTAACGCATTATGTGGGTTTGAGGCTATGTTTCATAGCTTCTGCATCTTAGTATATATGGCTAACCTGATTGTTTAAGCTATTACAGCTTCTATCAATAGTAATAAAAGATAAATTACTAGAAATTGCAGCGATACAGTGTTTTAAAATGCAGTGCATATCGCTGCATCTGCACCTGCATATGTGGTGCGTTGACCACACTGCATTGCCTATATGCAGCTATGTGTAGTCATCCCTCATATGAATCAAAAAGGCATTTGACTTAGCATTGCACGGCTGCATATGTGGCCTACTCTGTGTTGTATGCTTGAATATATGAGCCTATTGGCATTCTAAAGCTACATGTGCAGTCCACTCCAATATGGGTTCAAGCTGATTGTTGGGTTTGAAGGGGTTTCAGGTGGGCCTTGTACAGATACTGGTAGTGCTAAAATGTGGATTATGTTATAATTATTGCTATTGAATATTAGATACTAAGTAAATAATATTGTTATTAATATTGCTTTTATCCATCCACAGAAAATGTTATCATTTGTATTGTTCTCATTGTACTTAATGTATTGTATTATTTTTAAATAGTTAAAAAAGTAAATATGTGCAACTATATATGCTGCTCTTATGTGCTATGCAGTCCCTCGATTGCTTGCAAATGATGCTGCTTTTTAAAACACTGCAAGTAAATGACCATAATTCAGTACCATATTAAGAGTTAGATGATCGAACAATCTTGTTAGCAATGTCAACATCATTATGATTGCACATTTGGATGCCAAGTGCCCATAGTATCCTACCATTAGTTATTTCATGTGCGTCACCTAATTCATTTGTCCCAAAAGTGCATTTAGCTACATAAAATGTTTTTTGGCTCTAGGAAAACTACAAATTGCTTGGAAATTGGAATGGGATTTGTTTAGGTGTCAGTTATGGAGATAGCACATTAGGTTTAATGTCTAGTAACCACAAAAAATAAAATGTTGGGGTGCAATGATGAGGAGTAGGGATTGCTAAATTATCATGTTTCTTCCTATTTGCCGCCATTTCCTATATAACTTTGAACTATGCGATCTATGTTTCTTGCTGTCAAATCTTGTTCTATCCTACTCTCATGTTACAATTCAAAGGATGTGAGCAGAAAATAATTAAATAAAAAAATGAAGGATGGTATTAGTTGTCCAAATATACCCACAATTGGCATTTTTTTTCTCAGCATAAAAATGCATCATGGCTTAGAATCGTTGGGTTCTAAAAACTTAATATTGAAGCAAAGTCTTTGTCCTTTATTTCTTTAAGTGTTTTAGAATAAATAATGGTGTCTATCTTAAAATGAGTTCCATACATGCACAAGGTATTGTGGTTCAGTGTATTGACATGTATGGCCTCATGCCAGGCATATCTTAAAGTACTAGTGTAGTACTGAGGTTTGATACTGCATAGGGGCTGAACTAGCCTATATTGGGTGGAACCGACTAGTGTGGCACAATGTCGTACTGTATTGACCTGTACCACCATGGGTTTTGGGAGATACCATCGCAGGGCATGACAAAAGGGCTTCCCAACCTTGTTTCAGTATGGGGGTTGTGCCATACCATACCTACCCTACCCTACCCTACCCTACCTGTAAGGCACTCGATGTCAGAACAATAAACACTAATATAGATCTGGCTAAATGTAAGATTAGCACCGAGATCTTTTCAATCTATACAACCAATGGAAAAGTTGCTGCTACTTGAAATAAGAAGTGGAAAAAATAAATGAATTATAAGTTGAATTATTAATGCATACATGATCTATAAGTGCTGCTAAAAATGGATTGTAAAGGTACGTATACCATATATGTTGAACTTGCCTATATTGCTGCACCTACACTATGCTTATGTTAAGCTCGAACTCCTCAGCTTGATGGTTTCTTGCATCTTGTGCTTCCTCTCTCCTCCATGCCTTGTGGTGGTTTGACCATCATAAAATGCCTTTATGGGGACAAGCATTAGTATGGAGAAGGATATGGCTGATTTTAGTCAGCTTGCTCTATGATATACTAGCATAGGCTCCATTGGAACTTGCGATCCCATAGCATGGAAGCAATTTTCTCATATCGGATAAAAGTCAACCACATTTTCACTCGCATGCAATTATAGATGATCAAGGACCAGGTCACTGTGTAATTGCAAACTAATTTTGAATCCTTCTTGATTAGGTAGCAAGAAAATCTTGTTCTGAAGAAGAATTTAATGAAACATGTTGGGACTTGTTAATCTGTAAGAATTCATTTGGCAAAAACACGTCCAAATATTATCTTATGACATCGTCTATTGCCCAACCCAGATATTCAATGTGTAATATCATTATTTAGCAGTACTTGCCCACTGTTACTCAAATTTAACTTCTTGTTATGCTCATAATAATGTTCTCTTAATTGGGCCTTTTATGAGCCTTTTATGACAATAGAATTGCTTTGGATCTTAATTAATTTTGAGCTCACATTTCTTGACATGCCATTTGTTTAGGTAAATTATTACTTAAAGGGACTGTTTGGAGTGCGAGGGGTTGGATTGCTATTTGGAGTGCGAGGGGTTGGATTGCTATTTGGAGTGAGAGGGGTCAGATTCTCAGAGTAATCCTTTATTTCTGAGAAACAAATATGCCTAAGAACTTGCATAGTAATCTAAAATACCTATGTTTGGAATGGAATGCCACATTGCATGGAAACTAGTTTTCCCACGTTTGGTATGGCAATGTTAAAATGTAGGAATATTAACAAATGATAGTGAAATTCCTATAATGCTTCTATAGTGGTAGAGAAATTTATTTAATTACAAGTTAAATGTGCATACTTAATTACAAGTTAGAATGTGGTGGGGTGGTTAAGGTGCTGGTTAGTTTGTCCCAGGCCATCCTTTCAAAAGTATATTTTGTATTTGAATAAAAATGTATAAAAAAATATTTATTTTTCTTGTTCTTTGGTAAAGAAGCACATAAGTAATAGAATAGGGATATGAGCCATATCCTTATTCTTCAGTTTAAAAAGTAGGAATATGGCTTATATCCCTGTTCTTTGGTAAAGAAGTATATAAGTAATAGAATAGGGATATTTTTTTAGTTAAAAAAAATAGTGATATGGCTGATATCTTCTTTGATAAAGAAGTATATAAGTAACAAAATAAGATATGAGCTATATCCCTGTTCTTCAGTTAAAAGAATAGGGATATGGCTCGTATCCCTGTTCTTCAGTTAAAAGAATAGGGATATGGCTCGTATCCCTGTTCTTCAGTTAAAAGAATAGGGATATGGCTCGTATCCCTATTCTTCGATATATAAGTAACAGACATAAGTGCTAAAAATGGGAAGAAGATAGCCATAACGAATGGAAAACAAAAAAGGAAAAGGGAAACCGACAGCGAAACAAAAATCATCCTTTTAATCCCACCTTCTCTCTTTTGTTAATCTCTCAATGGACACACTCCTCCTTAGCCTCCTCTATCTAATATGGCCAACATGGCATTGGCAAAGTGCTTTCCCTCTCTCTTTCTTGGTGATTTGAGAAAAAAATGATGGAAATAAATCCTTAGACAAAGAATGGCACGCCTGTGGAAGTGTTGCTTGACTATCTTTCTGTTGAGTTTTCTAGCAAAAAAGGGCTGGAGGGGCGATGGAAGGATGGTGATGAGTTCCTCTTTGCAAGTCTCTTCTGTTTGTCAGGGTTTCATTACCCAGCTAAATGGTGGGGGTGGGTGGCACTTTTTTTTGGTAAGAAAATGTATTTAAAGGTGAGGGGCAATTTTGGTAAAACATATAGAAAATATTCCCACATCACGGGAATTAAAGATTAACATCGGAATCAAAGATTAAAACCCCTCCTCCTGGTAACGTTATATTCCCAAATTGGTTGTGTATAAGATTCCTAGAAAAATTTTATTCTGACATTTTTTTGCGCTTCAAACATTGGAATTTCAGACCTAGGAACCCAGGTGGGAATGGTTACTCCAAACAGCCCCATAATCTCTTCCATGTAACAGTTAATAAAGCTAATATGATCCTTGATCATCTTGTACTATGATTGAAGAATAAAAGAACATATTATGTTACTAGCTATTGATTACTACTATATTAGGTTAATGCTATATCTGTTCTTGTTCATATTGAATAACATTAAGTAATTGGTTGCTTGGTTCGATCAACTCTCTTTCTTGTGAACCAAAGGAAATGCTTTTTAAAAAGAATATACATCTTTGACAGAGGTCTTTTGTTTCTTAGGTCGTATTCATTCTTGTTATTTCTTGTTCCACAAAAATTACCCAGTAGGTTTTGCTATCATTCCTTTGGATGACATGGTGTGTAGTGTTATTTGCTGGCTGAATGGGTTTGAGTGCACGAAGGCCAAACCCCTGGGCCTGGGCTGTGGGTTTAGGGTCATGGGATAGATTTGGACCTGGAAACCAAGGTGCATCTAATTTTTGGATAAGCTTAAACTCGGAGTTTTAATAAATTTTAGGCCTGGCTATATCCCTCAGCTGGGACCTGACTGGGATCCTGAAAAGACAACTTAGAGCATCAACAGAAAGGTAGTTATTTACGCCCTCTTTTCAATCATTCAAGTTATACCTCTCAACTGGCATCCTGAAAAGGCACCTTAGTGAATGAATGGAAAGGTGGTGGTAAAATGTCATTCTACTAAAGCATCCAGAAACCCCAATCAAAGAGAATTGTCCTTTTATCTTTCTCCTTTTGTCTTCTTCCCTCTCCTCACATCCATTTCCATGAAACCTAAGAAGTCAGTAGTTTTTATCTATCATCCTCTGTACACAGTCCTTGTTCCCCTCTAGGCAGTGCATGACGACTTAGGTCTCGCATTGTGGGAGGTTCTTATGAAGATTCTTGCTACCTTGGCCCATCCCATGGCTTTGATCAATTTCACCTGCAGGTCCATTCTCTTGTTCCCCTTTAATTTTATTTTCCTTCATTCTGGGGCTGGCTTTAGTTTTGTTTGTATGAGAGCTTAAATCATCCAATCTAGATGTGGTTTGGGCTTCTTTATCTCCAATTCTATTATGTACATTTGGAATCCTAAATTTCTTTGAAGTAGATATGGAGGTAAATATTAGTTGGTGTAAGACACGAAAAAAAAAAGGGTTTAGTTTGACACAAAAGTTGGGGAATCTGTCTTAGGCTTTGGGCTGGTCTCAGCTCAACATTTCGTTCAAGCCAGCCATCCTAGCTTGTAAAATTTTACCATCATAGCAGTCTGGAACCAAAGAGATCCAGGCTCCCTTCATGCTGGCTAGGGTTGAGCACAAGGCTTTAGTTGTGCCAAAATTACATCATATTGGCTACCAAATGGTGTATAGCTTCCTAGGGATGGTTTTGACATAACTTTTGTAGAAAGTGTGGCTAGAGGTAAAGGTGGCATTGGCTTATATGGACTTATTATTATTTTTTTTATTGACTCAGGCCTCTAAATTTCTCCTTGCTAATGGTTTACTACAAATTCAACTGATGTCCATTGGAGGGGCATTGGATTTGTAGCTCTGTACCTGACCTGCCCAACATATCCTGGCACGTTAACCTCTTCCTAGCCTAGTCTGCATATAAGAGCAGTGACTTAAACCAAACTTTTCAGAATTATATAATGGACTAGCTACATGATTTTTAAAAAATACTAAGAGAACTTAATGATGCAAAATTGCAAATTATAACTTGTTTAAATGTGTTCTACTAGGAATCTTTCTTAAGCTCCCTTTATATTGGTCAAATAAAGCATGCAAGTGCATCTTGCACATTACCAATTTAATGCATCAGCCATTAGTATGATAATCATATTAAATATTGTTTAAAAACTGGTCATGGTGGCCGCTATAGCAGTTTTGGACGCATACTGCTATACTATGTTCTATAGTGGCCTTTTTTAATGGTCGGGCCTATGGTGCCTAATACAGCGAGAAAAAATTTGCATTAGCAAATGCTATGCTTTTGAGTTATTTCAGGTGCTATATGCTAAAGTGCGGTTCTATGGGCATACCTTAACCTTTAGCATGATGAAAAAGTTTGATAAGAGAAATGGCGAGATCTAAAAGGAAAACTCAGTTTGCTATTTTTTGAGCTTGCAAAGTATGTTTAATAAGAAGACGGAGCTAGTGATTAGGAGAATTCTAAATGGTAGAACAAAGATCAAGAAAGGAAAATCCAAGACCTTCTGAAGCTCCAAATTTTGGAGTAATGTGGCATTTACTTTGAAAATTGTGGAAATACTTTGCTAGAGGTGCTTAAGCATTGCCATGAGTTATATGTTGGGTGATTTGATGAATCTCACATTTGAATGATGATGAGAAGAGACATCTTTCCTAATGGAATTTGGGCAATTATTGATTCAAGATCATGATGTAGAACTTAATGGATCACTGTGGCAGTGGGCTTCTTTTTGAACCAGTACTTCTATGATAATAAGAGTAAACTTGAAATTGTGCACCATTTATGGATGTGCTGATTGAAATCATTTTGAAATTCTACTCTGATGATCAAAATTTGCAAGATGAAATTTCTAGGGACTTTACATTATACACAAGAACTGCTGGATCATTTGGAAGGGAGATGGTCATTAAGTGCTTGACCCAAGCTTACTAATGTGTTAATTGTTTGTGATATGTCTTCAGGTCATGTGATATGAATACTATATTAAAAATAATGCATGTTTGAATCATTGAATGAAATTATGTAAATAACTTATGATGTTAGGTTGGTGATGTTTGATAGCTTCAACCTTTATTTTATTTTTCTTTTTCTTTTTTTTCCGGCATGAAGTTGATGTAAAGTTTAATTATTGATACTTTGTAAAAAAAAATATTAATATGTTTTAAGGATCCTTCTTGGGTTCATGGTGCTGCCATCTGCTATCATCTATGTAACCCCCCAGCCTCTACATGTCTGCTATCTGCGTTGTAATACATTTTGATTATTGATGAAATGTGTAACCCCACACTTTTGACACTGCTAATGTCAGTTTTTCCAAGCAATCTTAAGATTCCATATTATCATTGTCCCTACTGGCCAGTGGTATGATTGGCTGTGAATTTGGTTACCTCAGGTACTTTTACTGACTTGCATGTTGTTATTTAAGAGCATGATGCTGCAATATTTGGCCTGAGTATTGTAAATTCTGGAGAGTTCACATAGGTGGTAAGCTGATTGCCTCTCTTTATGTTATGCAGTATGATGACATGCCCATAGATGCATTAATGGAACTTGTTCAACAAATTGTTGCATTTCACATGAAGGTATGCTTTTGGATGAAGTCCTTGTGGTTTAAATCTCTTATTCATTTTTCCAGTTTCTGTATTATGCTTTGTTATCTGCGCCTTCCCCATTTTCCATTTGTTTTTAAAATGTTGCTCTGCTTGTATGTTGGAAAATTGTTCCTTGTTTACTGAAATGGTTAATTATGGTGCAGCACAATGCTGAGCCAGAAGCTGTAGATCTTCTGATGGAGGTAAGTGAGGACTTGCTTTTCTGTGTATATTGAGGTGGCTGTATATGCCAATCATTTCTGGCCTTCCAGGTTGAGGATCTTGATCTGTTGATTGAGCATGTTGATGCTACAAATTACAAGAGGGCATGCTTGTATCTTACCAGTTCTTCTAGGTAAGTAACCAGAGACATGATCCCAGGTTGCACCTAATGTTTTACTTCAATCATCTCATTTATTGGCTGAAATAGTTGATACTACAGACTACAATACTGGCCCTTTGTGTCACTCTCTTTTTGAGTTCATTAGTAGCCTGGATTTTGAAGGGTTTGAAACTTTTGGTGCCTTTCCTGTGGAGTGGTCTTTCTACCCACCTGACCAATTAGTTGCAATCAAGTGCATTCCGGGTTTTTAGGTTCATAATGGCATTGTTATTTAAAGAGATATTTTCTGGAATTGTTATTTAAAGAAATATCAACTGGACTTGTAAATTCTAGTATCTCTAATTTATTTCAGGCTACAGGCCTTTATAACGTAATTGCTCTCGAGGATATTATGTCCAAAATAAATATAGTAAAAATATCTTACTGCTCTCAAGGAGTGTAGAGCTTGATATAGGTATACATTCAAAATGTTAAAATGCTGCATTAAGGTTATGCAGAAATTTTTTGTTTTAAAATATTTATTTTCTTTAATTTTTTTTATGTTGATTTTATGGGTATCATTTGTTAGCGGTTGAAAAATGACATTCATCTTTAAAATATCCAACTATGTTTGAACCACTTGACTATTACTGCGAGATATGTTCTTTGAATGCCTGAGATCATTCAAGTGAAGAACTTGTTCTATATATTTCAAATCAATGGTCACCCTTAGTTTCACTGTTTCATGCGGTACTGTAGCAATTAGTATTGGATGCAATCAAGTTGATATTTGTTATTGATCTCTAGTTCTCACTTGGTTGCCTACTTAGAGCCTGGTTGCTAGGCAGTTTCCTAGCTGTCCATTTGCATCTTACAATCTTTTAAAATAATGTTTTAGTTAGATGACTTATTACAAGACAGGTGTTTCTCTAATTGATATACTAGTTACTGTCTGTTGTGAATATCTTTGAGAAATCTGTCATTCCAGTAGTGTTTTATTTCTTCCCTACCACTGCATATTTTCTTCCCTTGTATGTCTGAATTTGTCATAGTGCCCAACTTAATCAAGAAACAGTGCTTGGTTTCTAGCAAATGTCATATGGGATATGAGCTTGTTGTCAGTTTGCATTTCCAAAGCCTTTTTTTTTAAGAAACCATTTTAGATACCTAATCCGAACCTAGAGATCCTCTATCAATATACAACAATCATCCTGGTCAGCTTCTGTTTGTCTGTGTATGTGGGGTATTTTTTCCTGATCATATAATCTTTAGCACTAAAATCCTGATGGTTGGATATGGATTTGATTTAACATAGAAAATGTAGGTTGTTTTTGGTTGTCTGTTCTTTCCCACCTTTTCTTTTTTCCTTTGGTTCATGTTTTCTTCAGGCTGAACAAGGCTGAATATGGTAACCAGTAACTGGGTTCTTCCAAATAACCAGATTTCTGTACATATAACCATGCGAACCTGGCTATACAGCCTGGTGCTTGCATATGCCTCTTTCAGATATATGAGGTTTTGGGTTATATAACATGGAGAGGTGTTTCTGGTAGTATTGGATTTGTGCAAATATAAGCGGCAAATTTTCCTCCCTTTCTTTCAGAAAAATAAGTGCATGCATGATCACATCTGTTTGTGGATGGTGAGAAATAAAAGCAGCCATTTATTATTTCCTAAATGTTGTTCCTTTGTAGTCCTCTGAAGTTGTGCAGTTTTATTTCTTTTACCTCACGTCTTTAAGAGTGATTCAAAGGTGGTTTCATGTGCAAGACATATCAACTTGTGAGTGACATCGCATGTAAGTCAGTGATATATCTGGGGGAAATGATGAAAGCATGGTTACTCTATTTGATTGGAATTATTATCTTGTTACCTACTCACTTAAACAATTGGAGGCCTTTCTGAAGATGAACTACTTAAATTTAGCTAAGTATCTGGTTTGAGACTACTGAAACCACTTGCCAAGCATCTTGGCATGGTTGTTGCCATTCCAAAACCTGTTAAATGCATGTGTGTCTGAATATTACAATCTAATCTATATAGCAGGTGCTCATGAGATGACTTGAAATATAGACTTCTAATGTAGGTAGCAGGTGCTCATGAGATGACTCGCAATATGGACTTTTTATGTTTGGGAAATATATTAATATACGGTCAAGCAAATGTTAGTGCAGATCATATTGTATATGAGTTGTGAAAGTTTCTGCTTTTATGGAAGTGACACTGTTAACTGTAGACACAACAATGAACATGTACTTTTGGCTACTTGAATGGGCATTGAGATTTAATGATTATATAGCATAATCATAACCATCTATCATTTTCCCAAGTATTTGAGGTTAGTTTTATGAATAGTCATTCTCAAAGTATTCTTATGTAGGGCCACATCCTATGTAATTGTATGTCCTTCCTCATAGCCTCTATCAATGTTACCTTATGTCTTACCTTTCTTTTTTTTTTGGTTCGCAATCTTCAACACAAAATAAAATATCTCCCTTTACTAGAGCCTCCTTAAATCTATTTAATAGTTGCATGGTTTTGGAAAAGTAATATCTAAAAAATCGCCAAGGAATCAGTTTATTCGCATTTGCATTAGTGCTTGAGGGCATTGATCAACTGTTGTCTGGGGTCAAGACTGGCTTTGAATTTGACATGAGATGTTGACCATTCCTATGAATAGGGCTTTTCGAATTTGCATTTCCTTGGTTACTTGTGTCTACACAATTACCAGACATTTCTCTCTCGTCGACAAAAAGAAATAGATCCATATCTGCATGGACTCTTATCATTTATCTTAGAAGCTCCCCCCTCCTCCTTCCCTCCATGATTCTTTGCATTGTACATTTCCATGAGCTGTGGTGCTGGTAACTGCTACAGTCAAGTTCTTTTATTTAACAAGTATGCTTTTTAGCTGCATCAAAACTACAGAGACAACCCTTTTATCATTCTATTTAACATGCTGTGCAAAATTTTGGAATGCTTTTCTAATTCAATATTTTTGCAGCTATCTCCCTTGCCCTGATGATGTATTGGCATTGGATATAGCATATACAATTTATATGAAGTTTGAAGACTATGCAAGCGCCTTACGTATTGCACTCTTTATTGATAACATTCAGGTCCACTTGCAACCCTTTTAGTTTTAAAAAAGCTTCATTTCACTTCTCTGACTGAAACAAAGTTTAGCTATCATGAGCATGTTCTAATGAGATTTTGTTGTCATGACAGTACGTGAAACAAGTCTACTCATCGACAGAGGATCTGTTGTTGAAGAAGCAGTTTTCTTATATTATTGCTCGCCATGTAAGCTTTTCCTCTCTTATTGAACATTTAACAGTGGGAGCCTTTGTCAAATTCAGTTCCTTATTGTTATAACTAAAATATACAGATCTTTTTCATGTTTATATAGTTTACATATTAACTCTTTGCTCAAATAAGAATCTAGGTTATTAGTTTGTTGTGTTAGGGTTAAGCAATCTATCTCGGTAAATTTGGTGTTCCTCTGTATATGTAATTTCTCATATTTCCACATGATCTCTGATGAACTTATTTTATTGATCACTGTTTCTGTAATTCAGGGATTAGTATTGGAGCTTGATGATGATTTAGCTGCAGATGATGATGATAGGGAGGCCTTGCAGGATATAGTCAACAATGTTAAACTAAGCGAGGGATACCTTACTCTTGCTCGTGATGTTGAGGTCATGGAACCCAAGTCTCCAGAAGACATCTATAAGGTGCTAACGTTTATAATAGCCTGAGTATATTACACCTTTATGTTTTCCTTTTTTATTAATAAATAGCAGAGTTAGAATACCTTTCATATATTTCGTTTCTGTTGAATTGAAAACATAAATATGCTTTAAAGCTTCTAGAAAAGAATGATATTTTGCTTCTTGCTCACCTCTGATGTAATTTTTTTTGGTTCCCCTTCCAAAGGTATTGCATAGATTATGAATTAAGTCAGCAATTAGTGGTAATTCATGTTGAGGTTATGAATTAGCCAACTTTTATTATGGGTTAATATTTGAACATTCTAATTCTTCCTTTGGTAGGTGAAATATTCAGTTCATGTTTTAGTGTTGCTCCTTTCTTCCTGTCAAAATTTTAATGAGCATTGCTTTTAGGAGTATGCATGGACATGCAAAACTGCAGACATATATTCAGTGAAAGTAATGAAAATACTGATCTATCATTCTGAAGGAAAAGGCTATACTCACAACACATGCAGCTTTATGTTCAGTAAAATAATGAAACCTATGATCAAGATGTTCCATTTTGAAGAAAAAGGTCATTCATGTATTCAGTTAAATGGTGGAAGCTTAGATGTACAAGTTTAAAGAAAAATATCACAAAGCTAATATGTGGTTATCTATTTGTGCATTCGTGCATTCCTTGCCTGTGTACTTCATTTTTAGTGGTTTACAAGCTTATCTTATTAGGTGCACTTGATTGATGGCCGGGCAAGTTCAAGTTCCAGTCTTGATTCAGCTCGACAGAATTTGGCAGCTACATTCGTGAATGCATTTGTGAATGCTGGATTTGGTCAGGTATCCTTGAGTCCTTTTTCCTTAAATATATTTTGGTATATAGAGTATATTTGAATCTTCCCTCTGCTTTTGTGCAGGATAAATTGATGACTGTCCCATCAGAATCTTCAAGTGGTGGATCTTCAGGAAGCTGGTTGTTTAAGAACAAGGAACATGGAAAGGCCAGTGCAGCAGCCAGCTTGGTACAGTTTTTGTCCTTGTGTGTTATATGGTATTGAGATCTTATTGACTGTCAGAAATTGATGCCTTTGTTATCACTAACAGGGGATGATTCTGTTGTGGGATGTTGATTCTGGACTTGCTCAAATTGATAAATATCTGCACAGTAATGACAACCATGTTGTTGCGGGAGCTTTGCTAGGTGTTGGGATAGTCAACTGTGGTGTAAAGAATGACTGTGACCCTGTGAGTTATCTTATGTCTGTTCTTGCTGGAGCAGTATTATCTTCTTTTGATTGCACTTCATCTCTTATGGAATTTCATGATATATTTATCTTTTTCCAGGCACTGGCACTTCTTATTGACTTTGTTAATAAAGAGGACACTGTCATTCGAATTGGGGCAATTTTGGGCCTTGGTATTGCATATGCTGGTTCACATAAAGAAGAGGTGAGCTTCTTGGAGTTACTTTTCTATCTGTAACCCCTGATTAGTATATGTTCTTGTTTCTCACTGATGTTCTCTGGAATATTAGATTAGAGTTCGCTTATCATTTAACTTGGGGGACCCAAAAACGCCACTTGAGGTTCTTGTATTTTCTGCCATCACGCTGGGGTTGGTGTATGTTGGTTCTTGTAATGAAGAAATTGCTCAATCTATTATCTTTGCCTTAATGGACCGGAGTGACACTGAACTGAATGAGCCACTCATCCGCCTGCTCCCTGTTGCTCTTGGCCTTCTTTACCTTGGAAAGCAGGTATTTTTTTTTTTTTTAAGCCTACAATGTTCTTTTGTACTTGTGTTTGATGTGTTATCCCTCTAGCAACTCTTGTGAAATTTCACGTATGAAATTACTGTTTCTTGCTTTCTAAAGCTATGTTTTATCACTAAAAACATTTTGTTAGTGGAACTTAGTCCACGATTTCTTTTTGGTGGAAAACTGTATATCATTGTGGTCACTTCTTTTTAAGTAGGAAAAAAGGATCCCGATTTTGGTTGCTTTGTAGTAGCGGTTAGCTCTCTAGTTGCATGAGCTTTGATTGCATGTTTGCTTTCTCACCCAAAAGAAGAAAAAGAAAAGAAAGACTGAATTTGCTAGATTATATTCGTGCAATGGCTTTGTAGGTTCCATGGCAAGACCAACAGTTGCCTTGTTCATGATCTTGGTTAGTGATTTGGATGGTTTCACACGTTAGCTTGGGAGCCAGGTGTAGAACGTTCATAATTTTGTCTTTCTTTTCTTCTTATTGTGTGTGTATGTGGCGAAGGGCATCATGATTCATCTCTTAATCTGCAAAGTTTTCTTTTCTTTTCTTTTGTTTTTCTATGGGGGAGAAAACTTTCAATGTGGTTTGTTGGTTTCTTTTTTTTCCAGAAATTCTTGTTCCGTCGCAGTGACGAAATTATCTGAGCTGTAGATATTACCTTTATGCTGTGGAAATTGTTATGTTATTGATTGAAATATTTATTTCACGTGGTTGACCAGTAGTATGTTCTGTCATGTTCTTACGTTCTAGTTTAACATTTTGTCTGCAGGATCGTGTTGAAGCTACCGCAGAGGTTTCCAAGACATTTAACGAAAAAATTAGGAAATATTGTGATGTCACACTCTTGTCCTTGGCATATGCTGGAACAGGAAATGTTCTTAAGGTCTTTTGTCATATCTGTGTTAACCATATTGCAGCATTATTTTCATTGAGTCAAGTCAGCTGATGAGCATCATCAATTTCTCATCGTACAGGTCCAGAAGCTTTTGGGGTACTGTGCTCAGCATCTAGACAAGGGCGAGACTCATCAGGGACCTGCTGTCCTGGGAATTGCTCTTATTGCAATGGCTGAGGAATTGGGTCTCGATATGGCTATCCGGTCTCTGGAACATCTCTTACAATATGGAGAGCAGAACATTAGACGGGCAGTACCTCTGGCTCTTGGAATACTATGCATATCGAATCCAAAGGCAGGTCAATTTTATAGATGTCAGCTTTTCAAATTTGTTACATTATTATTGCTATTGTAGTTTCACACTTGGATACAAAAGGGTAAAGGTGGGCAACCACATCCTGTTATTATTATTGATTTTGATTTGATTCATGTATGGTTGTTGGTTGAGTTGATGCAGCTGACTTTAGGCACTGCACAGTGGACTGAAAGCTGTTGTTTATGTTAAAAAGCAAATGTATTTTTAGACATCTCATCTCTATATATATGATGCTCTGCCACATAGTTTGGAGTTGATGAGTAGAGCAAGAAAATCAATGAAGCGGGAGGCTGCTTCTGCTTCTCTGCTCCCAATTTTTTGCTATAATGTATCAATGTTAAAGACTGATTTTTTTTTTTCCCCTTTTGGTACCCTGAGAATTCTTGACATGTGCTATTTATTGACTGGTCAAGTCATGAAACTTTGTCTTGTGGCCTTGTTGGAGATACCATAATGGCTGGGTGACCAAACTAGCTATAAATCAAAGATTAATATTTCAGTCATGGTTTATTGTTTTATGGCTTATGAAGTTCTGTTTGATCAGGTCAATGTCATGGACACACTAAGCAGACTCAGTCATGATACAGATGGTGATGTGTCTATGGTTCGTTCCCCTAGATGGTGATTCACTTCATCTTATTTTATCAAGCCATGACTTTCAAACTAACATTTGTTCTACAGGCAGCAATCATCTCGTTGGGCTTGATCGGTGCGGGCACCAATAATGCTAGGATAGCTGGCATGCTTCGCAACCTTTCAAGTTATTACTACAAAGAAGCTGGGCATCTCTTCTGTGTAAGCAGAGGCATCCTTGTCCTTTTTATTTTAGCTACTCGTGTTATTTTCTAGTCACGCCATTTACCAAATATATATATGCAGGTGAGAATTGCTCAAGGTCTTGTACACATGGGGAAGGGTTTGATAACCCTTTCGCCTTACCACTCTGACCGGTTTCTATTATCCCCGTTAGTATTTTCCTTGGAATCCTCTCATCCCTGCAAATGATAAAATAATCCCATAAATCACAAACAGTGTCTCTTTGCAGGATGGCTCTTGCCGGACTTGTTACCGTGTTGTATGCTTGTTTGGACATGAAGTCTATCATTTTTGGGAAGTATCATTACATGCTTTATGTCCTTGTCCTAGCCATGCAGGTATGTCTCGAAAAATGACCCATGCCTTTTCTTTGTAACGCAACAAATGCTCAGTGGACCTGAAGCTTCCTCTTTCATTGCAGCCAAGGATGCTGATGACAGTGGATGAAAATTTGAAGCCTCTTTCTGTTCCTGTACGAGTGGGTCAGGCTGTTGATGTTGTTGGCCAGGCAGGACGACCAAAGGCTATTACTGGATTCCAGACACATTCTACTCCTGTCTTACTAGCGGCTGGCGAACGAGCTGAGTTGGCCACCGAAAAGTGTGATATAGCACAATGAGCCCTGGATTGCATGTCTTTGTTTTCATTTTTGTTTAATGGTTATCTTTCTGCTTCAATGTGTTAAAACTTTGTTCATGTATGCAGATACATTCCACTCACACCAGTATTGGAAGGATTTGTTATCTTGAGAGAGAATCCAGATTATTCTGACGATCATTGAAGGCCTGCAACCATACCTCCTGCCCGGTGGAACAGGCGAAGTAGGTGTACACTTTTGCGTTGGGGC
Organism: Metroxylon sagu; assembly: GCA_017589505.3. Lineage (NCBI taxonomy): Eukaryota > Viridiplantae > Streptophyta > Magnoliopsida > Arecales > Arecaceae > Metroxylon > Metroxylon sagu. Next base: position 891,035 of record JACVBY030000612.1, on the reverse strand, counting down.
ACTGCTTTTGTTTGAGAAACACTGGCTCTGACAGCAATAAACAGAGTTCCAGTTTGAAGCCTGAACATATGTGTGAAAAAGGGATCAAAGGATGGGATGGTTTTGTTGCAACTTCGTACCAAACATGAGAGATTCTCCGGAAGAGATTTTTTTTTTTTTTTAGTAAACTTATTTACTTGCTGCCTCGCTAACCTATTATTTTTCTATTTAATCATCAGTGTTGATCCTTGATTGGATGAAAATTCTTTTTAATTCTGTATAAATATTATTAGAAATTTCATAAAACCATATCTCATTGTTTTAATATAAATCTGGTTATTCACTTAGGCTGATCGAATGCATCATCTTTCATCCTTGTAATTATTTTCGCTAGCACTTTTACCGACATCGCATGGGGCTGAAAACAGGTTGAGCAAGATTTGAGTTCAGTTAACTCTGATTCAATCTGACATTATGTTCAGAAAATCTAGATCTAATATTTTAGTTGATCATTTCGGATGATTGGCTTTATAAAAAATATATTAAATCCAGCAGGGTTGTTTGTTTAGGATGGCGGGGTAAAGTATGATCAGGAGTTTAGGATGGTGGGGTTAAGTATCATCAGGATCAGGTCAAATTTGCAGTTTAGATCAATTAATTAGATGCATTTAAGTAATTAAAAATATAGTTAATTAAAACAACGATAATATGAAATAAATTTTAAGTAGCCAATCTGAACCTGAATTTTGAATCATTTTTTTAATTTTATTTAATATACTGATCATTCTCAAATTGCTTGTAAAATTATATATTGATATTTTAGGGAACATTATAAATGGGAATTTATTAAAAAAAATAATGTTTCAAGATAATTAAGAGAAAAAAAAGGTGGGAGGAGATGTGGTTGTCACGTTGAACAGTACATGATTAGTTTAGTTTGATCGAGATGTAAATGAGTTGTTTAGTTTGATTGAGATTTTGTTGAATGAATTGAGAAATTGTTGAAGGCAAAGGAAAATGAGATTTTATATGATTTGAGCTATTCAACTATGCAATAGTTAGTCAGAATTTTTCTATAATAAATTCATCTTAGACAAGATTTCTCTACTTTTTTGATAGCATATATGGTGAAAGAACATTATGCAAGCAAATATAAGTTATTTTTATGGATACTACTACTCAACTTCTTGATATATTATTAATTAATAAATTATTTGCTTTAATCATCATAGGTTAGGACTAAAAAATAAATATCTATAAAAATAAAAGATTAGAAAATAAACTTTTGGTAAACAGAAATTTCATTATAGAGTAATTAACATAAGGCCCTAATCCTTAGGTAGACTGCAACTTAGGATGATAGCATGTATATATAGAAGTTCATGAAACAATAATTTTTATTCTTTTATCCCATTGCTATATTACTTATTAAGGTATAGGAATAAGTGGGTGATTTCCTACCAAATAGAAATAAGAGGTTGTTTGGAGTGGAAAGGATCAAATTCTCATGATAATCCTTTATTGTTAGGAATCAAAGATTAACACCTTTTTCCTTATTAATCTTACATTCCTCAAATTGTATGCCAATAAAATTTTTAAAAATAATTTATTGTACTTCAAACATTGAAATTTTAGATGACTAATTTATTCAAGAATTTACATGAAAATGTTCGCTCCAAACAACCCTTAGCAGCTTATCTCTCTCTCTCTCCCTCTTACACACTCTCTCTTGTTGCCACATAGAAAAAAATGCCTCACTGCTTTGAAAACTTCAACCTAATGTCCCTTAAGATCTAACTGCCTTAAGCCTGAATTTGCTATTTAGCTTTCTCTACGATTAGATATGGATGTGGATGAATCTAATTAGATCTCAAGTGAACACGATCCATTGAGACCTAAATCTATAAATTATATAGATGATTTTCATTCTTAACCTACCATAGTTCCAGCCCACAAGTCATTGAATAATCATCTCTATCCATCGTTCCGTTGGTGCGCTCTCTCTCTCTCTCTCTCTCTCTCTCTCTCTCTCTCTCTCTCTCTCTCTCTGAAGCCAAAAGCTAGTCATAATTTCTCATCTCTTCTTTTAGTGTTCCTATTTGCCTATGGTTTGATTTATGTTTTTCTTTCATTTTTTGTCCTGATCTGTATGTTTGATCCCTTAGATCCAAGAGCAGCCCAAGTAGAGTTTAATTTATGGGTTTCATCTGGACAGGATATGGTACTAAGATTCTTCTATTAATCTTACCGCTGTTGAAATATTTTATATGTTGATACATTTTCATCCGGATGACTTCTATTAGGCCTAAAACAATTTTGACTGAAAAACCCATTTTGGGTTCCTATAATATATGAAGCCCAGATTTCCTAAGGCAACGCACCTGTACCACCATATGGAGCTCAATGCTTTTCTTGCATAACCATGGGGCCGGATGCTTCTTCCAAATCCCCAAAAGGAATATCCAAAGTCCTCTACCATCCGCTGGAGATCAATTCAGTGACTCTTGATCTATATGCACACTCTAAGATCTTGCCAAAGTTGATGTACAAGTTCTGGAATAAGTCAAATCACATGTAAAGCGTGTAGGACTACCCTACTAGATGGTGATTCCATTCAAAGTCTATATTATTCATTGTTTTTATGATCAACCCTCATGACTAGATGGTGATTCCCATGAAAGTACAAGCATGGCAGCATGGATGCTGGGAGCACTATACATAGATATACTTGGTTTCTCCCATGTTTGGTCTGCATTGCTTGATCTCTCATGCTGATTGGCCTCTTAGAAGAAGGATCACAATTTGAATGGCTGTGGCACTTTCATTTACCACTCCCTTTTTGAGAGCTTGTAAATTTCAATAACAGTGTAGTTTTGCTCCACAGGGACGTGAATAAATTTCAATAACTTTATCATATTATGTCAATATCTCATAAATCATCTACTCATGACATAAATCTCTTCTGCAGCTGATCTTCCCTTCATGAAGGGACATCATTTATTTCAAAAATCTAAATTGATTTGGCAATGTTCACCTATGAGCGTTACAGCAAACTTGCCTACAAATGGACAGTGCAAAAGGTTTGGAGCCTACAGACAAGGCTCCAGGAAGCCGGACCAAACTGAGATAATGAGCTTTAATGAGAAGAGTGCTAAATACATAAAGACATCACCAGAAAAAAAATAAAAAGAAAAAAAAAAAGAAAAGGCTTTCTAAGAGAACAAAGGCCAATCGTAGGAAGCCTTCAGGAGATCCTTAGAGAGCTTCAAAAGATGCTGAGGGTTGAAGCAAAGTGACTTCTGGTTATGAAGCAAATCTATGTCTCTATTTTCAAGTTGTAAAATTACAAATCAGTCAATTAACTACCTACATGTTCCTAGAAAATTACCAGGCAACTTTATAGCATAGACCTCTGTCAAGGAGGTCAACAGTCAAAAGGTTTTGAATCCATTTCTTTACATAAAAAAACGTGCTGAAGATAGAGACATATTACAATTAATTTGTTCCAACTCCGAAGAGTTCTCAAAACTTAACTTACAGCTCTCTGTACCTAGTAACATGTTTCACTGATCATGAATTCCTTTGAAAGTCCAGTATATAGAAATTACATAGGGAACGCTGATAGGAAAGCGAGAAATAAAGTTGATGCATGGCAACATTCAGTAACAAGGTACCGATGAGCTAAGAAGCACCTTCATAGAAAATAAAATGTTGTGGGGAAAGACTCTATTCATCGTTTGAGCCATCAGACTCAAGGTTGGTTTGGTAGCTAAAAGGTACCTTGGTATAATGTAGATAATAACATAGATATGCTCCTCCAGTCTTGGTGGAAGCATAGGCACTGACTCGAGAGAACTGTTGGATGATGGGCCAGTCTGGGCATCCCCTGAGGCACCTCGCGAGCCGGCGGACATTGCAATAAAGAATGAACTCGAGGTTGCCTTGATGAGGGTGCTGTCGTTCTTGGAGAAGTCCCAAAATCCACTCCGGGAGACTGTCCGTGAATACATCATAATAACGCAACTCCAGGCGTTGCAGTGCATCCAGATTCTCCACGCACCTCAATGCTGGGCAACCATCTATGTATAGCGTCTTTATAGCAGGTAAATTTGAGATCTTTTCCAAACGATTAGACCACACGATGCTTAGCTGATTTGATAAAAAAGGAAGGTTCTCGACTCCTCTCAGCTCCGAAGCATCTTCAATATGCAAACTTTGCATCATGGTGGCCTGCTTAAAGACATTGGGAAGAGCTCTCAACTTGTTACAACAATAAAGTTCCAATTTCTTTAGACGAGGCAGCAGCAACGCTGACTGAGATGCTACTTGTCCACTTATCTCCCATTCTTCCCATTTGTCCATAAGGGATAAGCGCAGGGTTTTGAGCTTGGGAAAGAAGGTTGGACTTGCTGTATGTGATCCCTGCCTTACACCGCTGCCGAGAAATTCAGGGCCAATTGATACAAGTGTAGCTGCACCGTAAATTAGGAGATCGATCAATTGGGGCAACTGACCTAGCGGTGGAAGCTCTCGGCATGATTTGCACATAATAAGCTTCAAATATTTCAGGTTAGGAAGATAATCTCCCAAAGACGAAGACATCATCCAGCCAGGATACCCCCGGCCAAAGAAATAAGATATCTCTAGATCTTCTATGCTTCTTGGAGGGGTCAAGTCCTCGAAGATCTCCTCGATCCGACGGATCTCCTCATCGTCCATCACATTTTTTGGTCTGCATCTTAGCCATAATTTCTTTAAGTAGGGTTTATTGTCCAAAATTCGAGCCCTGTTCGATGCCCTCTCCAATCTGTCTATGCAGAGAATTCTGAGGCGGGAGAGACTCTGCAACTCTTCCAATTCACAGCCTTGTGCTTCTTCACCGCCGTTCCCATCATCACCCACCATAAATCGCTTGAGTTCAACAAGTTGTTCTAATTTTCCAATCCCTTTAGGCACAAAACTCAATGATGTATCCGAAAAATCCAGACATCTGAGATTGAAAAGCCGAGTGATGCTCTTGGGAAGCGTCTGCAGGCGGGTGCAACATCTGAGTTGCAATATTTGTAGGTTTGTAAGGAAACCAAGAGATTCCGGTAGTGTGGAAACTTTTGTAAAACTAAGATCAAGGAGTCTAAGGTGTATTAAGGTTCCAATAGAATCCGGAATGCTCCCAATATCTTTCCCATTTAGGTGCAAGATACGGAGATGAGTTAATCTCACGAGCGAATCATTTTCAAAACTTCCTGGGCTCTTAAACAGGATCAGGGTCCTCAAACCATTCTGTTCTATTATAGAACTAGGGACTGCTGCCGTCCCTTCTCTTCTTCCAATTGACAGGCGCCGAAGCTTTGACAAAGGGGTGGCTTTTAATTCATTTGCATCTCCATAGAAACTTTCATCTTGTGACAAAAACTGAGCAAGAGTTCGCAAGAGATCATGCATTTGACATGTTCTATCTTCTACATTTATAAGTTGCAGAATGTTCCTCCTTATCAACTCTTCATAGTATTGCTCTGCTAACTCTTCCATCCTTGCATCTTCTTCGGTTTTCACAAACCCTTCAGCCACCCAGAACCGCACAAGCTTATCATGATAGAAACGATAATCTTCTGGAAATAGAGCGAAGTAAACAAAGCACTGTTTTAGGTGAGACGGTAAATCCTCATAGCTCATATACAAAGCTCCCCTAAGTTCTTCAGGAAGGTTGCTCATAGACCATGCATCACTTCTAAGAACTTTTTGCCATTCACTCCTGCTTTTATCCTTCGTGGTTAAAAGGCCGGCAATAGTCTTGATTGAAAGAGGAAGACCATGGCATTTCCAAACAATTTGGGTCCCTATATCTCTTAACATCTCCATCTCTGCCTCCTCTCCACTTGCAAACACTTTCTTGCAGAGGAGCTCCCAACCAGAATTTTCAGGTAATAGCTCCACTTTGTGGGTGTGTACTGCCCCCATTCTTCTAGCAATATTATTATCTCTAGTGGTAACCAAGATCCGACCGATAGCTACACCAGTTTGAAGGGGAATTCGAAGTAAATCAACCCACACATTTGCTTGCCATACATCATCCAAGACAACAAACAGACGCTTTCCAGAAACTACTTCTTTGAGTTTAAGTTGGAGTTCTGCTTTTGTATTCCATAATCCATGTTCCCCACCGGCACCCTTATCATCTGTTTCAGCAGCTCGATCTCTGAAAAATCCTGTGAAACACACACCCATATACGAGTCTCAAAGTTGTCTACTAGCTTTGGATCATTGAATATCTTCTGAGCAAGCGTGGTCTTGCCGATTCCCCCCATACCGTCGATTGCAAAAATACAGCATTTTTGTTTATCTTCCTTCACTAACATCTCCACAAGACTTTTGGTAGCATCGTCAATGTCTGTTCCTACTATGTCCAATTCAACGAGAGAAGAGGTCTGTCTAAGATTCACTCCGCTCGCTGTGACATTTCTGTTGCTGGGCCCTAGCCTGGGAATAACTATTCTATCTTCCATGATCTCCTTCAGTCTACCATTCAAAGTTTTAATTCTACTGGCAATGTCATGGGCAGATAACAAATCACTAGGGCTAGGAAGCATGGAGAACAGATGGCTTACCCCCAAATTTCCAACCAGCGATGTTGATCCTTGATCATCCGACGACCTCCCAAGCTTTGCACCCTTGATTCTGCAGAGATCTATGATGTCATCAACGTCATACATGATGTCTTTCAGCTTGGCCACCCACCTGTTGATGGCTGGATCTTGGAGCCGCCTTCTCTCTGCATCCTCAAGCAGGCCTTGTATGCTCTCCAACTTCTCCTGAAGCCCTTCCATCTCGCCCTTCACTCCTAATACCATCACAACTCTTTCATCAATGAAATCAGCGAGCTTCTTGACATAGTTCCCAACAAAAGCCTCTAAGATCATCGCCATCCCGCCCCCCTTTCTCTTGACTGCAACTCCTTGCTCCCCCGGATCTACACAGCTTCACTGCTTAGCCGAACAGAAGTTGTGAAGAGGATGAGTCTCTCAATCATCCAAAACAGAGTTTTGCTTGACTTTTTTATGAATATCTGGAACCAAATGGTTTTTTTTTTTTTAAACCATCACTAACACCGTTATTTTTTTTTTATTCCTTTGGCAATGAGAGAGATGAATTGTATATTTACTGTGTCAGACCTGCTTTTTATAAATTATATAATATTATGGAAAGATAACACCTAGGTTTGATTCGAAGGGAGCGGATGGCTGTGACCGCGTCATGACGCTAGACCAATGGCCTCGGATCAGACGTCGGCACCAAAAATCGCGAATCGTCCGGCAACAAAAACAATCTCTCGTGTGACCAAAACCAAGACACATTTTTTTTTTTTTTTTTTTTTTTTTAACATGTCGCCTTCAATTGACTTGGCCTCTTGATCTAGTCGTCGGTCTCTGGAGCTTCGAACGGCACAGCACTGCAAGTTGCCTGTAATTAATTCTGCAGCCTTTGTGGCCATCATCCAGTGGGTTGGGTTGTCCATAACCCGTTCTCTGGGTCGTTTTTTCATGACCGTGGAGTAAGTTAGTGAAAGGCTCTAACCATTGGTGTAGTGTTAAATTGATCATTTAAAATTCTGAACAAGTCACTGAACAAATGTTAGTGAACAGTTTCATTCTGATTTTTTTTTAACAACTAGCAAAATTGAGAGGGTGTTTAGTCAATTGAACAATATATATTGTGTTGAAACGGAGGAACCTAAAAATTTACTAAAATATATTAAAAATAATAAATATTAATTAAAGATGATAAAATTAAATTAGAAATAAAAATAAGCTTGAACTGAGACTTCTATCACACTAGCGACTAATTTTGAACCAATTTGATTTAATATTAAAATCAAAATTAGAATCAAAATTAAATTTTATTTGAATAGAAATCAGAATTGCTCATTCTCTCCACATATTGGTTCAAATAGAAATCGAAATTAGAAACAGATTGATTCTTATTGTTATTGTTTGATTTACCCAAACCTATTTTCTTGTGAACCAAATGACCCTTTCATTTCCTCGAGCAAATTATTGGTGAGTTGTTCCTAAAACATAATGATCTTGCTCAATTTGATCCTCCTACCACACGCACGATCATGTAGACGTGTGGTCCAAAAGCTCCTTCACAAGCATAGAAAGAAATTTAGAAAGAGAAAAATTAAGAGCATTAGAAATTTGAAAAAGATTAAAAAACAGATGAAAAATTATTGCATTAGGCTTTGAACCTACAACCATTTATAAACTCAATCCAATAGCCGTATCGCACTAAAAAGATAGCAAATCATGTGCCACATGATTTCTTTCATGTGAGAGCCATGTGACAGCTTAAATCATACTCCATGTGATTCTTTCATGTGGTTATGAAAATTAACGAGCATGGCTTCTTCAACATATCAAAAATTTTCTCTTAAAATCAATTGCTACCTTAATTTACTACATTATTACATCAATTCACTTGTGCTAAGCTCAGAAAGAAAGCCTAAGACGAGAGTTAGAAAATCTACCAATACAAGCACCGTCTCTTTAAGAATTAAGCCCTTTTTTATTTTCTATTTTCTTTCTTTTAAAACATTTCCCACCATATGGGTCAAAGATTTTGGAATTTTTCTAAAATTAATTTTTTATTCAATGATTTCTCACAAAAGTTTTAAAAAGTTTGAAAGCTATTAAAATCAAGTAACATAAATTTTTGGGTATCTTATACTATGCAATAAGTGAGGTATCCAATAAACTAAAACTTCATTTAGTGTTGATTGTATCAATTTAAAAAAATCTTAGTGGATTAGGCCTTGAACTAGGTCCTTAACTCAAACTTTTATATATCATGCATATGGTATGAATATATTGAGTCTATATAGTCAGTACATATTAATGGTCTTGCACTTAATACCTTGATTTTTTATAAGAATTTCTCAAAATTAGCCAAAACCTTATACAACTCTCACATAGATGAGCCTTTTAAGGATATTTATAACATAATATCCTGTAGTCATCCTACTTTAGGTCCATTAAGAGTATAACTTAACCTTATATTTTTTTTATCACTTTATAAGAGCATTCATCATAGGGATGTGAAGAGATATTTTTTCGAAATTGTTTTAACATGATCACTCAATCAACTTCTTACCATATTGAATCTCTTTCATAAGATCTCCAATCATAAATGTTAATATCCAGTATTGATGTCCAAATAATAGGCCTAAGCCCCATTTCTCTAAATAATTCTTGGACTTTACTCCTCTATAACCCTTTTCTGATATAATATATTCTAAGAAAATTATATCATTCTTTTTATATTATTTTATATATTATGATAAAGTTAGATATATCGGTTCATCTCTTTATTAGTATTTTTTGATTAATCAATTTAATTATAGCCTAATTATCATAATGAATTGAAGTAGTTAAAACTAGATTAGGTATCAAAAGTAATTTTAATATAAAATTTTTAATTTATTTTGCCTTACTATTAATAGTGTTTAGATCTATTACCTCGATTTTGATAATGTATTTAGATATAATAGTTTGTCAAAATTATCCACGTGAATGGGCTCACTTTTTCAGGCATCCACGATAAAAATCACGAATCAGAACACCTCTTGCCATTAACCAAGATGTACCCCCCAACCCCCCCCCCCCCCCGCCCCCTTAAAAAAAATAAAAATAAAATAAAAACTCTCCCACCAAAACAAAGACTTATGTCTTCGTAGAAGTTGACTTTAATTAACTTGACCTTTTGATCCGGTCGTTTGTCTTTGGAGCTTCCAACAACTCAACATTGCAAGTTGCCCGTAATCAATTCTGCAATCTTGGCGGTTATCATCCAGTGGTTTGTCCATAACGCATTCTATGGTCATCTTCCATGACCGTGGAATAAGTTAGTGAAAGGCTCCAATCATCAGCGTAGTATTAAATTGAAGTGATCATTTAAAATTCCATGTCAGTTAACATACCAAAGATGCAACACCTAGCCAGCAGCTTCCCTGGGCCTTAAAATAATGAAGATCTCATCCTCTAGAAACCGCTTATTAGGTATTTTGACATTGTGATGCGTAGGTGTGAACAAATGACCCAAGCATGGCTTTTTTTCCAAGGAACCGTCACTGACGCCATTCTTTTTTAATTCCTTTGCCATGAAGGCACGAAGGGAGATGAAATATAGACCTATTGAATCAGTCTCGCTTTTAACTATCAACACTAACCTAATTATTTGTTAGAAATTTTATAATATCATGAAAAGATAACACCTATGCCTTGGTTTGATTTGGAGGGAGCGGACGGCTATGATCGAGTTATGACACTAGGCCTGCAGCCTTGGGATATGAAATTGCCTTGCATCACATGAATGGGTCCCTTACTCAGATAAGATGTCCGCAATGAAATTGGATGCCCCTTTCCATGACGTCTCACAGCAAAACTAATCGCTCTCACCAAGACTAATTTTTTTTTTTTAACAAGTTGCCTTTAATTAACTTAGCCTCTTGATCTGGACGGTCGTCTTTGGAGAACGCATTCGCAGGAGATCGCAGAACAAGTTACTGAAAGTTTCCAGTCATACGGAATATTAAATTGAATTGATCAATTAAAGTTAGCGAGCAAGTCGCCGAGCAAATGTCAGTGGATAGCTTCTTTCTGATTTTTTAACAACTACAAGGGCTGCAAATAGAATGGATCAGATCACATCGTATCTAATTCTGATCCAATCTAATTTTATATTCAGATCTTAATTTTAGATCTGAACCTAATCTACTTGTTGATCAAATTGAATCAAGTGTGTAAAAGGAATTTTAAACCCAATAAATCATTGGGGTTTATTGAGATTTAATCCAAAATATAGTATTTGAAACAAACATTTAACTATTATTTTATGATTAAAGTTTAGTAATTGATAATCAAATATAGATCCATAAAAAAAATTTAAATGAGATTAAAAAGAATCAACTTAAATTTAAACTTAAATTTTTATTCAAAAAGTCTTAGTTCTATCCAAGTAAATGATTGTCCATAAGTTTGTAAATTATGATATTTAAAATCTTTATTCATATACTTAGAGACATTATAAACAAAAATCCATTAAAATAAATAATAAAACATAAATATTTAGGTATAATTAGAGAAAAAAGATTGGAGGAGATCTAGTTATTAAGATTAAAAAGAAGAATTAGTTTTAAATTAGAATTTATTCAATGAATCTATGAAGATAATTGAAGTGAAGGAAAATAAGATTTGCATAGCTGTTAAGATTAAAAGATTTACATTTTTTTGACTCGATCTGATTTGAAATTTAGATTAGGTCCAATTTTCAAATCTGACTTAACCCATGGGTCTCTAAATATAGATCGGATCAGGTCTAATTGTGTTGGGATCATGTTGGATCATGGTCAATCTGACCCATTTGCAAGCCTTAACAACTACCGAAGTTGAGGGTGTTAGTCAATTTGCATGCGTTAGCCTTATGAGGATAGCTTATGATTTGACTCATTTCAAACGTTCATATGTAATGGGTGGACAAAATTCTATCTAGTTGAATATTCCATGATGTTAGTGCTTTGATTGGATCAAATTAACTCATTGCATTCCAAGTTTGAGTAGGCTTTAACAGCTTGGAACTATTTGATGTGCAATGAAATTTAGTTACCATGATTTGTTTCATTTTTTTGTTGTATTGAAGGTTAAGGTTTACAAAATTGGTATCAAACCCAAATTAGGTCAATACGATACAATACAATACTATATCATATGACACATGGTATGTATGCTGGTGCTATTTTGATGATTGTTCTCCCAATCTAGAGTTTTATTAACCACAGAGGTCTAACATCATACCAATGGCTATTAGGTATGGTGATGCTGATGGCTAAGGTGGACAAACCTGTGGCCACCATGGGTGTTAGATTTGAGCCACTAATGGGTTGTCACACCTCAAATCAGAGATGGATATATATATAGGACATGGCAATCTACCATTGGAAAATTAATCCCTAGCATGCAAGGAACCTTCTTAGAGCTATTACACATAATAAATCAAAATAAACAAATTTTCAATTAACAAATCAAAATTAAGCATAATATTAATATCTAAATAATGTCCATGTCTACAATGTCAACATAGGGAACTACTATGGAAAATACTAAATATCTTATAATAAAATGAAATCAACTCTTAGCCAACTTCTAACTAAATATTCTATAATAAAATGAAATTAACTCTTAGCCAGCTTCTACTTAACACCTGTCTTGATCTCTTAAACAAAAACAACCATAAAATTTAATAAGCTAATGCGCAATAAGTAATCCTTAATCATGCTTACATGTATCAAGTACCACAAAATAATTTTAAATACATGCATAAAACATCGATACTTAAATAATATTATTATAAATAATTTCAATTGTATTTCTTGCATGCCATTTACAGTAATAGTAATAAATTTAAAACTTAAATCTTTAATTTTAAAACTATGATAACAACTCTACAACTATAACCACAGCTACATATAAACTTTATTGTAGTGCCAAAATGGGTTACTGCATTTAACCTTGCAAAAGTGGGTCAGAAATATGTTGCCGCATATATCTCCTACGAAGGTGGGTCTCGATATCATAAGTTTTCATACAAACCCTGAAAGATAGGGATAACATGTCATGAATCATAATTGATTGAGACTTTATAGCTTATGATCAAACTTGTCATAACTTGTTTCATGTTAAATAACTTATAACTTTAACATGATCAAAAGAGGGAATAAATAAATAAAACAAATATAAGAAAGCTAAAAGGGGTAAAATGGAGAAAAAAATGGAGAAGAAGATGGATCTCTGGCTAACCCAAGGTAGTGCTCAACCAAGCAGAAGGTTTAATGAGAATTGATGCAAGAAATAAGAATAGAATCTTAATCTATTTTAAAACAGGGGAGCTGATATATTCTTCATGGTCAAACAAGAGCAAACATTAAAAATAAGGGTACTAAAAAGAAAGATTAGTGTATATTCTTTGTACCAAAACAAGAGCAACCGCTAAAAATAAAGGCATTAGAAAGAAAGCTATACTAACTTGGACGAGAGTTGGGAGAAGAGGATTGCCAAAAGCACCTTGCAACTCCGATTGTACCCTTTAATAGGAACTACAGATTAAGTATCCATAAATATGCCACCAAATTATTGAGACCCGGCTTGATAAAAAAATAGCATGGTATTAGTCAGGGAAAATAGGCCCTTTTCAAATACAGATCACGGATCATGCCTTTTCCCATCAAACTGACGTCAGCCATTATTAATAATTCATAAGTATAAATTTGATGGTAGGATTCCGAATATTTTTGAAGTATGACAGGATTAAGAAGGTTTCTGTGACTAGCTGTCAATCCAACTTGACCATAGATAAGGACACTATAAGAATGAGAGGACTAGCATGAAACCTTGGTGGGTAAGCAATCCAAACAAAGACTGAGAAAACAAGGCTCAATAGAGGGACATGTGCTTATCTTTAAGGTCCAAATTTTCAGTTAAAGAAGCAAATTTCAACAAAATCCCAAACTATTGTCCCAATGACATGCAAAAAGTGGATCATATCATTTTGAATGGATTAAATCATAGTAATCATGGTATAAAAAATTATATTGTTTTAATTGTAAGAAGTACTGTTCATGAACATACTGTATGGGGAATTTAGGGATTTTTAGTTTTCTTTAAATTCTGAAATTTTCAGGTAGTTGGTATGAGCCCACATTGACCAAAATAAAATTTGAAGATTAGAGTACAAATGAGATAAAATATTTTAGCATGAGAGATGTCTCCTGTCAGAAAGGGTTGAAAATAAATATTGAATGAATTTAAATAACAAAATAAATTTGTCGCCACAAGCCAAGCACAACTGCACTGGTGAAGATGTATGGAGTAGCAAGATGCTAGGACTTAATAGCTTCGATCAGGTCGTAGGAATGGAGAAAGAAGGCATCGAAACCTGGCTTTCTGGAGCTCTGTTCTTCCCTACAAACAGAGCAGAACACAATCCTTTAGGGCTCATTTGATTCACGGTAAAAAAGGTTATAAAATTTTATTTTTTATAAATTAGAATGTTTGATTCGTGCTTTTAGAATCCGTTTGTGAAAATACTTTATTCCCACATGATTTGAATTTCTTCATTTCATGAAAAATAAAATCCTATCAATACTGTGCAATTTACTTTTCTACTGCAGCGTGTTTCCTTTTTCTTCTCAACATACATTTTTTTTCAAATTAATGGGCAAGAGATCTTTTCTACATATTGATGCTTGTTGTTGTGTCAATTTGGTTTTTGATCCTGGATTTTTTTTTTGTTATTTTTTTTTTGGCATGTTTCTTTAAAGAGTTGCAGAAATCTCAGTATTGCATCCTATTATGATTTCGTTACTTTTTTTTCTATTTCTAAGATTATTTAAAGATTTTTCTATATATATTTTTTATTTACCGAAGGATGGTGTTGCGATGATTCGATCTAAGTTTAAGGACTTGAATAAATATTCTATTTCTATTTTTTTTTCTTGAGGGTATAGAGGGTATAATTGGTATTCTGTTTTACTTTCTTAGGAAAGAAATTGTTCAATCAAACGTAACGACTTCATTCTTTCCTAGTAAAATGCCTGTTTCTCATGATCAATCAAATGTAATAGTTCAACGTGGGAATCTAATTTTGAGACATCCTATTTCTATCTAAAAGTCACTTCTTATGAACCAAACGAGCCCTTAAATTTTTAGTGGCATATTTTGTTGTTGTTGTTATTGCAAGTATAGGTCACCGGAACATTTAAATGGGAGGAACAAGAAACTAGGAGACTTACCGGCAATGATCTGATCATCATCGAAGAGCTTCATTGCTCTTCTCTTCCGTTCGTTTTCACGCTTGTTTACTTTTACTTTCCTTCTTTTTTTTTTTTTTTTTTATTGGGTCCAGACCGGATGACTAAACCGGGTCTGGGACAGTGCCTGGCCGGGTCTCACAGGTCTAAGGCTGATGGCTGGCAAAATGAAAGCTAACTCGACTGTACAATCAGTTAAGCCCACCAAATTAATAATTACACCATCTAATCCTCAATGAATTCTGACCTTGGGACAGTAAAATGTTTTAGCACCCATGAGATATTTTATTGGGATTTGAAACCATGCTCGTCAGCCCTCGTCAAACCTTATTTTGTCATCCCCACTCTCAATTGAACAGTGGGCTTTCTTGTTTACGTAGAATTATAGGTAGTTACAGGCATCGATTTGGCAGATGGACAAAGAACTTCCGCGCATTTCAAACCAGCAAACAAATTGGACTATCTAACCTATATATATGTATATCCTAGCCAGTGTTTTAATACTATTTTTTGTTATTTCTATGCTCATTATTGGATTGCTGATTCTTAATAGGAATATTGTATGTGGGCTGTTGGTTCTTGGCCATGGTATAATTCCTCTAAATGCTCTATATGCAGCAAATTCGATCCCATTTCCCAAAATAGTACTCTTAAATCTTTTTAATCATCGTAGCAAATATAATAGATTTTATCTAACCAATTTGTTGTCAGCACGCTATCATGTGTTTTATGGTATTTTTGCACTGAATCGTTAATACTACGATCGTTCATATTGCGTAAATGTTGTCAATCATATTGGTTTTTGAACAAAGTTGAGAGATTAAGGCACACAATAGGGTTTTATCAGTTTATGTGATCACTTTATATAAAGTTTCAAACTCGCCTGCTAGCTCAATCAATCAAAACCACGTCATTTGCTAGCGTGGCTCAAAAATTTGAATGGAAGTTTATGGATAATAAGTGGACTTAAGTTATAAGTAGGATGTTACAATGTCTCCTCCTCTTTATAATAGTAGAGTTCCGTGGGTAGCTCTTTCCTCTCGAATGGAAGTTTATGGATAGCAAGTGGACTTAACTTAAGTTATAAGTGAGATATTACAATCTCTCCTATTCTTTATAATTGTAGAGTCATGTGTAGTCCTTTTCTCATGCTCATCAACTTTCGCAACTTGAATCGGATCAACCCAAGCCCACTTTATGTAACACTCTAAGCCCACCTGCTAGCTCAATCAACCCACTAGTGGGCCGAAACCACGTGGCTCAAAAACTTGAGTAAAAGTTTATGGGTAACAAGTGGATTTGAGTTATAAGCATATAATACTTTCTTTTTCATGCAATATAGGACTATTTTTGGGGTGTTACATTTTATTTGTACATTTTGGGTTTGTCGCTCATTTATTTGCAAATGTATTTCCATGAATTGCTTATGTGCCTGCATAATGCCATGGTATGGAATATTGTGCCCCTAGATGGCTCATAATGAGATTCTCTCTACTATTCATATATGAACCGTTATAAATAAGTGAATGCTTCTATTTTCTTTCTATTATCATTTTTTTCCATAAGAACTATGTGCTTATCTTTTATAAGGAATTTTCATCTACCATCATGCTGATAGAGTACTAAGTTTGAAATGCAAGGCAACCTTCGGTGGTCCAAGTTGCATGATTGAGTTATATGTGCCCGGAGAGCTTTTAATGGCACTGGCAGCTTATCACTAAACTTTATGGAACTTACTAAGGTATCCTGAGGAAGCGAGTCATTTCTTGCTGCACAATGACATCTGAAAGGTCTATAGTTCAATGTTATATGGCGATATCGTAAAACAATACGTTTTCTCGATGTAAATCAAATGCATCGATCCAAGATTCAAGTAGCACCAATTAAAACAAATAATAATGATGAAAAAAAAATATTGGAGAGAGAAACATATAGAGTAAAAAATAATAACAAATCAAGGACCTATACTTACTCGCCTTCTCAACTCTCTTTCACACCCCTTAATAATAATACCCTAAGGCTAAGGCTACATATACTTATATAGATAAAAAAAAATCAAATGTATCCTACAAAGACTAGGATTTTATTATTGAATTGATATTAAACATATTATACAAGTTACACGGGTTACATAAGTTACATAGGTTATAGGGATGACACGGGTTACATAGGTCATGCATTCGTATCAATACAAATATAATCTGATTATTAAATGGATTACATTGATTATATTGTATAACTCGTATGATATAACATTGGGTTCGAATTTAGATTTCTGATCTGTTTAATAAAGAAATTAAATTTGAATTAATTTCTTTGTCATTATATTTTAAAATTAGCTCGATCCATTTATGATCGGTTGATTCGGTTTGCCACCTCTGCCTTAGGTAGTGCCCCTATTCGCATCATAATGGAAAAGAAGTGTCGTGTTTGCATAGCTGGGGAGTTGAAGCCTCCCCCCTCTCTACTATAACGTCGAGCCGATCCGTTGGACCTGGCACCCAATATAGGTATTCATGGGCTGGGCATTACAAAATCAGTTAGCAAAGAAGTTAAAATAAATTAGCACTAACAGGATTGAAGCCTGAAAACAGCAAATAACAAGAACCAGATATAGGAGTTGAAAGATTTAGTGAGAGACTAGATCAATAAGACCATACAGCTGAACTTTAGCCTTCTCAAACTTTCGCCTAGACTAGATCAATAAGACCATACAGCTGAACTTTAGCCTTCTCAAACTTTAGCCTAGGTTGATCTGGATAGCAGAAGGATAGGTGTGAGGACCAGCTCAGCCAGCCTTGATTTGGAGGAAAGAAGAAGCAATGAAGGAAAATTGAGTAAGAGATGTCAAAATCAAAGCGGGGTGAACAAGAGGCTTAAAAAAAGGTTGCATGGAGCGACTACGAATTGACTATGGCACATAAAGCCGGGTGCCCTCAACTTAAAAAAAAAAGAAGCAAGAAGTTCAACAAAAAGGATTTGGTGTCAACATGGAGTGACTACAAATTGAGCACCCAGGAAGAAGAGGAAAGTGATACCTAAGGTAACCAACTTTTGTCTGATGGCAAAGGAAGATGAGATAATTTCTGATTTGATGAATCTCCTGTTCATGAGGAATTGGTTAATGCCATTAAAGAATTACATGAGGACTTAAGAAAGTTAGGACATAAAAACAATATTTAGTTAGATGAATCTTATTATGAGACAGGTGTTTATCTAATCACTATACTAATTACCATCTGTTATAAATTTATTTGAGAAATCTGTTTTATTTTATTCCTACCACTGCATATTTCTTCCCTTGCATGTCTGAATTTGTCATTGTGCCCAACTTAATCACATAAGGTGGTTTCATGTGCAAGATAGATATCAACTCGTGAGTGACATCACATACAAGTCAGTGATATATCTGGGGGAAATGGTGAAAGCATAGTTGCTCTATTTCATTGGAATTACTACCCTGTTACCCACTCACTTACATGATTGGAGGCCTTTGTGAAGATTAACTACTTAAATTTGGCTAAGGATCCAGATTGAGACTATTGAATACACTTCCCAAGCATCTTCAGATGGGAGGCCTTTCTGAATATTAACTACTTGAATACTAACTACTTAAACTTGGAATGGTTTTCGCCATTCCAAGGCCTGTTAAATGTATAATGCGTCTGAATATTACAATATAATCTACGTAGCAGGTGCTTATGAGATGACTTAGAATATGGACTTCTAATCTAGGTAGCAGGTGCTCATGAGATGACTCGCAATATGGACTTTTATGTTTGGGAAATATATTAACTTATGGTCAAGAAAATGTTAGTGCAGATGATATTTTATATGATTTCTGAAAGCTTCTGCTTTCATAGAGGGAGGTGACGCTGTTATCTGTAGACACAACAATGAACATGTACTTTTAGCTACTTGAATGGGCATCAAGATTTAATGATTATATAACGTTACCATAGCCATCTATCATTTTTCCAACTATTTATGGTCAGCTTTATGAACTATTAAATTGATTTAAGGAGGCTCTAGTGAAGGGAGATATTTTGGTTTGTGTTGAAGATTGTGGAAAAAAAAAAAAAAAAGAAGGAAGGCAAGACCTAAGGTAACATTGATAGAGGCTGTGAGGAAGGGCATACAATTACATAAGATGTGGTCTAGTGTGAAGACTTGCTTTGAACTTCACATGAGATGCTGTCCATTCCTATAAATGGCACTTCTGGAATTTGCATTTCCTGGGTTACTTGTGTCCGCATAGATATAGCAGATATTGCTCTCTTGATGACAAAAAGAAATAGATTCATATTTGAATGGACTGTTATCATTTATCTTAGAAGCTAGCTGCACTGCAATCTCTCTCTCTCTCTCTCTCTCTCTCTCTCTCTCATGTCCCAAACTCGAAGGTGGTTTCAGACCTTGATAATCCACCACAAACTTAGGAAATAAAACTCTAACATATAAAGCGTCTTATGTAGAGCGATTACATATAAAATTACATATAAATATAACTAATAATAGCGTATTCAATATCCCTTCAATAAAACTAGTCAAATTCCTTAACAAAGCCAATAACAACATCTAACATAGGATCTTGGTATCAAATATACTAACATTCTTAGATCAACTAACCAATCATAGGAAATTAATAAATCTTGAACCAGCTTCTATCCAAAATTCCATCCATTTCTCAACCTCTGAAAAAAAAAAAAAGAAAAAATTATGGGCAAAGCTCAATAAATAACCCCTAACTATGCTTAGAGGGAATAAGTAAACAACTTAATTTATTTTAAAACACATGCATAATATAATGTTTAACTATCATTTTCAAAAATAATTTTAACAGAAAATAATGCATATCATTTATAATAACAATATCAAATTTAAAAACTTAAAGCTTTTGTTTGTTTAGGATGGGGTTTAGTATGGTTAGAGACAGGTCAAATTTGCAGTTTACGTTAAGTAATTAGTTGTTTTTAAGTAATTAAAAATATAGTTAATTAAATAGAAAATGACAATTTGAAATAAAATTTAAGAAGTCAATCTAAGCCTGGATTTTGATTCAATTTTTCAATTTTATTCAATATATTGATCATTCTCAATTTGTTTGTAAAATTATATATTGATATTTTAGGGAACACTATAAAGGGAATTTATTAAAAATATAATAATGTTCAAAGATAATTAAGAGGAAGAAAAAGGTGATAGCAGGTGTGGTTGTTGAGATGAACCACAGAAGATTAGTTTGATTGTGGTTTAGCTGAATGAATTGAGAAAATATTTTAAGGTAAAGGAAAATAAGGTTTTATATGATTTGTGCTACTTTACTCTGCAATAGTTAGTCAATCAAGATTTTTCTACAACGATTTTTATGCAATAATTTTAGCTGAGGCAAGATTCCTCTACTTCTACAACATCCTGTGGTAGAACATTTTGCAAGAATTCTTGTTGTTCTGAACAAACATAAGTTGTTTTTATAGATACTACTGCTCGGTTTCTTGATACCTCATTCATTAACGAATTATTTTCTTTAATTATCTTAGGCTAGGATTAAAAAATAAATACCTAGAGACTAGAAAAGAAATTTTTTGTAAATAAACCTTTTATTACATATTAATTAACAGAGGGCTCTAAACCTTAGATAGATTGCAACTTAGCATAATAGTGTATATATCTAAGTCTATGAAATAATAATTTCATCTTTCTATCCCTTGCTACATTACTTCTTAAGGTATAGGAAAAAATAGTGGATGTCTTACCAAATAGCTTAAAAGCACAAAGAAATAAGGAGTTGTTTAGAGTTGAAAGGGTCCAATTTTCATGGTAATTCTTTATTCTTAGGAATTAAAGATTAATATCATTCCCCTTGTTAATCTTACATTCCCCAAATTGTATGCTAATAAAATTTCTGGGAATAATTTATTGCACTTCAAACATTGAAATTGCAAATACCGACTAATTTATTTGAGAATTTGTATGAAAATATTCTCTCCAAACAGTCCTTGACAGCCTCTCTCTCTCTCTCTCTCTCTCTCTCTCTCTCACTCTCTTATTGCCATCTAGAAAAAATGCTTCACTACATTGAAAACTTCAACCTAATGTCCCTCAAAATCTAACTGTCTTGAGCCTAAATTTGCTATTTAGGCCCCTCTATGATCAAACGTGATATGTGTATGAATGTAATTAGATCTAAAGTAAATCTAACCCATCGGGACCTAAACTTGTATGCTATATAGATGATTTTCATCCTTAACCTACCATAGTTCCAATCTATAAGTCGTAAGCTGATCATCTCTATTCATGGTTCCATTGCTACTTTCTCTCTCTTTCAAGCCAAAAACTAATCTTAGGAGATAAAGGGGCAAAAAAGACTTCAATTATAATCGTTCATTTTTTTTTTAATTAAAAGAATAGGGACATGGCTTATATCCTTATTCTTTGATAAAGAATTTCATAAGTAACAGAATAGAGATATGGCTCATTTTTCGTTTTTTAATTAAAAGAATAGGGATATTACTCATATCCCTATTCTTTATTATATAAGTAACAGAAATAAGTACTAAAAATGGAAAAGAGAGAGCCATAATGAGTGAAAAATAAAAAAGGAAAAGGAAAAGAAAAACCGACAGCAAAACAAAAATCATCCTTTTAATCCCACCCTTCTCTCTTTTGTTAATCTCTCCATGGACACGCTCCTCCTTAGCCTTCTCTAATATGGCTAGCAAAACATTGGCAAAGTGCTTTCCCTCTCTCTCTTTTAGTGATTTGAGGAAAAAATAACAGAAATAAATTCTTAGACAAAGAATGGCGTACCTGTGGAAGTGTTGCTTGACTACCTTTCCATTAAGTTTTCTGGCAAAAATGGGCTGGATGGGTAGTGGAAGGATGACGGTGAGTTCCTCTTTGCAAGCGTCTTCCATTTGTCAGGGTTCCATTACCAAGCCAAATGGTGGGAGTAGGCGGCATTTTTTTGGTAAGAAAATGTATTTAAAGGTGATGAGCAATTTTGGTAAAAAATATAGAAAATATATCCACATTATGGAAGTCAAAGATTAAAACTTCTCCCTATGATAATGTTATATTTTCAAAATTGGGTGCATATAAGATTTCTAAAAAAATTTTATTTCAACATCTTTTGTACTTTAAACATAACAATTTCAGATACTGACTAAAATATTCAAAAATTTAGATAGAAATGTTCATTTCAAATAGTTCCATAATCGCTTCCATGTAACGATTACTATAGCTAATATGATCCTTGTTCATCTTGTACCATGATTGAAGAATAAAAGAACATATTATGTTACTAGCTATTGATTACTACTATATCAGGTTAATGCTATATCTGTTCTTGTTCGTAATGAATAAGTAATAATATTAAATAATTGGTTTGCTTGGTTCGTTCAATTCTCTTTCTTGTGAACCAAAGGAAATGTTTTTTAAAAAAGAATATAAATCTTTGACAGAGGCCTTTTCTTTCTTAGGTCGTATTCATTCTTGTTAGTTCTTGTTCCACAAAAGTTTCCCAGTAGGTTTTGCTATCATTCCTTGGAGCACATGTTTTGTAGTGTTATTTGCTGGCTGAATGGGCCTGGTTCGAGTGCATGAAGGGCAAACCCCTGGGCCTGGGCTGCTGGTTTAGGGTCATTGGGTAGGTTTGGACCTGGAAACCAAGGTGCATCTAATTTTTTGGATAAGCATAAACTCGGAGTTAAATTTTAGGCCTGGCTACATCCCTCAGCTGGACCTGACTGGGATCCTGAAAAGACAACTTAGAGCATCAACGGAAAGGTAGTTATTTACGCCCTCTTTTCAATCATTTAAGTTATACCTCTCAACTAGCATCCTGAAAAAGGCACCTTAGTGAATGAATAGAAAGGTGGTGGTAAAATATCATTCTACTAAAGCATCCAGAAACCCCCAATCAAAGAGAATTGTCCTTTTATCATTCTCCTTTGGTCTTCTTCCCTCTCCTCACATCCATTTCCTTGAAACCCAAGAGGTCAATAGTTCTTACCTATCATCCTCTGTGCACAGTCCTTGTTCCCCTCTAGGCAATGCATGGCGACTTAGGTCTCGCATTGTGGAAGGTTCTTATGAAGATTCTTGCTACCTTGGCCCACCCCATGTCTTTGATCAACTTCACCTGCAGGTCCATTCTCTTGTTCCCCTTCAATTTTATTTTCCTTCATTCTGTGGCTGGCTTTAGTTTTGTTTGTATGGGAGCTTAAATCATCCAATCTAGACGTGGTTTGGGCTTCTCTATCTCCAATTCTATTATGTGCATTTGGAATTCTAAATTTCTTTAAAGAAGATATGGAGGTAAACATTAGTTGGTATAAGATACGAAAGAAAAAAGGTTTAGTTTGACACAAAAGTTGAGGAATCTGTCTCAGGCTTTGGGCTGGGCTCAGCCCAACATTTCGTCCGAGACCGCCATCCTAGGTTGTAAAATTTTACCATCATAGCAGTCTGGAGCCAAAGAGATCCAGGCTCCCTTCATGCTGGCTAGGGTTGAGCACAAGGCTTGATTGAGGCCAAAATTACATCATATTTGCTAACAAATGGTGTGTAGCTTCCTAGGGATGGTTTTGACATCACGTTTGTAAAAAAGCGTGGCTAGAGGTAAAGGTGGCATTGGCTTATATGGACTTATTATTATTATTATTATTGACTTAGTCCTCTAAATTTCTCCTTGCTAATGGTTTACAACAAATTCAACCGATGTCCATTGGAGGGGCATTGGACTTGTAGCTCCGTATCTGACCTGCCCAACATATCCTGACACGTTAACCTCTTCCCAGCCTAGTCTGCATATAAGAGCAGCAACTTAAACCAAACTTTTCAGAATTATATAATGGACTAGCTACATGATTTTTAAAAAATACTAAGAGAACTTAATGATGCGAAATTGCTAATTATAACTTGTTTAAATGCGTTCTACTAGGAACCTTTCTTAAGCTCCCTTTATATTGGTCAAATAAAGCATGCAAGTGCATCTTGTGCATAACCAATTTAATGCATCAGCCATTAGTACGATAACCATATTAAATATTGTTTAAAAACTGGTAATGGTGTCCGCTATAGCAGTTTTGGACACATACTGCTATACTATGTTCTACAGCAACCTTTTATAATGTTCGGGCTTATAGTGCCTAATATAGCGAGAAAAAAGTGGCACTAGCAAATGCTATGTTTTTGAGTTATTTCAAGTGCTATATGCTAAAGTGCGGTTCTGTGGGCATACCTTAACCTTTAGCATGATGAAAAAGTTTGATAAGAGAAATGGCGAGACCTAAAAGGAAAACTCAGTTTGCTATTTTTGAGCTTGCAAAGTATGTTGAATAAGAAGACGGAGTTAGTGATTAGGAGAATTCTAAATGATACAACAAAGATTAAGAAAAGAAAATCCAAGACGGTCTGAAGCTCCAAATTTTGGAATAATGTGGCATTTACTTTGAAAATTGCGGAAACACTTTGCTAGAGGTGCTTAAGCATGGCCATGAGTTATATGTGGGGTGATTTGATGAATCTCACATTTGAATGATGATGAGAAGAGACATCTTTCCTAATGGAATTTGGGCAATTATTGATTCAAGATCGTGATGTAGAACTTAAAAAAGGATCACTGTGGCAGTGGGGCTTCCTTTTGAACCAGTACTTCTATGATAATAAGAGTAAACTTGAAATTGTGCAGTATTTATGGATGTGCTGATTGAAATCATTTTGAAATTCTACTCTGATGATCAAAATTTGCAAGATGAAATTTCTAGGGAGTTTACCTTATACACAAGAACTGCTGGATCACTTGGAAGGGAGATGGTCATTAAGTTCTTGGCCCAAGCTTACTTATGTGTTAATTGTTTGTGATATGTCTTCAGGTCATGTGATATGAATACTGTATTAAAAATAATGCATGTTTTAATCATTGAATGAAATTACGTAAATAACTTATGATGTTAGGTTGGTGATGTTTAATAGCTTCAACCTTGATTTTATTTTTCTTTTTTTTTTTTCCGCATGAAGTTGATGTAAAGTTTAATTGTTGATACTTGGCAAGAAAAAATATTAATATGTTTTTAAGGATCCTTCCTGGGTTCATGGTGGTGCCATCTGCTATCATCTATGAAATCCCCCTGCCTCTACATGTCTGCTATCTGTGTTTTAATACATTTTGATTACTGATGAAATGTGTAACCACAATCTTTTGACACTGCTAATGTCAGTTTTTCTTTCTTTTTTTGTCCCGATTTGTATGTTTGATCCCTTAGATCCAAGAGCAGCCCAAGTAGAGTTTAATTTATGGGTTTCATCTGGACAGGATATGGTACTATGATTCTTCTATTAATGTTGCTGCTGTTCTTGAAATATTTTATATGTTGATACATTTTCATCCGGATGACTTGTATTAGGCCTAAACCAATTTTGATTGAAAAACCCATTTTGGAGCCCAATGCTTTTCTTGCATAACCATGGGGCCAGATGCATCTTCCAAATCCCCAAAAGGAATATCCAAAGTCCTCTACCATCCGCTAGAGATCAATTCAGTGACTCTTGATCTATATGCACACTCTAAGATCCTGCCAAAGTTGATGTACAAGTTCTAGAATAAGCCAAATCACATGTGGATCGTGTATGACCGCCCTACCAGACTAGAATTGGGATTCCATTCAAAGTCTATATTATTCATAGTTTTTATGATGAACCCTCATGACTAGATGCTGATTCCCTTAAGTACAAGCATGGTAGCATGGATGCTGGGAGCACTATATATAGATATACTTGATTTCTCCCATGTTTGATCTGCATTGCTTGATCTCTCATGCTGATTGGCCTCTTATATGAATAATCACAATTTGAATGCCTGTGGCACTTTCATTTACCACTCCCTTTTTGAGAGCTTGTAAATTTCAATAACAGTGCAGTTTTGCTCCATAGGGACGTGAATAAATTTCAATACTTTATCATCTGATATCAATATCTCATAAATCATCCATTCATGACATGAATCTCTTCTGCAGCTGATCTTCCCTTCATGAAGGGACATCGTTTATTTCAAAAATCTAAATTGATTTGGCAATGATCACCTATGAGCGTTACAGCAAACCTGCCTACAAATGGACAGTGCAAAAGGTTTGAAGCCTCCAGACAAGGCTTCAAGAAGCCGGGCCAAACTGAGATAATGAGCTTAATGAGAAGAGTGTTAAATACATAAAGACATCACCAGAAAAAAAAAAGAAAAAAAAAAAAAAAAAAGCTTTCTAAGAGAACAAAGGCCAATTGTAGGAAGCCTTCAGGAGATCCTCAGAGAGCTTCAAAAGATGCTGAGGGTTGAAGCAGAGTGACTTCTGGTTATGAAGCAAATCTATGTCTCTATTTTCAAGTTGTAAAGTTACAAATCAGTCAATTAACTACCTACTTGTTCCTAAAAAATTACGAGGCAACTTTATAGCATAGACCTCTGTCAAGGAGGTCGACAGTCAAAAGGTCTTGAATCCGTTTCTTTACATAAAAAAGCGTGCTGAAGATAGAGACATATTACAATTAATTTGTTCCAACTCTGAAGAGTTCTCAAAACTTAACTTACAGCTCTCTATACCTACTAACATGTTTCACTGATCATGGATTCCTTTGAAAGTTCAGTATATAGAAATTACATAGGGAACGCTGATAGGAAGGCGAGAAATAAAGTTGATGCATGGCAACATTCAGTAACAAGGTACCGATGAGCTAAGAAGCACCTTCATAGAAAATAAAATGTTGTGGGGAAAGACTCTATTCATCGTTTGAGCCATCAGACTCAAGGTTGGTTTGGTAGCTAAAAGGTAGCTTGGTATAATGTAGATGATAATGCCGATATGCTCCTCGAATGTTGGTGGAAGCATTGGCACTGACTCGAGAGAACTGTTGGATGATGGGCCAGTCTGGGCGTCCCCTGAGGCACCTCGCGAGCAGGCTGACATTGCAATACAGGATCAACTCGAGGTTGTCTTGATGAGGGTGCTGTCGTTCTTGGAGAAGTCCCAAAATCCACCCCGGGAGACTGCCCATGAATTCATCATAATAATGCAACTCCAGGCGTTGCAGTGCATCCAGATTCTCCACGCACCTCAATGCTGGGCAACCATCTATGCATAGCGTCTTTATAGCAGGTAAATTTGAGATCTTTTCCAAACAATCAGACCCTGAGATGTCTAGCTGATTTGATAAAAAAGGAAGGTTCTCGACTCCTCTCAGCTCCGAAGCTCCTCGAATATGCAAGCTTTGCATCATGGCGGCCTGCATAAAGACATTGGGAAGAGCTCTCAACTTGTAACAATAATCAAGTTCCAATTTCTTTAGACGAGGCAGCAGCAACGCTGACTGAGATGCTGCTTGTTCACTTATCTCCCATTCTTCCCATTCGTCCATAGAGGATAAGACCAGGGTTTCGATCTTGGGAAAGAAGGTTGGCCTTGCTGTATGTGATCCCTGCCTTACACCGCTGCCGAGAAATTCAGGGCCAATTGATACAACTGTAGGTGCACCATAAATTCCGAGATCGATCAATTGGGGCAACTGACCTAGCGGTGGAAGCTCTCGGCATGATGTGCAGTCAATAAGCTTCAAAGATTTCAGGTTAGGAAGATAATCTCCCAAAGACGATGACATCATCCAGCCGGGATACCTTCGGCCAAAGAAATCAGATATCTCTAGATCTTCTATGCATCTCGGAGGGGTCAAGTCCTCGAAGATCTCCTCAATCCGACGGATCTCCTCATCGTCCATCACATTTTGTGGTCTGCAACTTAGGCTTAATTTCTTTAAGTAGTGTTTATTGTCCAAAATTCGAGCCCTGTTCGATGCCCTCTCCAATCTGTCTATGCGGAGAATTCTGAGGCGGGAGAGACTCTGCAACTCTTCCAATTCACAGCCTTGTGCTTGTTCACCGCCGTTCCCATCATCACCTACCATAAATTCCTTGAGTAAAAGAAGTTGTTCTAATTTTCCAATCCCTTTAGGCACAAAACTCAATGATGTAGAGGAAAAATCCAGACATCTGAGATTGAAAAGCCGAGTGATGCTCTTGGGAAGCGTCTTCAAGCGGTCGCAATCTGCGAGTCTCAATATTTGTAGGTTTGCAAGGAAACCAAGAGATTCCGGTAGTGTGGAAACATTTGTAAAACTAAGATCTAGGAGTCTAAGGTGTATTAAAGTTCCGATAGAATCCGGGATGCTCCCAATACCTGTCCCCTTTAGATCCAAGATACGGAGATGAGTTAATCTCTCGAGCCAGTCATTTTTAAAACTTGATGGGCTCTGAAACAGGATGAGGGTCCTCAAACAATTCCGTTCTATTATAGAACTAGGGACTGCTGCCATCTCTCCTCCTCTTGCAATTGACAAGCGCCGAAGCTTTGACAAAGTGGTGGCTTTTAATTCATCTACATCTCCATAGAAACTTTCATCTTGTGACAAAAACTGAGCAAGCGTTCGCAAGAGATCATGCATTTGACATATGTTCGCTTCCACGTTTATAAGTTGCAGAATGTTCCTCCTTATCAACTCTTCATAGTATTGCTCTGCCACCTGTCCTGTCCATCTATCCTCATGGGTGTTCACAAAACCTTCGGCTACCCAGAACAACGCAAGCTGATCACGACTGAACCTATAATCTTCTGGAAATAGAGCGAAGTAAAGAAAGCACTGTTTGAGGTGAGATGGTAAATCCTCATAGCTCATATACAAAGCACCCTTAAGTTCTTCAGGAAGGTTGCTCATAGACCATGCATCACTTCTTAGAACTTTTTCCCATTCACTCCTGCTTTTATCCTTCGTAGTTAAGAGGCCGGCAATAGTCTTGATTGCAAGAGGAAGACCGTGGCATTTCTGAACAATTTGAGTCCCTATATCTTTTAACATCTCCATCTCTGCCTCCTCTCTATTTGCAAACACTTTCTTGCAGAGGAGCTCCCAACCAGAATTCTCAGGTAATAGCTCCACTTTGTGGGTGTGTACCGCCCCCATTCTTCTAGCAATATTTTCATCTCTAGTGGTAACCAAGATCCGACCGATAGCTACACCAGTTTGAAGGGGATTTCGAAGTAAATCAACCCACACATTTGCTTGCCATACATCATCCAAGACAACAAACAGACGCTTTCCAGAAACAGCATCTCTGAGCATAGGTAGGAGTTCTGCTTTTGTACTCGATGCTCCATGATTCCCACCGGCACCCCTTATCATCTGTTTCAGCAGCTCGATCTCTGAAAAATCCCGTGAAACACACACCCATATTCGAGTCTGAAAGTTGCAAACTATCTTTGGATCATTGAATATCTTCTGAGCAAGCGTGGTCTTGCCGATTCCGCCCATGCCGTCGATTGCAAAAATACAACATTTTCGTTCATCTTCCTTCACTAACATGTCCACAAGACCCTTGGTAGCATCCTCGATGTCTGTTCCCACTATGTCCAATTCAACGAGAGAAGAGGTCTGTCTAAGATTCACTCCGCTCGCTGTGACATTTCTGTTACTGCACTCTAGCCTGGGAATAACTATTCTATCTTCCATGATCTCCTTCAGTCTATTATTCAAAGTTCTAATTGTATTGGCAATTTCATGGGCAGATAACAAATCACTAGGGCCAGGAAGCATGGAGAACAAATGGCTTACCCCCAAATTCCCGACCAGCGATGTTGATGCCTGATCATCCGATGACCTTCCACGCTTTGCACCCTTGATTCTGCAAAGATCTATGATGTCATCAGCGTCATACATGATGTCTTTCAGCTTGGCCACCCACCTGTTGATGGCTGGATCTTGGAGCCGCCTTCTCTCTGCATCATCAAGGAGGCCTCTTATGCTCTCCAACTTTTCCTGAAGTTCTTTGAGCTCGTCCTTCACTCCTAACACCATCACCACTCTTTCTTCGATGAAATCAGCTAGCATAGTAGCGTATCTCCCAACAAATGTCTCTAGGATCATCGCCATCCTTCCGCGCGCCCCGCACTTTTCCTCCCCCTCTTGCTGCGACGTGAGGACAAAAAAGAAATGAATCCGTTTTAGATACGGTTCGTTAGTTGCGAGCCCGATTTTCTCTCTCCCCTAATTTTCCACACGTAATTAAACCTTAATTTAAGTCTAACATGGAAAAGTAAGAGGGAGACAGAATTAGACATGACGACCACCCAACGTGCTACACCTGGACAAAATAGAACGAGACACGCTTCTCTCTACCGGCGAGAGACCTCTCAATTATTCACGTCTAAAGGTCCACACGGGAATAAAATGCCTCTAGCCTATCCATATCTGGGACCACATGGTTTTTATTAAGAGAACCATTACCGACGTGTCCTGAGAACTTTGACCATAGAGGCTGACCATCAAGTGATGTGAACTTTTATTACGGCTTAGTTACCGTTAGGTTTCGACCATGTTTACTTGCAACTTAAGAACATAAATCAAGTTTTTATTATTCAGCCTTTTTATTAATTGGCAAGACCAATCAGCAAACAGAAATTTTTCCAACTTGATCTTCTTTTTTTTTTTTTAAGCTAAAATAAATTGGGTTAAAAAACTAGGGACTTCTTGCAGGTTGCTGATTTGGGCCACGATGCTTCAGATAACAATGCTCATGTCCTCGATGCTTCAGGTAACAATGCTCATGTCTCTACCACAGATAAGGACAATTTCCCATTTATAATTTGATTTGGCTTGCACATATTAATGACGTGTAGATTGACTGCATGTTAATTGGTTCACATGCTCAACTGGATGCAGGTGCTGGAAACATTTCTGGTACTGAAAATGTTTTTTCTTTTCTGTTTGCAATTGTTCTTCACTATTCCTTCTTTGATTTCATGAGCTCAAACAAATGGTGGTTTGTTTGGGTTTAAGTTTGTCTTTGACTTTGTTTGTTGATGCTCATAGTACATGTTATCAGATTTCATTGTTTGTATTATTACTAATGAATTTGAAAGAAGACTTAGGAAGAAATATGTTATGCGATCTGAGGTCTTCGTCCTACTTCAGCCTTCATTATGTGAGAACATGTCTTTGAAACTTAAAATTCTTCAATTTGTTTGTTTTCATCATTCCTCTAGCTATATCGTATTGAATGCCTTTCTTCCAACATTTTATCAATATGATGATGTATAATGATGCTTAAATAATTCTGAATTAATTCTGCACGTATTGAAATATTTTGAGCATTCAACACTGTAATAAATAGACACACTTTAGTAGATCAGTATTTAATCAATAATAAATTAACCCTACTTTTCCATTATTATTTTTTTTGCATTTCTTTGTCTTTTGGAATGTAAAGGTGATTTTTGATGCAGGACTTGTAACTACCTTGCACTTGAGTTGTTTTGCCCCTGAATCTTGGTTACATTGGTGTGCACCCAAAGTTATTCAAAACAAAGACATGGTTAATCTAATGATTGTGCAATTTCTTGAAGTTAATTAATTGATTGTCAACAAGACTTAATGATTTTTTACTCTTAGTGAGTCTGAAACACCCCATGTGGTGAGCATGACTTATGTAATGCATGCACAAATATATGTGAATGGATCATGAAAGCTAGCTAGGTCAATATCATCATTCTAGCTTAGGATTTATAGATTTCTCTAGAATAAAGTAAATGTATCTAAATTTCTCAAGAATGTGCTCTTTGAGAAGATCCTTAAATTCGGTTTTTGTCGTTTCACTTGTTTTTGACCTAGTATTTTAAGCAATTTTAGATGAAAATCATAAAGAAACCCAACAATTATCAATAAAAATTACAGAACATAGTTCATTTTAAACAAATAATCATTGAACTAGGACACCTATACCCATGATGTTGTTCGTTTGGCTACCAGATTCCAACACTATTGTTTTGTTATGCTATGATTGATGAAATATATCATCACTTAACACATTTAGGTCCAAAAGATTTGCGATATTTATATGTGCGCATAGTGGGTAAATATTTATAAGATCCTTCTGCTAGCGAAGGGTGCTCTATGTGCATGGTTGGTTAATAGGTTTATTGTTGATACCATTTAGTTATCTTCATATCTTTCTCAGAATTCAAGAAATATTTCTCTGGTTTTCTTTATACCTGTTAATTATAATGCAAATATTCATCTCATGTTTGTGCTTGGGATTAATATAGAGTAATGTCACGTCCTTGAACCGGCTCTCGGTCCGGAGTGCAATGTGATATGGCTGCATATTTTCACAACAAACCTTAAGAGCATGTTAGGAGTGCTAAATGGTCTATACCATATCAAATAATATCCTCAACATAAGAGAAGTATGACTAACAAAATATATCAACATTCTCAATAAGTATAGATCTATACAATATCAAATGCAACTAGTTACTTTTCTCACTCTCCATTCATCCCAAAGCTTGGTCCAGCACCCAAATCCTCAAAATCTGAAAAAGGGTAAGAGGGTGAACTAAAAGCCTAGTAAAAATCTTGCATATACAGATATAGATATGTAATAGTAAATAAAATATTTACATTGTATGAAAGTAACATAGCTAACAAAATAAATTACGTGCGACACATGCCAAAAATTAGTGCATCAAATAAAAGATAACTTGTCAATAGATTTTATCTTCCATGACATTGGACTACGTCACTATAATCATCATTAATCAATGTCAAATATCATCAACCAAGTCCAACCCCCAACTGGACCTGCTAGATTGGTTCCATAATAGTGATCTTTAGTCATCATCTTAAATCTTGTTACTAGTATTCTCTAGCCATCCTGCTAGACCTTAATACTAGTAACCTCTAGTCATCATTATAGACACTATCACTAGCATCCTCTAGCCATTTTGGTAGATCTTAACACTAGCAACCTCTAGTCATCGGCTTATACCCTGTTACTAAAATCACCCCATCCATGTGACTAATCCATATGCTCATACATCAAACCATCACAACTTTAATATTTTAATATACAAATTAAATTTTCTAAGTCTACACCATTAACATCATCAAAACTATGGTATCATACTGCAAGGTATGCCATAACCATTCATAATCCGAAAATTATGCTATATCATATAAGAAACATAAGTTATAGCTATGTGTAATCAAACATATTGATAAAACAATGTGTATAAATTTATAATGCATGATGTAAAATGAATAAAATCTAATATATCACATATAAGTAGGCATAAGACTCCTACCTTAAATCGCTAATCCAATCTCTTCTACAATAATCCACCAACACCAGTCAATCAATCACTGAATGATCACCTATCATTATAGTCACAAATAATTAATTAATCTACTGAAATTCATAATTTAAAAAATAACCTTTACACCCTCCAAGCCAATATATTTTTGAAATTATCAATATACCCCTCATACCTGGACTTAAATAGGTTTAATTAAGGTTTCATTAGGTCAATACTCTTCTAATCTAAGCACCTAATCTATTCAATTGATTCTAATTAGATCTACACTTGCTTAATTAGGTCAGTTGTGGCTTATTTCGGTCATTAGGTAACTTAATTGAAGTTTAATTAGACTAATTAAGGTCTACTTAAATTAAACCTAGCTTGAATTAGCTTGAACCCCACTCAATTAGCTCTAATTTAGCTTCCTAGTTCACTGATTTGGTTAAATTAAATTTCTAGTTCACTAATTGGCTCCAATTGAACTTCTGATTTAGGGATTTGGCTCAATTTGAATTCAAGTTCAAATTGGATTCTGGTTTACTGAACCGGGCTCAATCTGGTTACAGACCACAATTTTAAGCCTGAAACAAAAGTCTGGCTCACTAATTTGAACCTGAATGGGGTTCTGGGTTCACAATAAAGTCCACCAGAGATCATCAAATTGGGTTCGGTCCATTCTGATTGGACTCAGCTGATTAAATCTAACTGGCTCAGGTTCAGATCTAAGGATATAAATTGGGTTCAATTGATGGAACCTAACAAATATGATTCGGTCCGATTGATGAAATAAACTAAATCTAATTGATTGAGCTCAATGGCTACAGGTTAGCCCAGAAGGAAATTGGGTTTGAGATCAGCTGGATTCAATTGATTAGATCCAAGAATCAGATCAAAAAGACTCAATATTAAAGCATTATTGGGTTGAACCAACTTCTAAAATAATTCTAGATCTGGTTAACCTACATCAGGTCAAAATGACTTCACCCAACTAGA
This sequence comes from Metroxylon sagu, assembly GCA_017589505.3. Classification (NCBI taxonomy): domain Eukaryota; kingdom Viridiplantae; phylum Streptophyta; class Magnoliopsida; order Arecales; family Arecaceae; genus Metroxylon; species Metroxylon sagu. The sequence continues at coordinate 857,033 of JACVBY030000612.1, read as the reverse complement.
ACCTCAAAGGTCACTTCAATCAATTGATTAAGCCGAATGGATCAGGTTATAATTTGGGTTTAACCAGTCCTTTTTGGATCATGAGCCCATTTGATTTAAATTGACTCAGACACATTTGATTTAACCTGGCTCCACCTAACAGCCCGTTCACCATCACTTTTAAGAAGACATAATGTCTTCTTCTTCCTCACGAAGCCACTCATGGAGCTCAAACTCCATGGCCAGAAACAAGATCGGCCATGGCCAAAGCTAGTTACAGTGTATTAATTGGCTTATATTTCAGACCAAAGAATAGAATAGAGAGGAACAGCAGTGGATTGATTACCAGCTAAAGTGCTGTTAGGATACTAGGCCGGGGGGCTTTTCAAGACAATAGGGTGTTAGCTAGAAGAAACTCAGCTTCTGACTCTAAATCAAGTAAGAAGATGAAACAAAAGAACATACCTTGCCACGACCTCTGATCCTGAACCCGATCCAGGGGCACTGCGATATGGCCGCATACTCTTAAATGACCTCAAGAGCATACAAGGCCTCCTAAACCTTAATATATGTAAAACGCAATTATGAAAGCTAAAATTTAAATATATCACTTTTCATATCAAATATCAATCATTTACCTTCTTTTTCAATTGATCAATATAAAATGAGAAGAAACCTCTAACTATCCTCGCTCCTGGAAACCATCCCAAAATTCTGATTTATTAGATAAATATCCTCCTCATCGACTGCAAAAAAAATGAGATATAATGGTATGAGCTAAAAAGCCCAATAGAACTTCTACACTTATCATCATGAATATGTCAAATAAACAGTTTAGTATAACCAAAATACATTTGAATAAAAGATATTATAATATATATAACTATCCAAAAAGCCAATGAAATTCATACCAGGAAAGTATCCAAAACCATCCGAATAACCATACTCATAACCAAACCAACAAAATCCAAATACTAACACCAAGGAAAATAACCATACCAAAGCACCAAAAATAACCACCGCATCCCTATACCTACCATCATACCGAACCAACTCAGACCAACCATAATATCCATAACCACCACCACCCAACCCATCCATATAACCACCACCATAACCATACCAGCCACCACATCCAAATAACCACATCCCTTACTAAACCATCCATGCACTCGTACGTATGACATCACCAAGGAAGTCACCCTCACTCATATGCAATACACCCACTAGGCCCCCCTTGCCACAATACGTAAGGCATCCCCTAAGTGAGCCCCTCCCTTAGCAAGCATGCGTCGTGAGGCATTACATACTGACACAATTTAGCGGTAGTATTACGTGTAAACAACCTAACCTGGCGATATTTTTTTCACCCAGGTTGGTTTATATACTAGTGCCCACGTAACTAAACTCAGTCAGGTCCTATACCATGACTTTGTTCTACACCGGCCTTCCTCGAGCCTACCCACTTCCTCAGTACCGCCAATCTAAGCGAGAGAGGGTACCAACTCCTCCGATCAAAACTAGTACCACATACTAGCAGTATCCATCCCATTTCCAGAATGCCATCCCATCCCATCTCCAGAAGACCATACCACATATCCGAAAAACCCAAAATTTATAATCTCAAATTAAACCAAAAATCATTTATAACAAAATACCATACCACCATATATAGATATACATAAATCCATAATAATCCATGATGTTTTTCTCAAATCATGCAAAGAAAACCAACCATATATGATATATGCAGGCATGCAAGTTATGAAAACACATTACATAAGTAGAGTGCAGAATTCTACCTCAAATTGCTACTCCCATAATTCCCTCAATGCAACACGTGTAGTCAACAATCACCTATAATCCCACATAAATAACTAATTTATCAAAATCCATAATCAAGAAAAATTACCATTTTACCCCTCTAGTCCAAAATCTGAAAATAACTCTTCTACCCTTCTACCCCTCTCACTCAATGTCTAGCAACCCCTACTTACTGCTTTTTATCCCAAATTTAATTATTTTCTAGTTTTACAAGTTTTTACTAACTTTGCAATATTTACAAAAATACCCTTACTTTTGTCGATAAATTTTTCTATGATTACTTTGGTCGTTATTCAATTTAAACATCATTACCAAAATTAGACTCATTGCTAATCATAATGATTCAGTTCCCAAGGTTACATTTGATCAATATAATTTTAAATAAATGTGTTTCCTTAGACTCATTCAAACCATTTTATTCTAACTCAATATGAACATCATATGATTTTTGGGTGAAATAGAGATCAAATTACGATTTTTGGGTAACATCATATGCGTTTCTCAGATCTAAATCTACATAGTGAGTTTAGTCAATTCCTATAAATTTTATAATTAAATCTTAATATTTTTTATTTTTTTAATTTAAAACTAGTCCTCAAGACTTAACCAACTTCAACAAGCTGGCCCACTGGTTCAAGCCCAGGGTAATAAGAAGGCTTCAGCCTTCTTCTCACGTGCTCGCCCCAAACTCCCTAGACGCGAGTGCCACCCTTTTTGTTCTTCATCCCCTTCCGCTCTCTGTTCTCTCCCTCTCTCTGCTCTCTCTCCCGTCTCCCTTCCTCTCTCTCTCTCTCTCTCTCTCTCTCTCTCTCTCTTCATTCTCCCTCTCTCTCGTCTCTCTCTTCTCCCTCTCACCATCGACAGTCTCTCTTCTCTCCCTCTTCTTGCTAGCCCCAACCCATCGCCAGCTCCCTCCCTTTCGGCTCCCCCCTTCCCATCGCCCGTTCACTGCCGGTGAAGGGCGGCGACACACGCCACTAGGTTCGGCGGCCTTCCCCGCCGAGCCTGGGTGAAGCAAGGGAACAAGACTCTATCTTCTTCTCCGAGCCAAGGGCCACCCGGCCTCCTCTCCCCTGGCCGATCACTGGCGACCTCACACCGACGGCTCCAAGCTTCTGACCATAGCCCCCCCTTCCTCTCTCTGCTACCTCGTGCCAAGGTTCTACTCTTTCCTCAGTTGACACGGAAAAATAAAGGAGAGGAAGAAATTTACCTTGGCCTTGCTGGAGTTTCCGGGGACGAAAGTTCGCTTCGCTCCAAAATCCTTCCTTACTTCCTTACTCTTTAATTAGAAGATCTTTCATCCTATTAGCTGAAATTAAGAAAATTATCAAAAAACAAAAGAATGAAAAACAAAACAACTCAACATTTTCTCTGCCTCCGTACCTCACCGACAGCATTAACTCCAAAGACGAAAGGAAGAAACAAAAGGAGAAAAAAAATACAAAACAAATGACGATAAAATGAGATGAAAATATGTGATCCAGCTTCTTGCTCTCTCTCTTTTCACTAAAAATCATCATCACTAAATTTTTCTCTTTCCATCCATCACGAAACATTCACATTTACAAAGGCAAAAGAAAAAAAATCTACCATCGAATACTAATAAATTTTAATTAAAACTTAATTTAACTTAGTTTATCTTAATTTTTATTTCTTAATCATCACAAATCATTTTTTCTTAAAAAAATTTCTTCCTCGAAATTGAGGCACGCTAAAGAAAAATCATCAAGATATTTTTCTTTCTACTCTTGAGCTTCTAAGTTGCTTCTCCCTCTGGATGATGCCTCCATCGAAGTTGTGTACCAGACACTACATTAAAGTACCTGTTTCTTTTGATTCACTACCTTGATTAGCTACTCCTCTTAGATAAAATCTTCACTTAACTGCAAAACCTATAAAATCTACAACCCAATACTTTTAAGAGTATAACTAGATATTTTTGATGTGCTTGCTATTAAAAGACCAAATCTTGAAAAGATCAAAAGTCATTACAAGATACTAATGAAGTCTACCCCCTAAAAATAAGATTTGGTTAAATAAGAATTTTAAATCTATACTCGTTATAAAATTTCATCTCAAAAGGATTGATGATTTGGTTTGAGTGTCTGAATATGAAACAATTCTTTTGATGCTGATTGCTATTACCTTAAAATGAGATCTGCTATAAATGGATTTGGTTTGATCTAATTTAAATCAGATTTAAGTTTAATTTAGCAAATCAAGGCTGATTGAATTTGATTTCATATTATTTGGTATTAAGCTAAATCCAAATCAAATCAGTTGAAATTAATTAAAATGGATCTAAGTCAAGCTGGATCAAAATAACCTCAAATTGATTTGAATCACATGATTAATCTAGATCATACTTAAAGATAATATGAATCGATGTTTGATTGATTAGAAACAAGCTCAGATCAATATCTGATTAGATTCGGTTTGGATCAATCAAGCTCAAATTAGCATCTTTTAGATTGGATCAGGTCTAATTTAATTTGATTCAAATCAACTGGGTCTAGTTTAGATCAAATCAATTTTGGTTTTGGTCGGTTGCAAATCAAACTTATATCAAAATAGAATCATATTGAGTTGAACCCTTTGGATTGACTTGAATCAGAATCTAAAATGGGTTGATTAAATCTTAAATCAATCTAAATTAGATACAAGCTTGGCTTGGCTTTGATTTAATAAGCCCAAATCAATCGATATAAATTAATTTTAATATCAATCATGACATAGGTTGATTAAGTCTATTTGGATGAATATAGATCAGAATGTATGGTTAGGGATTGATTCAAATCGGTCTTGAATCTAAGCCATTTGGAGCAAAATCAATTGTTCAACTAGTTTGATTGAAATCAATGCAGGTTAGATTTGGTTAACCCACATTAGCCTAGACCTAGATAGATTAGGTTTAGATTCAAGTTTAAGATCTTAACCAATAAGACTAAAATCAATAAATCATTAAGATCATCTTAACCCCATTTGATGACACCTAGACATGTATTGATCAGGATTTGTTGGAAGAATTTGATTCAAATCAGGATATTAGTTAATTTGAACTAAGTGATCTAGTTCAATTCATATGCTGAAGAGATTTGGTTCAAGTCAATTGAGTTCAAATCAAAAGATATAGGCTCAACTCAATGTTTTAATGAATTAAATCGGGTCCTTATCAATTAGATCAAATAGGTTCACTGGTTTTGATTGAGCAGAGATGGATTATAATTTTGCTTCAATAAATCAAACTTAGTCTAAATTTTAATTCGTGATGGGTTTACATTGATTCAAATCACTGGTTCTTGGTCATGGTTCAAAAGATTGATTTCTTCACTCTACCTGTGGGCTATGGAATCATTATGCTTCCACTACGCCACTCTTGATGTCTTGCTGCTTTTCTTCTTGCTGCTGTTACTGCTTCAAGTCCTCAAATATCTTTATTATCTCTGCAAATAAATAAAATCCTAAAATAACATCTTCCTAGAGGCCAGCCTACCCACACTCCCTAAGGGTGTAAAGCCTAAGCTCTAATTCAGCTCCTAACTCACTACCACTAACCAACAGCTCTGATATACCTTATCGGATGTTTACGGTGGAAGATAACACCCTGTCTGAGAACTCTTGATCCAATATCCCTAGTCCCGTCTCCAAAGAGAAGAAGATGATGATTGGTTAGTCTACTACTAGAAGTAGATCAAGAAGGAAAAATAATAATAATAACCCGTCCTACAAATGAGAGTCAATCTTAGATCCCAAGCTCCGGTTCATTAAGAAGAAATTAGAATTAGAAAAAAAAAAAAACCTATCCGTAACGAAGATTCAGTGCCAGGGAATAGAAAGGATTGCAGTGGCTACGACGGGATTTCCACAGCTTCCAATTGTTCTAATTAACAACCCTAACCGTTGAATTTAAGGAGATCAGACAGAGCAGAGGTTTGCTAGGCAAAACAGGGGACTAGTCGCGGTCTTACCTAGCAGTGATTCCACTGCTGCCGGCAATGGGGAAAGCAGAGGGAGAGCTAGAAGGAGGAAGGAGAAGGAAATGAAATGGGTTTCCAAGAGAGGTTCGGCTTCTATTTACAGGTAGCAACCCATCTCTCCGAGCTCATTCTCTGGACATGGTCGTGGCCACGTGCACAGCGGAGAGGAGATGAGGCCATTGAGGCCGTTTTCTTAGCACGTAGGTGGCTTTCAGGAATCTGAACTCAGCGAAAGAGACAATGAATAGAAGTCTGGCTTAAAACGGAACCCATTCAATGCTCATTTTATCCAATTCAACAGTGAATCGGATCAAAGCCTTATTCATCCGGTTTGGACTTGAGTTAAACCAGGATATTTCAAGTAATTTGAGATCAAACAAAATTTAGCTGGTTCTTTCCTTTTGAATACAAAATTTAGCTATATAATTTTTTAATTTCAGATTCTAATGATATGAACATGGATTACCTGAAAGCTTGTTTCATGCTGCCAGTACAATGGAAAATTCATGGGTTAAGATATGGAAACAAATAAACCCCACGTTTCAGCTGGTAGCATCTCAAGTCACACAAGGTTCAGAGTCCGATCCTGACTCAACTCTCCATATGCAACGCTTACATTAATAGATGGATCTTTTAATATATATGTTTGACTATGAAAGTTTTTTTTTTTCATCTCGGCCTGCATTTTTACTATCTTAATCGGTCAATAAATATGAATGTCCCGACCCCTGATCCTGAATCCCGATCTAGGGGCTCGCAACACGGCCCGCATACCCTTAAAGCAAAGCTTAAGAGTATGCCAAGCCTACTAATCTCAATCTGAACATATCATGAGATACAACTATAAAAGCCAAAACACATTATTTTCTATATTATATCATCTGTACCTCTCATCCTTATCTGATTCATACAAAAATCTGTACACCCAAAAGAGTAACTACAACAGCTCTCTGATCTCACTCTTAAAGTTCCTCCCTAAGGCTTTGGTTTATCAAGTATGCATCATCCTTATCTACTGCAAAAATATAACACATAATGGAATGAGTTAAAAAGCCCTTCTATACTTACTATCATGAATATGTCAAATAACCAATTTAGTATAGTCAAAATACGTTTCAACAAACAATATCACAATACATATATCAATTCAAGAAACCAATAAAATCCATGCTCAAAAGAAAATATAAAAGCCACCCAAGAGTCCCTATCCATCATCAACTCATCTCTGTGACCGCAGTCACACCCAAATCATCCATATATCCATCACCTCCACACATCAAAATACTCATGCCACAACCTCAAAATAACCTGCACACCCATACATACCCTCGCACGCAAAACACCACTAAGCAAGTCGCACTCACTTAGTAAGCAATACGCCCTGGGCCTCCCTCTATAACCTTTACCACAACGCCCGTAAAGACATCACTAAGTGAGCCACTCTCTTAGTCTGCAATACTGCTGGTACATACTGTCCCATCTAAGAGCCAGTATTACATGTCAACAACCTAACCTAGTGATACTTCTCCCACTCAGATTGATTTATATACTAGTACCCAGCGTAATAAACTCAGTCATGTCAGCTGTCATAACTATGTTCTACCCGGCTTACACGGCCTTCATGCCCTTTCCCGGACCGCTAGTCTAGGCAAGTAATGGTACCGCAGTACTCCAACTCACTGCCAGAACTAGTACCACGTACCAACAATACCCATCACATACACCATCTTCCTCAACTAAGTCACCCTCAAACATCTCCATAGCACCACCAAACCACTCCATCATTAGAATGTCAAAACTCGGAAGCACGATTAGAAAATCCAAAACCATTTATATCAAAATAATATGCTGCAATATACACACAAATCCACAAGAGTCCATAATATTCATCTCAAATCATGCAAAGAAATCTCATAATAAAACATGATATATGCAAGCTTACATATCATGAAAACATATTACACAATAGTAAGGTGTAGAATTCATACCTCAGATCGCTACTCTCATAATTCCCTCAGTGCAGCACATATAGTCAACGATCACCTATAATCCCACATAAATAATCAATTTATCAAAATCTATAACCAAGAAAAATTATCATTTTACCCCTCTAACCCTAAATCTAAAAATGACTCTTTTACCCCTCACTCAATGTCTAGCAACCTCCTACTTACTGCTTTTTATCCCAAATTTAATTATTTTCTGATTTTACAAGTTTTCGCTAACAATCACCTATAATCCCACATAAATAATCAATTTATCAAAATCCATAACCAAAAAAAATTACCATTTTACCCCTCTAGCTCAAAATCTAAAAATAACTCTTTTACCCCTCACTCAATGTCTAGCAACCCCTACTTACTGCTTTTTATTCCAAATTTAATTATTTTCTGATTTTACAAGTTTTCACTAACTTTATAATATTTACATAAATGCCCCTACTAGCTTATGCTTAATCATCTCAAAGCATGCAGTAATCATTATCCAAATAAAATAATCACTAATTAATCATCAATCTAATCAGCAATTAGCCTTAGTTTAATTGGATTACTAAAGAATTAATTTAATTAACCCATGACCCAATAAGCTAGCCCAATTAATTATTTTTTCAACCCAACATTAAATAAGACTAATTCTTATTTGGTCCATTACCCATTAGCTAATCATCCAGTCCATTCATTATTTAAATGAGAACCAGCCAGGTCTCAATAGGCCCATCACTATTAACCCAGCTAACAGCCTAGCCCATCACTCAATAGGCCAACCTAACCCAACCCATACTTGGCCCATTAGACCAGCTAATCCCAGCCCATTAAGAAGGCAGACTTCTTCCCCTCACGTGCTCACACCCCCTCTCCTGCCTCAACGCAAGTGCCATCCCTCCCTTCTTCTTGTTCTTCTCCGGCCTCCCTCTCTCTCTATCTCTCTCTCTCTCTCTCTCTCTCTCTGAATGAATTGGTCCCCATGACCAAATCACCACAGCTAGCAAGAACTCAGGGAAAGGGGGAGGGGTTTACCAAAATGCTTAATGGGCTAACCTAACTTTGAACCAGTGGCTCACTGGTTCAGATTCTGGCTATAAGAAGGCAAAGCCTTCTTCAACCAAGCCTCACAAACCCATTCTCAACCCGTCACCCAGCCGAACACCAAAGAAGACATTATGTCTTCTCTCCATCATCTTCTCCCAGCCTATTCAAGAAGACCGGAACAGAGAACTTTGGGAAGAGCTTACCGTGAGGATGGCAGAGGATTGAGCGCAACGGCGACGAAGAAGAAGAGGCCGGCGGTGGATGGCTGCGGCGACGAAGGACGAAGGGAACAGAGGCGATGGCGGTCGGTGCTGGGATTTCAAGAAGAGGTGGCCGACGATGGTGACGAAGGGCGGCAGAGGAAGAAGACGATGATGTAAGCGGCAGCGAGGAGGGAAAGGCGCAGCGGCGACGAAGAACGAAGAAGAAAAGGCAGGCGACGGCGGCGAGGTCGAGCAGCGAGGCAGCGGCACTGTGGATTCCAGCTGGAGGAGAAAGGAGGTCGGCGATGGTGGTGCTAGCGGTGGCGGTGCTGGTGGTAAGAAAACAGAGGGAGACAGTGAGGAGGAAGGAAGAGAGGCCGCAGCCATGGTCGTCAGCGAATGAAGACCCTCTTGGGTCAAAGAAGGCAGTCACCGCAACAAGTTCCGGCGACTAAGGCAAGGAGAAGAGGCATCGGTGGTGAAGAGAAAGAAGCGGCGGTTGGACGGTGGAGAGGAAGAGGGAGATCTGCGATGGCGGGGCTGGATCTTGGGGATGGCAGCGATGGCGAGCCGACGAAGGAAAGAACCAGAGACAAGAAAGGCGGCGGCGACATGCTCATCGACGAGAGGAAGGCAGACGGTGAGGAAATCGACAGAGTTGACGGTGAGCAGGGAAGGGGAAGCAAGCAACCGTGCTCAGCGACAAAGAACGGCGATGTCGAAGCTGAACGAAGGCGGCAATGAGAAAAGAAAGAAAGAGAAGAGAGTGAGAGAACAGGTGGCACTAAGAAGAGGAGAGGCAATGGGGAGGTTGAGACCCAGCCCAACTTAGTTGGCATTAGTTTTAACTGTTGATCAATGCAATTTAGTTCTAAATAAATAGTCAGTGGAAACAATTCCATCTAGTTGATTCTTCTATTATTATATCTGTTTTCAAATTTGATCTTGTATGACTCACTGCATTCTTCTTTTGAGTTGATTTCATTGGCTTGAAGTTTATTTAATTTGAAAGAATGAACGGCTACCATGATCTATTTGTTTTGGATGGCACAGATTGTAGCTTGGGGCAGTACAGGGTTGGCATGGTTGGCATGATTCATTTTTTAGGCCGGTTCTGTAACGCTCCAAGCTCACTTGCTGGTCCTATCAACTTCGTTAGCGGACCGAAATAACGTGGCTCAAAAATTTGAGTGAAAGTTAATGGGTAGTAAGTGGACTTGAGTTATAAGCAGATGATCCATTTCTTTTCCATCCAATGTGGGACTAAACTTTGGGGTATCATAATCTTTCCTTCTTATAATGTGACGTCCTTGTCGATATCACATGCCACAAGCTAGCCGAATCTATCTTAAGTTGGGTCATTGGTGCTGTAAGGGTGGCTCCATCCATGGCGGAACTCCACCACCGTCCCATGGGTAGTCCTTTCCTTATGCCCACCAACTTTTGTAAACTCGGATCGATTCTGATACCATTTGTAACGCTCCAAGCCCACTAATTTTTGCACTCTCGGATCAATTCTGATACCATTTGTAACGCTCCAAGCCCACTTGCTGGTCCTATCAACTTCGTTAGCGGATCGAAACTACGTGGCCCAAAAACTTGAGTGAAAGTTAATGGGTAGTAAGTGAACTTGAGTTACAAACATATCACACATCTTTTTTCCATCATCACAGGTTCACCTATGGAAATAACGATGTCGTGCACTCTTTGCCACTTGAAATGATATGCGTACCTCGTGGTATGGGGCTAGTAAGGCTACCACCTTTTTCCTTGGTTTGAACTGTTAGAGTTCTACAAGGAAAACTAAATATGAGATGATTTGGCTGAACTATATCTTCCATAATGATTGAATTGTTCATTAAAATATTATTATTTGTTTTTAAATGTTATGGTATAGCTCTCTCTCTCTGTTAATCCATCTTGATTAGAATTTGTGAAATGACCTACCATGCTAGTTGGCTGAGTCTTGCTTGGAAAAGGGTCATGCTTGGCCATGCCAGTTTTGCGGCTCTTAGCTTCACTTATCATTACAATATTATTATTAGAATTATTAAGAAAAGCTCTAATTATTCTTGAATTTTCTCTGGATTGCATGATTCTGTGAATTATTTTTCCAGAGAGGCATCCATTCAAAACCATTCAATTATTCTAGAATTATCTATGAATTTTCCAGTTTATTTATGCGTTATTTATGACTAATCTAAGATATTTTTGTGTTACAAATTAAACTATATATTGCTGGCTGTGATGTTTCTGGCTTTCATTTACTGCTCTTGCCTTTATTATGCTCATTTTGTAAGTGTATTACTTTAAAAATTTTTTAGAAAGATCACGCTTTTTTAGCTTATATTTTTATTTCCAGTTTCTGGTTATCTGAAATCTTGATTGTTTTTTCATATTCTTTTTTCCTAAATACTGAGTGATCAACCATAATCGTTTGTTCCTGGACAACGGAATTGTGACTATGTTTTTGTTTGATAACTATTTGCTTGGCTTTTCTTTTTTTGTATGGATTTTTATGCTGGGTTTATAAATTCTTATTTCATGAAAAGAAGTATAAGGGTTTGGACCACACCATTGCAGAGAGATCGGTTTAATGAAACTCCAATGGAGTCTTGTAGAGTGAATATAGGTATGAAGTCTTAAACCACTATAAAATTTCTTGTAACATTCATTTTGTTACTCTTTTAATTACTTGCAATTGCATTTACTTAGTCTTACTGTAAACTTTTTGTTTAGTTTTCAATTTGATATACTTGACACATTAGTACTAGATTTAATTTCTTAAACCTAATTCACTCCTCTCTTGGGCTATCTTTGGGCTTTCAATTAGTATCAAAGTAGGTCTCCAATCAATTGACCTAGTTATCGAGAAAAAAAGATTATGGTAACTAAGGCAAATTTATCTTTTGGTAAGAATTATCCACTAATAGGCCTCCATTATTTAATGAAATAAATTATACTTATTGAAAGTTATGGATGAGAATCTTCATACAGGCCATGGACTATGATGTATAAAAAATCATAGCTCATGGCTAGAGTTTCTAAAAAAGAGCATGATCTCAATGAAGAGAACTTAAGGTCCCTTCAAGTAAATGCTAATACCATGAATATCCTCTATTGTAATTTGTATGCAAATGAGTTCCATAATATTTTGTGGGACAGCTAAAGAAATATGGAATAAATTTAAAATTATCCATGAGGATACTAATCAACGCAAAGAATCTAAAATTAGCATTCAAGTTTATAATTATGAACTTTGTAAGATGAGGTCGAAAGAGTCCATCTATCTTCTTTGCCTTAATGGACGGTAATAATACTGAACTAAATGAGTCCCTCATCTAACCGCTCATTATAGCACTTGGCCTTTCTTTACCTTGGAGCGAATCCAAAGCAAAACCGACCTGCTGAGACCTAAACCTGTAAGCTATATAAATGATTTTCATCCCTCACCTACCATAGTTTCAATCCACAAGTCGTTAGCTGATCATCTTTATCCATGGTTCCGTTGCTGCTCTTTCTCTCTCTCAAGCCAAAAAGTAAACTTAGGAGATTCAAGGGGCAAAAAAAAGCTCCAATCATAATCTCTCATCTCTTGTTTTAGTGTTCCTATTTGTCTACGGTTTGATTTATATTTTTCTTTCATCTTTTTGTCTTGATTTGTACGTTTGATCCCTTAGATCCGAGAGAAGCCCGAGCAGAGTTTAATTTATGGGTTTCATCTGGACAAGATTGATGATAAGGTTGTTCTGTTAATCTTGCTGCTGATCTTGAAATGTCCTATATGTTGACACATTTTTGTTTGTTGAATGGTTGGATGACTTGTATTCGGCCTGAACCAATGTTGATCGAAAAACCCATTTTGGGTTCATATGGTATATGAAGCCCAGTTTTCCTAAGGCAACGTACCTGTACCACCATATGAAGCCCAATGCTTTTCTTGCTTAAGCATGGGGCCACCTGCTTCTTCCAAAGCCCCAGAAGGAATATCCAAAGTCCTCAACCATCCGCTGGAGATCAATTCAGTGACCCTTGATCTATACGCACGCTCTAAGATCCTGCCAAAGTTGATGCATAAATTCTGGAATAAGCCAAATCACATGTGGAGCGTGTAGGACTACCCTACTAGACTAGAATTGGGATTCCATTCAAACTCTACATCATTCATTGTTTTTATGATCAACCCTCAAGACTATATGGTGATTCCCATGAAAGAACAAGCATGGTAGCGTGGATGCTGGGAGAACTATATGTAGATATACTTGGTTTCTCCCATGTTTGGTCTGCATTGCTTGATCTCTCATGCTGATTGTCCTCTTAGAAGAAGGATCACAATTTGAATGGCTTTGGCACTTTCATTTACTGCTCCGTTCTTTGAGAGCTTGCACATTTAAATAACAATGCAGTTTTGCTTCACAGGGACGTGAATAAATTTCAATAATTTCATCATCTGATATCAATATCTCATAAATCATATACCCGTGACATGAATCTCTTCTGCAGCTGACCTTCCCTTCAGGAAGGGACATCCTCTATTATTAAAAACTACATCGACTTGGCAAAGATCACCTATGAATGTTAACAGCAAACCTACCTAAAAAAAAAAATGTAAAAGGTTTGGAGCCTCAAGACAAGGTTATAGGAAGCTGGGCCAAACTGAGATAATGAGCTTAATGAGAAGAGTGCTAAATACAGACATCACAGCAAAAGAAACAGCTTTCTAAGAGAAGAAAGGCCAAATGTAGGAAGCCTTCAGGAGATCCTCAGATAGCTTCAAAAGATGCTGAGGGTTGAAGCAGAGTGACTTCTGGTTATGGAGCAAATCTATGTTTCTATTTTCAAGTTATAAAGTTACAAATCAGTCAATTAACTACCTCCTTACTCCTAGAAAATTACCAGGCAACTTTATAGCATAGACCTCTGTCCAGGATGTCAACAGTCAACTTAAAGGTTTTGAAGAATCCGTTTCTTTACATTAAAAAGGGTGCTGAAGATAGAGACCTATTACAATTAATTTGTTCTAAACCACTAACGTGTTTCACTGATCATGGATTCCTTTCAAATTCCAGTATACAGAAATTACATAGGAAACACTAAAAGGAAATTGAGAAATAAAGATGATGCATGACGGCGTTCAGTAACAAGGTAACATATGATCTAAAAAGTACATTCACAGAAAATAAAATGTTTTGCGGAAAGACTCTATTCATCGTTTGAGCCATCAGACACAAGGTTGGTTTGGTAGCTAAAAGGTACCTTGGTATAATGTAGATACGCTTCACCGCTGGTGGGAGCACGGGCTCTGACCCGAGAGAACCGTTGGATGATGGGCCAGTCTGGGTGTCCCCTAAGGCATCTCTCGAGCAGGCGGACATTGCAAACCAGGATCAACTCAAGGTTGTCTTGATGAGGGTGCTGTCGTTCTTGGAGAAGCCTCAAAATCCACTCCGGGAGGCTGTCTATGGATTCGTCAAACAACTCCAGGCATTGCAGTGCATCCAGATTCTCAACGCACCTCAATGCTGAGCAAAGCGTTATGGTTAGTGTCTTTAGAACAGGTAAATTTGAGATCTTTTCCAAACAATTGGAATTTGACATCTCTAGCTGATTTGATAAAAAAGGGAGGTTCTCGACTCCTCTCAGCTCCAAAGCATTAACAATATGCAAGCTTTGCATCATGGTGGCCTGCTTGAAGCCATCGGGAAGAGCTCTCAACTTTAAACAACCATCAAGTCGCAAATCCTTTAGACGAGGCAGCAGCAACGCTGATAGAGATGTTGCTTGTCCACTTATCTCCCAGTCTTTCCATTCCCACATTGAGTCTAAGCGCAGCTTTTCAAGCTTAGTAAAGAAGGTTGGCCTTGCTGTATGTGATCCCTGCCTTACACCGCTGCCGAGAAATTCAGTGCCAATTGATACAACTGCAGTTGCACGGTTAATTTCAAGAGTGATCAACTGGGGCAACTGACCCAGCGGTGGAAGCTCTCGGCATGATTCGCATCCAATAAGCTTCAAATATTTCAGGTTAGGAAGATAATCTCCTAAAGACGATGACATCATCCAGCCAGGATACCTCCGACCAAAGAAACTAAATATGTCTAAATGTTCTATGCATCTCGGAGGGGTCAAGTCCTCAAAGATCTCCTCAATCCGATGAATCTCCTCATCGGCCATCACATCTTCTGGTCTGCATCCTAGCATTAATTCCTTTAAGAAGGGTTTATTGTCCAAAATTCGAGCCCTGTTCGATACCCTCTCCAATCTATCTATGCGGAGAATTCTGAGGCGGGAGAGAGTTTGCAACTCTTCCAATTCACAGCCTTGTGCTTCTTGACCGCCGTTCCCATCATCACCCACAATAAATTCATTGAGTTCAACAAGTTGTTCTAATTTTCTAATCCCTTTAGGCACAAAACTCAATGATGCACCACAAAAATCCAGACATCTGAGATTGAAAAGCCGAGTGATGCTCTTGGGAAGCATCTGCAGGCGGCGGCAACATCTGAGATTCAATACTTGTAGGTTTGCAAGGAAACCAAGAGATTCCGGTAGCGTGGAAACTTTTGTATAACTAAGATCAAGGAGTCTAAGGTGTATTAAGGTTCCGATAGAATCCGGAATGCTCCCAATATGTCTCCCATTTAGATGCAAGATACGGAGATGAGTTAATCTCACGAGCAAATCATTCTCAAAACTTGATGGGCTATGAAACATGATCAGGGTCCTCAAACAATTCCGTTCTATTATAGAACTAGGGACTGCTACCGTCTCTCCTCTTCCTCCAATTGACAGGCGTCGAAGCTTTGACAAAGTGGTGGCTTTTAATTCATCTACGTCTCCACATAAACCTTCATCTTGTGACAAAAACTGAGCAAGAGTTCGCAAGAGATCATGCATTTGACATACGTTCCCTTCCATATTTATAAGTTGCAGAATGTTCCTCCTTATCAACTCTTCATAGTATTGCTCTGCTAACTCTTCCATACTTGTATCTTCCTGGGTTTTCACAAACCCTTCAGCCACCCAGAGCGGCACAAGTTGATAATGAAAGAATTGATAATCTTCTGGAAATAGAGCGAAGTAAAGAAAGCACTGTTTGAGGTGAGACGGTAAATCCTCATAGCTCATATACAAAGCTCCCCTAAGTTCTTCGGGAAGGTTGCTCATAGACCATGCATCACTTCTAAGAACTTTTTCCCATTCACTCCTGCTTTTATCCTTCGTGGTTAAGAGGCCGGCAATAGTCTTGATTGCAAGAGGAAGACCATGACATTTCTGAACAATTTGAGTCCCTATATCTCTTAACATCTCCATCTCTGCCTCCTCCCCACTTGCAAACACTTTCTTGCAGAGGAGCTCCCAACCAGAATTCTCAGGTAACAGCTCCACTTTGTGGGTGTGTACTGCCCCAATTCTTTTAGCAATATTTTCATCTCTAGTGGTAACCAAGATTCGACCGATAGCTACACCAGTTTGAAGGGGATTTCGAAGTAAATCAACCCACACATTTGCTTGCCATACATCATCCAAGACAACAAACAGACGCTTTCCAGAAACAGCATCTCTGAGCATAGGTAGGAGTTCTGCTTTTGTACTCGATACTCCATGATTCCCATCGGCACCCCTTATCATCTGTTTCAGCAGATCGATCTCTGAAAAATCCTGTGAAACACACACCCATATTCGAGGCTTAAAGTTGTCAACTATCTTTGGATCATTGAATATCTTCTGAGCAAGAGTGGTCTTGCCGATTCCCCCCATACCGTCGATTGCAAAAATACAGCATCTTCGTTTATCTTCCTTCACTAACATCTCCACAAGACCCTTAGTAGCATCCTCAATGTCTGTTCCTACTATGTCCAATTCAACGAGAGAAGAGCTCTGTCTAAAATTCACTCCGCTCGCTGTGACATTTCTGTTGCTGCACTCTAGCTTAGGAATAACTATTCTATCTTCCATGATCTCCTTCAGTCTATTATTCAAATTTTTAATTCTACAGGCAATTTCATGGGCAGATGACAAATCATTAGGGCTAGGAAGCATGGAGATTAAACGGCTTACCCTCAAATTCCCAACCAGCGATGTTGATGCCTGATCATCCGATGACCTTCCACGCTTTGCTCCCTTCATTCTGCAGAGATCTATGATGTCATCAGCATCATACATGATGTCTTTCAGCTTGACCACCCACCTGTTGATGGCTGGATCTTGGAGCCGCCTTCTCTCTGCATCATGGAGTAAGCCTCCTATGCTCTCCAACTTCTCCTGAAGCCCTTTCATCTCGTCCTCCACTCCTAACACCATCACAACTCTTTCTTCAATGAAATCAGCGAGCATATTAACATATCTCCCAACAAAAGCCTCTAAGATCATCGCCATCCTTTTTTTTCTTTTTTTTTTTTTTACCTCCTCTCGTCTACAACTACTTATTTTCCCGGAAATACAGAGCTTCGCTGCTTAGCAGATTATTAGTCTATTCCTTCCTATTTTTTAAAACTCGGATTTTTCTTCCTCTCCGGATAAGACGCCGGAACTTTTTCTTCCTCTCTAGACAAGACGCCAAAAGAAACGAAGAAAAAAAGGCCAGGCCTCTGTCGTCTCAGGCCACTACAAAAAAGGCCAGGCCTTTCACTCTCAATATTCATACTGAGGCCCACACGGTTTGTTTTGACGTCACAACCGTGACCAGCACCTCAGGCCGCTGGAAAAAAATACCACAAAAGCTTTTTTTTTTTTTTCCCCAGAAAGAACCATGACGGACATCCTGGGATTCTCACCTTTGAACGTGAATGCTGGTCATTAAGTGGTGCGAACTTTTTATTACAGCTTGTCAATGCAGTAGTTGTTAGGTTTTGTCGCGGTCTACTTGTAACTTAAGAACATAAGTCAAGTCTTTACAATTCAGCCTTTCGTTAATTGGCAAGACCAATCAGTAAAAAGAGTTTTTTCCAACTTGCTTTTTTTTTTTTAAGCTAAAAAAAATTGGGTTAAAAAACTGGGGACTCCTTGCAGGTTGCTGATTTGGGCCATGCAAAGATGCTTCAGATAACAATGCTTATGTGTCTACCAGACCATGGGAACCTTTGGATAAGTACAATTTCCAATCCATAATTTAATTTGGCTCGCATGTATTAATGATGTGTAGATTGACTGCATGTTAATTGGATCAGGTGCTCAACTTGACGCAGATGTTGGAAACATTTCTGGCAGAGAAAATGTTGTCTTATCTGTTTGCAACTGTTCTTCACCATTCCTTCTTTCATTTCATGAACTCAAAAAAAATTGTGGTTTGTTTGTGTTTAAGTTTGTCTTTGACTTTGTTTGTTGATGCTTATGATACATCTTATCGGAGTTCATTTATTTGTATTATTACCTATGAATTTGAAAGAAGATTTAGGAAGAAATATGTTATGCTATCTGAGGTCCTAGTCCTTCTTCAGCCTTCATATTTGAAATGTTAACCTTGGAGAACAGATCTAGGAGACTTGAAATTCTTCAATTAGTTTGTCTTCATCATTCCTCCAGCTATGACGTACTGAATATCTTCCTTCCAACGTTTTACCAATATGATGGTACAAAATGATGCTTAAATAATTCTGAGTTAAGTCTGCACTTACTGAAATATTTTGCGCATTTAACACTGGTATGAATCCACAAGCTCTTTTATTCCCCGGTCAGTAGATCAGTATTTAATCATTAATAAGTTAATTCTACTTTTCCATTATTTTTTTTTTGTTGTATCTCTGCCTTTTGCAATGTAAAGGTGATTTTTGGTGCAGGAACTACCTTGCAGTCGAGGTGTTTTGCCACCGACTCGAGGTTACATCGGTCTGGACCCAAAGTTATTCAGAACAAAAACATGGTTAATCTAATGAATATGCAATTTATTGAAATTCTTTAATTGATTGTCCACAAGGCTTAATGATTTTTTACTGTTACCGAGTCTGAAACACCCCATGTTATATTTTGTTGGTACAAGGTATTGGGTAATCCCTTGACTTTTATCTTAGTGATCAGAAAACTTCGGTCTTGCTTAGGAAAGCATGTGGCGTGTCACGAGACAAGCCTTAGACGATGGGTTTGGGATGTGATTTCTGAGTTTTTATTTAAAATGCTCAATTCTGGTTGGACTCCAAATATCGGCAACTTTAAAAGCTCCAGAAAGCCTTTTGTCGATTTGCTTATTCCATTACTGCGATCAGATATTTAAGTTGATCCTGTATTGAATG
The DNA here is from genome assembly GCA_017589505.3 of Metroxylon sagu. Lineage (NCBI taxonomy): Eukaryota > Viridiplantae > Streptophyta > Magnoliopsida > Arecales > Arecaceae > Metroxylon > Metroxylon sagu. Next base: position 837,789 of record JACVBY030000612.1, on the reverse strand, counting down.
AAAGGGTTGTCATGACGGAGTTACTGAATGTAACGAGTCACTCATGGTAGTAAAGTAACTGGCCACAGCAAAGCATGCGAGGCAGATAAAGAATGCATACTGCAGATGATTATGGTGCATCTTGAAAATGATTGTACCATACATTGGTCATGTGAAGGCCAATTCTCCCAAGATAAATTTCTCATGTGTCGTTTCTTGGATCCCCCCTCCTTTTTCTTTTTTTTTTTTCTTTTAATGATAAAAGAGATGATAATTGTGATCAGAATTTTATTAATAATACTGCTAAGCAGATTATGAATCCATTCCCCGACCTTCATCATTGAAAACAGAGTTGTATAAACTAAAATATCCAACAGAACTCGGCTTTTTCTTCCTCTCCAAACAAAACCTCAGGACTTTTTCCTCCAAAAGAAAGAATGGAAAAAAGGGACAGGTCTATCTCTAAGAGCCGTGTCAAACCCGCACTCTCAATTGTTCTTTTATCTAAGGTCCACACTCTTTGGAATCATGCCCGCAGGTCTCTCTCTATTGGCGAGAGCCGTGTCAGACCCGCACACTCTCAATTGTTCTTTTATCTTATTTCCATACTCTTTGGAATCATGCCCATAGGTCTCTCTCTATTGGCGAGAGCCGTGTCAGACCCGCACACTCTCAATTATTCTTTTATCTAAGGTCCACACTCTTTGAAATCATGCCCGTAGGTCTCTCTCTATTGGCGAGAGCCGTGTCAAACCCGCACACTCTCAATTATTCTTTTATTTAAGATCCACACTCTTTGAAATCATGCCCGCAGGTCTCTCTCTATTGGCGAGAGCCGTGTCAGTCCCGCATTCTCTCAATTGTTTTTATCTGAGGCCCGCACTCTATGGAGTCGTGGCCGACTGGTCTATCCCTTCGGAATCGTGGCCAACATCTCTAGCCACTTGGAAAAGCACCCCTCGCTAACGCCACTCATTTTTGATTCCTTTCCCACAAAGTTAGGTGGAATGTGATGCTAGCAGCAGGCCCATCTTACGCTGAGGGGCTTTGGTTGGGGTCATTTCGAAGTTCCCATCATAGCGATGGTGGCAATCCGTTAGTTTGGTTGAACATGGTCAGGCATCCTGGTGGATATTTAATGTTGGCTTAAAAATCAGATTTTCAATCTAATTCTCGAGATAGATAATCTAAAACTGTCGAGAAACGAAAATCTTCATCATTTTTTTACCCAAATTACCTCTCAAGTAACTTATACAATATATAACTATAAATTAATTATAAATAAAAATTCTTACGAAACATATATATGACTAATATTATAAGTTTAAATAATATAATATGTTACATTAAAATTTTAATTAATTTATTTTTAAATTATTATTATTATAATCATTATATTATTTTAATATTATGTAATATAATATATGATATAATATTAAATTTATCATATAATCAATATAATATAATAATACTATTAAATAATTATTTTTATTATAATAATATTATAATATAATAAATATGCAGTAATTATTGTTATGATAATATTATGTATTAATTATTATACTATATATTATTATTATTAAAAAAATTGTAATATTTAATTATATATAAATAATTATAATAATTATATTATATATTTATAATATATTCTATTATTATGTTTATTATATATTTTATATAATATTATTAATAATAATTTATAGCATATTATATAAAAATAATATAATTAATTATCATATATTTTATATAATGTATACTTATTATATTTAAAAATATTGCATTGCTTTAGTTTCTTTTCAATATGCAAAACAAAGGTATTTTTAGAATTTTAACATACTTTTCACCTAAATTTCTAGTAATTTGGTTTGTCAACCGAACATATCAATGCAAAATACATAACAACCTATGGTCAGGTTATTATAAGAACCAAATAAAGGTATCCTATATGCTTAGGTATTTAAAATTCAGAAATCACATATTTGGCAATATGATGCTATGATGAAAGCTTTTGATCCATGAACCCAACATCTCCTAAATGTCATAAATGGAACCATAAGATGGGCCTACTTCTAACATAATATGTCCGCTAATGTAATTATTGAATGGAACTTTTAAAAAATGAAAAATAGTTCATTGCTATCAAGTTAATCCTAGTTGTCCATTTAGTGTGTTTCTATCAAAGGTTCAGAGTTGTAATTACTCATCGATGATTATGGAAGATGAGGATTAGCAATGCTAAAGGTAGGGTGGCAATTTGTGTTAGTGTCTTATCAAAGCTAGGGTATAACAATGTCTGGATCGACATGGATATGACATGATTAATTAATCATGTTAAAAATCTAAATATAAATATAACTTGATTATTAAACAAATAACGTAACATGACATATATAACCCATTTAATGAATAGATTATATTAGATTAACATAGCATGACTTGCTTAACATGAATAGATACGACTCGATTAATACTCACTCAATATGAATAGATACAATCTACTTAACAAAAGTAACCTTCCAATTTTTCATAAGTACTCTTTATATAAAAGGAAAAAAAATGAAAAGGCTAAAAATGTTATTAATTAGACAGTCATAACTATATCACTTTTAAATTGGTGGGTCAATATATAACATGGTATGATCATTTCATGCAATAATCATGTAAAAATGATTATGATATGAATTTGATCATTTAAGATTAACTCAAACCCACTTATTTCGTATTGAATTCGAATTGTATTTGCATGTCATATGAAATTTTGCCACCCCTAGCCAAAGGAGTACTCCTGGCAAACGATATCATGGAAATTAGTATGCGTATTTTCTTTGAAATTATACCCCCATGTGATTTTAAGTATATTTTTTAGATTTGTTGGCTTTTCTGAGTCAATATTTTCACTAAACAAATATTTTTTAGATTTGTTGTCTTTTCTGAGTCAATATTTAATAATTTTATTTTTAGCATTAGTAGTATTTACAATTTAATTTCTGGATTTAAATTTTTTAATTTTGTATGCTATAGATTTATACCTAAAAAGATATAAAATGTATGAGTTTAACTTGATTATACTAATTTTCTCAAATATAATCAAGATTTAGCAAAGTTCTTTTTTTTTTCTTTTAAAGGTAATATCATAGGTGCTGGTTTGATTTTAATTTTAAAGATAAAAATAAAAAATAAAATAAATTTATTTTATATTATATCATTAAAAATAAATTTTAAAAGTATAATATTTTTTTGTGTACTACTCTTAGTATCTAAAAATCAAATTGGCATAAGATAAATGAAATACATGCATCAAATAAAAGATATTTTTACATTTAAAAAATTAATTCATGAAAACACTATACCTCAAATTCTTGATGTTTTATAGTTATATTTATTAAACAATAAGATTTAAAAACTATTTAACTTATTTATACATGTGGCATAAAAAAAGTTTGTTTTTTGATTATGATCTTTTTAGCTTTACATAAATTATTAAATAAATAAATAGATATTATGATCTCAACCTAAAGATTCATAATTTTTATTTCCAGATAATACAACTAAGCAAAACTTAAAATATAAGGTACAGAAACATATTTTGGACAAGGAATTCTAATTAATAATTAGAAAATAATAAAATTTTAATTTGTGATGTGGAATATTATTTCTTTTAATAGTATTACAAAAAGCCTATAATGTAGAGTTATTGTACTACAATGCAAGTTCTAGCAAAAGAGATGCATATTTTGGAAAAGGAAAATTTTGGCTGTGCAAAGAAATTGTTGTGAGTTTGTAAGCCACTAATAAGTGCCTGACTTATTTACAATGCCTGTTGGGCCTTTAATGAGCATAGGGTTGGAAGTGGGCCGCGTGGGTTGAGCCACATCCCTGCTTGAGCCTAACCTAAAAAATTTTTAGGTCCAAGTCAAAAAATTATTCTAGAGCTCAATCTTGAGCCCAGGCCAAGCTTATCTCGAAAATCATCGATCCAACCCAAATTAGCTTATTTGGGTCAAAATAATGGAATGGCCTGATTTTGGTCCGATTCTTAACACGTGGCCTTCATACCATAGCTCCTCTGCAATTTCCTTGCCTCTAGCGACTATGGAGACTCGTAGATGGAGCGGTTGGTGTACTTGAAACACTCATAGTGGAGGGAGTGGCTGAGGAGCATGTAGTTCTTTGTTTTTCTTGTCTTGTAGTAGTAGGAAATTTCTGTCTTTGAGTGACATATCCACTCTAGAGGCCATCTTGAACTTGAAATCTGATCCTGCTTTCTATGTGCTTCCTCATGCATTAGCTCTTGATCCTAGCAACCAAGGTTTCTCCAATACAGAAAATGGTCCTAGTTATTCTTATGTATTTTAATCACAAACATTACTTCTTGCAAATGTTCTAATGCTTCTTTCTAGCAATAGATTCAGAATTGCATAGATTTTGCCTATTAGTTTCATCAAATGCGACTTACACATGAAGCTATTCTTTGCTTACCACTTCTTTCCATTGATATATTAATTTTTGGTGGTCTTTCCTAATAAGATTTCTTAATTGAAAGGAACTTTTGTAAATCAACATGCTTTTTAACTTACTGTGAGAATAAGTCCCATTCCCATTTGTACGTGAGTAGCTATTTTTGGCACAGGTGTAAAGATTAATGATGATTCTAGGATGGTGATAAAATTATTCTATTTAGTATTCTTATTTGGAAAGTAATGTACCATCATCATGGGATTAGGATCAGTACTACCTAAGAGGTGAGAATGTTGAATCATCATGGTGATAGGGATCATTACTACCTAAGGGGTGAGAATATTGAATCACCATTGTAATGATGATCTTCACCAAAAAATTAGAACAACTTTATTCATATATTTATCAATCTCTCCTATATATTACTATAATATAACAAAACAACAACAAAGCATTAATCTCAAACTAATTAGGATCGACTACATAAATCCTTTTTCTCCATTCAGCTTTATTTTGGGCTATTCTTTTTTGTAAGATATAAAGATTTTTTTATCATTTCCTTCTATGTGATTTTCGATCTACTTATACCCATTTTTATAATATTATTTATATTATATAAATATTATATAATAATATATTATATATTATAGTATCAATATTATAATTATATAATATTAATTATTATAATATAATATCAAAATATATATTTTTTACATAATATATATATATTATTATATTATATATTATATAAAATATATTATGCAAACAAGTTTTTAAGGGTATTATTGGTATTGTATGCATGATGACTTTTTATTCTCATATTATGCCAAATATAGTGATATGTGATCATCAATGATTTTTGATCATTGAAATATTTTATACCAAAAGAGGTGATGTTGGATCACTAGCGATCCTATCACTGATGATCCTTTTACTTGTATACCAAATGTGGAATTATAGGTAGCTATAGGTATGGATTTAGCGAATGAGCAAAGAACTTCCACACATTTCAAACTAGCAAACAAATTGGACCATCTAACCTATATTAGTATATCCCAGCCAGTCCTATAACACTATTTTTGTTATTTCTATGCTTTTTATTGAGTTATTGGTTCTTAATAGAAATAGTGTGTGTAGGCTGTTGGTTCTTGGTAATGGTATAATTCCTGCACTAAATGCCCTATATGAAGCAAATTCTATTCCCATTTCCCAAAAAAGTACTCATAAATCTTTGAAATTACTGTAGAAAATACAATAGATTCTATCTAACCAATTTGTTGTCAGCATACTATCATGTATTTTATGGTACTTTTGCATTGTTAAATCATCAACACTATGACAGCTCATATCATCCAAATGCTGTGAATTAGAATGGTTTCTAGACAAAGTTTAGATGACATTTGGTTAATAGATTGAAAGATTCCATTTTGATATTATGTTACTATAAATGTAATTTCTGAAATTTAAATGTTTGGGCATATGGGATACCACGTTCATACAGTAATCTGACTGAAGAATGTTAGGTATCTTTTATTGATATATTTAGCCAGGTTACCAGAAATTTGACTAAAAAATCTATTTCAAAAATGCCCTTGTTTTGCAAATTAAAAAGAAACCAAAATAAAGCAATATTTTAAAAAAATAATTATATATTATATAAAACATATAATAATTATATTACTATAATTATATAAATATGATGATTACATTATTATTTTTATAAAATTATATAATTATATAATAATTAATTATATTATTTTTATATAGTATGATACAAATTATTATTAATAATATTATACAAAATATATAATTAATCCACAACAACAAAATATATTATAGATATATATAACATAATTATTATAAACATCATACAATATTATATTTTAATATAACTAATTATTTAAAACTATATTACTATAATTAAATGCATATAAATCTATCATACATAATATTATTACAATTATTTAACCTAATTAAATATTACAAAATATTATTATTAATAATACTAGCAATATGTATATTAAAATAATTAATATATAATATTATCATAATAATAATATATTTATTATATTTAAAAAAATATAATATATATTATATTCATAATATATTATATATTATATTATAAAATGAATGTAGTATAAATAATAATGCAATATTATTACAATAATAATAATTTAATAATTTTATTAAATTACATTAATTATATGATAAATATTATGTAATATTATACTATATATTTCACAATATTAAATTTCATTAATATATTAGTATGAAAATAATATATTAATTATATTAATAATTATATAATTTAACATAATACTTTTTTATTATTAATATTAATGTTAATAAAAATTAATTAAAATTTTAATATAATTATTGTATTATAAAAACTTATAATTTTAATTATATATGTGTTTCATAACAATCTTTATATATAATTAATTTATAGTTATATAACACATAAGTTACTTGAAGAACTTTTTTGTCCTAAAATTTTGGTATTACATTCCCAATAGGTGGTAATCTCATGTTACTACATCTTGGTGGTAATCACATTATCATATTTTATGATAAAGTGATTGCCATGGGCATTTCAAATGCCCAAACAGATGCCTGAGTTTATTGAACTAAATGTGGGGATCTTAAAATATTCCCATAGGATACCTAATAATCTTTTAGGATTTTATGAACTAAATGCCCGTTAGAGATCAAGGCATGAAATAACTGTTTTAAACCTTGTTTTATTAGTTTATGTGATCACTTTATTTGTACATCATGGGTTGGTCACTCATTTATTCACAAATGTATTTGCATGAATTGCTTACATTCCTACATAATGCCACAATATGGAATATTGTGCCTTTAGATTGCCCAAAATAAGATTCTCTCTACTATTCTTATATCAATTTGTTATAAATAAGCCAATGCTTCTATTTTCTTTCTATCATCATGTTTTCCATAGGAATTATGTGATTATGTTTTATAAGGATTTTCCATCTACCCTTGTACCGATATAGTTCTAAGTTTCAAATGCAGAGTATCTTATGGCAGTCCAAGTTGCATGGTTGAGTTACATGTGCCTGAAGAGCTTTTAATAGCACTAGCAACTTATCATTGAACTTTATGAAAGTTATTGGGGTATCCTGAGGAAGCAAGCCATTTGCTGCTCTAAAGTGACATCTAGAAGGTCTATTGTTCAATGTTATATGGTGATATTGTAGAATGACACATTTTCTTGATGTAGATTAAATGCATGGGGTCAAGATCCAAGTAGAACCAATTAAAATGAATAATAAAAATAGAAGAAAAAAATATTAAAGAGAGAAAAATATTTATATATATTAAAAAATAAGAACAAATCAAGAACCTATACTTCACTCACCTTTTCAACTCTCTCTCATGCCCCTTAATGATAATATCCTAAGGTCAAGACTACATATATTTATATAGAGAAAAGATCAATCATATCCTACAAAACTGGATTCTTATCCCATAAGGATTAAAAGTTAACTTCTATTTACTCATTATAAAATTTGTTAGGATTAATAACTAATCCTTATCACTAAAGGACAAAGTTTGTTAAAATAAAAAAACTAGTCCTTACTATTAAAGGATAAGGTTGTTAAGATTAAAAACTAAACTTAATTTTAAGAAAGTTTGTAATGACTTCCAATACTCCCCCTCGTTGCGAACTCCATACTAGCAATACTGAGCTTGTTGCATAAAGCTTTAAATCGCTAATCCTTTACTGAAAATATTAGCCAATTGATCCTTTGTAGAAATCAAAAGCAAATCAACTTTTTTAGCATTAATCTTCTTTCTAATGAAGTGATGATGAATTTCGATAAACTTTGTCCTTATATAGAACACTGGATTCCTTGACAATCTAATATTACTTTCATGGTCACAATAAAGAGGAATAATATAATCCGTGTTTTGATCTAAATCATAAAGCAACCTTATGAGCCAAGCCAACTCTTGTATTGCCATCACATTGTACAACACTGTCTTTATGGAAGACAAAGAAATAGTATGCTATCTTTTATTGCACCAAGAAATAATACCCGATCCTAAACTGAAAGAATAACCAGTGATATATCTACATATATCCATATTACTAGAATAATCTGCATCTATAAAATCTGCTAACTTGATTGAAGAATTGTTAGTATATAAAATACCATAGTCAATAGTTTTAGCAATATATCATAAGAACCCTAAAACTGCATCAAGATGTGGTTGTCTAGGACTTTGCATATATCGGCTAACAATGCCAACTATGTAAAAAATATCCAACCTCACGACAATTAAATAAATCAAACTACCTACAATCTGTCTATCTATGGTAGGATCATTCAGAAGCTTGCTTTGCTCTTGGCTCAATTTTAAATTAGATTCAATCGACGTCTTCATATGCTTGCAATCAGCCAATCCATACTTTTTTAATAAACCAAAAGTATATTTTCTTTGACAACTAAAATGGTCATCTTTGAGTTTAGCTCTTCAATGCCAAGAAAATATTTCAATTCATCAAGTTTTTTCATCTCAAACCATATAGATAGCTGCTCATGAATATTGCAAACCTTGTCAAAATCATCACTAATGTACTTCAAAAAAGACAATCAAGCTATCCACATAAAGGCAAACTATCACTATACACTTACTAGTGTACTTCATAAATAAACTAAAATCTGCAAAAAATAGAGGATGGCCATAAAATAATAAATATTCTATAATTTTTCCATATCATTCTCTTGGTGCCTACTTGAGACTATATTAAGCTTTTCTAAATTTACAAACAAACTCAAGATGAAAAGAATCAATAATTCCAGAAGACTGCATCATATAGATCTCCTCACCAAAATTACCATATAAAAAAGTATTCTTCACATCCATCTGTCATAAAGACCGACCTCTTACTAACTGCTAAGGAAATAAGCACTTTGATTTTAGTCAATTTTGCAACTGGGCTGTAGTCTCATCAAAATTAATTCCATACTTCTGTGAGAATCCTCTTGCTACAAGCCTAGCTTTGTAGAGTTTAATAGAGCCATTGCTTTTCCTTTTCATTTTATATATTCACTTACAAGAAATAAGAGAAACATCATTAGGTAAAAGAACTAAGTCCCACCTCTCATTCTTTTTAAGAGCTAAAATCTCTTCTTTCATAGCATTCTCCCAAGCACCAATTCCATTAACCTTATTATATGAAGTAGGTTCTAACTGATCAGCAATAGTAAAAGCATAACAATAAGCAATAGAAGAATAATCCTAATCTCCATATCTATTAACTAGCTTCCTTTTTCTCTTCCTTCCTTGTGATGGTGAGAGATCCATTCAAGAATTAAGTTCATCTTCAAGCAATCTTCTATCTTCCTCTTCTGTAATAATAGACTTCTCTTTCTTAGAATTTGAGGCATGCACTCCAATTTTCCTTGAACTTTTATTAGCACTAGAGGTAGGCATAGATGAAGAAGACTCCTGCTATTATGCTAAAAAAGGAGAAGAATGTTGATCACTTTTCTTTCCTAAAATAGTATCCTTTTGAGATGCATGCCCTTCATCAGCGAGGGATCTATGGTCATCAATTTGGAAATAAGATCCATAAGAAGACCACCAAGAAGTGCTCTCATCAAAAATAATATATTTAGAAATATAAATCTTCATTGTCTTAGGATTAATATACTTCCAACCTTTCCTAACTTCATCATAATCAAGAAACATATACTTGATAGACTTCTTGTTCAGCTTATTTGAGAATTTATCATAATCATGCACAACACAAATACATCAAATACATGAAGATGAGAAATATCGTGACGCTTTCCAAATAGTTTTTTTATAGAGTTTTATAGTCAACACTTCTCAAAGATGTCCTATTAATAACATATACTACTGTCCTCAAGTACTCTATCCGAAATTCATGCTTTATATTTTTGACATGAGTCATACTTTGGATAGCCTCAAATAGATGTCTATTTTTCCTCTTTATCACACCATTCTATTCAGGAGTATCTAAGTAAATTGTCTATGTATACCACAACAGGTCAGATAGCTTGGGAATTCCTTTGAAACATATTTTGCACCATCATCGGTTCTTAAGAAGCCATATTTAATTTAAAAAGATTTGCAAATATATTTTTAAATTGGTAAAATTTCTTAAGTTCTTTTGAATTTTCTCTAACAAAATAAACTCAGGTATATCTTGAGAAGTTATCAATAAATGTAATTGCATAACTTATACTAGCAAAGGATGGAGTACTTATCCTTCCAGTGAGATCTAAATATATCAACTATAGTGGCTGAGAAGATTTTATTTTACTCTCTTTAAAAGACAACTTATACATCTTTTCATGTTAACATCCAGTGCAGATAGTACTGATATTTGCCCTTAGCTTAAGAAGCCTATCAATTTGTCCTTTGCTTTGCATATCTTGAAGTTTGTCATAATTTACATGGGCCAATCCGGCATGTCATAAATCTGTTGTATCATATTTAAGAGTTTGATCAATATAAAAATTTTTAGCAGACATAACGTAAAGCTTGTTCACTTTCCTATCTTGAGTAATTAATTTTTCAAAAGCTTTGATATTAACATAAATCTCCATAGCATTGGGTCCAAATAAAATATAATACCCTTTATCCGTGATTTGAGCAATAGAAATCAGGTTTTTCTTTATGCTAGGCACATAATAAATGTCATTCATAGAAAGAGAAGAACCAGAAGATGATTTAAGAGATAAATCATCAATACTTTTTATATGATAAAGTGAATCATCGACTTTAGCAATAGCGTCAGAATTGGAATAATCATGTAGAGAATCAAATATTTTCTTATGGCCAGTAAAATGATTAGAACACCCAAAATCAAGGGTCCAATCATGACAAAAAATGATAACAATCAAATGAGAACAAGTGAAAAAACAAGCATACTGGCTAACAAGATAACAGATGTCGATAATACTAGTAATAAGAGCCCAACTATCAGAACTCTTCTCTCCTCTATGCTCAGAAGTAAAGGATGCAATATTAGACTGTTTGAGCTTCACTTTGCAATCTTGAATTCTATGGCCAAATTTTCCTTATCTACTATAATTTCTCTTGAATTTATAATTTCTCTTATGATTAGGATTTTTATTTTTCTCAGATTCTTCAACTTACCTTTTTTTCTAAATTTTTGAATTGATCATTTTGCTTTTTATATTTACTTTTAGTACGAGAAAATAAAGCCTCCTTTTTTAGAGGGGATATAATCAAATCACACATTTAAGTGTTTCTTAATTAAGAAGAATATTAGAATATTTTTCAATTCTGCTAATGTAAGTTGTTTAGCCTATCCAAAAATAGCAAGCATATAAGCACTATATTCTTTACTCTGGCTACAAACTAAAAGTCTATGCCATTTATTTTCATCATAATGAGAACTTTCATCAAGCATGCCAAGCTCATCAAACAATTTCTTTCCTTTCAAAAAATATTAAGATATTGAAAGATTACAAATAAGAGCATTAATATCATTCTCCAAAAATTGAAGCCGAGCCTCATTAGACTTGAAGTATATAGCTGCAAGAATATCCCAAGCTTTCTTTGGCTCCTCTATATCTTAAATATGTTGATGATTATCATCATCTAATTAGTTTAGAGAACATGCATGGCCTTTCCACATTTAATCTTCCATTATTTCCTCACTTCTGTGTTGTTAAAAGTCTTTAATGGCATTATTGTATCTATCCCATTCACAATCAAATCTTGTCCAATCAAATATGACTTGATGTAAAACTTTCAATAAACATAATTGATACCTTATAATTTTTTTATTCTGATAAGAGAGATAATAGTAGCATCAGCCATGATGATTTACATCAAGAACAAAAGTCCAAACACTTGCACTAGAACACCATAAATTACTGAAAACTCTTCAACCACACTGAGCTACAACACATAAGTCACTAATCTCCAAAATTATAGCTTTGATACTATGTAAAACGACATGTTTTCTTGATATAGATTAAATGCATCAGCTCAAGATCCAAGTAGCACCACTTAAAATGAATAATAAAAGTGGAAGAAAAAAATATTGGAAAGAGAAAATATTTATATAAATTAAAAAAATAATAACAAGTCAAAAATTTATACTTAAGTCATCTTCTCAACTCTCTCTCTCTCTCTCTCTCACCCCCTTAATGATAATACTCTAAGATTAAGGCTACATGTGCTTATATGGAGAAAAGATTAACCTTATCTTATAATGACTGGATTCTTGTCCTATAAAGATTGGAAGTCTGACTTCTATTCACTCGCTACAAAGTTTGCTAGAGTTAATAACTAATTCTCATCAATAAAGGATAAAGTGTGTTAAAATAAAAAACTAATCCTTACTATTAAAGAATAAAGTTATTAAGATTAAAACTAATCCTAATTTTAATAAAGTTTACAATAACTTCCAATAGATATAGTTTTGAGTAGCAAATGCAAGGCATCCTATGGCTGTCCTGGAAGCACGTCTGAGTTGTATGTGCCTTGAGAGCTTGTAATGGCATAAACATTGACAATTTATCACTGTACCTCTTATTGGGCTGTCTATAGGAAATTGGTCATTTGTTGATGTGATGTTACATTTAGGACTATTGTCAATGTTGCATGCATAAATGCACATGCATCACAATTCACAAATGGTATTTATGTCTTTTGATTATTAAATACATAACCATGCAAATAAGCACACCATTTACTAGACAAGTCTATGGATTCATTGAAACCTTGTATTTCGAAAGCCAAGTGCCTGAGATACATAGAAAAGATGCAACTTTGTTCTTATGAGACAAACATCATCACTCTCGTCCAGATCGTCTTATTATTTGATGAAAGGTAAATCTTTTTGGCATTCTTTGCTGGATGTTTAAAACATTACTCACCATTAACTTTTCTTTATGATTTTCTTTATCTTTTTTGGCATCACTTAAGATAATAATAATGAAATGGATGAAAGCCATGGTAAGTATATTGTCGTTCTGAGTCTTGAGAACAGAGGCCCGACACCAATGTTCTTGACATATCTAAGACTTAATATTGGCTCAGAGCTAGCATGGGGGTTGTGGTTATTGAGCATCTTAAAAGCGGTATAAATGCCTTGGCAGATAATATAGAAGATTTTAGAAGTGTAAAAAACTAATACAGTAGGAATATTATTGTAACTCGTTAGTATGCTATAGGGGTGGCTAGCCAGAATCTACATGGATCGTTGGTGCTAGCTAGAATTTATCTAAATCATTGGTTGCTATAAGAGTGGCTCATGAAACTCTACTACTATTTTATGGTAGCCATTTTCTTTTGCCCATCAACTTTCGCATACTCAAGTTGATTCTGATACCATTTTTAATGCCATACTAAAAACTTGAGTAGAAGTTAATTGGTAGCAGATGAACTTAAGTTATAAACACTTAAATCTTTTTTTTTTTTCCTGATAAGAAATTATTTTTGAAGTATTACAATTATCGTATAAAGCAAAAATGTTGAAAATGCTGGCTGTGTTTCAGCTTAGAGGCTACTGGCCTCGTTCTTAAATAAACTGTTAATCTTTTGGTCTGTTGCTGGATGTTATGATCTATCCAAACTAAACTCCACATGACAATTATCAGCTGACATCTCCCTTTCATTGTATTAATGTAGCAGTATTGTTTTGTTTTCCAGCTCTGTAAATTCTTATTTCCTGAGATTATGGGATGGTGAAATTGATTCAAAAAAGTTATCACTGCGTAGGTTCTGAAAGGGCAGCTGGCCATGAGATGTGTTGCACATTCCAGTGCATTATGGCAATGGATGCAGGCCCATTTAGTCCGTCTTCATGGACGTCAATCATGATCCTCTTAAGGATGGATGGAAACTATCTAGCACTAAGAAAGGCGGTGTGCGGGTTATGAGTTGAGATTGAAGAGAGAGAATCCAGACAGAGCGAGTGCTCCATTCATGGGGAGGGCATGCACGTTTTGTTGTATTCTTTAAGAAAAATGGGTGAAAACACTCTTTTTTTCACTAAAAGAAAGAAGAGCAAGGGCCATCTTCATGGAGATGTAAATTGATGTTGAAGAAGCTGTGGGTGATTCAAGGGGAAAACCGTACGCACTGTAGACCAATTTATTCACTTCCAGTAGATCTGAAAAATTTTCAAGAAAAAGAATTGTTACTGTTAGAAGTCCATTGAGCAGTTAAACTTTAGGAAGTCATAATTCTTATTATGCAAAGAATGTGGTGGGTGATGCAACTAAAGCCAAGGTTAATGCAAGAGTTATGATTTTAGCTTTTACTCAAATTTAAGAATTTTTAAATTTTTATTATTTTTAAAAATTTGTGTTCTCTTTTGTTTAGGAGAAGAATTCAACTTGGCTTGGATCATACTTCAATGGCATAAAAAGAAGGGAAGATTTTATCTTCTTCTAATTAAAAAAGCTATCTACCATCTCTCTTCTTTGATTGCCACTATGTCAGCCTTCAATGGGATTGATACTTGTAAAGTAATTCCCCTCTTGTTAGTTCAATTTTGAATGTCTTGATTGAGTAGAGCGATTCCAGATGGTGATTAGATGGCAAGAATCTTGTGTTGATATTTCTTATATTTGTTATAATGTTCTAGATCTTGATCCATTATTATTTTTGCAAAATAGTTGGATGAGCTGTATATTTGTATACCAGCAATCTGGTGCATTTTTTTTTAAAAAAAGCCAATATAAACAAATAGTATGGTGCTTAATTTTGACCAAAAATTTTACATCGTGGATGCTTATTTTATTATTATGTAAAACAGGTCTTTGGTGTTAAAATTTAAAATCTCACAGATGTATGATAACGAGATTGTTGGAAAAGTATTTGGTTGGAATTTTAAAATGGAGGGAAGTTATCTTTTTCAAAAAAAAAAAAAAAAAATACATACGTTGGCAATTCTTTTATACCATTTTATACTATTGAAAATGATAGCTAGTTTGGAAAGGATTTAAATATTAAATTCTTCTTAAAATTTCAATGTAGGAAATAGTTCAACCCTAGGATTTCAATAGAGTTTTAAAGAATAATTAGGCTTTGGTTTCAACAAAATATATAAGCTTGGCATTGATTATCAGATTTATATGATATAATTAGTCTAATTTTCAAATCCTAATTTTTAAAATTATACAAGATTTAAAATACTAGATAATTCCATATTCAATATAATATAATCTACCTACCTAAAAAGGCCTTTAATAAGGCTTTCAGAAACAACATTTATTTATATAAAAAGAAATCCAAACAAGTAAATATGCTTGTTTTCATTTTATTTTCATTTCTTTCTCTATTTACTTAAGATATTACACATAAATAATTACCCCCATCTAGTTCAATAAAAATACTCAAAAATTCATATTTCTTAACAAATAAAAGCTGATTTCTTAGTTTTAGTTCAAACTATACACAAAAAAAACATAAAAGTTAAGCTAATTCTTAAAATTTAAAATCTATAAATTCTGTTATGCCCAAATATTGTTAAAAACCTAAAGTTCTATAAAAAGATCCGATAAATTATTCATCAAGGCATATCACTAATTTTAATATCATTCAGCGCTTAGCATATTGATAGATTGTTTATATTATAATATTTCATATCATTGCAAATGTGTGAGTAGATGTGGGTTGTCACCGTAGACACGTTCGATGAATGATTTGCTAACTCCATCTCGCTCTCAATACTCAAAAGACGGCATAAATTGCAGTAGAACACTAAATTTTTTAAGAAACTTCGACAGCATTAGTATTTTTGGAAGGAGATTATTATTAATTTTAAAAATATGGGTTACTTCTCGATCATATTGTTGAACCACTATAAGTGATGTTAGTTGTGGTGAATTCAAAAAAATAATTTTTGTAAAAAGGAACACCAAATAATAAAAGATAATATTTAGAATATTTGCATATTATAATAATTATTTTTTATTTGAAATGGAGCAGAGCTCCTCTTGAAGGAATAGTTGCTTAGGTTTTGAGGTGTTCTCTCGGTAAAGCCTAATTTGAAGCGATAGTTTAGATGGGCTAAATGGACTTCAGTTTTAACAAGAGGGGTTGTACTTGGGGCTGAAAATGACCTTGGTTTGGCTCACAACCCATTAAGCTGTCTAATATCGAGTTGGGCCATAAGCTAGGCCCGAGCTAATTCGAATCAAGTTTAGATTTAAAGTTGAGCTTAAAGCACTAGCCTTTAATCACGCTCAAATTTGATCTAGATTCGGTCTTCAAACCTTAAAAACCGATGAGCTTTTTAAATTTATACCAGATTTCTTAGTTATTGCCTGAAAATAGTTCTTTACGCCATAACAAATTTTCTACTGCTTGGGGATCAAGTAATTTAAGTGATTAAGTATAATTTTTTAAAATGTTACTTGATGCTGCATTAATACTTAAAAACTAAAAATTAACTCTATTGCTCAATTTTTTGTTCAAATGAGTTATTATAGATTAACTTGATTAAATTTCAAGTAAGGCCTGGGCTTAAGTTTGGTTCAGGATTGGACCTAGATTATGAAAAAGATTTTAAATTTGAGCTCGATTTAAAGCCTCAAAATAATTTTAGACTGGACTTAAGCAAAAGCATAGTTTAACTCGACTTAGCCCACTTCGAACCTTATTTATATTATCTAGTGATCAAGAGCTTGCATATTAATATAACTATAGAATAAAAAAAGTCTAATAGTTATAACTATTTGGGCTTTTGCTATCATACTTGTAGCTGTATGTGAGTAGTATTATAATTTATGAGAAGTTGAAGGACATAAGGTTTAAGTTAAAGACCTGAAAGGATTTAAAGGAGGTCTTAAATGGATGGGATTGGAGTTGGTTTTCTAAAAAAAAAAAAAAAAAATTAAGGACAGTAGTTGAACCCAATTATTTTTGTTTGCAAAACTTAATTCATTCTCTCAAATCGAAAATATTCTCTTAGTAGAGGAAGATTTTTGCATGGATGGTGGGCATGGGAACTAAAATCTCGAAGCAAGAAGGTTCCTTTAAAAGTGTTGGATATGCCATGAATTAGATGTAAGTTTTTTCCCCAAAAAGGTATTCAAGCCCATAGTTATTAGATTTTGTTCGATAAGTTTGATAGGTGAATTAATTGATTTTTTATTAACCCAATGATCCATGTGAATAAGTAAAATCATATCGTTTTATGTCCTTCAGAATTACCTTTTAATTAATTTAATTTATATATCAATATTATTTTTTTAGATTTTTTCATTATTTTTAGTCTAAAAAAATTTTTTTTATTTATTTTAACTAATACGATTCTCTTTCTATCTACATTCAGAGTGTACATAGCTTGGATTAGATTGGTTTAAAGATATATTTAGAATCAAACCAATTTGTATCGGTTTCTTAAAATCGAAATCGAAGCCGAAATCGAATTGACTATTTTAATAAATTGAATCAAATCAAATTAAAAAATTTGATTTCATTTTGATTTGATTTATTGATTTATTTGTACCTACTTTAAATGACCATAAGTTTGATTTTTATATTAAATTTATATGATCAAATGAAAGCTCAATTATTTATAATAAAAAAGAATATAAATTTTACAAAACCTATTTATTTATACATACTTATAGCACCTCAATTTTAACTATAATACTAATGCAATCTCATATAATATATATATACACGGCTTGGTTCAGTTTATATCAATTTTTCAAAAATTCAAATTAAAACCGAGCTAATTTCTTCAGTTTTAAAAATTTTTAAATCGAAATCAAATTAAAAAAATTAAAAAAATTGATTCAAATCAAGCCAAAAATAAGGTTTAGATCGATTTTATGGTTTTATTAATTTTCTTTTGCACCCCCTGTTTTTATCTATCTAGAAGATTTCAAGTTTTTTTAAAAAATTTAATATTAATTTAAATTATTAATATGGGTATTACGTTTTATAATAATTTAAATAACTTAATTTTAAGAATACAACTTTTTGAAGTCATGACATTAGTTAGATTTTATTAAAAAATATTTTTATTTATTATTATGAATCACATATTTTTAATTTTAATTATATTTTAATTATCCATCTCGCTTTATCATCGATTAAGCTGTTGGAGCGTTCAATCATGGACGCTCGACCCCGTCCGGTTTTGAGAAACCCTAATTCTCTGGGTTTCGCTCGAACCGCCGGTTAAACGCTTGACCCCAACCATAAGCCGAGGGAGGGAAAAGAGATCGCGGCCGTCCCCTCCGCCCCATCGATCTCTCTTCGTTCACTGTTTTCCTTTCCATCGAAATACGCCTCCGCGAGCCTCCCATCTCTCCTCTCGGTCACCGGCGGGGTCTCGCAAAGAGCCTTCACGTCCTCTGCTTCTTATCTTGGAGAGGCGGCGCGGACGTGGTTGAGAGTAGCGGCAACCCAATCAACCGACTCACGTTTATGAACCCTACCAAAGCCCTTCCGGGTCTTCTCCTCAGTGTTCCTCTGCTCTAGAAGAGAGAAGTTTGGGATTGGTATTTTTTTGTTCGTCTTGTTTTGTTTTGTGGTTTCTTGCAGACGAAATCATGTCAGATGTCGAGGATTCAGGTCAGCTCCGAGAACTGTTGTTTCTATGTGAAGAAAGAAAATTCTCGTGGTTTAACCTGGTTCATATCTTGTCTTTTGGGATTAGATAAGAGCAGCTATGCCGAGGAAGAAGGAAGCCTCTCTCGTTCACGGCGAAGAGCCAAAGAGCATGTGGAGCAGTTGCAAAGACTTCAGGAAAAGGTGGGTGACTTTTCTTCTTCTCTTGTGTTTGGCTTCCTAGCATGATAAGATTGATCCTTTACTTATTTATATCATAGAAAAATTTCTGTGGAAGGATTTTCTAATGCAGAAATGCAAGTTTTTGATGAATGTTCGTGCTGACGTGGGGCATCATGTTAGACTAGGAGCTGCCTGGAATAGGATTTGATGATTTGCACATAAATTGTTGACGTATAAGCATATTTTAATCTCATATTATGTGTGAACAAATTTTCCAACAAAATATTTTAATCTCATATTATGTGGGAAAAATATTTTTTAACCAATCATGAAATTGTACTTCTTGGGAGGTTATAGAGAAATGATTATCTATCAATTTTTTTTTTTTAAAAAAAAATTATGGTTGTCATCTGATTGTGTTGACATTTTTCACCTTGCAGGATCCAGAATTCTACCAATTTCTGAAGGAGCATGATAAAGAGCTTTTAGAGTTTGATGATCAGGATATCAATGTGAGTATATATTGATTTTTTTTTAATGACATTCTTGCCATAAGAAACTATAAATCAACTTTTTTTTTTTTTTTTTTTGGTTGAATGTGCTATTTAGGAGGGTGAAGAAACTGATTTGAAGGAGGAAGACATTGATTTGGAGGAGAATGTGGAATCTCAGCCTAAGGAACAGAAACCACAGGGCAAATTTATTACAACTGCAATGGTTGACTCATGGTGCAAGGGAGCCAAAGAAAGTGGTAGACTTGGTGCAGTTCGATCTTTGCTGCGAGCTTTTAGGACAGCATGCCATTATGGAGATGATGGAGAAAATGGTTCAGCACCAAAATTTGGTACCATATCTAGTAATGTATTTAATAAGATAATGGTGTTTGTTCTGAATGAAATGGATGGAATCCTTCGTGACATATTAAAAGCTCCTAGCTCTGGAGGGAAAAGGGAGACCATTATGGAATTGAGAACCACTGAGAAGTGGAAGAAGTATGGCAGCTTGATGAAGTTATATCTTGGTAATGCACTCCATATATTAACACAAATGACTGATGAACAGATGATCTCATTCACCTTAAAGCGTATCAAGGCATCAGCTGTGTTTCTAGTAGCTTATCCTCCTCTCTTGAGGAAGTATGTGAAGGTACATAAGTGCTTATATCCTCTTGCCATTTATAAATTATAAGCATGACATCTTGTCATCCTTGCTTATGCATGGATGTGGTTTCATCTTTCAAATTGTTGTATGCGAATAAGAAACTTTTGGTTTTGGTCTTGGATGCCACTTATAATTATTTTTCTATTCACAGGTTGCCCTTCACTGCTGGGGTACAGGAAAAGGTGCTCTACCGGTTGTTTCATTTCTATTCCTGAGAGACTTGTGTGTTCGCCTTGGTTCTGATTGTCTTGATACATGCCTTAAGGGTGTATACAAGGCTTATGTTCTAAATTGCAAACTATCCAAATCTGTAAGTAGATCAAAGTTGCAACACATTCAGTTCCTTGGAAATTGTGTTAGTGAACTATATGGTTTGGACCCACCAAGTGCATATCAACATGCATTTGGTTTCATTCGTCAACTAGCAGTGATATTACGTGGTGCCCTCAATGAAAGGGGGAATAAGGTAATGTTAAGTCCAACATCTATCTTTTAGGTTTCATAATTTTTTGGATTTTCCAATTAAATTTTTGTTCACATGTTACCATAATGCTTTTGATTTGGTGTGCATTGCTTACTCTAGCTGTTATGCTGTTGCTCTTTTTATTGTTCTTTAAAGGCAATGAAAGATAAGAAAAAAGGAAAAAAGCAGCAAGAAAGCAGCAAGAGTACAAAGAAACAAGTTGAGGTGAGCCTTGTTAACATTTTCTTAGACCTCTCCTCATAATTCTTGTATAGTTTTTATGATCTTCTGTGAGAACCTGTTGCATATGCTAATCTGCTGTGGTATGTCAAGACTTTATGACATTAGCGGCATTTCCATAGTTGCATTGTAAGCGACAAACCTAGAGTTTTATGTCTACATTCAAGTTGGTCCGCAAATTTTATTCCCATTATCTCTAGAAGTGAAACATGTGGAATGCTAGTACTGGTGTGTCTAGGTCTGTTTGGATGCAACAATATACAACTATCTCGGTATGCTGCCCTCCCCTTTCCTCTGTCTTTCTCCAGTTGTGATACAATCTCCATCTATCTTCCTGTAGGAATTCTCCCTCACCCTCTCCTTCTCTAAAACCTGCCCATCTCTGCCATCCCATCTCTTCTTTTTGTAATCCCATATGTGCAAACCATTTCCTACTCTCTATCCTTTTCTCCATTAATACACGTCGGTCACCACTTGGTCATTAATAAGTGACATAATGATTTTTCCACCATTAATAATTCTCTTTTCTTGCTTGAACTATTTTTGTTGGGTTGGTTGAATAAGCAATTTAATTATACATAATTGTACAGGACTTATAGTCAATACTTGGTTTCATATGCACGTTTATATAATGTTATTTGATGTAATGAGTTTTGTTACCTCTGCGAGATTTTAACTTTCCAAATGATAATAGTTTTTGCATTGTTGTAGTTATATTAGCAGCTGACCATACTTGCAATCTCTCTTGCACACTCTGTGGGTGTGTGAGCATGCGCATGGGTGTTGGACAAGCATGAGTGCATCTGTCTATCTTTTTTTCTTTCATTTTTGATTGTGTGAACATATGCTCATCCTTCTGCATTTGTATGCAGTAATATGCCTGAAGTATGCTATTCCTTTTATATAAACCATACCTTATTTGGTCTCTTCATAGACTCTGCTAGTTTAGGACCTTGCCTTATTCCTGTTCTTTCCGGGCTCTTTCTAAGTTTAGGAGCAGCCTCTTGATTGCATGAACTCAAACTATGTGACCAACTGGCTAGGTTTTGCTACTTTCAAAGTTGTATAACATCCCTTCCGTTGAGGTTTCCTTGATTAGAAACTGGATACCAATTTGAACATTTTCCTCCTTTTTATTGGCTGGTGGGGTGGTTGGGGTGGGGGATGATGATTAAATTGCAAAATTCACAGTCAATGCCTGCATTGGTCTATCCACTATAAATATTACAAGGTTCGTAAGTCCACGTTGATAGAGAGTTATCCATGTAAATATAACACTGTATGCATGCCAAAGAAATGGGTGAACGATGATATCTTTAGCCTCAAGAAGCAATCCTTAAACATGTAGCCAACTGCTATCATTGCCGCTAACCTGATGCCAATTGACCGGTGATTGGAAAGGGATGATGGTAAAGTAGCAAGACTTCACCCTTCACAAAGCTTTTATCCTCCTTCTGACCTCCACCCATTGTCGCTAGAGAAAGAGGAAACCAAAGAATAGACCTAGATAAACACACCACTCTAACTCTTTTCAGTTGACTGTTGGCACTCCACCAGAGCTGCAATTTGCTTGCTGAATTCTCAGTCATTGTCACTGGCAAGTAAAGTCATTTCCATTCATCACGAGCACCACTTCTGGCAAACGTAGGAAGTTCAACCCTCAGGAATAAACTTGAACAGGATTTAAAGAGATGCCATTGCACTTCTTCATGGCATCAGAATCCTATCATAAACTATATAAAACCAGCTATATTCCCAACTTTTCAATTTCCATAAGAACCCTAATAAGTGGTCAAAACCATTCTGAATGCTGTAGAAAAGGATCTTAACATTATTAGACCTTGAGGAATCCAAGGGGAGCTCCCCTTTGGTGGAATCTACATGACTCTATGCTTGGTAAGAGATTGCGTTTTCCCAAATTCAAATTCATAGTGATTTTTGGTCATACCAAAACAATTTTGTAAAGAAGACATTAACACTTAATAATTAATGTTTTTTTTTACAGAATTTATCTTATATCTAAAATCTTTGGCAGTAGCCATGTGTTTTGTTAGGTGCATAATACTGGTCAAAAAAATATATTTTGGCTAAATGCATTTACTACGATCACAATGAAAGCAAAACATTTGTATTCTTGAAGCAAATATTACAAGGCTCAGTCAATATCTGGAAAACCACATATGACTTTTAGCATAACAATTAAGGACTAAGTATCGATTTTTTTTTTTTTTTTTTTTTTAATCATGTTCATTTTTTATTATGTCACATTCAAAGGTAGCACAAAAGAGAAAACACAAAAAAATGAATGACTAAATTTATATGCTAATAGAAGTTATTTCTTGCAATAAAGCTCAACTTAAAAATTATTTTGATCTAAACTGATTGATCCAAATCCACTTTTGGTTGGTGCATATCTTTTTATTTAGCTTTGCAAGAGATATATATACTAGATCTTTGCTCATGCCATGCATGCAAAGGGGAAAAAAGCAAGTCATAAAATCATGTTGGACTCTTTTACTAAAATTATTATTGGTAATTATAGATTTTATTTTGTTTGGCGATAATTACAGGCAAGATTTGCAATCTTGGTATTAAATTCCATAGCAGTGTTACATTAGTATAATGCTGATACACCCGATATGAGAGTTGGTTTTGGTGTACTGGGACTTGATATGCCCCTTGTATGCAGTTTCAATTCAATACTGATATAATAAGGTACACCCAGGATGAGGCAATATGTATCGATATGGCGTACCATGATTATGGGTATTAGGGAAACCTTGAAAGCTTTGCAGTCCAAACAAGTATTAACGTTCAAAAAATAATAAGAAAGTAGTAATTGTGGTCTGAAAGAGAGTTAAGCTCTTTATGAAGTCCTATCTTTTGATAATAATATAAAATTATAATCAAACACTTGGTGGAGTTGAAACCTAGGTGTTTGCATTATAATGGTATACACATATATATTATATGTATGCATGCATGCGTGTATATGTATATTTGATAATAATATAAAATTAAGGTTGAACACTTGGTGGAGTTGAAACTTGGCATTCACATTATAATGGTATACACATATATATGTATATTTGCATGCATGTATATATATGTATATATACATATGCAATATGTTTGTGTTCTAATAGTTACATGTGCAGATGCACAGGGTGGGAAAATAATTAATAACTAATATGGTAAGGTTTAATTCTTAGTTTCATACATTAGTGTTATGATTAGATTGATGCTAGATAAGTAATAATAGAATAGCTTGCTCCATAAGAAATAATTTAGGGGGTAGCCTAGTTGCATATGCGGTCATGTGGAGTTCTGGATATGTAGTGCACTTTGTCAGATGCTTTGAGGGTTAATTATATTATTACCTCCAAACTAAGCTAGTGATAGAAATCAAGCTAGACAAGAAAGTTTTGGTGGATGGAGAGATGGGATCAAAGGCGTATGGGTGGAGAAAAATGCTCATAAAAGCTGTGAGAGTACTTTTAATTGAATTCACGAGATGGAGTGGGAGAGATGGAACGAAATATAGGTCCTCTTAGATGGTTTTTTTTTTTTCCTGAATTAGTCATTTTTAAGTTGGAAAATAATTATTTTTATATAGAGTTATTATGTTATAATAGAACTTACTGATCATGATTGATTTAAGTAGGATTCTCTTGTTACAATTTAGATGGGTAGAATTTCTTCAAGCATATTCAATAGTCTAGACAATTTTCGCATACACACACAAACATATAGAGGTAGACTAGGAAATACGTACATATATTCATATATACATATATATGTATATTAGAGGTAGATTAAGATATACTCTAGTGTATCTTCACCCTGGTCCAGTAATGTTGTGATTGGACCATGAGAACTCAACATAAATGATCCGAGCCGTTGGTTGTGATTAAGTGATTTATTGGCGTGTAAGCAAATTAGATGTGTTAGATTATATTTAACAGCTCAAACCATCGATATTGGATTTTTATTATCCGATCCAGATTGGTGTGTATGTGGGCATGCACATGCATGTGTAATATCACATATATGTTGTATATATATATTTTTAGTGTGTGCATCCATGTGCGTGAATATATATGTAATGTCACAAATATTTTGTACATATGATTATTAAAATAGATGTGATATGTGTGGAATTGGTCCCCTATTAAAAATAGTGCGGGCCACATTAGGCAGAGCATTGGAGAAAATATAGGAATATAGGTGAGAAATTGTGTGGGTGTTTGCTTGTGTGCATGTGTGCATATGCATATACTATCACATATGTTTTGTCAATGCGATTATTGAAATATATGTGTTCTTTGTGGAGTTGAAGCTCTATTATAAAATTGTGGGCCACATTAGGTGAAGTATTGGGGAAGATAAGGGAATATAGGTGGTGGATGAATGAAGAGGTAACTAGTTAGATTAATTTTAGGTAATCGAGGAATTTTAGGGACAATGAAGAGGCATGCGGTTGCTAAGGCAAGATTCCTAAACTTGGGATCTTTGGCCCCTGCTGGGCCTCCCTTGACTCCATCCTGTATGGTTGTTGAAGCTATGAAAAGAAAGCATGTAGCTTTAATAGAAGTTTGTGCGACTTTGATGGCCTAAAGTACCTAACTCAAATCATTTGCTTTTGGGGTGAAAGATGCCATTTTTTCTTTTTTTTTTTGGTTAAACTTAGTTTTATATCTTTCCATGTGGTGCAACTATTGATCATCAATGAAATGGAATGAAGATTTTTGGTATATGTTCAAGTTGGTGAACATGTTGAAGTGTCTTCCGTGTGACCTGAGAGGTTGTGTTCTGTGAAAGTGACCATTTCCCATTATCCTGTCAAATTAAAAATTGGTTCATAGAAGTATTGGTCTACTCTTATCAAATTAGTACCAAAAATAGGCTTGAAACCATTTGGTGCAGGCAAAACTTGAGACTTCTTTTATTCTGAATTGGAAGAAACATACACCAAGTATTGTATTATCAAACTACAAATCCACAAGAAAGCTTAATATTGCAGAAGAATTTTCAATCATTTGTAGTCATGGCAATGCCTTTGAGCACCAATCTAGAAATCTAATTGTTACACTGCATTGAATTTATGGCATGCCATGTCATATCCTTGGACATGTTCACTTGAGCTTTTTTGTTGTTTTGCTTTATTCTTCTGGAAGGAACTGGCAACAGGGCTATCTATATACTAAAAAGAAAATGAAAAAAACAATGCTGAATTGAGATGAACCAGCTTGTGCATTTTTTTTTTTTTTTTTTTGTTTGCAAGCATATGATAAATTATGACATTTGCAGTGATTAGCTGCAAATGTTTCATGCCTCTCAGTAGCTACACCTCTCTGGGCACAAGTGAAAATTTAATGTCAAGGTGGTTGTAGCTCTAGCAGCTGTCGGTCACTCAGTCTGCAGCATTGATAATTGATAGCCAAAGATGATATGCTCACTTTGCATGCCCATGTTGCACTATTCTAAATCTACAATCCTTTGATTTGATATCCTGTGGCAATTTTCTCTTGGAAAATGATATCTTTGGTGATTCTGAATGTGGATATTGGTTTGCTACTTAAGCCACGAAGAAGATCTGTGAGTTAGTCTAGCTTTCGGTATAGAAATTTTAAGTTTGCAAATTTTTTTCAAATTAGCATCTCCATCAATAGTGGCCAACAACAACTGTTTATTTTGCTTAAATACAGATGACCAGCATTTACTTTTGATCAATTTTAAAAGAGTCAATCAAAAGAAAGGACAAGAATTAGGTTTGCATTATATTTTCTGGCATTGAGAAAAATACTTGTAGCCATTCAGTTTATATCAGTGTTCTTGTTTTATTTGCTTGCTTCATACCGCTGATAGTTCACTGGATGTGTCTTTCCTTACATGTGCAGAAACCATACCAAAAGGTCTATGATTGGCAGTTCATATTCTGCCTTGAGCTTTGGACTGGAGTTATATGTGCTTACAATTCAGAAGATGATCTCCGACCTTTGGCTTACCCACTTACTCAGATAATTTATGGGGTGGCAAGTTTGGTTCCAACCGCTAGGTACTTCCCTCTCAGGCTGCGTTGTGTAAGAATGCTCAACCGTATTGCAGGAGCCACTGGTGCCTTTGTTCCTGTGTCGTCGCTCCTGCTTAGCATGTTGGAAATGAAAGAACTGAATAGGCCCCCTACTAGAGGTGTCGGTAAAGCTGTCAATTTGCTCAATGTTAAACAGGTGAATTTTTTTTTCCTGATAATTTCATTTCACCACTGAAACTATTTGCAAGGAAACTAACCTGAATCTTCTATTGCAGGTAGATAAGACAACATTGAAGACACGTGGTTTTCAGGAGGCATGCATATATTCAGTGATTGAGGAACTTGCTGAACATTTGTCTCAGTGGAGCTACTCTGTTGCCTTCTTTGAGCTGTCATTTATCCCACTTGTTAGGCTCCGAAGCTTTTGCAAATCTACCAAAGCTGATAGGTTTAGACGAGAAATAAAGGAGCTCATCCGCCAGGTGTTGTGGAATATGCATATCTAAACGTTTAATTAGCTATGCGTGCAATGCCAACTAAAACAAGGAAAATTGCAATGTTTTAATGGCTCCTGGTTTCTTCTTTCCAGGTGGAGGTCAATTGTGAGTTCACAAACTCCAAACGAATTGGTATAGGATTCTCACCTAATGACCCTGCTGCAGCATCATTTCTCAAGGCATGCAATGTTGCCTCATTTTCTTCTTTTTTCATTTCTTTTGATGTGTCTGTTACCAGAAACTGATGAAATCTGGTTTTGCCATAGGCTGAAAAGGAATCTGGGTGCAGTCCTCTTTCAAAATTTGTCGCTAACTTGCACCTGAAGGCTCAACAGAGGATTGATTCAATGGTGGAATCCAGGTTGGTTATATTTTTAGATGTTACATTCGTTTCGCAATTGGTTGGTATCAGAAGGTACCACATATTCAGTTATTAATGCTTGTGCTTTCCTATTGCCAGTGTCCTTGTGGGTGCAGAATCTTCTGTTTTTGCCAGCAGGCTATCTGAAATGAGGGAACAAGATGATGGTGGGGATGCTAAGGAAGGTGCTTCTGTTTTCAGCTCATCCTGGTTGCCTGAAAAGAAGTCCAAGTATGGCTACTAATTATTATTATTATTTATTATTATTCAATGCCTATCCTTCACTCTTTTACTGTCAATATGTATAGTGAATCTGTTAACATACATTGGCATGCAGAGTTGAGGATGAGAAAAGGGGTTCAAAAAAGCGGAGACATGAAAGGGAGCAAGATACAGGCGCAGATGAGGATGTGGTGGAAGATCTTGTCCTAAGTTCAGAAGAAGAAGAAGAAGAAGAAGAAGAAGAAGATGATGATGATGACGATGATGATGAGACTCTTGAAATTGGTTTGCTTTCTGATGAGGAAGGTCATGATCCAAAAAGTAGTTCACTAAAACAGAAGGATAAGAAACAGAAGCTGGCCACCTCATCAAAGCAGGCAAACAAGAAACAGAAGTTGGATAGTTCTTGGAGAAAGAGAAGTAAACCACGCCCTAAAAAGGTGGCTAGGAAGGGGGGCAAATAATTAACATATAGAATGGTACCTCAAAAAGGAAACCACCGTTGTTTTGAAGCACAGAAGGGGGACTGATCACTGGCCTTGGACAGATGACCCCAATTTTCATGTCATGGAGCATATTAACTTTGTTTAAGGCTATCTGGCCATGACAGATGAGCTGGTGCCCTCAATTTTTGCATAAAGCATATCCATGAAACCAAGAGATTTTGATTTGTTAGCGAAATGCATATCTAGATGTAATCCATATTGCAGCTTTCTTTTGATGTATCCAGATTCTACGAGAGATACATCTTTCATCACTCAAAATTATCAAAAGAGCTAATTTATATGAATCCTTAAAAAGTTCTTGAATGAGCAAATCCTTGGGTTTTATTCCTTTTGTCAGTATCAGAAATATTGAGCAGCTAGATTTTATGAAGCTAGAACCATAGTAGTTGACGCAATGAAAATTTGAGTTATGCTTTGAGTGTATTCTTCCTGCTAGTGTTTAGTATCAGAAATGTTAGGCAACTAGATTTTATTGAGCCAGAACTGCAGAAGATCATGCAATGGAAATTTGAGTTATGCTCGAGTGTTGCTTTAATAAATGCCTTGCACTCTCGGAAGCTGCCATGCCTTGAGCTCCAATGCTTTGTTTGCTATATATGTTTGGTTGAGTCAAGCTGGACCCATGTGATTGGACTGGAAGGTGCTGTTTCTACATGCAACCATTTATTACCTACCATAACTGATAACATAACAAAATATTATGTCCAATAAAATGTCTACCATTTATATTGTTTTCGTCCCAAGTTTTCATGTCTATTTGCCACATTACAATGCGGTAACATGACAATCACTACCAAAAAATTTTTGAGCAAAAAATGCCACTCAACTAATTTATATGTTATATAGCTATAAATTAATTTTATATAAAAATTATTGTCACACACACACATAACTAATATTTTAAATTTTTATAATATAATATATTATATTAAAATTTTAATTAATTTTTATTATATATTAGTATAAATAATAAAAAAATTATTACGTTAAATTATATATGATAATTAATTATTTTAATATAATTATAATTATATAAGACTGAATGGTTATCTTGAACAAAACTAGTAAGTGTAATAAAAAAGAGGATCGAAATGCATGAGTTTCTCAACAGTAAAATTGAAACAGAAACCTCTTATGAGTAAACTAGAAAGCATTGACATGTATGATATTCCATATAGTTCTCGGATTGAAATTCTAAATTGTTAGGTGCTTGTAATCTTT
Source organism: Metroxylon sagu (assembly GCA_017589505.3). NCBI lineage: Eukaryota > Viridiplantae > Streptophyta > Magnoliopsida > Arecales > Arecaceae > Metroxylon > Metroxylon sagu. The sequence goes on along the minus strand of JACVBY030000612.1, from coordinate 807,911 downwards.
TTTTTAAGACTAATTTTGTTTGAAAAGATACTTACTCACATTTAATATTCTTTATTGTGGTCACATTTTATGTTATTTAATTCAAAAAAATAATTTTTTCTGAAAGTCAATGACATAGTGAAAGAATGTTTGAAATTTTTTATGATGTAAACTAACATATTTATTATTTAAAAATCTAAATTAATCGAATATCGAATTAATAAAATATTTTATGTAAGCCTATTATGATTAGTGATCGCTATATATGTTATTCGGCTATTTGATGCTCTTCGTAATAGTATAGGCTTACATTAAGTGTGGGCCTTATATAATGGATAGGGCATGCCTTAAGTTGATTATCAAAAAGAAAGGTCCCTATTTTCATTCTATAAATATTGCGGTTGATCCATTGAGTCGTAATACTTTCGTACCTATAAGATAGAAGAAAGCTTTCTCTCGTAACATATATATACAAAACCTTAATCGAGTTTTTATTATTATATATGCACATACAGTGATTATATTGAGATTATCAATGATATTTTGGATTTGTGAAACCAAGATTTTTTATCAATAATCACCCTACGTCTGGGCAATCGAACTCATAGATATGCTCCTCAACAGCCAAAGAAGCACAGATTGCTCTCACCTCCATCTCATCCTCAACCACCATACAATCACCCATCTGGTCAGCAGCCCAGGCCTGGATATTCTCCGCCATATCCTGTTTATGCTACACCCCAGCAACCTCCTTACTAAGGCCCCAGCAGTCAATACCGGTGCCCTCAACAGCCATCATCAAGGCAGTTACTGCCGCCTTCAGTAAAGTATATGCATTGCCCTGACTTCGCTGCATTCTCCACCTTGTTCAATTGTGAATAGCTGCAAGAGATCATGAAAGATATCGTGTTGTTTCTGCATTCATATTCGCAGTTTGTGTGATTAATTTGCTTCCCTAGAATAATTTCACCCAGTGTTTGAGCAGGAAGATTTCTGCCCTGATATATTCTGCATGTTGCTAGAAACTCATGTTGGAACCATTAGAAGCATAGTTTGTACCAGAAGGGTTTTGATGGAGCAAGCGGATGTGTTCCTCTGCCAAAATATAATCCTAAAAGTACTTCGCAATAACTATATGTTGCTAGCTAGAGGTATACAGAATTTGCAGAGGTAATAATAGAATAATAAGAGAAAATGTGCATAGAAATACAATAGTAAATTACGTAATCTAAAAACTCAAGTAAAAGTTAACTGTAGTAAATATATGAACTTAAATTATAAGTAGTATATAATTTTTTAACACATTCGAGTCGACTCTAATATCATTTGTAACATTTTAAATCTATCTGCTAATCTGATATGATTTGTAACATTTTACGTTCATCTGCTGGTTTAATTAATCTGCTGTTCGATAAAAATCATATAGCTATAAAAGTTTGAGTGAAAGTTAATTGATAGCCGATAAATTTGAGTTATAAGTATTTAATTATTTTTTTTTAGTTTAATATAAAATTATTTTTAGATATTATATGTGAGTACTTACCATCGATATCATGGCTTTTTAAATCAGAAGGTGAGGCTCCGGTTAGTTAGTAGGTTGACCGGCAGATCGTTGCACATGTCATCCTAACGGGACCATTGGTCCGCTTTGGTTCCAAACGAAGAGCGGCAGTGAAACCAAAGGATGTTGTCCGCGAAGCCTTGTTTGGTCCATGGATGGCTCATGGGAGATAGCTAAAGTTAAGCGCGTTGGTAGTAATAACACCAACTTGATTGTTGCTCAGTTAATCAAATCTTTTTGCCCGGATGGCAGAAATGATGTTTGGTTGTGAAAATATAGTTGAAGTCCATTACTTTACTATTTGAAAAACAGTTCTTTTATTCATTCTCTATTTGGATGAAAATGGCTAAGAACTTCCCCCATCACAGAAACTATGCATTGATTGCTCAATTTATCATTGCCTTTTATATTATTTTATCAACCAAAATTATCGCATGGTTATGAAAATGTCATGGATGGGTAGCATTTGTCGACAAATATTCCTTTTTCTCCGCAAAGATATTACATGCAACATTGTTGGATATTGCGTATGTACAGGTGCTCGGTCATGAGGGCATCATTGGGTTCTATGTGGTTCCTCGATGCAAAACTGCAAGGAAATTCCAAATATGGCTCTTTATTAGTGCCTATCATATCATGGCTTTGTCAACGTTTGTTGAAGCATTCGTTGATAAGCATTTAATATTTTTTATTTAATTTTTTAATAAAAAATAAAAAAATATTTTATGCTACGAATTTATATAGTACTTTGAAGCAGTAGAAAAAAAAAATAATCATACTTAAATAGTAAAAAATCAAAAAAATAAACTATAATCCTCATTGAGACTATTTTAACATCGAATCAAAATTATTTATGATACAAATTTTATACTGCAGAATGATATGTATATTTAGATGATTAATATATAAATATGAATATCTTTTTTACTACAAATATGTCTAATTTATTTATTTATTTTGTTATTGCTTTAAAGTATCGTATAAATTTGAGACATTAAATGTCTTTTAATTTTTTTTTCTTTATTTTTTATAAAAAAATAAATAAAATGATATTAAATGCCTCGAGCGCTGGCATTATTAACAAAAACCCTTAGATTATTATTGCCACTCATCAATGAATACGCTAGCAATGTGAAGAATATGAAATAGTAAATATGATACATGTCATGCTGAGGGCCTTGCCTATGTCCAATGAATGGCAGCATAATTTATGCATGTCATGAATGATGGTAGTTGCAACAAGCATAATTTATGCACATTCCTTGACCTCCATCTCGGGAACCTTAAGTGTGTCAGAGATGATTGGACCATGAGATCTCAAAGCCCACTCATATGAGGCAAAGGAGCTGTTTTTATAATTAGAGTAAAAATTTTTTTTTTAACAAATTCAGGATGGGAACGAAACTATTTGCAGGAATGGTATTAAAGTGAAAAACGCCATTTGAAATGACGTTTTTTCGAAAAAAAACACGCTCCGTCAGCACCAGCGGGCTGACGTTTCGGAGAGTGGCATTTTTTTTGGTAATCCCCTCCCCCAGCGCTCCCACTCCCTCTTCCCTCCCGTGCCTCACGCCCTTCCCTCACGAGCCCCCCCTCCCCCCGCTTCCCGAGCCCCCACTCCATCTTTCTTCCCTCCCGTGCAACCCCCCCTCACGGCCTTCCCGAGCCCCCACTCCCTCGTTTTCCCTCACGAGCGCCCCCCTTCTCTCTCGGCCCCCGGTCCCTCTTTCTTCCCTCCCGTGCAACCCCCCTCACGGCCTTCTCGAGCCCCCACTCCCTCTTTCTTCCCTCCCGTGCACATCCCCCCCCCCCCCTCCCCCCCCCCTTCTCTCCCGGCCCCCGTTCCCCCCCCTCCCGGCCCCCGGTCCCCCCACCCTCCCGATCTCCCTCCCCCGTCCCCTCCCGAGCGTGCACCCACCCCCCCCCCCCGGCTCCCTCTCTCTCTCTCGCGCACCCGAGCAGCCGGTCCCCCATCTCCCAAAGTAAATTTTTTTTAATTTAATTATAAAAATTTAAATATGCTTTGTTACTAACAGCTTCACATTCATCTTTTTAATAAAGAAATTGATAACTGAAACAATGATATTTTTAGTTTAATTACATCGATTAATCACGACAAAAAAGCTAAAAAATAAAAGAATTTATGTATCGATAGAAATAAGTAAAAGGTTAGTTAGCTTATTGTGGAAAAATTACATTGTTTGATGAGTAAAAAAAATTCAATGAGCATGATCTATCATGATAAGTAACGTTGACAACTTGATATGCCAATATATCTTATTTTAATAATAATACTTAAAAAAATAAATGCTTTGGATGTCAAGTGTCTGATATAGTCTCATTTTTACCATACAACAAACAGACAAAAAATAAATAGGTTAATATCGAATATTTAACAGGGTACGCATCTATTATTTAAATGTTAAATGCTTATGAAATACGTGCATATTCCATTATTAGTTTGTTTGCGGTTAATCAGTAGAAAATTTATACTTATTTCAGTTTATGCTTGATGATACAATTTATGTATTGATGCTAGATTTATTTTGAATGTTATTTTTTAGATGAGCACCGATACTGTTCGATTGCTGCTTTATTGTGATGGATCAATTGAACATGGCTTAGATGGAATACAATATAATAAACCTCCTCGTAAAAGTTTTAGATTGAGCATGGGAACCCGTTATGTTGAGTTGATCGAGCGGGTTTATAGTGTGCTTAAAATTTCAGTGCAACAATATATTTTGAGATTGATGTGGAGATCTCCAACATTGCATCAGAAATATGTGCTTCATCCAATCGAGGAGGATGACGATGTGGAGGAAATGTTGACATTTCCTTCCAAATTTCCAGATTATCGCTATGTTGAATTATATGTTTTCAAAGAAGATGCTCCAGCTCCATACAATATTGATCATACAGAGGATATTTAGGATAGTTCTCCTATTGCCCAGCAGCAGATCAGAACTCCAGTTGATTTCTCAATGATGGAAGGAGTTATGCCAGTAGTACAGAGTGTTGATGTGGCAAACAATCAGAGTGTTGATAGTCGGGGACTTGAGTCAGACGACAGTGCAGATGATGACTATTGGTTTGAACATGATGACTCTGACGAAGAGCAAGATGAGGATGAAGACTCAAATGGAGATGATGTAGTTCATGAAACTGGCTGTAGTTCTATTCCTATATCTACTCATCCAGAAATTGTTCCTAGTCAAGTCTATGAGCATCAAGTCTTTGCACATAGTCAAATACCGGAGTTTTATCATGACTTGAATTTACAGGATGGTGGTTGTGTTAGCACTCAAAGACAATTACCCTTTAATTCTCAATTTTGGGATTCATCAATGACTGAGTTTGCTACAGGATTGTTGTTTACTAGCAAAGATGAACTGAAAAAAGCATGTGAAATTTATCGCATCAAGAAGCATCGCACATATAATGTTGTGGAGTCAAAGAAAGCATTTTGGTCTGTGAAATGTGCATCTTCAAGTTCTGCACAGAGTTGTCATTGGAGGTTGCGTGCTACAAAGTTGAAGAAGCATGGATTTTTTGAGATCACAAGGTACGAGGGGCCACACTCTTGTTTATTCAGTCATGTAACTCGGGATCACAAACATATAAGTTCATGAGTTATCAATCATGCGGTTCGACATATTGTGGAGAAAAACCCAAGTGTGAATATTGAAGCCATTATTGCAGCTGTGGCAGAACAATTTCATTATATTATGTCATACTCCAAAGCATGGCGTGGAAAGCAGAAGGCATTGATTGATGTATTTGGTGAATGGGAACCCTCATATGCTAAGTTACCTAAATACATGCTTGCACTTCAGAATGTAAACCCTGGAACGGTGGTCTATTGGGATTTCTACAATGCAGGGACATCTAATGTGCGTGTCCTGAATTATGTTTTCTGGGCATTTCATCCATCCATCGAGGGGTTTCGGTATTGTCGCCCAGTCATTTCTATTAATGGAACACATCTTTATGGAAAGTACAAGGGGAAGATGCTCATTGCAACAAGCATTGATGCTGACAACAGGATATTTCCACTGGCCTACGCAATTGTGGATGAAGAGTGCACTGCTAGCTGGAGTTGGTTTTTGTGGAATCTCAGGAGGCATGTTGTGAAAGACAGAAATGGCATTTGTCTTATTTCAGACCGACATTCAGGTATACTAAGTGCCATAGCAGATGACAGTAATGGATGGGCTCTACCTCTAGCTTATCATCGCTACTGCTTGAGACATGTGTGCAGTAATTTCAACTCAAGATTCTCTAATATTCAATTAAAAAGAGCTGTATGGAAAGCAGGGAGCGAACATCAGCTTCGAAAGTTTAACTTTATCATGGAACGGATCAAGATAGTTAATGCAGAGGCTTGGACTTGGCTATCGGAGTTGAAGCCAGAGAAGTGGACATTGGCACATGATGGGGGCTTCTGCTATGGTATTTTGACAACAAATCTCTCAGAAGTTTTTAATAGTGTACTGAAGGGAGCTAGAAATGTGCCGATAACGGCATGTGTTCAGATGACATTTTACCGTCTTGTTAAGTATTTCAATACGAGACGCGCGGAAGCCACGAGATATGTGCAGGATAATCGAAATACTTTTTTCACTCCTCATGTGACAATTAAGCTTGTTGAAAGTCAAGCTAAAGCTAATGAGCACAGAGTGTTTAGATACAACATGCAGAGAGCCACCTATGAAGTCGTTACAAGAAGGTCAAGTGAAGCTCTTAGGGGTGGAGGCAACGTTCAGAATGTGTCACTTGTAGACAGAAATTGTTCTTGTGGAAAGTGGATAATTTATAAGTATCCATGTTCACATGTCTTAGCCGTGTGCCACGAAATTGCCATGGATACAACCCCTCTTGTTTATGAAGTATACACAACTGGCTCGTATATAAATGCATGGGGAGGTGAGTTTAATCCGTTACCCCACGAAGACTACTGGATGGACACATTCACATGCATTCCTGATCATAATCGCCTCAGACCAAAAAAAAAAGGTAAGCCTAAGTCATCACGCATTCATAATGAAATGGATGAGGTGCAGCCAAGAAGTAAAAATTGTTGTAGTATTTGCAAGCAAACGGATCATTCTCGACGCCGTTGTCCTAATGTAAATGTTGGACCTTCAGGATCCTAAATTGTACTATCTATATTTTATGTATGAAACAACTTCTGCATGGTTGATTGTAATAAATGAGAGCAAGAATTTGTGGGTTTTAACAGTCTTCATTTAGGCTATCTGCACTTAAGGTTTAGTGTCTTGAATTGCTTGATTTTTCTTCTACTTTTTCAGGGTATGTTTGTTATTGTTTGAGTGAGAGTCTCAGATAGAGAGAGTCTGGGCTACATTACAGGTGTTTTGCTCCATCGGCTTATATATACAGCAGAGTCTGGGCTACTCTTTTCTATTTGTTATGCTATGCTGTGATATTCAGTACAAGATATTCCTTTCAGTATGATTATGCTATGCTATGCTTATTTTATTAGAGACTAACTTATGTTTTGTGGGTTTCTAATTTGACATGTTCCTTGAAGTTTAGTCAATTAAAATGCTGCCAAGAGTTGGGGAACAGGCTGATTTTTGTTCACTGGTAGGTGTATTATATGATTTTTCTCTGTTCCTTAAAGCTAAATCTCTTTCACTTAAGTTAATCAGGTAAATTTCTATTGCGTGCATGTGAATATGCTGCCTTCAAGTTATATGATTGGTAGGATAACATAATTGAATCATTAAAAGTAATGTTTAAGTGCTATTAAATAGAGGAATTATATAAGTTAATTTGCTTTAGTCATTGGATTCTGTAATTTTGTTTCAAATTGTTAGGTGGATCTTGCCTGAGATTATAGAAAATCAGTAGATTACTACAGTATATTGACACATGGCACACCACTACTGTATTCGGTGCAGCACCCATAACATGTGCATTGCTTTTGCATGTTAGTTTGGGCTTCTAATTTTGCTTTTGCATTGTTTCCTACCTTGCAATTATGTCACAGCATGCAGTGTATTGTTCTGTTATTAGTAATTTTGTACTATCTATTTGTTACTAAACAGAATTTATGTTGTCAATAATAAAGTGTTTAGAGAACCATATGATATTTAATGAATGCTCAGGTGCACATTAGAATAAAGCGTTTTCAATTAAAGTTATTCAGTATTGCAAAGGTGTGAAAGGAGAGAATGAGTCTGATCTTCCACAAACTCTTGTGGAGGCTGTTTGGTTTAGAAAAGGGAAAACGAGGAGTGGGAATTGCGATGGGTACCAGGGAGGGATACAAAAGGAATAGAGGTAAGGGTATTGAACATGAGTCTAGGATGGCAATTTTGGAAAATAATTGGATTTTAGATGAAAAAATGGATGATCTTAGTCTCTTGCTATTGGTATGACAGCTCCTGTAACCAAGATTCACATACCAGAAATTGGTATCGTTTCGGTACTAGCCTCGTATGGTATGGTATAGAGCATACCATACTGTTTTGCTACTATTTTGGAGCGGCACGTGCGCGGTATGGAGTCCATACTGTTTTGAAATGTGAATCATTTTAGTTCCTCACCAATTTAGTTCGGTACACCCTGAATGGAGCGATTTGGGATGGTTCGGTATGCCTTGCCTGTAACTAATGGCAGGGTAGGGGAATGGGGCATGGGAAGGCTAGGCATGGATGCCCAACTTCTCTCCTTTTCAGATATGTAGTTTAAAACTTAACATTTTCTTTCTATCCTTGGCTAGGTTAGAAACTAATGGTCTTTGTCCCGCCAACGATTCCTTTATATATATATATATATGGATATTGCGACTCCACCGAGTGGCTGAAACCAATACACCAGTCTTAAACCAGAACACACAGAAAAGCATAAACTTTACCTCAGAAGAGAGAAGACACTAATTACAGTTATAAGGCTTTATGAGTACCCAAAGAAAATATTCTCTGAGAAAAAAAAGGTGCTGAATTGGTGCTTTTATATTTTCTAGTGATTTAATCTCAGTTTTGTAACATCATATGGAAGGAGCATTTTGATTGTTCTGTATGATATTCTACTTTTTTTCGCAAATACATTTACTTTGGAGTCTTCCAGTTCATATATCATCACGCCAGTTAGCCTTCAAGCCATGTGGCCAATCTAAGTCTTGTGTCACTACTATGTTACTGTAAATAAGCATTGAGTCCATTGACCATACTGATCCTAGTTTTAAAGGAGAAACCTTTTGTACTCACATCAATAGTATCCAGTCACTATAATTATTTTCTGTAGTGCATTGTTATGTTGGAGTCTGGACATACTGATCTTTAATGGACAAAGTTTGCCATTCATTTCTCCAAATCTTTGAGAAGGCTACAGTTGTTTTGACATCTGATATCCACACCTTTATTTGTCAATTCTAACTTAGAACTTTACTTTGTATTGCAGAAATCTGAATGCATGGAGAAATCTGTGTCTGACAGACTACTTAACAGTAGCCTCTCATAAGCCTTAAGAGGTGCTGCGCTCCAAGAGTGAGCAGTCTCAAAATCAGCAAAAAGGGGTGAGGGATAGTGGAGTCTTTCAGAATCAGTGTGCCATTAGAAATGAGTGCACTACCAGAAAGTTCAAATTTTCATCACCTAAGGACGAATCTATGCCTGATAAAGTCCCTAAGGATATCATGCCTTCTACAAGATAGAATGACATAATGAGCCTATTGGTCTGTACACCCTTCCGGTTTCAATTTCTGAAAGGCCTTTTATTGATGGTGCCGCATGGTTGTGCTTTATGTGGGTTGATAAAATTGCCCTGCTTGAAATATAGCTTTAAGGCTTAAAATAAACACCAAAATCCTAGATACCAAGTATTCTAAATTGACTGTAAAACCATACATATCAGCAAGAATATGGTTGGTGCATGTAATTACTTCATTTCTTTATGTGAAGGACAAAACATTCTTGCTTTTTCTTCTTCTGTTGTCTGCAACAATTCATTTCTATCTATGACTTTGATACTGATGTTCAGGTATAGTTATATCACGAACTCTGTACTGCAATGTCTAAGCTTTTGCATAGGAGGTTAGGCCATATGCATACAATGTGACTGAGAATGATTGCTAGTGATCGGTATACTCTTGTCTTTGGTTTTGTTTGACCATGCACTAAAGGTATCACGGTTCTTGAGCAATTATTTCTGCATTTTTAAGAATGCTGCAAGTGCTTAGCTCGGACACTATACACATTTCAGGCTACCTTTGGGCATAACAGAAACTAAAAGGAGCTACAAGATGTAGCCCTAAATAAGAATAAATTGAAAAAAGAATTCATATACCTCTCTCCAGTTGTATGGGAAAATGCTTGTTGCCTTTTTCTTTCTAGAAAAAAGCATAACAGAAACCAAAAGGAGCTACAAGGTGTATCCCTAAATAAGAATAAATTGGAAAAAGGATTCATATACCTCTCTCCATTTGTATGGAAAAATGCTTGTTGCCTTTTTCTTTCTAGAAAAAAGCATAACAGAAACCAAAAGGAGCTACAAGGTGTAGCCCTAAATAAGAATAAATTGGAAAAAGGATTCATATACCTCTCTCCAGTTGTATGGGAAAATGCTTGTTGCCTTTCTTTTTTTCCTAAAAAAATGATTGACAAACCCAAACATATGTTCCGATCTAAGAGACTGGTACATCTTCCCTCCAATTTTAGAAATTGAAGGTTGATAATTATCTCTGTACCACAACGTTTGTTGGGCTAAACAGTTGCTAATTATGTCAAGACTAACATCAGTTAGAATTCTAATCAGAACTTATAGAGCATGGTTATTGATTGTTTTGGCATCTATTTGCACCTTAGTTCCGTGTTGGATGAAGAGTTGTGACTACTGCAAGATCTATATGTTGATTCTTGTCCTCAAAGTGATGGCTTAATTCGGTCTTGCCCACGGTGGCTTAGGTGAACCAAGAGTAGTTTCTTTTAGTATGGGGGCAACCTCTAATCCGAGTTCTTGTTTTCTCAAGTTAAAAGATTTCTATTTCCTATAGTTTCTGGTGAGATTGAAAAGTGTTAGCATCAACAACTAATTTGAAAGCACATCAAATGGTGATCTTTGACCTAGTAATCTATCTGTTGATTCATGCACTGAAACTGAAAGTTTAGTTCAGTCTTGCCCACAATGGCCTATGTGAACCATGAGCTATCATTCTGGCATAGGGCCAACCTCTTTATTTGTTCTTTAGTGAGGAGATTTGGTCCTGCAGTTTCTGTCAAGATGGAAAATTATCGGTATCAACAATTAATTTGCAAACACATCAAATGCTGATCATTGACCTAGCAAACTTCATGTTATGGATCCAATATGATTAAAAATTATGTGCTTATGAATTCAATCATTGACCTTAATTATACTCCATTTAAAAAACACCTATCACCTCAAAGTTTATAGGACCCATTGCCTCAGTGTTTAAGTTCACAGGGATCAAATTAGAGCTAACAAATTTTAGTTGATGTAGATCGTTGGCAATGAACATTATGTTGAAAATCTGTCTTGCTTGACTCCTTATTTCTTCTTTCAAGTGAACTTTTGCTAGATGCTTTGCAATGTTTTTATCAACAATTCTTGCTTTCTCTTTTACATTTCTCCATCTTTTTGTGATCCTTTCCTGTTTGATTTTATTTTATTGCTAGCATATTATCTTGGAATGACCTTACTAAAGCCATCCAATTAAAGAGTTTCATAGCTTCTTGCTAATTTTCTCTTGCATCTTCCTGATAAACTTCATGGAAGATTTTCCAGTCCATTTCCTACATAATAACTTTTGTTTGAAATTCACTGTTTTACACTTGACTATTTGTTCAGAAAACTTTATGCAACTGTCACACTATCCAATCTTCCTTGTGACATGCGCACCAATATTGCTTTTTAGTTGCAACTATCAATTTTCTTGCTAGATCTGAGGTTATTAATGTTACACCAATTAGAACACCACCTATTTATAGGATGACCAAATTTAACATGCACATGCAATCATGTGAGATCTTGGATAATTATAAAGAGTTAAATAAATTTGAAAAAGATCTGGCCAGTTATCCAATATCTGAGCAATACAAGAAACAACTCAATAGATGAAACATATTTAATACATTAAACACAAAAGTCTTTACAACAATTAGTTTATTTACGTAGCTTAAGTACCACAGCCCCGTCTAGGAGGTCATCGAACTCGTCTAGAGCGTCGCGCATATATCGCGATCGGTCGAGGGCCCTCGTCAACCACATGGGAGACCCCCTCCTGCGCGGGGATTGTATCTGTCATATCAATATCGCCAAAATAGTGGGAGACATCATCGCCGACCTCAGTGATATCCGTATCAGCAATGTCAGTAATCAGCAACGGCCTCTGATCATGACTACCAGATGTACCCTCACCTGCATGCCCCATGTGTGAAAAATCGTGTGCATATGACGACGGCATGTAAGAAGGCAATTGTGTATAACAAAATCTACTCGTCCCAGGATCCTCATATGCGTGTGCCATCGCCGGTTCCTCATGAACTCATGCCGCAGCAGGTGTACTCCTCACATGCTGATGGCCAATTACAGAAAAAGTGTTATCTAAAATTGCCCTCATGTCCAAATGAATCCTTTGCCACTCGGCCTCCGATGTCGAATACATAACTCGATCCAAGTTCAAAGACAACTCTTGAAACCTCTCATGCTGCATGTTTATGACAATATAATATCAAAAAACAAAAATAATAACTCAGGAATAAATGATATTAAATAATCATTTTAAAATAATACCATGAATTCAAATGAAGCTCCTTCTCCTTCGTAGCCCGCAGTATGATACTCGGAACGGCTAATACATATACATGTTATACTCCTAAACTATTCCATGTACTCAGGAGTAAATGGGACTCCCTCAGCAATAGGCTCCCCAATAATGATGTTTTCACGCTGCTTATTCCATATAGCAATATGTGTGGCGTGTATGACATTCCACGAGGCATGTGCCCTCCCTCGTCGATCTATCTGATAAAGATGAAGTGACATATCGCATGGTGATGGGATCGACTGGCGGCAACCAAATTGTCGAAGCACTCGGTCCGGGAAATGCCACTCCACTAAATCAAAACAAATAAGTGGGGTCCATGCCATCCAAATATCCGAACCGAATAAGCAGCTTGGAGGCAAAATAGAGAAAATCTCGGGCGTATACGGACACCATATGAACTGCATGTAAAAAAACCATCAATCCACAACTTACCTACATAAAATAAAAAAATAACATTGGAAATAGATTTGAAATTTATTTATGTCATACCCGTTGGGAACTATCATCCAATACGTCGAACTGGTCTCTATAGGCACGCAGTGTATGAGTTGGGACATTCTTTTGGTTCAATCTCATATTCCATCTATGCCCCCATGGTGCACCTAAGTGCCAAGCATCATCTGCATCAGCAGGTCTAGCCTCCGGAGTCTTAAGTCTGATGGGACGAAAAACAGGTAATCGTTCCCATGCCCATATCTGAACGTTCGAATAATGCTCGATATTAGTAAACAATAGAAAAGAAAAAAATCCAAACTCAATCGATATAATCAACTGTTTACCTGTAGCAAGGGCAAGTATCCTCCTATCTCTGTCTGAGTAGGGCTCGTTCCGCGACAGAGTGCCCGATACAAACCGGCAAGTATAGCAGAACCCCAGCTATATGCAGCAAATGCTCCCAGGTCTTCTAAAAGAGGCACATACATCAACTTCACTAAATATCCGAATGTATCTGGAAGGATGACTCCACCTATAATTCGGAGAAGTTGCCCCCTCACAAACTGCTGGACAACCTCATCATCTGCATCATCATCCAAGTGGAAGTCTCGGTAGAACTGATCGAAGAATGATAAGCGGAAACGGCCTTTAGAAAATGCCTCGGCAGGGGGTTCAACTTCAAACAACCTCACAAATATATCCTGCCACTGCTATAATATATACCGTGGATCAAGCCCAGTAACCGCTAACCCATCAATCCGTAGACCACTCAGAATACCGACATTCTGTAGTGTGACTGTCGCCTCGCCAAATGGAAGATGAAATGTGTGGGTCTCCTGCCGCCACCTCTCAACAAGTGCAGAAATAAGGCCGACATCGAGTCGAATCGGCCTATACGATATATGCCATACATGCCAACCTGCTCCAAATAATATTGCACTCGTGGGTGTGCCATGCCCGGTGTCTCCTTCCATATCTGCGTATCATGTCGACAGCATCTAAACACCGGTAATTCCTGTAACAAATTCATTGCAATAATACATATAAATAATATAAACGCATACTAACTAATTAAGAATCATCGATCAATAATGCATACCTCGCCCTCAAATATTTTGGTTGATCTATGCGAGGCTTGCAGAGTGAGAATACTAAGATCGCGAGGCCCAGGATGTAAAACATTATGAGCCATCTCGTACTACTCTGTCAAAACAAGTAAAAACATCACATAAGAAATTTTTTTTTCACTGATAATAACAAGTGATATAGATCATGACTGATAATATAGATCATGCTCATTGAATTTTTTTTACTTATCAAACAATGTAATTTTTCCAGGAAAAGCTAACTAATCTTTACTTATTTTTTCCGATACATAAATTTACTGATTTTTAAATTTTTCTATCGTAATTAACTGATATACTTGAACTAAAAATATTATTGTTTCAATTATCAATTTCTTTATCATAAAGATGAATGTGAAGCAACTAGCAACTAAGCATATTTAAATTTTTATAATTTAATTGAATTAAAAAAATTACCTTGGGAAACCACCGGCTCGAGAAGGGGATGGGCCGCGAGATGGGCCGCGAGAGAGAGGGAGCACAAGGGACTGCTCGGGTGCGGAAGAGGGGGACCGGGTGGGTTCGCACGAGAAAGAGGGAGGGTGCTTGGGTGCGCGCAAGAGAGAGGCAGCTCGGGGGACCGATCGGCTCGAGTGCGGACCAGGGCGGGGGGGCTCGGGGAGGGTGTGGACCGGGGCGGGGGGCGGGGCGGGGCGGGGGGGGTGTGGACGGGGCGGGTGGGGCTCGGGGAGGGTGCGGACCGGGGCGGGGGTGGGGCTCGGGGGGGGGCGGGGGCGCTCGGGGGAGGGTGCGGATCGGGGCGGCGGGGCTCGGGGGAGGGTGCGGACGGGGCGGGGGCGGGTGGGGCTCGGGGGAGGGGGGCGCGCTCGGGGGAGGGGTGCGGATCGGGGCGGGGGCGCGGCGGGGGCCGCTCGGGGAGGGTGCGGACGGGCGGGCGGGGCGGGGCCGGCGGGGAGGGGGGGCGCTCGGGGGGCGGGGGGACTCGGGCCTCGAGCACGGACCGGGGGGGGCGCTCGGGGGGGGGGGCTCGGGGGCTTGGGTGCGGACGGGGCGGGGGCGGGGGCCCGGGTGCCGGACCGGCTCGTGGGGTCTCGGGAGGGGGAGGAGGAGAAGAAGGAGCCCGGGCTGCTGTGGGGTCTCGGGAGGGGGAGGAGGAGAAGGAGGAGGAGGAGGGGGAGGGCGAAGCCGCGGGGGTGGGGGGAATTTTGAGAAAAATGCCACTGAGAGTAGCATTTTTTAGTTGCCACCGTGCCAGCCCCGCTGGCACTGACGGGGCATTTTTTTACCGAAAAAATGCCATTTGAAATGACATTTTTGACTTTAACCCCTTTCTTGCAAAAAATTTCGTTTCCATCCTGAATTTGTTAAAAAAAATAATTTTCATTCTATTTATAAAAAAGCCTCATGGCAAAAGCCCAAGACCTATTGCCGATAATTGGGCCATCAGTCATAAATACCCAGTACACCTCTATCCATCACTCATACGCACAGCCGTGCCCCTTCACCTCTCCTCCGGACCCACAATAACGAGTGGGCCATCCTCGTGTCCCAACGTCCCCATCTTGATTGAATATATAACGATATTCTTCACTCATACGCACAGCCGTGCCCCTTCATCTCTCCTCCGGACCCACGATAACGAGTTGGCCATCCTCGTGTCCCGAGCGTCGAGCTCAAATTCAGCGACCTATCCCTTCTATCATTAAATTTATATAAATTTTAAAATTAAAAAATTATTTTATTAATTATTATTTTTTATTTAAAAAATATTTATAAAATAAATATATATTTTTAAGATAAAATAACTGTTGCATCATATCTTGTATTGCTAGATACATCGATATAAGAATATTCATCTGCTGTTGTATCATATCCTTATACTATTATATTATAAATATAAAAATACGATACAATAGTATAGAAATATACTTTTACGATAGAAATTGAATTACATATATTATTATTTACATTCGAATATAATTAAATTTAAGATTTGATATCTTTTTCATCCTCAAATTCGTATAGATTATGAAGTCATTTTTTTTTTTTTTTTTGAGAATCGTGAATTGTGTGTATTAAAGAATGAAGAAGATGATTAAATTTAATTTTATTTACATTTAAATTTGAACGTAACTAAACCTATCCTATATCCTCTCTATATATATACATATGCATATACATACATAAATACATACATACTTTAAAGCTGATAAAGCTGATAATGAACAACATCAATAAGAAAATAAAAAGCAAAATTCCAGTAGCCCTACCATCCAGTGAGTCGGGACGCATGGAATAACAAGCACAAATTCATGGCCCTTAGGCAGGATTAAGAAATCATATTCCCATAGTTGATGACTCATGGTTTGATTTTTTTTTTAATACCTTGGCAGCTTAATCAGCACAATTTTGAGAGTAGCAGCCGAATTAATCACAACTATAAATCAAGATCCCACAATAACCAAACTAATTATACGTTGGCATTAAAAGAGAGAGCATATCATTCGTAGGCCCACACAAATCAACTAGAATTTTGAGCATGCCAATAAGTAATTAAGCAGTATTATAAAAAAGACAAAAATCATGCATTCATAAAAAAATGACCATGGCATCAAGCAAATTAAAGCTAAAAGAAAAGCAAATACCACATTCCATACAGGAATACCGGCTAGTCACGAGTCCTTTCACCAACCAGGTGAGCAGCTCCAAAAAAAAAAAAAAAAAAAAAAAAAAAAAGGTTATATTTTTTTCATACCTCACAAGAAATAATTTTTTCATAAGAAAGATTATATTTTATCTATTTTCATAAAAAAAATTTTAGCATCAAAAATTTAAAATTATTCATATTATATTTATGTTACATTATTATAACATATGTTATATAATATAATAATATATATTTTAACAGATAATATAAAGTATAATATAATATGATATAATAAATTAGAATATAATATAATATATAATATTATATAATAATATAATATAATGTATTATAATATAATATATATAATATAATATAATATAATATATCAATTTTTATGTAATCTTTATTTTAGAAGTATTAGAGTGTTATTGTTTATGTAAAATTATCATCAACAAAAACATAGAAAATATTTTTAAAATTATTTTTTCTACGATGAAATTTATTTATTTTTTGCAAAATTATACTTATAAAATATATCAAATGAGCATTAAGCTCAGATGATAATATATATATATATATATATATATATATATATATATATATATATATATATATATATAAACTCCGACGCCGGAAATGCCAAATGCACTGTCGCTGTTCAAGTGTCCTACACGCACGGGATCAACTGCCACCTCAGCACATCAGCCAAATCTCCAGACGACGCGTGAACGCATCTCCTAAACCCGTCGACCACCAATCCCTTCCCCCTGCCAGCGACCGACTCCCTCGTGTGGGCCTGCCCGCTCGCGTGAAACGAGCGCCTCTGGCTCCCTTCTCGCCTCCCTTATCCTCCACGCGACCACTCGCTTATTCGTGGTGTAGCATTTATTACCGCGACTTATATCAATCCGGATCGGATATTTGTTCGACAAAAATCCTACAAGAAACCCTGACCCTCCCTTGTTCCCCTTTCCCCGTTGCACTCCGACGAACCCCTCATACTGACCGCTAGCGGTTCGCTGTTCTTGCACATAGAAAGGATTTTGAGTGAGATTGTTTGATCGGAATCAGAATGCCAACCGCGGCGACCACCCCCGCCACCGCCCTCGTCTCCACCCTCTTCCAGCGTCACCCCGCCGCCCACCCTCTTCCCTCGCCTTCCCCCCTCGCTCCCTCCCGCCCCGCGATCCGCGCTGCCAGGCCCCCGGTGGCGTTATTCCAGAGGAGAATCTCTTGCCAGGTCGCCATCACCACCGACGTTTCTTCCTCGTCGCCGTCGGCGGCGGAGGAGGAGGCGGAGGCGTTGGCCAAAATCGGGCGGAGAGTCCAGGTGAAGGTGCCGCTGAAGGTCTACCACGTCCTCAAGGCCCCCGAGCTGGATTTGGACGGGATGGAGGGGGAGATCAAACAGTACGTGGGGTTGTGGAAGGGGAAACGGATCTCTGCCAATCTGCCCTTCAAGGTCGAATTCCATATCGCCGTCGAGGGCCAGCCCAAGCTCGTCAAGTTCTTCGCCCACCTCAAGGAGGACGAGTTCGAGTACCTCCCGTCCTCCGATTGAGCTATAGTTGTGTAATTTGATGTAAAGATTCCAAATTTCAGATAGTCTTTTGGAATTCGGACTTGGGGTAAGCTGTATTTATGGATGGAAACATTGAGAATCTATCTCCTTTCCTTCTCCCAATACCTTCTCTTGATACAGTAATAGTAACATGGTGGTTGTAAATTAATTAATAAATAGATGAGAAGGGAAGAAGGTTCTGCCGCTAAGTAAGTTTCTTGCGACTCCTCCCTTTTGTTTCTGCTGTTGTTGTTGATTTGAGATAACTGTTTGAATCAAGAAGACTGAGATGTATTGCATTATCAGATATAAACAAAGGAATAAATGTTTCTTTCCTTTCTGATTAGATTGGTATGGTACTTATGTTTATTTTTGTCTATATTACCTGATCTTTCATAATTTTAATGTGAAAAAGGCTGTTACATCGATGTTCATAAGGATTTTGATGGTTTCCTTGATTTGAGCTCCATATAAATAATGGCTGAAATTTTGATGCATTAAGTTATAAAATTTATCAAAAGAATATGGTTTTGTGCTTCTGATACAGTTGAATGCAAATGAGATTCACATGGCAGTATGATACATGGAAATGGAAGTGTTGAATGGAGTTAATAAGGCATTGAATCCTTTCTAGTTTCCAGGTGCTGATAACATGGTCTGATTGGATGAGAAATGTTTCTTTAGAACTGGAACTTATATGATCATGACCAGTTTGATTTTTGACGTTGGTCTGGGCATATATTGCCAAATTCAAGGCATCTTTTAAGACTTTTGAAGAGTGGGTTTTTTATTTATTTATTTTTTATTTTTTAATTGTGGCCTTTGACAAATTGTGTGAATGGACATTGACAAAAGCTTTGTGTTTGTGCTTCTATTGAATGCCTTTTTGCTTCGCTACCTAACTGAAAGTAGAATGTCCTTTTGCTAAAGAGTTAGCTCAACCCTTGTATTGTTCTCTTTATTTCCTTAAGAAGAAGTTTTGCTGATGATGTTAAGTGGGCAATGTTCACTTATAATTTCTTGATTGATTCTTGGTCACTCTTTCCTGTGTCTATGAATTGCAAGTTCTTTTTCCTTTTCAGTATGTATATTACCTTGTTGAGAACTGTTTAGTTTTTGGAAGGGAAAAATTTTTGATCTTTTTGATGGGAAGAGGCTCTTTTCGCAAGTGCTGCTGTTCTATATTCTGCATTATATTATTTGGAAGTGTGGGCTAGTGTAAATGGGTGTGTGTATGTTCTTTTTTTCCACTGTTGGTAGCAAGTGGAAGGAAATTTGTAAGAAATCATGATGTTTTACCTGAATGAGCTTGATGTGATTATCTTAATAGCTGGAATGGCCGTCATGCTTGGGTTATAAAGGTAAATGCTGGCTATTGATAGTTCTTTTGTTTGTAGCCTGTCATTTCGCACTATGTGGTTGCATATTTGATAGATCGTGCTTCAATTTTTGATATCATATGTTCGGATCACCTTTGCTTATTGCAGCCCTGTCTCCTTTATCTTGGTACCAAGTTTGCAAGAAGTCTTATTGTTAATCTCTTACTAATTTTGATGCCCTATGGCAATTTATTTATGCATGCTGGTTTCAAGAACTTAATATTTCTGTTTGGCTGTGTTGAAGTCTGGGACATTATCTTTCTCTGTATTATTTTCTGTGCCTTTTACCTTGGAGGTATTTTTTGTTTGGCTGTTCTTAAAAGTTAGCTCCCTGAGAAAATTAAAAAGAAAAAGAACTTCCATCCATTCCCTGTATTTTATCATCTTTACCGTTAGATGGCACACTCTTTGGGGCCTGTCCATGAGGCTGTTAGCTAAACTTCCTGAGCCAACCGCTCCTGAAACTCATTGTATATAATATGCTCTTTGTTTAGTAAGTACACTCATCCATGTTCACTCTATGAAGAATGAACATAAAAAGAGTATACAAACTAAAAATGAGGAGTATAATTGTCAAATATGCAGGAAACAAACAATCTTGATTGACAGAATCACAGTCATGCTTCAAATGCTTCTTCACATATACCAAGCTTAATCAGTTTAATGAGTTCGATGTGGATCCTTGAATCATAATCCTATCATCTTGGAAATTCAATATAAAATCATTCATAGAATCGAACCAAAGGTTTTTTAAAGGCATAGGTTCTCAAATATTAAATTTACACTTCAAACTATCAAAGTTTCTCCTCATGTTCCAACATTTTTTTTATTTTTTCTGTTGTTCAGGATGATTTTTATTCTGATATAGTAAAGTTATGTTCTAGTCAGTCAACAAAAGTAATGCACTACAGATTATATAAATCTTTTATATGTGAGTTTTGCAAGATGGGACATCTGTTAATATGATCTTCAAACCATTTGGAGTACCCTCATGAATTTACTTATTTTGTTGCGATTTGATGGTACTATGAAGGGAGTTAGCACAAATCTTTACCTGCTTGTTTCTTTTACCATGGTCTGAGTCTTGGACTAAAGTAGTTCGCTGTCTCAATTTGTAGTGGCCGTGCTTAGTGCCAAACAGTAGTGACACTTGATGCTACATCTCACTTTTATGGTTTCAGCACTGACAAGTACACCATTTGTTGGTATGGTGCTGTACTTGTATCAGTCTCTACTGGATCATAAAGTACTAATACAGAGATCATGGTCTGAGTTGGTACTTTTGATTCAGAAAATTTATCATGCTAGTTTGGTTCATTGGGCATTCTCTATTGTCATTAGGAACTAGGGCTTCATGTAATCGTAACCTGATTTCCTTTGTAATTTGCTGAGAAATGATTTTGCTGCTTTGTATAGCATGGGTTCTCCTTTTCCTGTTCAATATAAAATTAGGGGAAGATAGCCATTTTTTGTAGCATGTACACTGGTCTGTAAATTTCTAGAATTATTGAAACCCATTAGGTATTGTCTCATGGATCTTAGTTTTGTTCTGTTTGAAAAGGATATATTATTTTTAATATGGGGCAAGTACTATGAACCTTTATGGTTCTTTTTATTATGTGTTTAAGTTTATATTTAATGATCTTTAAAATAAATTACATTGGCAACCTGTGTGTAATGAGTTTTTCTCCTTATCCTGTCCATTCAGTCTGTTTGCTTATAGATCTGTGGCTTGTCTATACAGGCCTTAAGGTACCTTTATAACTGAAGAACTTTCTTTAGAAATACTAGTCTTTATAAGGCCTAAATAATCTAATTTGTGATCAACTCTGGACAAATGGCTGCTAAACAAAAGAGACTCTGCTAACTACAAGAAATTAGATGTATCATAACTCTGTATCTGCTAAGAGTTACAGAGAAAAGTTGTCTTTTTTGATAAACTAAATGCACTAATCAAAATCACAATAGAGTATTCAACATGGAGTCTGCAAATTAGGATAAGTGTGTCATTTTCAAATTGAAAATGAGATAACAAATTAAGAGGAAACAGTGGAGGGATGAAGCAAAGTGGAAATGGAAATGATTATCATGAAAATATGCCTAAGTTTCTTAGTCATGAGAACATAGACTAGGGTGAAATATTCATCAATTTGGTGGATCCCTAGGTCAAAGGCCTTGTTTTAAAAAAAGGAATTTTAATAGTCCCTTTCCTCAAACTTCCCCATGAACTAGTTTAAAAGTCTGTAGCTCTCTTCCTACAGATTACCACCTTAATGCACAAAGAATGCTTCTCCAATTCTAATGTCTATCCTTGTGTAGTGCTGGATGTTGGTGAGCAGCACAAGCCTTTTACTTAACTTTATCAGAGAAGATTTGAGTATTTCTCGGAAAGATTACAGGTTCACCTGTGAAAGCCAGAGTAGATCTAGCGAAACTTGATTTCACTAGGGTTCTAAAACTCAGTTTAATCCCTTGAGTAGAGTTTCAGTTTTAGCAATTTCTCTGGGAGTTTCAGTCAAAAATTAAAAAATCACAAAATAAAAAATAAAAAAATAATAGAAATCAAGGTAAGTTATTTTGCATTATTTTATTGGGTTCTATTATTTAGGATCATAGTTTGTATATTTTAGGTAGTCTCAAGTTGAAAATAAACTATATGGAAGCTTAATGTGTTGTATTAACCATTATATTCACTGTAAAATATATTGTGTGCTACATTTTTCCTAACTTTTATTTTTTTTACACTTTTATCTATTTTAATATTTTACATATTTTATATTCGCTCTATACTAGACCTTTTTGTATCCATGTGTCATTCTATTTCATTTTAATATCTCATCGAAGCAAGGAAAAACCCATGTAAGAATATTCATTCTATTTCATATGAGTAACCCATGTTAGCAAGAAAACAGCCCATCTAAATAGAAATCAATTTTTATTTCATTTTTAAAATGTAGCTTACCCTTCATGATAACAAAGCTTAAACCAATATGACACAATTTTGATAATTAGAGCCTTAGATAGTATATAATTGAATGATTTTGATGAATTTACACAATATTTACTGTATTTACTTGCTCTTAAAAAAAAAAAAGTTGTACTCTGTTGGTTTTAATTCTTCTAAATTTGCAGACTGACTGAAATGAATGTGTTTTGGCCGAAATTTGAAACCTTAGGTTTTGATTCCAAGCTTGTAGAATACAATATTAAGTGAAAAATTTTCCTTTCTAGGGTGTCATTTTTGGTTAGAATCCTTTTCAAGACTGATGTCATTTTTCTAAAGCATCAGTTGTGAAACATTAAATTCCATGCCATCTTTTGTAAGAAGATTGGAACCTTCATTGGTCAGAACAGGACTGATGTCTCTTCTCATGATTAGTAATCTTTGCCCTTTACAAGATAAGTTGAAACAAAACTGGTCTCTTACTACACGTTGCCTAGACCCTTCTCTTTCCCACCCATTTACTAATCCTCTATGGTAATATCTAACAAGTTAGAGAGAGATTATTCTGCCCTGCTAAACATTTTTCAAATTCTATTAAGCCGACTTTCCTAAAGTTGATTTATTGGTTAATCCATAATCCCTACTGATCCTCATTTTGTTTATTCCAACCAAGTTTATTTGTGAAAGTCACTCAAGTCCCTTTATTTCTATGGCATTTACTTTTATATTTTCAAATATGGACCAAATCTTGAAATGAATGATTAGATATTTGTTATGTATAAGATAGTCATGTAAAACTCCTAGTTGGTTGTACATACATAAGAGTGCTGGTGCATCTGTAAGGCCCTTTCTTGTCAAAAATATTGATGATCTAGATTTTGAGTATATAACTATTGCCTAGGTGGACATGATCAAGGATGCCCAGTATTATTAAAAGCGCTAGACATATTTAAGCACAAATGGCTCCTGGAGCACAGGCGCAATGTGCAAAGCACGGGTGCATGCCTAAGTGAAGTGAGGTGCATATTTTGAAAATAAATAAAATAATTATATAAGCAAGATATATAATACAAATAGAAAAAGACTAAAAAAATCATAATTATAATATATTTAGCCTATTGGCTCAATGGAAAGTCTGCTCTTTCTCAGCTGAAATTTGTAGCCCTTTAATATTTTTCCTCCTTTTTTTCATATGATAGCATAATTTTTGATGTTCTATCTCCTTATCTGTCAATTTTTAGTTTTTTATAGGGTAAGAAAAATAATTGTATATGAGATGTATAAAGTTAACATAGTTTAATAAATATAATAGATTTTTTAAAAAAATTGCAAATATAGCTTACAAAGAAGGGTTATGTCTTAAATCAGATTAAAAGTGTGCGTTCTTTTTCACCTTATGTGTGCCAAGATAAAGGTACCTTGTCTAAGATATAAAAAGAGCCTAATTTGCCTTAGCGCGCCTTTGACAACACTTGGGATGCCGTGGGTCAACTGAAGAGGGTTGACAAGAAAGACCTGTAGAGATTTAATTGAACACCTCTTACTAGGATAACTCTCAAATTACCTTATTGTATGAGCACTTTACTCATGATTTTTTTAATATATATTGAAAATTGAAATTATTCCACACACTGTTGTTGATGAACCTCATGCATGAGCTCTTGCTGAAATTCCATGTGGCCAACTAAGACAAAGCTAGCCATTGCTTCTGCATGTCCTTTTCTTTCCTGTATATGGATTCTATGAGATAAATGACAATCTTGCTTTTTCATAACTTTCAAAATCTAAAATAGCTTTTGCCATCATTTTTTAATGATTTTCCATTAGATACTCCTGTTTATTGAAAAGCCGTATCATTAAGTATCTCAATGCTAATCCTTAGCCAAAAAAAATCTTCCTGGTTAATTTAATGATTCTGTGTTAAGCAAACTGAGAAAAATTTTCAGTTGCAGTATCTAATTCAGCAGTAAGAACCAATTATATTGGGCTTGAAAATTTCTGTGCATGATGATTGATGACTGATATACTGCTGTTGAAAGAAACAATGACTGTCCTTTTTCATGTTTATTGCGTTCCTTGGAAGGCATATTTTGAAGAGTGGTAGCATACAATCCCCACATAGAAATATGCAGATCTCTACCAATGAAGTGGGGTATTTTGGGTCAAGGTCTAAATCAAGTTTTAAAGACAAGTTTTTAACATCGTAGCAATCTGGGTAATCTGCCAGTATCTGTCCTGAGAAAGCCTGCAACTATTATTCGCAACTTGCGACTGTGAAGTACCTCAAAAATTGGAAGGACGAACTTGTGAAACCTTGAAAATAGCACGTTGTCAAGGCTTGGCTTCATTTTCCCAACTTTTGCTCCTCCTCATTCAACAAAAATTTAATATTGAAGATACCAAGGGGAGTTATAGAATGGGAATGATATCAAAGGTTAAACTACTTCTGGATTCTCATAGCAAAAGTCACTTTACAGTGGGTGTGGAAATGAGCCTTACTGAATGTTAGACTATCTGAAGATATGTACATCTGAGAAAACTTTTCTCGAAAGCATGGATGGGCCAAATCTTTAATTGATACCTATTGACAGTGTAATTGCTACCAAATAACTTTGGTTTCCTTTCCTGAATTTCATTCAATAAAATTTTTTAATGTAAACTTCATGACAAGTCATGACATCTTGAACATATTTTTTCTGTTGAGGATTGGAAATGGCTTATATTGTCAGACCTGGTTCTTGACAGGAATGAATGGCTTAGGATATTTCAAATTATATTTTATGTACAAAAGAGGCGTTAACAGATTTTTTGTGGCAAATAGTTTTTTGCATCCTATTCAGAGAAGATATCACTTGTCAGGAGGATGACATGATAACTGTGCAGTTCTTGAAGCTGATCAAATTCAAATTATAATTGGAATAAAGATGGAGTACTACTATAGTTTTGCAACAGGATGAAATGATGTAATAGAAGACAAATTTTTAATTATAGATTTTGCTCATTTCTTTAAATCAAACATTTCAGAGTAAGTTTCTGATGAAACCTCTTCTTTACATGCAATGTGCAATGCATGAGCTTTGACTTCTAGTAGAAAATGGTTATTGCAACTGGAAAGTTAAACGTCCAAATGTAGTATATCTGGCTAGTTAAATATTTTTACCTTTATTTCTTGAATATTATCACTGACTTATCGTTTGTTTTAGAAAAAATAATTCTAAATCATGCCTTTCATTAATCCACTGGCTCTACTCATCCTCCTTTTTAACCTTCTTATCAATGCCATTTTTTTATCTTGCATATGAACTGCATATAGTTCATCATTTTTCAATTACTTAAGGAAATCATACAGATTATTCAGCTGGCTAATGACTTTCCCTTTTTGAAATGGTCCTAGTGTAATTTGGAATCAAATGGGAAAAGGAATTTTTCTTATTCCAACTCATGCTTCTCTTTGGAGTTAGGCTTACATTGGTGAACTCACTGCTTACTTCTTTGCCTTGCTACTTCACACCTGCTTTCCTTTTACTTCGTTGGTGTGGAAGAAGGTTGACAAGCAGGAGAATATTTCTTTTGAAGGGAAGAGGAATTATTAAAGGGGACCATTGCTTGGCCAATTGGAATCTTGTTTGGAGGCCAAAAATTGAATGAGGCTTGGGAGTAAGGGATCTGAATACTGTTCATGAATATTTGTTGAAAAAATGGTGGTGGAAGTTATTGCAGGAATGAGATTTCCTTGGAAAATTAGCACCAAACGTTGGTACAGTATAACAAGGAAGTATGCTGTGCTGGTATCTTCACAAGCACTAATCAAAATGAAGGATATGGATCTGAAACTTTGTTTTAGAATAATTGTTAGTTGTGTTAACATCCTTTGGCTGAGCTGTTCTTAAGACTCTTGACCCTAACAGAGAACCAAGACAGCATAATCAAGGATTATGTGCCAATTGGTAATGGATTACCTTTGATTTGGCCTAATTTTAGGTATCAGTTTGTAGGGGAGGAAGAGGAAACTTTCAATTTGTTTCAGATATTACTACTGGTGTTCTTGTGTGATGGACCTGATAATGTGCTGTGGTGCTGGGACAATGGAGTGTTTGCTTCTAAGAAATTCTTTGACTTCTTTCACAATGGTGGAACCCTCTTTCCTTTCTTTACACCAAATTGAAGAAGTGCTGTACCTGAGAAGAATAGGATCTTTGTTTGGCTGTTGGTGAATAATAGGCTAATGACTGTGGAGAATATGAAAAGAAGGAATTGGAATGTGACATCTGACTTTTGTTGGGAGGATGAGGCGATAGTTGGACACATGTTCTTATAATGCAGGGTGATTGCAGGCCTATGAAACTATTTCTTGCATTTACTAAAAATTTGGAGGTGAACATGGGAAATTCATGACCTATGGAGTGACTGGAGGTGGAAGAGGGTGAAGAAAGCTTGGTGGAAGGGCTGGGACATGATGGTGACGGTTGTTTGTTGGAAAATATGGTTTGAAAGGAACAGGAGGTTATTTAGGTGTTCAAAAGAGAGAATCTTGGTGTGTGCTAGTCCTCAAGAAAGAAGCTAGATGAATCAAAGCTTTTTCAAAGTGATTTGGGTGTGAAGAGTGTTTGGCTAACGTACTGTTAGAGCTTTTGTATCTCTGTACTTCATTCTTCCTCTCTTTTCTTGGTATTTCTCTTCGTTCCTCTTTCTTACATAAAATTTCTAGAGGCATTTAGTGCCTATTTTTTCTTTAAAAAAAAGAGAGAAAAAAAAGACAACATAAGGCATCCTCCTTAAAGCATTATTATTAATCTGTTGTATTTCTTGCAAGTGAACAGGAGTGTGAGCCTTAATGCAACAGTAATGCAACAGTAAGGTTACTCTACTATGACTCAGAGATTACAAGTTTGAAATATAGAAACAACTGGATAAGGTTGCATACATCTGCCCCTTTCCAAACCTTGCAGTGGTAGGAGTCTTGTGCGCTGCCTTTTATTTCTTGTAAGTGAACTGCATGCGGCAAATAACTTTCAGCCATAAATGTTCATTGGCATTTGCTATTGTTGGATCCAAAAA
Organism: Metroxylon sagu; assembly: GCA_017589505.3. Classification (NCBI taxonomy): domain Eukaryota; kingdom Viridiplantae; phylum Streptophyta; class Magnoliopsida; order Arecales; family Arecaceae; genus Metroxylon; species Metroxylon sagu. The sequence goes on along the minus strand of JACVBY030000612.1, from coordinate 780,446 downwards.
GACTACATATAACTCACTTGATCAATGAATCATAATTTTCTGAAGAAAGGAGATAGCATATTTTTGTTCATCCTTTGTCACTTTTTTCTAAATAATATACAAAGCTGTCAGTAATTTCATTTGTCGTTATGATTAATGAAATAGTTGATGGTTTCCATTCTTCACATAGTCAAGGTTTTGGTTGAGTTATTTTGATTTTTTCTCTTTGTATACTCATTTGTTCATCATTTTTATCTCAATCTGGTAATGATCTTCTAATATTCTTAATATTTTTCATGTCTTGTCACTGGATTTAGATCCTTCTCCTTCCCATGCTTGCGTGACGTGACCTTATTTGCATGTTGCTCTTGTTAGCTTGTTTCCTTCTCCTCCTTGTTTAAGAGTCTGCTTGCATGTGGCCTAAGTAGAGAAAATTCTTTTTGGCCTGTCTCTTTTCGCATTTCATGCGATGATACGTGACCTTGAAGGTGTTATTGCCATCATACTTGTTATCTGGATAAGGATGTAATATCTAGCTATTAATAAGCTAGCTCCTTGAAATATTTTGCATTCCTATGCAAAGAGTTTTATCTTGATTCTTTTATTTTTGCATACTAAATTGTTTCTAATGATTGATAAATTATCTATGTTTGCTGGGACTCTGTTCTTGTAATTGTTGATGAAGAATGTGCTATATGCTTTAGATTAGATGTGTCTAAATAAAGGATTTCTGATGCTATAGAGAAAACTAGGTTTGAATTGTCTGAGTGTCCATCAATGTTAAAGAAATAGAATAAGGAAATAAAAAAACCTACTCAGTTCTCAAGGATGCAAGCTGGGCTAGTATTCTTTATTGCCATATGGAATTATGTAGTAGAACACAATCTGTTTATTGACATGCCTCTTGCATTTGCAAGTTATAGTCATCTATTTGATATGGCATGGTTGCCATTTTGTTTGTCATTTTTCATTATGCTGCTTTATGTACTGTATACTTGCATTGATGTAATCTTTAATTTTACAAGTTATTTTTTATGCATTTGGTTGTGTATTTCTTGCCACATCAACTCTTGGTTAGATGGTAGCTTGTCCATTCTAATGGAAATGCCTCGTTGCCTTCCTGATTGAGTTGTGAAATGTTGGTCATGATTGAAATATTTAAGCAATCCGTTTCTAATATCTTTCTGGGTGTGGAAAGGTGAAAAATGAGCTGTGTGTAAGATAGTATGATAAATACCAACACTTCACTACTATTTAGTATATTTCTTTCCCAAGAATTGTTTAGAATGCTTGAATTGACAAACATCCATTTCTTAGATCTGTGTAAGATGGTTTTTTACAGGTTGCATTATTCGGGAAAAAATCTCATATTTGGAAATAACTGATGTATTTAGTTAATTGCTGGAGACCAGTTCATGCCACAGCTTAGCGCCTGTAGTGTATCAAATCATATGGTTTTGGTGATAAAACTGGAACCGACCTTTCTGTAACACTGCCTTAGAAGAAAACAGGTTTGTATCTGTTTATGGAACGTGACTGAAAGCTAATAAGTCAAACTATTAAAATTGGCTTTTGCTGTGTGGGTGTGTGTGTTTGTGTGGCGGTGCATTTGCTTTCAGGTTGGGGATGAATATGGAGATATATTTAAGTTATTATTTCATATGGCAATATCTCTTTAGGTACTGTAACAACAACAACAAAGCCTTGGTTTTAAAAACTAATTAGAATTAGCTACATAATTTTTTTTTTATCATTCTGCTCGGATTTGTTTCAATCATTCCCTAGTGGGTGTTGGTAAAGCTTGGCTTATAATTTATGCCAGGAGCGCAGCTTATTGCTTATCTAATCATATGCTTCTTTGCAACATTAGGTTTGTTTGAATCATGGACATAGAAGTATTAGTGTGATCTGCGAGCTCTGACTGCTGTGGATTTGTTGAGAAAACGGCATTATCAAAGTCAGCGAAGGTGAGAACTAATTTCTGGTGTGCTGTGGAAAACGAAGTCTGAAGATTCCGCAACAGAAGTGCTTTATAAAGTTTTCCATATTTAAGCACTTGAAGACAACATGATTTATTAGGAGGTCCAGCATGATGCTATGATAAGGTATCGAGGCAAAATCTAGTTATATGTGAGAGTTTTGTAGCAGTTTCTATGGTTAGTTCTATCTGTAATTGATATAAAGCGATCGGAATATGATTTATAAATCGACAAGAATAACAACAGAAACATTTATATTATTGACATCGCCAAACTGGGTATTGCTAAAGGATGCTGCACATGGATGCATCCCAGGTCATGCTACAGCATCAGGACAAGACAATGTTCTGTAACAATGCTTGCGTTCTCCATGCAAATGTTCTGTTATTGCTAACCATGTTGTCTTCACTAAGTCAAGGTGGCTTTATGCCTCCGGGCATCTGAATAAAAATTTCTGTGCCTGAATAAAAATTTCAATGGCTCTCTAAGGGTGCATTTTGTAGACAGGCATATGAGATTTATCCCAATAAATTCCTCCCAAAAGTCACGGAATGTTACTCGACTAAGACCACTGTTTTGGATAATTTTATTTCGCTATGTTCATTGAATAAAACTTTCTATAGGATAGCGGAAGCCTAGTTCTTCCAATTATAATTTTGTCTCCATTCACCATTTAAATAAATCAAAAGCAGGAGGATAATTTTGTTCTAGTGATAAAATTCATGTAATCATAAAAACTGATGAATTTATTCCTTCATTTGTTCCTCCAAGTAAATGGCAAAACTGATTTATTTCATGAAATAAATGTCTAGTCTACGGTATAGTGTATGTACACAAAAGTGATCCTATTTGCCAAATGCATCATAGTTTTATCAAAGTTTGTGAAACTTATGCATTCCAATTATAATTGTCTCTATTCATCATACAAATACATCAAAAAGTAGGAAGATAATTTGTTCGTGCCATAAAATTCATTTAATCATAAAACTGGATGAACTTATTCCTCCATTTGTTCCTTCGAGTAAATGGCGAAACTAATTTGTTTTATGAAATAAATTATCTTATTTACAGTATAGTGGATTTTATTTATTAGAATTTTAGAAACTAAAAAGATGCATAATAAATGAAGGAAAAGTATTGTACTACCAATTTATAAGAATAAAAGAGAGATTCAAAATTACTCTAGTTATCGTGGTATCAAACTCATAAGTTATATTATAAAACTTTGAAATAAAGTAATTAAACATAGGTTGAGATATATTACAAAAATATCAAAGAATTAATTCAATTTTATGCTAAGAAAATAGACTATAGAAACTATTTTTCTTTTTAAAAGATTAATGAAGATGTATAAAGCAAAGAAATAAGATTTTCATATGATTTTTATTAATTTAAAAAAAGTATATGACAGGATCCTTAGAAAAATCTTATGGTGGGTATTAGAAAAAAAAGGAGTACTTGTTAGGTATATTAACATAATAAAAGATATATATGATGAGGTAGTTAGTAATATAAGAACTATTGGTTGTAATATTAGCGAATTTTCTATTATAATAGGCTTACATCAGAAATTTACTCTTAATCCCTATCTTTTTGTTTTAGTTATAAATGAGCTTATTAGACATATTTAGGATGATATTTTATGATGCATGTTATTTGCAGATAAAATGATACTAATAGATGAAACTAAGGCTGCAATTAATCGTAAGTTAGAAATATGACGAAATGTATTAGAATTTAAAGGTTTTAGTTTAAGTAGGATAAAGACAAAATACATGAAATGCAATTTTAGTACAATTAGAAATGAAGATGAATGTAAAGTACAAATTAGAGATTATGAAGTTACTAAAAATGATTATTTTTGATATTTAGGTAGGATCGAATATTCATAAAAAAGGAGAGATTGAGGATGATGTTGTCCATAGGATTAAAGCAGGTTGGATAAAATGGAGAAGTACGATTAAAATATTATATGATCGTAAAGTATTTGTTAAGTTGAAGAAAAAGTTTTATAGGACAGCCATAAAACCATCTATGCTTTATGGCATGAAATATTGGGTAGCTAGAAAGATATATACACATAAGATGAATGTGGCGGAAATGAAAATGTTAAGATGGATGTATGGTAATATATGATAAGGTTGAATAAGAAATGAAACCATTCGTAAAAAGGTAGAGGTAGCTCTAATCGAAGATAAATTAAGGAAATGACGATTTAGATGGTTTGAACATTTACAATGTAAGCCTAAAGATGTACTTATGCGAAAGAATGACTTGATACCTGTAGAGAAAAAAAGAGATAAAGGTAGATTAAAAATTATATGAGAGGAAGTGATAAAGAAAGACTTATAATTTTTGTATCTTACAAAAAAAAATATGACTTATAATAAAACTGAATAGAGAAAAAAAATTTATGTAGTCGATCCTAATTATTTTGATAATAAAGCTTTATTGTTGTTATTGTTTATAATATAGTGGATATACACTATAAAATAATCTTTGTTTACCAAAGCAGCCTTAGTTCCATGGAGCATTTAACCTAGCGAGATAGCAAACGGTATTATATCAGTAAATGGTCTTTCCACTAAAATCGATTGACTGTAATCTTTAGTGCTTTTTTTGAAAGTTGAAATGCGGACAGGAAGAACCAGATGTAAACCCTTAGCTCGAAGTTTGAAGGAAGGTCAACAAGAAGGGAAAACAACGGAAAAAACACCAGCCTTCCTAATCCCACGTGCTCCAACGGTCGATTCCATTTCCAGCCCTCTTTTTATTCCAACTTTTGCTGCCAAACTTGGAGGATGCGGATGGTACGTGCTCTGAAAATAGCCGTTACGACATTCAAAAAACCAAAATTTAAATCTAACCTTAAGATGGCGAGAATAAATTAATAATTTAACCTGGGGCCCGCCCAGGTGGCCCATCAGAACTCAAAAAGTAAGGAATCGTTTTTTACAACGGACATCCAACGGCTAGCTTATCGGCCCACTTAACGTCCCGCCCGCTGTGCAAAATTTGAATTCATTCGGGCCCTTTTCGCCCCCATTTCAAAAGGGAAGCTGGTGGTCCAAAGGACCTCTCCTCTCCTTCCCCCTCGATTCTCGGTCCAATACCCTATTTCTCCTCCTCCACAGCAGTAGAGGTCGACTTCCATTAAAACGCTGTAATCCATACACGCCTTTTTGGTCTTTTGCTCTTCTCTTCCTCCTCTCTTCCATCTCTCTCTCTCTTACTCCTTCAGAACGAATGGGTCTTTGTTTCAGCAGGCAGAGAAGCCCTTCGCCTCCTCCTGATCCCATTCCGAAATGTGTTCCAAATGAGAAGAATGTGGAGACGAAGAAGGAGAAGCCAAGAGTGATCGCTGCTCAGCCAGTGGCAGAAGTAGCCACTGAGAAGAAGCAGGTCTTTGTCATCACCCAAACTCCAAAGAAAAGTGCCGCTGCCACTGCTGAGGAAAAGGATAAGAAGAGAGCGGAGACGCCCACAAAGAAGAGCCAGAAAAAAGAAGAGAGTAGTGGCGGTGGTGGCGACCGGAGTCCTCTGGTGGTCGATGCGCCGCCGGCTCCGGTGAGGACATCGAGCTGCACGAAGGAGGAGGTGGATGCTATACTCATCCAGTGCGGCCGCCTCAGCCGCAGCTCATCAGGGAAGGCCTCCTCCAATGAGAATGGGGGTGGGCATAGGAAGTACTCGGGCTCAAAGCGGAGCTACGATTTTGATAATGATAGGAAGGGGGATGAGGAGGAGGAGTGGGAGAAGCCAATCTCCAGGCCTTCTCCCCACCGGCGTACACCCGGCAGGGAGCGGTCAGGAAGCAGGGAAAGAAGCAATGGCGGGGGTAGGAGGGTGAGCCGATCTCCAGGGAGGAGATCGGAGGGTCCGACTTCCTCTAGTTCTGCCAGCGATAAATCAAAGCAGCCTGCGAAGATGGTGTCGGTCCCGGCGAGAGAGAAGGGTGGTGGGTTCACCGAGGCTGGAGGTGGCGCGGGTGCGAAGAGGGCCGCCTCCCCTGCTGCGGCTAGCAAGAGAGGCGGGGAGGCCAGGGGACCGAGGAGCGCGTCCCCTCGGTCCCAGTCACCTGGGAAGACCGCGAGAACAGCGAATGAGAATGCCGCGTATCACAATCCTCAGCCTTCTCAGCCTCAATCTCTCAGCCGGAGTTCATCGAGGAAGGCGGAGCAGTCGCCTTACAGGAGGAATCCGATGGCCGAAATAGACGAGAACACCCTCAGGGGAAACTACAAGGCACAGAAGGTCAAAGAAGGGGACGAAGGGTCGAGGAAGCCAAATCGAACACAAACTCAGGTGAGAATCACTTCCTCTTACTTTCTATTTTCTCTGGGTTGATTGTTTTTCCCCCTAACTTTTCACTTCTTGGCTTATCACAGAGAGCAAGTGAAAACGTTGCTAATTTGCGAAAATCTGAGCAGAGAAATGGAGGAGCAATGGAGGTTTCAAATGAGGTTAAAAGCAACAATGTCATCACCAACTCTGCTCGCGAGCAGCTAATAAACCTTCGAACCAAGGAGCATCAAGTGGAGCAGCCTGAGATAGTAGCAATGGAGGGAGCTCTACAGTTCAAAGGGGCTTCCAAAGATGGTGAGGCTCATCTGACAAGTAATGGATTGGAGAGCCTCAACCCAAGAACCATAACAAGGACTAGATCTTCGAGGAAATCTTCCAGAGATTTCGACCATGCTGTGGATCCCAACCCAGACGATCACCTCAATCCGACTTCCTACACCTCCTTGCTGCTTGAAGATATCCACAATTACCACCAGAAAAACACTGCCTTCTCTCTCCCAGCTTGCGTCTCCAAGGCCTGCTCCATCCTTGAGGCAGTGGCCGACCTCAACTCCTCCTGTTCTGAAAACAAGAGCTCTGAGGCCGACCGGTGTAACAATGACAATGGCTCGTTCAATGGGCGATTTGGAAGGAGGAATTTGGTTCCAAAGGGGCCATTTGTCGAGTCCGAGATCGTTGTGAAGGACGATCTGATGGAGCCCAGCCTCCACAAATACGTCTCGGTGAGAGACTTGGGAGGCGAGATGGAACCGCAGGAGTCGGCAGGGAGCAATAGCTTCACAGGACAGCCCTGGTCCTCTCCTTGGGAGCCCAACTCAATCGATTCCACTGACCGCTATTGGACTTCGCAGTCCATCAACGGCGAGGAAGTCGAACAGCAGCAGCAACAGCCGATGCCGGAGGTTGCCCGCGAAGCTCGAGGCAGGAGATTAAGAGGAGGATCCAACAGCAACAGCCTCCCAAATACGTTGTCATCAGGCGGCAAGAAGAGGGAGTTCGATCATCATCGCCAGCTTCGCCGTGGTGGTAGTGGTTTTGGTGGTGGCGCTGGGTCTTCATCGCTGCCTGTTGCTGCTGCCGCTGCTGCTAGCTCTTAGCAGCAGTATCAAGTGGCTTTAGTATTGCAAGATAGTTTTCTCTTCAGAGATGTGATTTTTTTTTTTTTTTTTTTTCTCCCTTTCTTTTCTTTTTTTCATCCCCTATACATTGTTCAGATGTAGTCATGGCAATGGCAGAAGCAATGTATACCCTTTTTATTGTTCTTACGTTTGATGTTCGATAGAGAGATCATTTTGTTCCAGAGAAGAGTATCATAGCATTCAAAGTCCAATGACTGGAAGCTGTCATAAAAGCTCCCTTCTGTTTGTAGGTTCCAGACACTTTTATTTTTTGGTTATAGCTAAGTACGAGGATAATACGTTTCCCATTAGTTAAATTTGATGAATTTTAGCTAATAATGTCATGATCAATGCATGACCAACTCTAAAAGTGAAGCAATGGAAGGATTCAATCATGACAATGAAACAAGAAATCAACCCTGAATATGATCATTAATTTGGTCTCCACTGTGGTGAACTTGAAGATGGTCATATTAAGGTTTTGAGTTGAGCTCTTATCCATGGTCCAGTGATTGCTAACGTGATCGATAACGCATGGTAGTGTTAGACTCATTTTTGAGGATCATAAAAGCTGTGAACGTACAACCATGATCTAAGCATAACAAAACACTATATTTATAGTACACGAAAACTCTTAAAATTTTTCAGCAAAAGATAATGATAAAAAATTTAGATTTATAAACTTAAAAACATAATTGATAATCTTAATATCATGAGTACGTACGCATATATAACATCAAATAAATCATGCTTAAGTTCATAATAAAACATATGGCACTCATCTCTCACTATATGCAATGAAAAGTGTAACAGCTCAATAAGTTAACTATAATATTTATAGAATAAGATTAGTGGCTTTTTTTTTGACAATCAACTTAATATAGGCATTATCTATCAAGGATCAAATATTCACAAGGTTTACACTTAAAATATACTCATACTACTTTAAGGTAAACCAAATAACCTAATAATATAAATAACGATAACTAGTCATGATGAACTTAAACAAATTACTTCATTAATTTAATATCCATTTAATCCAGACTTTAATTAAACAATGATTATGCAAGCCTGTATAATGAAAAAAATTCTAGCAAATAAACCCAAATTCCTTCTCAAGGATCAAAGAAGTGAGGAATTGAAAATTAAATTATGATTTTGTTAAGAAATATGGCATTGTGTTAAATATGGTCAAACAGTCATAAGAGGATCTCTTATTGTATCCATGCATATAAGAAGTCCTTTAAAATTGACCATCTTTGTGAGCAGGTAAATCTGAACTCATTACCAAGAATCAAACAAGTAATGAATTGGAACCATGGTTGTCAATAACTATGCATGGAATATAGTCTAATAATAGGGCATGATTAGAATATATTGAGAATATCATGTGACGTGTGTCTTTCATGCATCTTAATCTTGTCCTAGAAACTTCTTTTGTTCCTTGCTTTTCACCCACCTTACAAGAACTCTATCCACGCAAAAGCATGATCATATTGCAATTTAATGGACAAGTTTCTAATAACATTAAAATCATCATAAATTTGACTTTCAAAGCATATTTTGAGTGCAAAAAACTAGTTTTTACTTTTACTTTTGGAACTAAGTAATTATTTAAAAAAATTACATATAAACCTTACATTTTCAAGTAATTGCAACAGTTATTAAAATTTCATCCATAAAATAAAAATAGGTACAATTGCATAGGTGAGATGGAGGTATAATTATCTTTATGTAGCCTTAATAACTTCAACTATAGCCAGCAATAAAATTTAGGGTAACTTAGAGTAGAGCCAATAGAAGGGGTTTTATTTGAATTGTTAGAGATTTTTTTGTGATGCATCATTATGTAGACATAGATAAGGGAGGGTGTTTCCCATGAATGAATATGTCATGATAATGGGTATGTTATTAAAAAATCATAATGATGATTGTTCAAGCAATGATGAAAAACATATTTAATCAAACTAAAATGCTAGAGGTAAAATTTTGCGTCTATTTAGCTCCCACAATGTTAACATGGTAATTGAATTAATATCCCCAAGCTATTCTAAATCTTTCTTTATATCCAGTCTCATTCTAGATGCATGTCGACAAAGAGGACATCAAAATTACCTTGTTATCAGCATGCTAGATGACAAGTGTAATAATTGTCCAAAACATGATAAATGAGTTGTTAATAATAATTGGAAGCAAAACTCTAAAAACAATTGAATTCATTTATCAAGTTGATTTAAGAAAGAAATGCATGATGCAATTGCTTGCCAATAAGATCAATCACTATCAAACGATCACCATTCTTGCTGCTGACAACTCCAAATGTTGACCTTGTCCGTTCTCGGACAGTCTCAAGGGTAGCATGATTGTTTATGTTATCCTTGATTATTATAACAATACTTCAAATATCAACCGTTTCTCTTGCAGAAGTGTCCTCCATTCCACCCTCTTCTGAACAACTAATGTTGCTACCAATAACATAGAATTCTTGAATGAGTTGCACTCACTGGACTAGTGAGTCAATAATATTCAAGTTAGCTATCCCAGTCTGCCTTGATTAAGAAGGTTGAGTCAATGCCATACAACATCTCAATGTTATAAATTTTCAACCCTACGACATATGCATTGGTCCTATCAAAATAAGAAGGTAGTTGACTTCATTGTAAAGGTTCTAGAGGTGGCTGACACCCATGTGGAGTCACGAGGGAAAGCATCAACATATTGATGCTTTAGGGGAAGAGATCACACACCTGCAAATGCTCTAAATGTAGGTGGGCCAACTTCAAATGCACCTGAAGCATTACCACCTCATTATTGAAAGTTGTTGGCGTACTGATAAGCAAAACTTTAATGCATGTAGTGACAATTGGTCCAAACCTTATGATTCTCATCAATAGTATTTTCCTAGGTACCTTTTGAGCTATATGGGTTTGTTGAAATGGATAACATGAATGAAATTTGTCTGATAAATGACATAAGCCAAATTTACTTTTGATTAGCATGTCCATTGCACTAATTCATAAGTCAGGATCGTTGTACTCTAACCCAATCATAGCCACTGACTTTACTGAAGCCAGAAAAAAGATGAGCACCTAAAATGAAATAAACCCTTGTTGAAGTAATGAGAAAAAAAAACTCTTGGTAGGGTCCCAACAAGACTTGTTGATGTGCTAAGATTTCTTTGGACCATCCCCTTGTCACGCCCTCACCTAAGGCACGTGCCAAGGAATGCATCAATCCACTGCATGCATGTGAGATTGTGCCCCACGATATGAAACGTGGCAATTTCAAATAAACATTATAACTGATTAATAATAATTTAAAATGTAAATTCTCCAAAACTAACCTATTCTAGATAACTATAAGTTAGTAACCATATTTATAAAATCCTTGAATGTTCACAATGATCAAACTAAAATAGCTAAAGTTTCTTAGAATCCTTAGACTGAATTAGCTCAACTAATATAAAGAATTGACACTAAGCTCATAGTCTAATCTCTACCTATACCCTTATGCCATAGGCTCTAAGGGAAAAAAAGAAGAAATGAAATGAGAGTGAGTAGAAAGCTCAAAAAACAATTAAAAACATAGTTAGAGGGATTAAGTAAGTTTAACAATAAATACTATTAATCACATATTAATGCATAATATAATTATATGTAATTCATGTTTAACATACTAACAATGAGAAATAAGAATTTCATATGTACAATTATACATATTCCCCAAAAAATAAGTATATTTATCCATAATTTCATGCAATTTAATTGTTATCAAAATCAATGCTGTACATAATTTGAAAGAGAAATTAATATTCATTTCCAAGATTTGAATAATACATCATAGAATAAGGAATCGATTTATGTCCAGCATTTCTTATATAATTCTGATAAGTAATCTCAAATTTATTTCCGATCTATTTTAATAACTTGTCAATCTATAAGACTATGACTACGAATAGTTCTTATGATTAGACTCAGAGAACATTATGCCTCATTTAATCTCTATGAAGTAGGTCCATAGTGTATAGGATTCTGAAACAAATATATGTCTATATATAATCTCTATAAATAACTTTCAATATATAGCTTGACTGAGAGTTCATAATACATACTTTTTCAATAATTATGTTAAAATCTTCTTATTTTACGGTTTACACATATAACTCAATAAATCATAGAATACTTATTCATGCATAATATCAATATTTCAAATGATTGACAAATACACATGACTTTAAATTAAATATTAAATTATTTTTAAATATAAATTTAAAATTAAATTTTAGCATAATTCTATAATTATAATAAAAGTCCATAAAAAATATATGCATTCAAATTTTGAAAAATGTTTAAGACTAGTAAACTTTCTTTATCCAATTTATATATAAATAAGGCATACAAAAATATTTATAAAATTTTAAAGCATTTAATAATATCATAAACAAACACAAATATATTTGAGACAAAAATACTCTAACTGAAGAAACGTCGCTTGCCTATAATAAACAAAATTATAATTAAATTCAATCACTTTGAAGTTGTATCTTTAGGATTTATTATTATCCAAAATATAAATATATCAATATTAAAATAATTTCTAAAATTTCAAAGCCCTCAATTAAATAAATTATTTATTATTTATTTTATAATCTAAAATTTTTGATTTATTACATTAACCCCTGGTCTGGTCCCATGTTGGGTTGACCACACTTTAGAGTACTTACTCAAAATAAAATTAAAATAAAAGACTGCAATCTTACCTTACTTAGATGATAAGAGGAAATAGGCCTTAAGCAAGCCTATTCTTTGCTCAATATGTTGTCCACTTACATAAATTAAATTAGACTCAAATTAAAAAAATGATAAAATCTAATGGAAACAACATCAAGGCATGGATTTAGTGTGACCAATCCTAAGGTCAAGGCCTCCACCACATATAGCAAGAAGTAAAGAAAGGGAGAGCAAGGAAGAGAAAAAAAGATAGAAGAACAGACAAGATAAAGAAAGGAGATAGGGAAAAACATGGAAGGAAGAAAGAAAGAAGAGAAGAAGAAGAAAATAGAAGATGTTTGTTGGCTCCATGTAGGCTTTGGCTGATCATGTAATGCTGATGAGGATCGATGATGAAGCTGAGCAATGATTTCAATTGGTAGCTTTTTCCATAAACTAAGGAAAGAAAAGATGGCCATTAAAGTGAAATCTATTGGTAAGATGATATCTCTATTGTTAGCTGATGTCAGTACTTTCATTTAGTAGCCGATCTGATGACTCTGATGACCCAATATGAGCCTGATTCAATTGTAGACTACTTTGAAAATAGAACTAAAATAGGGCTATGATCAATCCTTTGTCGCTGGTCTCTATTAACAGTCAATTAGCACATGCAAAGTTAAGAGGGAGAGGAAGAAATGAGTATTCTCATAAGTGATAGATTATTGCATGAACAGAGAAAAGAAGGGGAGCTTGTTGGCAATTCAATTTAGAAACTTGGCGATAAATTTTTAAAGATATATGGGAGGAGGAAGGGGAGTTTACATAGAGAAGGAGAGCTTGGATGAGGACCCAACCTTCCTCCTTCTTCTATTTTGGTAAAGAAATGGACTGTATTTTTTACTATGACTCAATTTCTTCCTTTGAGTTGAAGCCAATCGAATTGACTTGGCATTGACTTGGTTAAGTTCTGAAAGTTTTCTTCCTTATAGGTTAGTTAAATAGTCTACACCTTGATTTAAAAGTAAGTTAGCCAAAGAGTCAAGCCTCACATTATCTCCCTCTAAAAATAATTTCATCCTCAAAATTATATATTTGAGTTACACATACATAATTTTCATTCTTAATAAAATAAATAGATATAAGGAATGGACATTCTAAGATCGAATGAGATATGAATATAGTCATGTTTCTTTAATCATATTTATAATAGAATACAATTCCTAGTCATTTTACTATTCCTAGACTATACTGAAACATGTGAGTCTTATGATGCAATCATTCATATGAGTCTTATAATGTAATCATTCACAATGCATAAGTAGTAGTTTAATTATATTTATATGCTCAATATCGGGTTCTTCATTCTCATTTCTTCTTCAAATTTCCATTGGTTTCCCTTTTTGAATGAGTACTTCATTGCATTTTGACAGGAGTAATTGTAAGACACCTCAAAACTTGTTCCTTTTAGTCTACAATTTATACTAGGTGCTCTTCATAGGTAAGTTCCTCATAAAATCATAAAGAGCTCAATTTCTACTATTTAACTAGGATCTAAAAGATACCTCTTTAGCATTGACAACTGAAATACATTGTATACTCAAAAAAGATAGGAAGCAAAATTAGTCAGTATACCATCTCCTACTTTATGCAAGATCTCAAATGGACTCATATATTGAGAGGTTACTTTTCAGCAAATTTTGAACCTCATCACATTCCTCATAGGAAATAGTTTAAAGAAAACATGAGCCCCTACCTAAAATTCTAGCTTTTCCTTCTATTACTAGCATAGCTCTTCTACTTCTTCTAAGTTGCACAAAACCATTCTTAAGTTTGTTACTCCTTTTCCATGGCCTATTGGTCTATTGCACTATCTCAGAGTCTAATAGTGTTTGCTCTCCAATATCATCCCAACAAATAGGTGACCTATAGATCTTGACATACATTGCCTCAAATGGAGCCATATTACTATTTCTCCTATTTTTCTAGGGTCGCAGGATACTTAGATCCATAGGTTGATTAGAGATTTTTGGAGTGAGTTTTAGTTAGCTTTTGTGCTTGATACTAAATATACCTGAACCCTGATTTATTGATTAATGAAATAATTGTTTATGCCTCCTGTTATTAATTAATTGCATCTGATCTTCAGGCCTTGCATACTCTTTAGGTGTTTGCCCCCAAGGAGCATGTGGCCATATCACGAGCCTAGCCTAGGGGATGGGTTTGGAGTGTAACAGAATGGTATTAGACTATTTCAATTATAAATAGAGAAATTCATAGATTGACTTGATCAAAGTGGTATAGTGGAAGTGTAGTAGGCTCATAACTCAAAAGTTCTAGGTTTGTCCCTTAGTGATGAACCCTTGGATGATTATTAGTGTGATAGATCTCAATAATTAAGAAAAAAAAGTTCTCATGTTTATGTCTAGATAATCTTTGTATGTGTGTATATATTATCTGTAGGTAACTCTTTGACATCTAAAATTTGAGTATTTAGAGTGCCATGGTTTAAATTGAAGATCATCATGATATGTCATTCTAGAGGTATAAATGCAGGTGAAGGTTTTATCCTGGGGAGCATGTGGCTATGTCACGAGCCCAACCTAGGGGATGGGTTTGGGTGTGACACTTGCTTTCTCGATAGTTACATAATACAAATTTTCAACCCTTCACCTAGTCTAAAGGTAGCATGCTTAGTATGGAATAATTTGAAGGGGGTAAAAAGAAGTTGGCACAACTAATTTGCATATTCAAATTAATCTGATTGAGGCTTGACACCCTTGATCTAAGTCGACTTGCCTGATAATTAGGTTGGACCAGCACAACTATGACCCAAACCTTAAAGTGATCCGTTTGACCCAAACCTTAATTCATGATATATAGCTATAGGTTAATCAAGTGTGAAATTAATAGATAATATTGGTTTTAAATAGATTAGTTGAGCTAGAATTGCACTTGGCTATCACTTGACCCTCGCAGCTGAGATGGCTTGGATACGAGATCTTTCAAAATTTTGGATTTGGATTTGACATTTTGAGGCCCAACCAAACTTGGTCCCTACAAATTACTTGTTTTTTTTATATATAATATTAGTTTTATTTATAATCCTTCTAATTCCTAAACTCATGGTATATGAATATTTTATAGCTTAATAGGACATAGTAAAAACAATCAAGTACTTGAGTATTTTTACCGAGATTTTTACTTCTCTCTAAGTTAAGTGCATGCTTTTCAACTTTCAGTCAACCATTTTTTTATAGTTAACCATCAAGCACTTGTCACTAATAGTTTAATTTTTAATTAGATGTTTCATTGATCAACTTGTCAAGACAAACTATTTTCAATTTAATTAACGGTAACAAATGTGGTTGTGAAATTCGATGAGAACCCGGATCCCATTTTCACTGATATAAACTCAATGTCTTGCAAGTCCTTAACACATGTCGAACCCGATCCGAAGACCTGATGGTTTATTACCCGAACCTAAGTCTGATCCAATTCTTGAGTTGATTGGATTTGGATTAAAATTTAGACCTGAAACCTGATAGCAGACGACACCTTCTTACTACGCTAGTCATGTCTTCATCGACTTGTTTATTAAGTGGTTTGGTTGGTTACGTTATTTAAGTTTGAATTGCATTGATGAACCTCTTTATCAAACAAGATGGGGTTTCACTAGAGCTTAGTAACGGGGAAAGGGCAGAAAAAAGATGGGACGGACCCAACCCTTCCCGAACTCCGCCTCCAGCTGGTTGGACCATCGCCACACCTGATACGACGGCTGTATATAAGTCTGGCTCCCCTCCAGAATTTAGCAAAGGCTGTCTCACCTGTTTGAAAAAATGAAAATGGAAACGCGGGCGCAAAGATTCTGTGGTGGCGCGAGAGAGAATGAATGAAAAAAGCCCACTTCCTTGCCCAACAACGAACAGATGCTGCAGAGTTGAAGCCAGAGAGAGATGAAGTTCAAAGCCTTCGTCACCCAAGATGGCGTCAACCTCCTCGACAAGCGTGAGATCCCTGCTATCCCTTCCCCTTCTCTTTTTCATTTCCTCAAACACCTAACCTCCCCTCTCTGCCTCTCTCATTCTTAGGCTTTCTCCCGGTCCTTGACAAGCTCGGCCGCATCTGCCATGTCTACCTGACGCCCGACCATGCCATGTTCCTCCACAACCTCCTTGGCGGCGACGGCGTCCAGTCCGTCGCCCAATTCAGGAAGGACTGCCTCTTCCGGGACTACCGAATCTCCAGTCAGAACGCCGACCGCATCGCCTTCACCATCGACGTTGCCCTCCTCCACCGCGCCCTCCGCAGTGCTGTCACGATCCAGGCCCAGGCTGGGGATGACACGGCTGCCATTCAGATAAAGCTTGTCAAGAAGCTCCCCGCCGGGTCTCGCAATGCCGCGCCGTTCCTCACCTTCGAGACAAAAGGCCTGCGCTCTGCTGTTGTCCAGGACGTCCCCATCTCGAAGCCTCTCTCTCGGGCTGACGTTCTTCAGCTCCAGTCCGCCCTTGATGCTGCCCAGGATCTCCCCCGGGTCTCCAATCTCACCTCATTTTTTTTTTCTAAATTAGAAAAATCGATTTTTTTTGGGATTTGCATTAGTTCGTCTCTCGTTTTTTTTTTTTTTTTAAATATAATTCTGTCTGTTTAATTAAGGATTTCCCGCATTTGGCTTAGCTTTTACCCGGCATCAAAATCCTTTTCCTCCCCTTTGGTCTGTGTATTGCTAGCACCCATCCAATAGGTGTTTCTCTTCTTCTTTTCCTTCTTTTATACATATGCTAGGATGAGTTGTTACATTTCTTTTTTCTTTGTGGATTAAAATTTCATTCTCTTGGCTTGTCTCCTATCTCTCAGCCGTGATGGATTGCCTATAGCTCTTTTATTTTTTCATCTTGGGTTTTTGAAATCGAGGCAATTGGTGGAGGTCCAGTCTATTCTGGCAGATAATTTGACGATGAAATCCCATTTCTCTTTCGGGTATTGGAGATTTCATTCAGTTCTGTAAGCCCTCCATTTTTGTTGGCAGACTCTGGTCCAGATACCAGATTTGGCCCAGCTGCAGAACCTGGTCGACCGGCTGAAGAATGTCGGGGAGCTGCTTACGGTCGCCATCACACAGTATGGGGACCTCCATCTGCAAGTCTCGACCTCTCTCATTACTGTTGGCTCAGACTTCAGGAGGCTTAGGGTCCTTGGGGTGCATGGTATGGCTTGTCTCCTGTTTGTTGGTAATTGTATGCCTAAAATTTTAAAAAAAAGGCAAAAAAGGTGCAGCTTTATGGAATGACAACATGTTTGGTTGTCAATTTCAGCCAATGCTCCAGCAGGGGACCAGAACTTAAGTGCTCCAACACGTATTGAAATGGCAATTCAAAGAGGAGAGGCACTCTCCGTGGTTAGTGATCAATTTGATTTGTTTTTCTTTTTTTTCTTTTTCTCCTTCCAATTTTTTTTTTTTGGTTGGTAGACCTGTTTATGTGGGTTGTTTTGTGTGTTTATGACAGCAAGTGAGCATGAAGCACCTTGCAAAGAGTCTGCAATGCCATTTGGCAAAGCCAGATTGTGCCTTTTATGGTTGGGATCTTTGCAGTGATTGCATTCTCTTCATTTGGATTGGTTTGGTTTGCTTACTTGTATTTTATTTTATTTTTTTCTTTGAAGGTATTGCTCCACAAGGTGCTTGCTTGACAGTGATATTCCAGTTCTTCATCCCGGGAACACGGGCGATGGATAAGTCCATCAGCTTTCACTGCAGACTTCCAGTTCTTGACCCAGGTTCTAGCTGAGAAAAGGCAGTTCAGGATTACTTGATCTCAAGGAGATGGTTCCAAACTGACTTTATAGCATTTCCCACACACTTCATTCCAGAAGGTTCGTAGTCTGATCTGTTAGTTGAGCCACTGATAGATTCTTATGTACTCTTTTGACATTCTATGTTCATAATTTTGTAGTGTTATGATTGGTCTGCCTATGGTTCAATATGATTGATGAGATTTGCTGGTAAACAATGTACATTTGAAAAGAAAACAAGAATCATGTTTTAGTGGTTTCCCGTTGTGTATTGTGATTGTTCTCCTTGTTGTCAGCAGCTGGCCTACTGTTGTCCTTTACAGAATTATGGAAGCATCATAGGTTGCATTTAGAAAAGGACAAGGGAAAGTGCCTCACTTTGGGCCTTCAGCGGACTCCCAAATTTATCGACATGGCATGTTATGTTTTTTATAAGAATATTTAGGATTTATATGATATCAAATTCTCTGCCATTTTTGCACTTTCTACCATATGGCAAAAGCTATCCGCCTACAGGCATAGACTGTAGTGCTGAACCATGTAAATCCCTATTTTCATTTTGCTTTTTGTTTCTGTTACAACTTACCTAAAGAACCCTAGATCTAGCTGTTTGTTGCAACACATTCTCTCAGCATAGGCCATGATTTTCAACATGGTGCTTTTTCTCCATTGCTTCAACAAAGCTATCTGGAAAAATACACAGAAGCTTTTATGAAAAAAAATGTAGGATCAATGGTCATTTCTGACATCTAAACATATCCACTTCTGCTTATATATGGTTCCATTAAAGCTGTCGGTGTTTTACTACACACAAGTAGGCAATATGATTTCACTGGGGCAGCATGGCTGCAGATGCTGGGACGGTATAAAGTTGCTGTTCTTCAGAACTGCACAATATTCAGTGAAATCCATCATAATTGTGAGATGGTAAGCTTAGTGGTATGGATAGGAATAATCGGCTGTCATCCTAATTAACAATATATTGATTTCTGATTTTCATGCACAGTGTAGTTTGATAAATATATTCAATAATACTTTTTTCTATTGATCTGGAAGTTTATGTTCCTTAATTAATATAGAGGTTGAAAGCTATACATCAGATAGAGCTATTGATGGATCAATTTTACCATACCGGTACTCATGTGCTGCTGTATCTGTCTCTGTCGTACTGATTGTAAAAGATCAAAGATATCCACTTACAGTTCAGGATTTCTGCAACTGAATTCTGGTACAGATAAGTACATTATTGATAATGGAAAACCATGAAATACTCAATTTCCTTACATGTTTGATGTTATCATTCAGGAAGAGTTGAAAACTGTGATGAATATTTCTTATATTTTTTGAATGGATCAATCTATCATTTTATATAAATATGGTAGTGTAAACTACCATTACACAAACTATATATGATTCATCTTCCATTACACAAACTAATAATAATTTTTTGAACTACCTAGATCTTTTCAAAACTTGGTTATGTCATACACCAGTTCTTAAACAACTATAAGTTAAATATCAAGGTAGTACTACCTTTTTTTACCAACACATTCAATTTACAAAATTTTTAAAGGCTTCCATTAATTAATTTTATAAAACCAAAACAACCAAGAGGATTATAATAAAAATGTAAAGCCGAGTCAACTCAACTAAGACTAAAGCTATGTTCTAAGATTATTATCTAATCTTTATGAGTAACCTCCTATGTCTCAGGCTTTAAAAAAGAGAAATAAGAAGACTAGACTAAAAGCTTAGTAAATAACCATAACCAAAGGATCTAGTAATAAAAATAAATAAATAAACTATTTTGATCCTGCTACGGACATAAAATGTAATCATAATGGAAAAAATAAATAAATAAATAAAGAGACAAACAAACAACAATCGCTAAATACAATATTCTCCCCACCTTGACCTTTCACTATTATGTATCCCTTACCAATGTTACCATATACTCTACACCCTGCTTAGAAGCTTAGTACTAGCTAAAAATCTACCTTTAATACTATATACTTCAATGACTGAAGAAACTCAAACTATATCCACTTCTTAAGCATTTCCTTGCAACAAATTTCTTAAAAAATCCACTTCTTAGAAAGGCATTTGCTCCTACAACTGATTTTGCAACTAGTTTGGATTCATGTTCTTTTTGTTTGTATATGTGTCTATACACATGCACAAATATAATCAATTAGTATTATGAGCTTTTTCTCTTTTGAATTTTATGTTGGCTATCCATTTATTGAGTTAAATTAATTTTGTGACAACATAGAAAATTATTTTCTCAACCAAAACTAATACTGTGATATTTAAAGTAGCCCTTTTGCGAATCTAGGATCAACCCTTTTTATGTATAACTCATTTTCAAAGCATTCAATTTTTACAAATGTAAAATTTGAATTATTAAGATCATAAATTTTGCTATTTTGTGTATATATCTCTGCACTAGTAGACTTAGCTTTATATTATTTATAATTTATATATTTTACATGAGATTTTGTTTTTATAAATATGAATATTTTTGCAGTTTGATGAAATCATGCTGTAAAAATTAAAAATCTATCATTAATTCATTTTTTTCTTTAATGCATATCACACCCCTTTACAAGTACATAATTGAAGTTTTGAAGAAGCTATTGATAGTCCTATTATGTGTCTAAGCACTCCATGGTTTTTTAACTCATACTACAAAAAGCATGTGGTGATTTTTGAATTATTTTGGCCAAAAATTAACTATTTACTTAGACTTGAAGAACCATCTTATGACAAGACACTCCATATTAAAATTCAAAGTATTAGTAGGAAATAGCTTGTAAAGGTTAGATAATTCCTTTTATGAAAGACGTAAATTCTTTTGTTGACATGAATAAGATCATTGATTGATTTGTTTTTCTTTTGTTGACATGAATAAGATCATTGATTGATTTGTTTTTCTTTTGGCAGAGGAGTTGATCGGGATAAATGGTGTACGCAACATAACAAACGCTCAGGCATGTCCAGTTATTTGCATACCTAAAATTTGCAGGAAATCATGTAGGGTTGATTATTCTACAGGAAAATGCAAATTTAGTTGGGCGTACATGGGTTGGATTTGTTATTGTTGTTCTTAATATCTTATGAGATGTTTTGCTATAAATATTCTATTGCTTTGAGTGGATAATAAATGTATTTTTGTTCCATCAAAAATTTGCAAATAATAATAAGATGACTACCCTTGCCTCTTGCATCGATTCCAACTATTGTATTTTCACCTTCCACCTCTTTTGCTTTCTTTCACGCTAATCCTTTTTTTTTTCCTCAAAGAAATATAATGATGATTATGAGCATTTACTTCAATTCTTATTCCTTTTTCCTAGTACAGGCAAAGTCTAATTTATAATGTGTCACTTTATGCAAGTATTTAGTTTTAAGATAACATTATTTGGGGATTATGAGTCAATCGCTTTTGGAATCTAGTGATGCTCCATGAAATGTATGGAGGGCTATTCTTCTTTTTTATTTTACTTTATCTTTTTCTCCTTTTATTTCTAGTAATTTTGTAACTTTCTAGGTTGTATGCAATGGTTCATGTACCTAATTAATACATAAGTTGTTTTATTTTACTTGAAAGAATATTCCACTATTTGGACTAAAAGTTTGGACAATCTCTACTAACAGATGTGTGTGTGCCAATGCTCTAACTTTTGAATGCAGGCTAGAAACTGTCTACCATTTATATAGATGACCTTGGGCTTGCACAACGAAGGAAAAACCAGCTCTTGCCAAATACAATTTTACCATCTTGGCAATGTAATTAAGTTCAACTCATATACCTATGTCTAAATGTTTAGCGATGTGTTTGAGTAATTAAATTGACTTGATGATGTCACTATCGAAATAAAATTTAATTGATTCAACAATGCAATCATGTCCACATGATTGTATCAACCATCGTGTCCAAGTTCGAATCTAGTATACACATGGTGATCAAACCTAATCCTAAATTGATTCATATAGTTTTGCACCTAGCCTATTCATATCAATGTTTATTGATCAACTTGAGCTCATGACTAAAAATTCTAGCTCATACAACTAAACATGCCTAGTGCTGAATGTCAGAAGCGGCTTCAATTCATTCACTAAATTTTACCTAATTTTTAATGGTGAACATGGCCACATAAGGGTTATCCATTTTCAAGACAAAGAAAAGCTATTGATGGTGGGAGAGTGTGTGAATGATGCAGCTTTAAAAGTTGTTTTCAATGACAACAACCAAGAAGTATGCATATCATAAATGAAAACCCTAAGATATGATAAATTTATAGTGTAGGATGAGGATAGGTTTAAAAAAGAAAAGTAAACAAGCCAAACTTTTTGTCTCTATTCATCCATTCCAATCGGTTCCCTATCCTAGAAATATTTACAACATCTCAAAAGGGAGGGAATAGAGCCTATCGAAAGAAGGATAAAACTTAATGGACTTTAATAGAGCGGAATTTCTATTTTGATGGAGCAGAGCTTCAAAGGTTTAATAAAGTAAGGTTTCAATCTTTAATGGAGCAAGACTCATTGGTGAAGCAAGTCTTCGACTTTTAATAGAGCAAGGCTTTAGGGTTTTCAATGGAGCAAAACTCCAATTTTTTGATAGAGCAAAACTCTAGAATCTTGTTGGAGTAGTGCTCCAAAACTTTGGAGCAAGGTTCCAAGGTTTTCATTGGAGCAGAGCTCCAATTTAGGTAGAGCAAGACTCCAAGTCTTTAATGAAGTGGAGTTCCTATTTTGATGGAGTAGGCCTCCAAGACTTTAATGAAGCAAGGTTTCAGTCTTCAATAAAGTAGGGCTTTAAAAGTTTTAATGTAGCAAAGCTCTAATTTTGATAGAGCAAGGCTCCTTTTTGAGTTGAGCGAAGATCAAGTTAGGAGTAAGGCTTTTTTTTGGTTCGAGCAAGGCTTGAATTAAGAGCAAGGCTCCTCTTTGAGCTAGCTCGATTTAGGAGTAGGACTTTTCTTATGACTTGATCTATGAGCAAGGCTCTCCTTTGAATTAGCTTGGGTTTGATCTGAGAGCAAGGCTCCCCTTTGAATTGGCTTAAGCTTGATCTGAGAGCAGAGCTTTCCTTTGGGACTGATTTGTGAGTACGATTTCCTTTGAGACTAATCTAAGAGTAGGATTCCATTTTTTAGGCTTTATTAAGAAGTAGGACTTTCTTTTAAGGCTGGTCTAGGAGTAGGACTCCTTTCGAGGCTTAATCTGAGAGTAATACTCCCTTCTAATTTACAAGTAGGACTCTCTTTGAGTTTGCCTTCGGAGTAGGACTTTCTTTTGAGGCCCGATTTGAGAGTATGACTATCTTTTGAGGCTTTACTTGAGAATATGACTCTCTTAAGGCCAATCTGGGTGTAAGGCTCTCTTTGAGGCTGGCCTGAGAGTAGGATTCTTCTTTAAAGTTGACGTAAGAGTGGAACTCCTTTTTAAGGCTTAACTCGGGAGTAGGACTTCCTTCTGAAGGTGGCCCGAGAGTAGGACTCCCTTTGAGGTTGGCCTGAATGTAGGATTCCTTTTTGAGGTTGGAAGTAAGATTCCTTTTTGAGACTTGACTTGGGAGTAGGATTGTCCTTTGAGGCTGACTTAGGAGTGGGACTCTTTGAGGTCTGATCTGAAAGTACAACTTCTTCTAAAGCTGACCTATGAGTATGACTCCTAAAGCTATCCTGAGAGTAGAACTTCCTTTGGAGGCTGTCTTAAGAGTAGAACTCCTTTCGGAGGCTGATTCAGAAGTAGGACTTCCTTTTGAGGCTCAAATTGGGCTCGATCCAAACTCAAGCTTGGGTTGCTTCTAGATCGGTACTCGAGCCACTTTTGTGCTTGGGCCACTCCATTTGGCTGAAACCAAAGACCTACTTTGAAGAACTTAAGCTTTGAACTAGTGAAATGCTAGGTTGTTATCTACTTTGGGGCCGGGCTTAGGAGCCCCTTTTGTTTTTTTAAGGACTCAGTCTTTCTTGATGACTTGAGCGCCGAGGTTATAGGAGATGTTGAGTTACCATATATTGTTTCTGGTGTAAAGGCTGGGTTTGACAACCCATTTTGAGTACTAGGACTACTTCATAGCTGCTTGGGCTGCACCATTGCTTAGGTCGGCATGCTACGGGTTGCTTGAGATATAATAGATCTTGACTCACCAGGCCTGCTACAAGCTTTTTGAGTTGAATCAAAACTTACTTTAGGGCAGAGTTCTACTCCTCCTTTTAGACAGAACTCCTTCTCTAAGAGATGTGTGGGGGAAATGGTAGGAGGCGTGAGAAGAACCATTTCAGAGCTCCTTTCAGGGACTCAAAGTAACCAGGGCCTCTTCTTCTTTTTTTCTTCTTCTTCTTCTTTTTTTTTTTTTTTTTTTTTGTTCCACGAGGTTTTTATAAGTCTCATATGCTAACTTAGGACCATTTAAAAAAAAAAAAAAAAAAAAATCCTTGATTTCAGCCCTACAGCTGGAGAGGGTGCTGGATATGGCATGGTCATTCAGAGAAGATTGGGGCATGTTAGACATGGGCATGCATTTCACAAGCGTGATTGTGGGAGATTGCTGGATCTCGAGCTGAGGGAGAGTTTTGTGAGTGGCATGATCGTGGGAGATCACTGCTGATGAGATGCGGTTCGGATCCAAAGAATCGCCGCGCTCGGAGGCATGATCAGCGTGATCCGAAGATGCGCTCGGAGGCATTTCGTCGAGCGCATATAGAGTGAAAACCATTCGTGGAGCAACCGTCCATCCATTAGAATGAGAAATCAGGCATAATAAGCGTCTGTTTGTGAGGACGTGAGAGCCGTGCTGAAAACATGGTATATTTTCATGCTTTGATGCGTGATTTCTCATCTAGCACGGTGAGCCATGCTGAAAATATGGTATGTTTTCAAACAAGCTTCGGATAAGGCAGGTGGAGGCGTATATGGGTGCTCCATTGGTCTTTTACGTTGCACGATTCGTTGATCCAGCCTAATCTCAAAAAGAAGGTGAAGAGGAGTGTGATTGGCCGATCAGATGGAAAGTTCATTTGGGTTTGCCAATTTGAATTAATTTGAATTGCTCTCCAAGACGTGAGATGTCTTGGAGAAATGGGGGAATTCCTTCCTAGCATGAGTGGCCTTCCTTCCTTAGATGAACCACGCAATGATTTGTGAGCGCATGAGTGGCATTCTTTTTGAGATGAGGTGTATGTGGGATGGAACAAGAGACCATCATCTAGGTGTGATTTTTGGGTCTCTTGATGAAAATGTGCATTATTCTTGGTGAAGACGTGGAGAAGGCTTTCTTGGTCTCTTGGTGGAGACGTCTTGCTCTCTTGGCTGAACTCTGTGTGTGCTTCTCTAGGTGGAGATAAAAAAAAAAAAAAAAACCCTGATTTATGGGAACTCTTAGTGAAAAGAGAAAATGGAAATGAAATGGTGAAAAGAGAAGAAAGAGACGTGACTTACGGACCGCACGTTTCTTGTGATGGAGGCGTGAGGAGGGGGCGTGGAATCTTTAGACAAAAATCTTTAGCCAGCTAGGACAATTCCAAATGAAGAGGAGTCTAGAAATGTTGGAGTCTAGAAAGGAAGGTCGAGCGAGAAATCTAGGCGGCCATTTCCTGTATTAGGGTTATATTTTAGATTGCACTACGTGGCACCATCTAGGGCTTTGGATAAGGAAAGATTTTGTAAAGAGAATCTCCATCTGTAGTGGTTTGTTGGGGCCATTAGAATGGAGTGGGATTCGAACGCGCACCATGTTTGATGTCACGGTCATCTTTCTATTTTCTTTTGATAAAATATTATAGCCTTAATTAGGTATTTAATATCTCAATATAGATATAGCTTGAATCTAATCAGATTGAATTTAACTTATTTGGCAATTGGGTCTGGTTGAAAAGGATCGAGCTGGATACCTGACCATATTGGAAGTGGATTCAAAATTAAGCCGTGTGACTGAGTTAGAATGTTACACTTGTTTCAATCACTAATAATCAAACTTGCTGACTTAGCTCGAACTTTAAATTCAATCCAATTGTTGGTAATCAAATCTAATTATTGAGTTCAAGACTTGAGATTGACTCAATTGATGTTAACTAGGAATAATGATCAAGCCATTGTGTTGAATCTGACCCAATTGTGAACATCTTGACCCAGTTAATGATTGGGTGCTGATAATCAAATTATCTTATTAATCCAATATGCTGCATCTAGTTCTCAATTAGTGAATTTGACCTAATTGATGCTGAAAGTATTATGGATTAGATTAGTTAGTCTAATCCATATACTGATCTTGATGCAATATATAGATGGATGGGACAAATGGCCAAATTAGGGTGTAGGATTAACTCGATGTCTAGATTACAAGCTCTAATTAATACTTTTATCGTGACCCAAATATGAAAATTTTTGAGTTGGTGCCCAAATCAACCTATTTCATTTTTTCTACAAAATTGATGCATCTAATGTTCAAACTACATGCTTTACTTGCTTGATTTGTTATAGTTCAAATATAAAAACTTTTAAGTTGGTGCCTAAGTTAACTTTTTTGGTAGTTTTTTCAAATACAATGCATCCAATTTTCTAACTATAGGCCCTACCTGCCTTTTTATCAGGGTCTAAATATTGAAAGTTTTAGGTTGGTGCTCGAATCAATGCATTTAGCAATTTTTTGAAATGATACACTTGGAGTCTTACTTGCCTTTTTCATTCAAGTCCAAAATGAAAAGTTTTGGATTGGTACTCGAGTCAACCCATTTAATAGTGTCTTCAAATTGATGTACTTAGAGTCTTAGCTACAGGCTCTGCTTGCTTTTTTTATTCAAATCTAAATATGAAAAGTTTTAGGATGCTGATCCAAGTTAACTCATTTTACAAGTGATACATCCTTCATCATTGTGGCTTATTAATGTTTTGAGGTGATGGCAAAAATCACCTTAAATAGTTGTGTATGATATAAGTCAAGATGAATAGATCTAGATTTGGCATGGTTGTCTTTATGACACAATAGATTAGCCTAAGTCTAAAACTTGATTCACAATGGGTGCAACTTTTGGTGCAAATATTGGATTTAAGGTTTTTTGGCTGCAAGTTTTAAGTTTAGCCCATAGGGTTCAGTCATTAGGCTAAGGTAAAGGCCAAGATGGGTAGTAAGATTAGACTAGCATGAGATCAGTTTGGATATGGCTTCGCTTCATTAGGTGTGATTGGACCCAATAGGATATGATCGAGTGTGATCAAGTATACTTATGTAAGTCAAATAAAATTAGGTGATATGAGATTATCGAGTTTAGTTTGGATATGGCAAGATAAGATCAAATTGAGTAGATTAGGCTAGGATGGTGACATAGGCTAGAGGGCATAGGACAAGCTTTAGAATTAACTAGCAGAAGCTAAGGCAAGTGATATATAATAATATTAAAATCAGATCTAGAATTTTTGAAGGGGATGACAAAAGAACTAGATTTTAATAATAAAATAAAAAATAGAGGAGGGATAACTAGTGGCTTCTTGGCTTAGTAGTAAGAAGGCCTCAACGTTATTGAGGACTCCAATCAATGCCTTCAATAACTTTTGAACCAACTACTCTACAAACTAGTTGTGTTGTCATTACATAGAAGTTGCTCAAATTACATAGAATCCATTATGTAGAAAGAGAACACTAGAGTGCATCCAATAAAAATGTTTTATTAATATTTAAATGGTGAAAACTAGGTACAAGAGTGGACATTTTAGGTTTTAGAGTCCCTTGCAAAGCTAGAGATGAGAAGAATCTCTTAGAGTTTGAAAATAATATAAAAGACAACTCCTAAGAAACCTAGACCAAGAATTGTCATGTGAGGCGCAACCTTAATTCAAACCTATTCCTGGTCCATTGGATTGGCTAAGCTATCAACCAAATAAAATAAAATAAAATAAAATCATTGTTAAGACAACTCAAGGGAAGATTCACATAGAAGAGATAGGGACTCCCGATCAGAGTCAGAATATCATTGACCCCTCTCTAGATTGGGATTCTAAATCCTAGTTAGAGTCAAGAAAAGGAGCTTTGATCTCCTTTATAAATCACTCACTTCACCTTCCATGGATGATTTGCCATTGGTCTAGTTGTTGTTTCTTAGGGAACTTGTCTTAGGGATGCCTTAGGAGTCTGTCGATGCTGCCTATCTTTACCTTTGGGTCTTTACTCACCATCATCCTTACAACTAGTTAGATTCCATTGAGAATCACCATTATTCAGCATTAAAGAGGACCCCTTATTTTTCTTGCTCTACTACTTTGCCAATGGTCTTCATCGACTCCTATAGGCAAGCAAGCATTAGATCATCTCACTCTCTCCCTTCTTTATCCAAGACTATGTTTGATCATCGCCAACGATTGTCAAAATCATGGATGATCGAATCATCCCTATTCTTTTTCATTTGCTTTGAATTCTTGTCAATCATTGATCTCCTTTGGCCAATTGTCTCTTAATCCTTCACTCTTACATTTGCATTATTGGTTGGCCATCAACTTAATGAGTAAGAAAAAAGACTCAATGGATTGATTAGGAGAGAAAATTATAAAATTGGTTATATTGAGTAGCAACTAAAAGTAAGGGTGATATACTAAAAGGGGAAAATGTTGATAATGGAATCCAACTAAAGATAAGGTAAATTTTTAAAGTTTTCAAATTTCAAAATATTTTATATTAGCAATGTATAAGGAAAAAGACTCAATTGGTTAATTAGGAGAGAGAAGCATGTAAGACGGGTTCAATTGACTAGAAATTAAAGAATATGGGTGACAATTTAGGAAAATAGTCTAGATTAAGGAGGGAATTTAAGAAAATATAGACTAAAAGATTGAAGATGAGATAATTCTGCTTGGATTGTGAGGCACTAAAAGAGGAAGCTATTGATAATGGGATCTAATTGAAGATTAGGTAAGTCTTCAAAGTTTTCAAATTTTAAAATATTTTATCTTGACAATGCATAAGCAAAAAGACTCGATGGGTTGATTAGGAAAGAAAAGCATTTAAGATGGGATGGATTGATCGGCAATTAAAGAATAAAGGTGATGATTTAGGAAAATATCTTTAGTTAAGAAGGGAATTAGTTCAAAGATGAACCAAAAGATTGAAAATGGAGATAGTTCTGAGATAGGCATGGCTTGTGAGAGCACTAAAAGAAGATGACATTGATAACAAGATCCAATTTAGGATTAGGAAAGTTCTTTTTAATGTTTTCAAGTTTCAAAAAAAAAATAAAATCTTAGCAATGCACAAGGAAAAAGAGTTGGTAGGTTAACTAGGAGACAAAGATTAACAATGAAAGAATAAGTATGATAATTCAAAGAAATAACTTATATGAAAGAGAATTCATGGAAGAATTTAGTAAGGTGGAGGCCTCTTAGACTTAAACTAGGGGTGGTAATTAGAAAGGATAGAGATGGAAAGAGAACTACTCAAAACCAACTAGAGTCCTTCCCTATTTTTCCTGATTTTCTTGGAAATTTTGATGAATTTGTAGTGTTCTAAGAACTTGCTAGGCATTAACAACCTCCTATTAGATCTTAGAGTTCCTTCATTTCCACATATGTGGCATTATGATAGTAACATGTAATAATAAAAGAATAATGGTATTATTGTCCAAAATCCTAAAGAATTGATAGAGAAAAGAACTCTGCCATCATAGGTCTCAGCTTAGGCTCCTCGATTTGTATAACTAGGAAACATCCTATCCTCACTAGTTCTCCTTTATCTTAGGTTCTCTGTATAGCTAGTGTACCTTTTATCCAACCCCCATAGCTTGTTCATCCTCCTTCCTCAGGTTCCTCCACATCTCTCTATCCCTATCTTGATGTACCCCTCATTTTGAGGGCTTCTTCTCCTCCCTCTCTCTCCTCTCTTTATCTATATCTACCTTGGCTCGCATCTACTTAGTTCCTTTCTCTTTAGCAAATTGCTATTACTATACCAACATCAATGGCTTAGATAAGCTCTCTCTTTTTGTTTTTTGGTGAGATATCTAGCAAGCTTCTTGATGTTCCAATATTCGACAACAATTCTAGAGGCAAGGAAGTTTCAAATTTGAAATTTGTTTAATGATTGCATAGAAGGGTCTTTTGAATTTTGAGTTTGAACTTTGAGGGTTAATGATGGATGTAATTTCGAAGAATGGTGATGTTATGATGTTAGGATTGGGCTATTCCACCT
This sequence comes from Metroxylon sagu, assembly GCA_017589505.3. Taxonomy (NCBI): domain Eukaryota; kingdom Viridiplantae; phylum Streptophyta; class Magnoliopsida; order Arecales; family Arecaceae; genus Metroxylon; species Metroxylon sagu. Next base: position 750,373 of record JACVBY030000612.1, on the reverse strand, counting down.
CTTTTGTCTTATGGTTCCCTACTTTTCTCTTCTTATACTTTTTTCATTATCTTAATGAAATAGAAGTCGACCTCTTCCCCTCTTTTCATCGAAAGTGTTCACTCAAGAAAAAGTATCTTATTTTTAGATTTGTAAAATTTTGATTTCAAAAATTTTATATTTGAAAATAAACTTTGCAAATGTCAAATAGCAACTACTATTTTCTCTATAATGGTCATTACAAGTTATAAAAAAAGAGTCAAACAATGACAAATAATGATTGTTATTTAAATATCAATTGCTGATAGGTACAATGTGACAGGCCTCCAAACATTTATTATGGCCATATTTATTCTAATGGTATGTTCATAATTCGCTTCCTAGTTCAGATATGTTTCTTTTTTAAGCCAAAATAAGAGGGTGCAATAAGCAAAAATTGAGGATCAATGACTCTATAGAGGAAATCTTTAATGGAGATTCTATATCATGCATTTCTTAGTGCATTTATATTTTTACTGTCTCTTAGTGAATTCAGATTTGCAAAGTAAACCTATAGCTAATCAAAAATAAGATAAATTTTTGACAAATTCTTCTTCTTCAAATAGTCGACATATCATAGTGGTCCTATAAAAAATACAAAACACACCAAATCTTAGTTCTTATTAGGGGGCACTATGGATGCTAGAAGGAAGCTAGCTTTCTCTTTGATGCTTCTACTACTTATTTTGGCCTCAGGTATCATCCTTGCAAACCTTTTTTAATTAAATCGCATTTCTTTTTTCAAATAATAGAATTAAACTATGAACCCTTCCTATGAAGAATTCAATGTGCTAATAGGTTGAGCTTGAAAATTTTAAAGAAATATGTACCTAATCTACACTAATTTTTTTGAGAAAGTCCTTACACACTTACAAAGTCTGATGGACATACTGAATAAGGGTCTAGTAGTTTTCAACTAAATGAAAAAAAAGTTAATTTTATTTAATTGTAGACAAAAGTCTAGGATCAAGAAAACATCATAATTTTAGAAAAAAAATGGAAAATCATATGTCGTGCCATGTCATAGTTTCATATTTTGTCCTTAGCTTTATGCATGTCCCTCTTTATCCCAAATTCTATGCCTAATTCTTGGTTCCTATATCTATTAGATCTTATTAATGAGGGACCCCATCCTAAGAAGTCTCTTTGAGGGCTTATGTGTCAATTGAATACGATGATGGATCCTATTCACATAACCCTCAAGAGGATTTATATTTGTCATACCTCATTATGCAGCCATGTCATGATTCCCTAAGTTGGGGAGCGGTTTTGGGGTGTGACAATATTATATGTCACTTTTCTAGATTGATATTACTTACCTCTTTCCTTTTCTATTTAAAATTGTCATGCGCTTGACCAATAACAACTACTAAGGAATGTGATAACCCATTGCATACTATAGTATTGGGTCTCATAAGCATACAAGGCTATGACCTATCAAATAAATAATTACAACAAATCTAATAGGGTTAAAAGTACCTAATTTGTACTTTTTTTTTGAGAAAAGCTTTATATAAGGGTCTTACAAAATCTAGTTGACATACTGAATAAAGGTCTGCTAGTTTTCAACTAAACGATCGAAAAGTTAAAATTATTTAATTATAAATAGAAAAGTCTAGGATTAAGAAATTAAAATTATTTAATTGTAGATTGGAAAGTTTAGGATCAATAAAACATTAGAATTTTTAAAAAAAATCTAGGAAAATCATGTGTTGTGCTATGTCAGTTTCATATTTTGTGCTTAGCTTTATGCATGTTCCTCTTTATCCCTAATTCTATACCTAATTCTTGCATCCTATACTAATTGGATCTTATTAACACAAGAGGTTTTATATTATATGTCACTTTTCTAGATTGATCATACTCACCTTTACCTTTCTCTATCTAAACTTGTCATGCTTTTGGCCAATAACACATACCAAGGAATGTGATAACCCACTGCATATTCATAGGATTGGATCCCGTAAGCATGCCAGATGATGACTTAGCAAAGAAACAAATACAATCAAACTAATAGGGTAAAAGTGAATTAGAGCATCTGACTAATATCTATATCCCTATTGCTTATGCATTTAAAACTATTTCAATAACACATACTAAGGAATGTGATAACCCACTGCATATTCATAGGATTGGATCCCGTAAGCATGCTAGATGATGACTTAGCAAAGAAATAAATACAATCAAACTAATAGGGTAAAAGTGAATTAGAGCATCTGACTAATATCTATATCCCTATTGCTTATGCATTTAAAACTATTTCAATAAGAATATGAATTTGAGCATCTGACTAATATCTATATCCCTATCTATATCTACCAAAGAAAAATAAATATAGATATGGATAGACAATTATTCAATCCATATCCAAATATCCAACTTTACTTATTATCTTATTTAAACTTATATTGGACTTACGAACTAATAAGGAAAATAAATCACCATATTAATATAATATTGACTTAATTTACCTTAGTAATGTCGTTGATTTAGCGTTGATAAAGTTTAAGCATACAATTTACATTTGTATTTCTATCTATACTCTCAATATTTGATTTGTATATGCATCTCTTTAAAACAATATGGTTATGAATTTTTGTATCCGGCTAATATCCATTTGCATTCATATTATCCAAAAAAAATGGATAAGACATAGATACATAGCATTCAATCCATATATGATCAATTTTCAACTGTACAAACTAATAATAGACAAATAATAATTTCTAGATCTAGCTAGATCCATCCAAATCTTAAGTTGTCACACTTCAATTTTGAAACCACTATAAATTAAATATAAAGCTTGTACTATTTTTCTTATCAACATTATCACTTCACAAAATATTTAAAGGCTTCTATTTGTTCTACAAAACAAAAACAACTAAGAGGATTCTAATAAAACTATAAAAGTTTGACAAACTCAACAAAGATTAAAGCTTCACTCGAAGCTCACTATTGAATCTTTATTCACACTTCCTCTATCTTGGGCTCTAGAAAAGAAAATTAGAAGTGAGCTAAAAGCTTAATACATAATCATAGCTAAAAGGATTCAGCAATATAAATAATTGAGTTATTTATTTGTTCCTGCTAAAGTGGACTCAAAATGTAATAATAATGGAAAATAAATAAATAAATAGAGAGATAAAGAAATAATAAATAGATAAAAATCACTAAATGTGAGATTCTCCTAACCTTGACCTTTCACCATATGTATCTTTCAACAATTTTAATCATATATTTTGCACACTACACAAAAGTTTAATACTAGAAAAAATCTACTTTTAATACTATTTACCTAATTCAATGACTTTAAAGTAAATAAATAATTAACTAAATCCCTTGCCTAAGTGTTTCTTTGCTACAAATTTCTTAAAATATCTACTTCTCACTCCAACATTTGCTCCAATATTGATTTTGCAACTAGTTCATATTCATGTTCTTCTTGTATATGTATAATCAATTAGTATCATGAGCTTTTTCTCTTTTGAATTTTATGTTGGCTATGCATTCATTGGCTTAAATTAATTTTATGAAAACATAAAAAATTAATTTTCTCAAGCAAAAAAAAAAGTGATTTTTAAAGTAGTTCTTTTGTGAACTTTGGATCAACCCTATTTATGTATAACTCATTTTTCAAAGAATTCAATGTTCAAAAGTCTAAAATTTGTATTATTATGTTCATAAATTTTACTATTTTGCACATATATCATGCACTAGTAGACTAGCTTTATATTATTTATAATTCATATTTTTTATATGAGATTCATTTTTTTATAAACATGCATCTTTTCATTGATTGTCTAGGTCATGCTATAAAAATAAAAAATATGTCATTAAGTTTTTTTTCCTTTAATAAATATATCAAACCCTTTTACAAGAACAAAATTAGGGTTCTGAAGGAGCCATTGTTAGTCTTATTATGTATACATGCATTTCATGGATTTTAAGCTTGTCCTACAAAAAGCAAGGGTGATTTTGAAATATTTTGGCTAATAATCAATTGTTTATTTAGACTTGAAGCACCATCTTATGATAGGACACTTGATATTAAAATTTCTTAGTATTTGTAGGCAATATCTTGTAAAGGTGAGATCATTCCTTCCATGAAATATTTAATTTTGTAGTTGACTTGAATAGGATTATTAATTGATTTATTTTCTTTTGGCAGAAGAGTTGGTCAGGGTAAATGCTAGCCATAAGATACGAGATGGGTGCGAAATACACTGTAAAGGCAGCATAGGTAGTGTTTGCATAGCTAAATATTGCAGAAAATCATGTGATAAGGAAAAAAGGAAAGGAGTATGTGAATTTGGGGTATTGGGTTGGCTGTGTTATTGTTGCCCATAATTTTTTATAAGATGCATTGCTCTAAATGTTCTATTGCTTTAAGTGGATGGTAAATGTATTATTTGTCACACCGAAAATAAACAAACTAGTGAATGAATAAAAATATTGTTTGGCATTACTTCCTAATGATAAATTAGCCATAATAATAAGATACATCTTGCAAGTAGTGGGATTTCATATTATTCTCTTATTTCTATTAATCACAAGATGTCTCAAATTAATTAATGTGTCAATGGCATTATAGATAAGCATGTTTTGAACAAGCACAAGAAAAAGATTGCTACCCTTCACTCTTGCATCAATTTCTGCTATTGGATTTTCACCCTTCATCTCTTTTGCTTCCTTCCATGTTAATGCTATTTTTTAGAAAGAAATAATATGGTGATAATATAAGTGTTTCTTGTATTCTCATCTGTATTTCCCAACGTAAGCAAGGTCTATTTTGTAATGTGTCCCTTTGTACAAAGATAGCAATATTTAGGGATTACAAATTGATTATTTTTGGAATCTAATTATTCTTGGCAAAACATATGGAGGGCTATTCTTCTTTTACTTTCACACTGGTTGTTCCTGCCTAAATTTTTAGTATTTTTATAATTTTCTATATTGTATGCAATAGTTTCTTATAGGTAATTACTACATAAGTAGTTTTGTTTTACTAGAAAGAACATTCTACTCTTTGGACTAAAACCATAGTCAATCTTTACTAATAATGTGTATGTGCCCATGTTGTAACTACTTAATGAAAGCCATAAAACCCCCTACCATCTACATAAATAACCTTAGTCCCAAGTGTCAACTTTTTGGATATAAGGTGTTAAAATGCTAGCACAATGAGGGAAAAACCACCTATTATGGAATAATATTGTAATACTTCAAAATAGTCTCACTTTGATTGGGAAAGAAAAGTTTGAATAGCTTATAACTCAAGTTTACCTCCTGTCAATTAACTTATATTCGAGTTTTTAAGGCCACGTGGTTTCGACCCAATAGCAGGTTAATCGGGTCAGCATGTGGGCTTGAGGTGTTACAAATGATATCAGAGTCGATTCAAGTATATGAGAGTTGGTGGGCCAGAGAAAAGAGCTACCCATAACATGATAATAGAGTCCCACTATGGTGTGGAACCACTCTTACAATATTAACGACCCGGCTCAGGTTATATTCTAGCTAACTTATGATGTGGGATGGGGACGTCTCTTAACAAAGGGAAGAAATTGTGATACTTCAAAATAATCTCATATTAGCTGGGAATGAAAAGTTTGAATAACTTATAACTCAAGTTCACATGCTATTGATTAAGCTGCTGATTAACTTGTACTTAAGTTTTTAAAGCCACATGGTTTTAGCCCGGTAGCAGGCTAATTGACTTGGTGTTCTTTAATTAACTTTAGGTATTGCAAAAATTTAATTAACTTGGCAAGATACCAATTTTGACTCATACACCTTAGTCCAAGTGTTTAGCAATGTGTTCCAATATTTAAATTGACTTGGTGATCACTAAATTTGAATAAAATTAATAACTTCACAATGTAACACTGTCTAGATGATGCATTTGGCATTGTATTGAAGTCCAATATTTAAATGGTCATCAAGACCTAAACCTAAATCAATTGATATAGGTTTGCACCTAGCTGATTCATATCAATCTTTTTTGGTCAACTTAAGCTAATGACTCCAAAATCGAGCTCACATAACCAAAATTGACATGTTCTGAATGTTGGAAGCAACTTCAATTCATTTAGTGAAATTTACTTAATTTCTAAGGCAACTTGGCCAACTAAGGCTTATCTATTTAAAGATAAAGTTATCAAAAATGGGAGAGTTTGTGAATATTGCAGCATGAAAAGTTCTTTTCAATGATAACATCTAAGAAATATATACATTAGAATTGAAAACCTTGAGATATAGTGCATTTATGGTGCAAGATGAGGATAGGTTTAAAAAAGAAAAAGAAAAAGAACTCAAACTTTTAAAAGATATACCCTTTCAACAGCATGAATTACATCATCCTTACCTTTCAATGCAAGTCATTATGGCATCAATACAATGTAGATTCAATTCTACTTAAATTTGGAAAAATTTGTACCAACACAAAATTTCACCAACCATTGCCAACTAACATATTACTAACTAATAATTGATTGAATTGGCACAACATAATTTGGAGAACTAGCACACCATCCATTCAGCCGACTCAACCTTCCACTAATTGTCAATTGAGGGATTGGATTATACTAGTATCACTTAGTTCTTTTGACCATATATCCTCATCTGAGCTTTGGCTGAGGTGATTTAGGTGATCTTAGAAAGCTTATTCGAATTAAGATTCATGTATATGATAGAATTATCAATGCAAAGAATTTGGCTAGACAAGTAAGATACCTATTTCAATATTTAGACACACTAATATTCAAAAACCAAAATTTAGCACACCTTAAGCTTTCTAGTCATCCTTAACTTGTGAAATTCATATATGAAAAATAATGACATCTTTAATTTTACATGGAGTAAATGCAAGAGCCTCATTAAGTAGTTCTATCCAAGTAGCTATGAGGAAGATCGATAGATAAAGTGGTAGAATTAGCAATTGCAAAAAAAGGGCTATGAAGTACATTAGCATGGATAGAACTAGCAATCACAAAAAAAAAAAAATTATCATAACCACTATAAAATAATTAGTCATGGCAGGAGAACTATTGGAAGCTTCACCTTGAGTTACAATAAAAAAAAAAAAAGAAAGGTGAAAGAGGATCCTTGAAAAAAAAGAATGTAAACCTTAATATTACTAGGATTGAGGAGCTATCTAAGCTCAAGAAAGTAGACACAAAAATGCATTTGATGGTAAGAAACTTTAGATGAGAACTAAAGTAGATGGTAAGAAACTTTAGATGAAAAATAATGATATCTTTAATTTTACATGGAGTAAATGCTAGAGCCTCATTAAGTAGCTCTATCCAAGCAGCTATGAGGAAGATCGATAGATAAAGTGGTAGAATTAGCAATTGCAAAAAAATGGCTATGAAGTACATTAGCATGGATAGAACTAGCAATCACAAAAAACAAAAATTATCATAACTACTATAAAATAATTAGGCATGGTAGGAGAACTATTGGAAGCTTCACCTTGAGTTACAATAAAAAAAAAAAAAGATGAAAGAGGATCCTTGAAAAAAAAGAACGTAGACCTTAATATTACTAGGATTGAGGAGCTATCTAAGCTCAAGAAAATAGACACAAAAATGCATTTGATGGTAAGAAACTTTAGATGAGAACTAAAGTAGACCTGAAGGTATTAGAGGAATTCTTCCACTTGAAGATCTAGGTGAAGCAAGCATCATCAAAGTTGTTGTAAATAATGAAAGTTAGAACAATCTCATCTCTAAAAGTTATATTTAGAAGGTGGGGTTGCAGACCAAGCCTCATCCATGATGTTGAAAATCACTAAGCAATATACCTTTAAATTCATAATAACTCAAAGTTATATTTATAAAATGATAGAAGAAGTAGTTCCTTTGGATATTTACTTAAAAAGTTATTTTTAGAAGATCGTACTTTTGGAATTGTTTAGTAGGCAAAATAACTTGTTAGCTCCTACAAGAAGTTTGTATTGATGGAAATATAGGCTAAGTCACTCTAGAGAAATCAAGCTCATGCCTCTTGATTTCACTAACTGGTTGATCAAGACGAAGATGGAGAGGGAGTCATAGTTATAACCATCAATGAGAAATTATGGCAAAAACTAACCTTTCAACAAGTTTTAGTTGCAAAAATGAGAAATATGGGTTTCTAAGATCTAGGAAAATAAATAAAGAAAAGGTTGGGAACAAGAGCTATCAGCTACAGATGATCTATGAGTGGAGTAAGAAAGGTCATTCAATAAGGATTGCATTGTCAATAGGAAGTCCATTGGAACTAGATGTAGGAAAAGTCCATTGGAACGAGATGTAGGAAGATTGAGCCTTTTTTTGGATCAATGCTTTCTAGCAAAGCCAAGTGGTTCAATGATAAGACAAGGATGCAAACATTTTTTTGTTAAATCTAAATTAGCAAGAGCTAACTCTTCTAAACAGAAAGAGCTCTAATCTAGAAGGCTCACCAAACATCATATGGACCACTTTGACCACTACAAGAAGACTGGATAGGATTACCTAAATAAGGAGACCCCTAATCTAGAAGGGTCATCAGGCTGGATGTGGACCACCAAGACTATTATGAGGAGCGAGATCTACCACATTTTGAAGTCAATGGACAACTAAATATTTGAAAAGGTGTATTTTATAATACAAAAAGAATTTAGTGCTGTAACTGTAGATAAAGTTGATGTAAAAATCAAAATCTAGCTTATTGATAAATTTAAACATTTTAAAATATTTTTATTCTTTATAATTTGTATAATCTTTTAATTATGCAATAAATTCAATATGAATTTGGGTTGGATTTCACTAGCATAAAAAAAGGAAAGTTTCATCCTCTTTTAATAAATAGGAGAATCCAACTCCAATAGATTCTACTTTTCACTATTAGAACCTCAATAGAGGGAGTATAAGTAAAGACATAGATTTTATTTTTCACCCATGATATGTACCATACTTTGTAGAGCATAACACATTAATAAAAGAAGAGACTTTGTCCCTTCTTTGGCCATTTTTCTTATCTTCAAATTTTTTTCTTATGAGAATCAAGTTGAGTAGGTGAGAGGAAATTCTTCCTTCTTCTTGATCAAATCATACATGCAAACAAGCTACCTTTTTTGAAGAATAGATGAAAAACATAAGTATCTATAGCCTTCTTACAAGGAATATAGTGGGCCATTCTATAGAATTGACCCACCACAACCCCAACCCAGCATACATTAGATAAAAGCAAAGTGGTGATTTACCTTCTGTAGATACCTTATGTGTGCGTGTGTATTGATAAAATATTGAGGTCATGATTGATTCATAGATTTTACGAATATATGTTTTCTAATTTTAGATGCATATGTTGTTTTAAAAATCATGCATGTATGTTTGGAAATAGGTTTCGAACCTCATTTATGGCCATAGGTTGATTCGATATGGATTGTGATCGACTGTGTTTTATTATGGATTTTGAAACCCAACCAGCTATGCTCGTAAAGATGCTCTACTAATAGGAATTATACACTAATTAATAAGGACTCAAGCATGAATACTTGTAAGGATATCCTAACAGTGGGGATTGTATACTGATTGATGAGAACTTGAGTACAAGTGCTCGTAAGGATACCCTACCAATGGAGATTGTACATTAATTGATGAAAACTTAGCCATGGTAGGTTATGCCTGTAAGGATGCCTTACTAGTTGGGATTGTATATTGATTGATGAGATCTTGGGCATAGTTAGTTGGTCGCGATAATTGACAACGAATTTTATTTATCAGTATAAATGATTTGAATAGTTGGAAAGTTATGAATCTTCTCTTCTTTCGTATTAAATATGATGGCATTATTTGTATGCATGATATGTTTATTTTTAACATATTATATGAGTTATTTAATTAGGATGATCATTGTTTACAAGGCTGTTGAGCTTATTGTTCCCTTAATTATTTCATTTCAAATCTAGAGTAGTATACTTATGAGAACACTGATAAGAGTGTGTTAATTGAGCGAAAGAAAACTATGCCATTATTTAGAATCAATTTGAATGGACCATGATGGTGTTCAATGATGTATTTTAGATCATTGTAAATATATTTTGAACATGATGAATATTAAATTTTACTTTTACTATTCAATGTTAGATGACATTATAATGGATGCCTTTTCTACTTGCAAGGCCATACCTTATAGATATGCGGCGGTTGGTGTGTCCCTCGGCTTAGGATCTCAAGTCATGGGACATGACAATATATGAATTGTATCCCCCTTTTATAGGATACTAGAACGAAGTCCATGGTTAGATTATTCCAAGGTTAATTAAGGATGAGTAATAGCATATAAAGCTTGAGCGTCTATGCTTTGGATTTCATGGTCTAACATATATGACACCACTTAATTGCTTTTGCCACATCCTTCTTCATATTTGGCTAGAAGTATTGCTCCTCCATGAGTATGAGCATCTTATTATGGCCAAAGTGCCAACTAAAGCTCTTTTGTATAGCTCCTGTATGTTTTGATCATGCACAAAAACCTTTAGGACATAAAGCCAATTCCCCTTGTAGAGTGTCATGTTGTAGGAGATATCTAAGATAATCTTAGTTTTCTCCTTTTTTTAGTGCCTTATAGATTTTGCCAAAATTAGGGAAGCAAGTCTTTGAGACGGTTGAACCTTGCAACACTTGCTAACAACTACACTAGAAGGTAAGCTTATTGACTTAAAGTGTTGATGACCTTTTTTTTTTATGTACTCACCTTATGGATCAAATTAAAGATATATTCTTGCAAGAAGCTATTCTATTTGGCATGTATGTAGGTTTGCTTTCTTTGTGAGTTCAACTGACAAAGGGCTTAATGATCTAAGTATAACTAGCATATACTCCCTCTAGATAAGCTAGTGGCTTAAGTGATTGAGGACTTATACCATAAGAAAGAACTCAATGTTCTATGTAGAATGCTAACATTTAGCATCATTGCATTGTGCTTTTCATTGAATCAAGCCACTAGGTGTCCCTTACTAGTTAAGGAATCCTTCGATTCTCATATGAGAGGCATCACTAGAAACCTTAAATAACTTTTCAAATTCTATAGGATTGATGCTTTAACTATCTCATATCTTCAAATACTTTCTCAATGGCTTTGTGTAGTTAAAGTTGCCGTTTTTCGTGCACTCAGTCATTGAAGCCATTATAGTGCCAAAGTTTTGAATCAATCAATGGTAGAAGGTGGCCAATCCATGAAGCTTTTGACCTCAGGAACATTAATAGTTGGCCACTCAATTATAGCTTTGACTTTGGTTGGATCAACTTTGATTCCTTTTGAAATAATGATAAACCTAAGAAAAATGATGGTCCAGGTTCTCCCATCTCAAGGTTCAAATGACTTGCCAAAGATGGTCCAAGTCTTCCTACATTTGGTTATAGAAAGAATGCCATCAAATCAGACAATGAGAAACTTTAATGTCATCAAATTAGACAATGAAAAACTTTGTTATAAATAGCTTCGAGGCTTGGTTCATGATTCATATGAAAATAGTTAGTGCTTTGATTAGACCAAAAGGCATCACAAGTCACTCATATAGGCCCTTGTTTGTTTTTGAAGTTGTCTTCCATTCATCACTCAACCTTTTAGTTATTTGATGATAGCCACTTAGATCAATCATGAAGAATATGTTTGAGCTAGCTAACATGTTGAGCTATCATTGAACCTCAGAAAAAAAAATTGATACTTGATGGTCATATTGTTTGTGGCTCAACTATTATTGTTGTTCCTTTAAGAGCCATTCTTAGGGACGAGTAGAGCTAAGAATTGATATAGGTAGAGGCTATCGTACCCTCAACCCAAAATTCGGAGCTAAGGTTGCAACAACTATCATATACCCATAAGGTATAATCTCATAAGTATGTAAGACATCCATCATGATATCATCAATAATGAGTAGTAGAAATAAAATTTAAATTTAATAATTATCACATCAAAAATAAATTTGTTGATAATTTGAGTCATATCATTATCAATAAATACCCCTCGACACAAATCAAAAAATTCTAAATTGACACGAAAAAGAATTTTTTCACATTAGTGGTATAAAACGGGTCGTGCCACTCGTGAATGGGCATGGCTTGGTATAATGTGGGCTATGTCTAATATGGCCCGCAATAAACAGTATTAGGTCATGCCCAGCATGGCTCAAACCCCTGGACTATGTTGGTCTAGTGGTTTGAGGCTCATGGGCTAGCATGACATGACCTAATGATGTCTAAAGTTTTTTTGGCCAAAATACCCTTCCAATAGCCATAAATATTCTAGTAATATTTTGGTTAATTTTGCATATAAAATATCAAACAAAAAAAAGACTGACTCATGGGTCAACATGATCTAGCATGTATTTATAGGGCAAGGGCTACAGGCCACGCTAAGTTAGGGATTTGTATTTCATGGTCTGTGATGAACACAAGGATCCAATAGGCCAAGCCGTGTTGGTTGTTCAACATCACTAGTCCACATTGCTCTATTGATGTGAGAGAATAAGAATTTAAATGTACTATTAGCATCTACCCAACTACCTTGTTTGGTATAGTTGTTAGATGGCCAACAACAGTTGTTTCTCATTAGCTATATGAGATAGCTGTTCTCTAACATTAACCCTAACAATTGCCCCAAATAGGACCACATGAACTGAAGGGCCTCGTTTAAGGAAATAGAAGGCCATGATGTTACACCTTTTAACATATTTTGCTTTGCACTAAGTAATGGTAATTCATAAAAACAATGTTTCCAAATACTCCATGACTATTTACAATATAATGAGAAAAAGGTAATGGAAAGGCATTGTGTGCAATGATGATTCAGATTGCAGCTATTTGTTGTGCAAGTTGCCATATTTGGCATCGACTATTGGGTAGGTGTTTGCTAGCAGTCATGTGAGATAGCTGTTGACTAATAGCTACTTCTAAATGAAGCCATAGATGATTGCATTATTGCCATTCAAAACTTATATAGAATTGCCATCATGTTCGTGAGTGGCACATCAGTTGTCATGACTGGATAGATTTCTAGGTGGCTATAAAAAAAAATGTGGCCCATGTTACAATTAATTGTAGACACACCTGTCCCATGAACATGGGATTCACCACTCACTATGTTGGTTTAAGCAATTATAGACTCACATTAAATAAAACTTTTTTTTATTTAAAATCTAATGATTGATAGAGTCATTAAAAAAATTAAAAAATTAACTTAAACTGGAATTTTTATTTAATAAATTTTATTTCATTGAAGAAATCAATGATTCATAAATTTGCAAACTATGATTTTATAAGTTATATCTTGAGATATGAATGTTTCAATATAACTAAATAAAAATAAATTGATGAAGATATAAGATGAAAAGAAGAAGAATTAATTTAAATGGGAGTGAATTGACAAAGATAATTAGTGCGAAAGAGAAGGATATTCAAGTGATTTAAGCTTTTTTTTTTTTTTTTTTAGTGCTAGATTGGATTTGGATTGCATTAGATCCATTTTTCATTAATCCAAGCTAGATCTAAACGATATAAGATCCAAGTTGAATTGTATTGACTAAAATATATGATTTGAAGCTAACATAAAATTTAGATCAGTTTTAGTTTTTGACCTTAGCTCAATTCATGAACCTCCAAATTCATATCATATCATATTTAACTAGATTGAAATTGAGTTGGGTCATGGATGAATGCCATCCATTAATAGCCTTAATTGTGGTTTTTTTTTTTAGGTATTTTTTCTAGGGATGGTGAATTGTGTCAATAGGCCATAAACCTGTTATGCCCATCTAAAAGTATAACAATAAATAGGTCAATCTGAATCGGACTTGAGTATAAGTTGACTCATGTGACCCATTTAATAATCAAGCTATATTTGGATTGACATGAATGCATAACCTATTTTTAATGGATGTTGCTGAAAATTATATTTTATTCTATATAACCTATTTAACTAGTGTAACCTATCTAACACTAATACGATAATGAAATAATTATATATTTACGTCGCATAATTTAAATTGTACATCAATCCATTTCTAACTATTAAATTTCATATGATGATAAAATAATAATTTTTTAACTAAAAAATAAATGATAAAATTAACTCCAATAAGTTAAATAGATTCAGGGGATCGTGCCTGAGTTTAAGAGTTGTGCTATATTTAGTGGGTTAAAATAATTTAATTATATTTAATAGATGAATTCAATTTTGGCCCTAACTTATTGATGCTTGACTCAAATTTATTAGCTTTGTCAACCCAAAATTGTCGTTCTCTCAATTTTTCCCCTCCCATATTAAAAATAAAAAAACAACCATAACGTATCATTATACATTCCGCTTGAACCGAGGGCGGACGAGCGAAAATCCTCGACAAACATGGAAGGCGCGGCGACGTATCATTGTGTGAGAAGAAGACGAGAAGCCCCTGGTGTTCGAACGGTTAAACTCCTAATCCCATCAAAGACTTTGGGGAGAGAGGACGAAACCAAAAGGAGAAGAGAAGACGAGAAGAAGAGAGAAATTTTAGAAGAGAGGAGTCCCCGTAGAAAAAAAGCAACGAAGTGGAGAAAGGTCCGGCCTTTTTAATCCAAAGCCAAAACACACTCAAGATAGAAGAACAACTCCACCAGTGATCGCAATTTGGAACCCTTCCTTGTCTTCCGTATTCTTCTTCTCTTACATCTCGAATGAAGAAAAGAGCGAACAGGGGAGAGGAATAGCTCCGGAGGTGCGCATAAATATCGGCCCTTCCATCCAAAGACTCGATCTTCGTGCCTCTGGTTTGGAGTTTAGGTGTGACGGAGAGCAGCTGGTGGAGGCGCAGCGCTGCAATCGAAACGGGGAGGTCAGAGAGGAGATATGCGGGGTTTGGATTCTTGAGATTCGTCATGGGCTGAGGATGTTCGATGTGGCTTGATATCAGTGGAGTTTGAGATCGAATTTGGACCTTGTTGTTGGATTTTTTTTGGAGAGAGGAGAAGAAAAAGAGCAGGCTTTGCTTTGTTGGTTCCCTGCCTGCTTCATGATGACCACCAAGCGTGCCTATAAGCTACGTATCCTCTCCTTTTCCCCAAGTTTTGTTTTAAACTTTTGCTAGGGTTTGTCAGGTCAATAAAAAAACCCCTTTTTTGTGTTTGAGATGGAGATTTACTATTGTTTTGTTCATCTATTTGTCCTTGCTCAGAAGTTTTTAAGAAAGAGATAAGTTTTTGAACTAGTTGTGGCGCATTAGATGATTTTTGATTTTTATGAAAATTCTTTAATTTTATATGAATTGTCGTTGGCATTTAACAAGTATCTATGGTTTGGATCATTTGGGAATTCTGGGTTTGATTTGGTTATCTTAACTTCATCAAAATCAGAGGAGTTTGTAGCCCATGCTTCTAATGTGAACTGTCTCAAAATTGGGAAGAAGACTTCAACGGTTTTTGTCACCGGTGGAGAAGATCATCAGGTCAATCTCTGGGCTATTGGCATACCCGATGCTATACTGGTAGGACACTTTTTATTTGCTGCATCAGATTCCTTACTTTTAAAGGTTTTGCCAATGACTCAGCTGATAATGTGCAGAGCCTGTCAGGCCATACAAGTGCAGTTGAGTCCGTGAATTTTGATTCATCAGAAGTTTTAGTGGCTGCTGGAGCAGCCAGTGGCACGATAAAATTGTGGGATTTAGAGGACACAAAAGGTAAGAACCGGAATTGATCCCTATAGTGTGTACAGGCTCATATTTGTGATAAACAAAAAAGAAACAAGGTGAATTGCTTTCTGATGGTCAGTTGCTTTCTTGGTCTGCAGTTCTTCGCACTCTAACCGGGCACAGGTCCAATTGCATATCTGTTGATTTTCATCCATTTAGGGAACTCATGGCATCTGGATCGTTGGATACAAACCTAAAGTTGTGGGATATTCGAAGGAAGGGATGCATCCACACATACAAGGGGCACACCCAAGGGGTCAATGCCATTAAATTCTCCCCAGATGGCCGATGGCTTGTTTCAGGTGGAGGTAACATTGTGAAGGTATTGCATCAGATCTTTTATTTTGTTGTGTCTCCTTTATATGAAGTTTCAAGCATTGTTATGTTATCTCTCTCTCTCTCTCTCTCTCTCTCTCTCTCACACACACACACACACACACACACACACACACACCCAAAGAGAGAGAGAGAGAGAAAGAGAGAGAGAGAGAGAGAGCGCGCGTTGGACTTGGCTACACTCGAATGTAGCCAAGTTCCAAGATCCGATTACCTTTCCACCTTTTGGATCCACATGGACGCCAGAGTCACTCTATTTTTTTCATTTTTTCTATTTTTGGAACCGATGAATTGTGTGGATTCAAGAATAGGAAAGGTGACTGAATCTCAGCTTGACTACATTTAAATGTAGTTAAGTCTATCTCTTACTTTCTCTCTCTATATATATAATTATTAATTTTCTGTTCTCTTTTCTTTTCTTAAGGCAAAATCCATAACGATTTGGTAAGAATTGCCAGCCATGTTTATTAATTATGCTACCTTTTCGTTCAATAAGGCCTAGATTGCATGATTAAAATTCTATAAATATGCCATCATTTGATCTACCAAATTTTGTTCTGAAATCTGTCTGAACAGCTTTGGGATCTGACAGCTGGGAAGCTCTTGCATGATTTTAAATGCCATGAGGGACAAATTCAGTGCATAGATTTTCATCCACATGAGTTTCTTTTGGCAACAGGTTAGATTTATAATACTACTTTTCTATATTTTTTTTCTGATTCTTTTTTTTGGACTTATTTTCTTGTTTTGATATCATAGCACTGTTGAAATGATGGCTGGAAGCAACAGACATTTCAGTAGCTTTGCTTTTTCACTTCGCAGTCAACTCAATGATTAGGATGAATTCAAAATTACATGAAACCGAACAGAAAGTTAATTTTACATGTGATGAGAATTTCTGATTCTTTCTAAGACATTTAATTGAATGGCCATTTTGAGTTGGCATGAAAAATGATTTTAGTGCCATGATATCCATTGGGAGAATTGGCCAGAGCAACATCACTTCCTAAAGTGATTTGTGTAGTCGAAGACTTTGACATGATGGATCTTCCTAGATGAATTTTTTATGTATCCTAACGTCCACAATCTTCTTCCTATTTGCATATTGTCATGAATTTTTCATACTGATCCATCAAGCTTGTGCAATTTGCTTGCCTGGTTCTATTTTCTTTCTTGGATTACTTTAGACCACTCTCATATTCTTGATTATTTAGAGATGACTAGGGGTTCAAAACAGTTAAAATCAGTAAACATTAAATATTTAATAAAAATAATTGTATTGGTCCATTCCCTGCTGGTGGTTAATATGTGAAGGGTGAATAACAAGAGGAATTAAGACAAACTAAAACAAATAAAGTGTGAGGATAAGCTTCATGTGCTGGAGCCAAAGAAAAGTAACACTTAGACAACAAGTAGCTCAAAGTAAATGGTCGTACAAATGTTTATAAACAATCAAAAAATATGTCCAGATTAGGATGCTGACCATGCATAAAAGCAATGATTTCTAAAATCATATGAAAAATGATACATGTAGGATGGTGGGCTTTCTTTAAAGGCTTAAAAGTCAATAGAGTTTGGTTGCTTGATATAGAGGCTATCTGAAAGTAAATTTTGTTTGAAACATATTGAATGAAAACACTTGTAAATATTCATTGATGAAAATTACTACACCAATCTAGATCCAATGTAGAGAAACATCAAACACAGTCATGTCAAAATTTTAAGGAATCCCCACTTTTTTATTTATTAAATGTAAAAATCGATGGTGGCAAATAAACAAATTGTTTTCTAATTCTTTACCCTGTGCGCTTGCAAATTTGAGGGATCTATTAATGCGAGACCATGCAAATTCACATTTTACAATACAAATTGGAATTATTAAATTTGTAAGTAAATAGAATTATTAAATTCTCATTTCTGTAAGCTTTTTACAATACAATGTCTTCAAATTTGGAATTGTAAACAAAATGTAGTGCATATTCACATATTGATTTCTTTTGGAAAAATGGGAGATAAGAAAATATATAATTGTTATTATATTATGCTAATTTGTGCCCCTTAAGTTTGGGGATTTTGTAAAAACTGGTATATAGCAGTCTCATAACTTTTTGAACATTTGCTAAGAAAGAGTTGCATATATTGGTCTTTGGCTTTTTAAATGGAAGACCTAGGAAAACATAGTTTTTGAGAAGAATTAGTTGGGCAAGGCTTCATTAAAATTTATTGAGGAAAAATAGATACAATTGTTAAATGTGATTTGAGTGAAATACCACTGCTATTTCACTGCTGGCAAGTTGATTGAAATGGGATAGATATTTAATCAGATTCTGCGATTATGAAGAACATTATTACTTTTGGAGAAACTTCTAGGGAAGGGTTGGACGGGGAAGCAGTGGAAGAGCATACTTTCAACTTCTTCTCATAGGGTTCTTAGCAAAGGCCTTTGGTTATTAGGATATGGGTTTAGGGCCTTATTGTTCTAGAGACACTATTGTAAGGAGAAGCCTGAGACGATTAATCAATTCTACATGTTGGATGTGGGTGTCATCATTGCAGAAATACTAGAAATTAGAGATGGAAAGGTGGTAAGGCTGCTGTTTATTTCGAGTAAATAATGATGAAATTTAGAATCTCAATGCCTTTCATGTTGTTTTCAGTTTCCAGTGGTTAAGAAATGTGGAGATACTAGAAATTAGTGGGGAAATGATCATAGACAGCAAGGGTCAATAATAGCTAATTCATAGCATTACAACAGAAGAGAATATAAATCTTGACATCTACAGGCGTCGGGTTTAAAGCATTTAGATGGCTATAATGATCAACTATTTTTATAAAGGAATGGCTGCCAGAGGGTTCAATGTTGGCAAAAAATGGTCCTTGTCTTGTTGATGAAGGAACTTCTGGGTCTTTGCTGCTCTAGTACGGCTTCAGTTGGTCAGTTTATGATCAATGTTGACAAAAATGGCCCTTGCCTTGTTGATGAAATAACTTCTGGGCCTTTGCTTCTTTAGTATGACTTCATTTGGTCAGTTTATGAATGTTGTTTTACTGGAGCTAATTTTGTACCTAGCTAGCTAGTGACGTAGAAACTTGGTTTTTTAATGTGTATTTTACATTAAATACATGTTACCTTTTCAATAACACAAATTGGCGGAAAGTGTGGAAATAGATGCAAGAGTTTAGGCAAAGATTGTACTGGTGGTGTTTACAAAAAGTATTAAATTAAAAACCTATTAAATTAAAAACCTTAATACTTGGAAGAGCTGTTTGTTCTATCCTTTTGAATATTTTAATTGATGAGATGATTTTAGCTCTTAACTTTATAGATGCTCTAATTAGTAAGGATAGCTGTAGCACTTAATATTTAGCTCTGTAATGTAGGGATAATTCATGAATGCATATAAATAAGAGCTTAAAGAAAATGAGGTTAGGTAATCCAAATCCATTTGACACCCCAAACATGGGGGATATTCGAGGGATTAAGAGCCTCATTTCCTTAAATATGGAACTAGAAGTTCTAATGATTTAATATTCATTAAAAAATATTATTGCCAAAATGATATAATGGTCTTGCCTTTTTCCCTAAGGCAAACTTTAAACAAATTCACATTTCTTTGATAAATGAAATGAGACTATAATAACGAACAAGAAAAGAAAGAAAAGAAAGCTAAAAATTGGAAAAAAAAAAGAAGAAAGGAGAGGTCATATCTAGTCCAAACATCAAGTGTTGACCCAACCAAAACCAGCATCCTGAACAAGTAGACCCATTTACAACTTGGATATACCTTGGCTAGTCATAAGATGCTTTTTTGCTATGGTGACAGTCTCCAATGATCTTGTATTGTGAAACTTCATGATAGGAGTTGCCTCTGGAGGGTATAAATGCCATCTTTGTATGGTGCATGCTTGGCTTCATCATCACTTCCTCTCAATTCTAGCCACCGCCTGGCCATTCTCCTCAATCTTTATAACCACAACATCACTAGCATCATGGAAGGCTCGGTCTCCCATCAGTTTGGTACTAGACCTCCTAGCCCATTTGGCTCATGTTCTAATTGCCATATTCACACTGCTTCTCATTAAGTCTTTGAACTACCCCCAAGTTCAATATTTCTATCATCCTTGAGGGGTTGGCTTCTAAAAAGAGCTTAGAGTTGCTTTCACTCTAGATGATTTGTGCCTACGTCTATTTAGAGAGGGCCCAAGCCTAGTCAGGCATCAAATGTGGCATCAAATGTCCAAACTCTTGTCAAATTCAAAATTCAAAATCTTTTTGAGGTTTGTAGTCTCGTTGTTCCACTATCTAGGTAGTTTGAGCCCACCATTCTTGTCTATTTCCTGCTAGTTCTGTCAATTAATAACTACTTCTCAACAACATTGAGCACAAGCCTGATGGGAATCAAGAGGGATTGCACCAATGTTGGCAAGGCCAAATTTGAGAGATTTCTTACCTTATCTATTATTAAGGAAGAAGCATTTGGTTGGACTTTGACTTTGCTAGCCATCCTAACCAAAGCGACCTCCATCTCTTGGAGATGGAATTCTAGTGCCTAAAGAAAGCAGAAGAACCTGGCACCATCTATAATCCTAGGAATTCATCTCTTGCATCAAAAGCTCAATTGAGAAGAGAGACAAGAGGAGGCAGAACATGAAAGAGGCAAAAGGGGGGAAGGGAATGAAAGGGAGAGAATAGATGGGGGAAGGGAGAAGAGAAGAGATGAGAAAGAAGGGACAGGTGGAAGCCTAGGGGGGGGGGGGGGGGAGGGGAGGTATCTTGGGGTGTGTAGGTAGAGGTGATTCAAAGGGGAGAGAAGAGAGGAGAGCAAGAGGGAAGAGGCAGAGGACGGGTGCGGGAGGAGAAGAGAGAAGGAGAGGGAGGGAAAGGGAGAGAGGTTGTTGGGGGGTGAGAAGAGAGGAGATGGGGGAGGGGGAAGATAAGAGAAGGAGGATGGTGTTATGTGTTTCATCACTAATTTCTTATCATTAATAGCATCAAGCTTTATTTGCTAAGTCAGATTTGTTTGATAGTTTGGTATGTTTGTTCATCAATGCCCAATTTTGACTTGTGAAATGACAATTACTATATAGTTGATACTCCATGGATAGTGTTTTTTTGGCATGATGTACTCGTAGTCTTATACACAGAGAACTACCTATATCAAGAGTCCATCATGTGCAGATCCACTGAATTTTGAGTTGATCCCTTGGTGTGTTTTAAATAGAAGAGCTGCAGTTTATTAATGGATTAAACTTCTGGTGATATGCAAAGTTCGATGCAAAACTAGCTTTTTTTTTTTTTAATTAATCAAGTATAAAAATCTTACCTATAAAGATCTTTTTCTTAAATTACATATGCCTTTAGTTTGCAACTAATAATTTCATTTGCTATCTATTTCCAAAAACCATACAGGTTCAGCTGACAAAACTGTTAAATTTTGGGACCTTGAAACTCTTGAGATGATTGGGTCATCAGGACCGGAGGTATCTCTTAGCTTTTATAGCAGAATTTTATGAGCATCAGTTTTTGAAAATTTCTATCTGGACTCTGGTATGAAGATTATTGTTCTTTGGTGTTTTATTCTTGTTGTCATGTTTGCAATCATCACTTCGGTAACCATAGATCCGCTTTTTAATTTAATGTCAGAGTTTGCAATTACCATTTGTTAGGGTCTGCCATCAAACTGCTTTCTACAGATTATGGTTGGCTTCATGGGCTTTATTAGAATACCACTTTTTAATAATATATTAATAATATATCAAAATAGAAAGTCCTTATAAAATGCATTGTTATTGTACTTCTGCAATAATGCACAATTATTGTGATACGATGCTATTACAATGTTACATAATGTCAATGTATCTTTTCTTTATTATTAGTTCTATAGGTTATCATTAATGATCAAATATTATCAGAACATATTTTAATATATTATAAATGTATGTGCTATATTGATAACATCATAATTGTATTACTAAATTATTAAATTGTTAGGTGGCTATAATCATATCAATATATTATTTTATGCCATGATATTATCATAGAATTATCCTATTTTAAATTAGGACATAGTATAATTGAAATAACATAACAATTTAATAATAATACTAGTGTAAAGTTATGTATTAAGATTTTTATGTCATTGCGTAATATTACAACACAATATGAAACTTATTCTCATTGTTTTAGTGCACCAACTTATGTACCCATATGCTGTACCTCAAGCAAAGCTCATGTTGATTGTAGGCCAATTTGTTGAACTCAGGCCCATGTATCTAGTGTTAATTTATGAAATCTCAATTATGTGTTTGATATTGAATTATGTGAAATGATTGCCATTATTTTGATTATATCTTGACAAAATAATGCATATGCACTTTGACTACACATTGGTATTATAAATATCATGTCTTGGTGCATATACACCCTATGAAGATGGAGCCAATATTTTGATATGAGGAGGGCCAAATAGTTCAAAGACTCTTCTCATATTCATTTCATATTCAATTAACATAACTATTAAAAAATAATTAAAAGGAAAAATGTGAAATCACATTTATATGAGTGAAAATACAAGAATAACTCTGTTGGTTTACTAAGATTTTAGATTTTATATTAGTTGTTACTTGTTACAAAAGATGAAAAGAGTTCTTATAATAGCCTAGGAAGCATGAATGCTTCAATTCAGATTCAATGTCCATGTCAGATCATGTTAGATATCGATGTTTGTTTGATACTTCTTGAATTTATGTCCAATGCTTGTGTTAAGGATCCTTTTTTTCAAAATTAAAAAAAAAATACTCTAGATACTTCCTAAACATACTTTATATGCTTTTAGGGTCAATTATACTATCTATGATATTAATATTAAATTGTGAAATATGAATTGTGGTCTATGGATTTGAATGATGCTCATTAAATGCCAAACTGTTTGGTTCATGGTGTACTAAGCTGTATCGACCTGATTTGTCTGTTTGGAATGGTGCAAGGCCCAAACTAACCTGTACTAACCTAAATTGAGCCAAAATGCCTGGTTCTAACTTGAACTACTTGGTATCGACTCCTACCACCCATCTTTATCAACCTAAACCGAGCCGAACCCCCATACCGACCCGACTACTTGATAGCGACCTATGCCTTTGGATACTAAGTGGTTAAAAGTGAAAAAAATGGCATCCTGTATTGGTATGGGGTGCATATTATACTGTACTGACTTATATTGTACTGAATTAGTAATGTATTGGTACGAGTCTTAGGGCTAGTTTTGCAGACCTTGATGATGACTAAATGATGAGTTTGTAAAACCTAATGCTATTAAGTAAAATGTTGGCTAAATTATTTTGATAGCCTTTGGTGCTTGATGAATGCCTTTTTACATATGTATGTATGTGTGTGTATGTATCTGCAATGTATATTTATGTGTACACACATATTTATTGATGCATCCTAGCCTTAATGTATCCTAATCTTTCAAGATTTTGGATATTGGCATATTTATATCATGACTTATCCATGTCCTATATCTATGTCCATGCTCCATAGATCACAACCATAGCAAAGAGAAGGATGCAACTAGAGATGGAGATTTACATACTTGTGTGTCACAATCTATCTAAATATTGTCTATAAATTTTTGTGTGGGTTTTGGTGCATTTGATGTGATGAAAGAAATTAACAATGAATAAAAAATTTGACAAAGAGCTAAGTAACCAAGTTAGGCAGTAATGTGATAAGGAGAGTCATTTTAGATGTTAAATTAAATATATTCTTATTGGAGTTTCTTTTTATATATTAGGAAATTCTATTGTTTAATAAGATACAATTTTTCAGCAAGGAGTGAAAGCACCAAGTCTTCTACTATTATCAATTAAACAATTGCCTTAAAGAAATAGGAGTTTGTGAAGAGAACCTCCATGTACCAAAGTGATGTTTTTCCCTAACAGGGAAGTCAAATAAGACTGGAATTGCTGGCCTGGCTAGACAACAATTGAGTTCTGATAATTTATTGAGCAATAAAATTTTTATATATGTCATTCAATAGACTTATCTGCTTAACATTTTAATCATCAATTTTTGCCATAAAAAAAGAAAAAAAAATCAATTTCTTCTCTTTGTATTGCAGAATTAAAGAAAAGATGTGTACTTCATTATCAGTACTTGGATACTTTTTGAATTTTACTGTTTTAAAATAAAAAATATCAATAAATTTTACTTGTTCTCTACATTGTACATAACTTCAATTCTTTAAAAGGCTTAAGAGAATTAATTAATGTGAAAATTTTATAGATAATTATACATTTTTCTTATATTATATCTAATTTTTAAATACTTTGAAGTTCTTATTTAATTATAGCCTGGTTTGACTGATTTGCCAAGTAATTGGACCAATGACCCAGTGATCCAGCCGCTTGGATAAGTCTCTAGTCTAGTTTTAAAAACTATGATTGAATGGACTCCTTGATGGCGGTTCTCTTGTTCTTAAAGAAAAATGTGCAAAGTCCATGTTGGAGGCCTGGCGGTGGTGGTTTGGGGGAGGGGGAAGGGATGGGATGAGATGTCTTCATGGAATTCAAGGGGGCCATGATCCCCCTTGGTGATACTATGGCTCCACCCTTGACACCTTTCACCAATCTCCACTAATACTAGAATTGTTGCTTGTGTGAACCTCTCCAGTTCATCTCAATCATACGTCACTTTGAGATAACAAAGAAGTTCAATTTATGTTGTCTCATTACTGTCAAGTTATACAAGTTTCTCAAATTCATGGTAGCTCTAAGTTGGCGTTTAGATTTACTCATTTTTAGTTCCATTTTCTCTCATCTATTCTTTTATAGTCCTGTTTTAACATTTGACTTGTTGCTATCCAATCTATTAATGCAAACATTCCTCACATAAGATACGCAAGATTGTGTAAACTTGTAAGAATTTGTTAAATCAATGACTTGACCTTCTGAGCAATTCTCTGATCTCCAAAATTGGGGCTTACTATATTGTAGATACTAGTTTTCATGGCTTAGATTGGTTATCATGCTCTAATATGTTTCTTTATTTTATTAGGAGAATGCTTATCACTATTTTACTTCATTTTATTCTCCATTATATTCATATTTATTGTATTTTTTATGAAAATCTTCCTGAGCCAAGGAGAAAGTCCTAATACCAGTACTCATCTCAGTCTAGTCCTAGCTATGTATGGTACAAGAACATGACCAAGATGGATTGGAATGACCATTAACAAGAATTAAGAAAAAAGATTAAATAAATTAAAAGATTGGGTTGCCAATATGCTAGGCCATCCTAAGTGCTGGGACTCTAGTCCTTATTTGTTTTGGTTGGGATGGACTAGAATGACTTGGTTTGGAGAGACTTGGGTTCTGAAGATGCATTCTAGGAAGTGTTACATAGGCACACCATATCTAAGTTGTGGCTGCATGAGCCTCCAAAATCCAAGGCATGAGGATATGATGCATAAATACACATGTTTAGTTGGACTGTACACTTTGTATTAACCCCTTGAAAAAGAAGCTAACAATTCAAGATCAATGATAGACTATCTAAATTCAAAATCCAAACCGTTGAACATAAATTACACCTAGAAACCCAAATTCATGTGATTTGGTGGTTTCTAACTTAATCATCAAGTTTGTATCGAAATAGATGGTTTTAATCAAAGATTGTTGAATCGATACTAGTCAGTGTATTGGTACTAGATCGGTTCGGTACCATATTAACACATGAAACACTATGGTGTACCAATATGCCCCAAATTATTTTTTTTCAATTTTTTATTTTTCATTAGTTTTAACTTTTTCAAATACTAATTTACGAAAATGTGAGATTTAGATTCATATTTTCATGCTATTTTTAATTTTTTTAAGATATAATCAATGGATTGCACAATGAAATAGAGATTAGAACCCATATGATATATAATTTGTATTACAATTACAATATACAGCTAATTGAAAATTAATAGATAAAAATTAATATAATAGATTTTGTTTACCTTGTAGAATGCTTGTGTTGCTCTTAGACATCGGGATATTGATTATAATTTAGGTATGAAATTTGACTCCATCCCAAAGAATGCTCTCATCCTTGGATTCGATAATCAACTCATGCTTGATGGCCACCCTAATACTAATACGATACTTCATACTAAGATTGCTGTCTAATTTGAGGGAAGAT
This sequence comes from Metroxylon sagu, assembly GCA_017589505.3. NCBI lineage: Eukaryota > Viridiplantae > Streptophyta > Magnoliopsida > Arecales > Arecaceae > Metroxylon > Metroxylon sagu. The sequence continues at coordinate 724,136 of JACVBY030000612.1, read as the reverse complement.
CGAGGCAATTAAATTTGACTTGAAATCTAACTGAAGCTGTTGTGGAAGACAATAGCTACTCAAACAGGATGTCTCAAATGAATGATAACCATCTGGGTCGTAGCTTGACTGTGTGGAGTAGGATTTAGTATATGTTTCAGATTCAGATACAACTGAGGATGCTACCCCACGTGCAATATCATTTGTAGCAGCAGAGCCATGTCTTGAACCACCATGAGGTCTCAGTCTCCAATATGCAATCATATCCTTGCAGGCTCTAGATTGTGTGCTATGGTCTTTATCCTAAACTATGAAGACTCATCAAAGAATCAAATGGGACTATGGGACTGAGCTGTGCGCACTCATGCCATGTCCACTGTCACCTTCATGGCCATTAGATCCATCATTTCTCAAATTGTTACCATTGCTAGTATGGCGTGATGTTCTGGACAACTGGTCATCCGAGGGTTCCTTGGTCGCAGAAATAGAGTGAACAGGCTCCTCATCTACTCTCTCCAGTGTTGAAGCAATTCCCTTCTTTTCCTTTCTTATTGATGTGGAAAACTGCTTTCTTACCCTTGCCTATGTGGCTCTGCTGGAGGGCTCCACCCTGACTAGCTTGACCTTCCTAATTGGATTAGATACTATGGTGACCTCTTTTGAGCAATTCTCTATCAAACCTCTAGGAAGATGTCTTGGATATAAAGCCTTGTGATGATGATCGGCTCCTTTTGGACCTTTGTGCTTTGGTTGATTTTCTGTGCACGTGGCATATATCATTCTGCCCATCATTCAGCATCCATTCTAGCCTCTTTAGCCATGAAACTAGCTGGTCGAGAAGATGAACTTGGCTCATCAAGCTTTGGTTGTTGTTGGTGGCCCTCAAATCATCTAATCATTGGATCCTCATCATCATACACAGTCATTGTGGAGTGGATCATAATACTTTAGCTCCACCTCCTCTTGTTTGCACTTTAATCTAAGCCTCAAATCATATGCACATACATCATGTCATTTAGTTGCTTTTGAGTGAGCCAATCTCTCTATTTACTAGTATTAGGGCAAAGGTCAACCAATTGCGCTCACAACCACTGGAGGACACCGTTTGCAATAGGATCTGCATTGCTAACCGTCTTAGATTTTTTTGAGAACCTAAAGTAGAGCCTCTACTCAGCTATAATTACAATAAAACAAGCTGTAGATTAGAGAGTAAGAGTCTATGCTTATTTTACATAAGTTACTAGAACATTTTTAATCCATGCCTATAAAATATTTGGATTCATGCTATCCTTGATTGCCACAACTGTCCTCTCACCAATCACCAAAGCTATGGGTTCCCTCCCTAAAAGCTTTAGTCTGTGAAGAAACAACATGTTGGTTAATGATTGTCATCTATTTGACATGTCAGAATTAGATACTATTAAATTATAAATATGTTGCTCAGCTCAAGACATCAAGCAGCAATTACCAAATAAGGCTCCATCTTGTATATGACATTGCACCGAGTAGTTAACAACTCCTTGTTCATGTCCATTCCTCAGACATTGTACTGGAACTTCGGGTTAAGATACTAAGTTGCAACACATGCTGTAACTTGTAAGTCCTTTAATAAATACACTTTGATTTTTAAAAATAATTGATTATTGAGATTTACATGTTAAATGCAAGTCTTTACCCATTTGATAGTCCCATTTCTACTCAATGATGTCAATGTACTCACCGGCCTGCTTCGAATCTACCTGCTTGATCTCGGTCTTAGTCGACATCATCATGTTATTGAAGAAGTCCATCTATAGGTACCTCTCGCTATCTACAGTCTTAAGCACTTGATGCAGTGGTGCAACTACCTTCACAATCAGGTTGGCTTGCTTCTAAAATTGCTAGCTGGTCGTTATTCCCTCCATTCATCATGGGTATATCTGTTCTCTACATATTCAGCACTCATGAACATTTGATGCAGGCCAGCTTTTTTTTCAATCAAGCTATCAAGTGCAGCATCAGACTTTACTCTATGGATCTTCCCAATATTTATCAATATTAGATCTATATAATGGACAGCACATGGAGTTTAAAATATATGTGGCCTCCTCATTACCAAAATATTAGATCTTGCCGAAACTTAAATCATTGGTTGGAAGCATCAATTAACTTGTGAAAAAAAGTTTTCTTATCATGGTATGTCAAAAAGTTGATGATGCTTCACTTGCTGGGCTCCGCCTATCTATCGCATACCAATGTGACGTTGTAAGTGTTCCACTTGTTCTTGCAAGAGGCTATCCATTTCTCTAGTTGTTTCTTGTTGCTGTCAAGTAGGTCATCATATATCAAAAAAATCTACACTCAGACTAGCTTTTTGATTGCGCTGATAGTAGATTAATAATGTGTTATTAGTCACAGTTGCAAATGTGTGATTGAAATGGAATCAAGAAGGGATGACCCTTCACATATCCTTCTTTTTATTCTTTACTAGCATTGTATCAATTCTCTATTGCTTTGAATCTCTGCTAGAAAAGGTGTATAGATCTAAGTCATATACAGTGGCCCCTACTGGTATATCTCTTTGCTTCTCTCTTCTTACTATTGAAGGCCCCAAACATGCTAGCTATCCAACTGCAAGAGTCGCTAGGTCATCGGTGAAAAAAGCGATGGGCGGTCAACCTTTATCAAGCATATCACCATGACTTGATCTTGCAAAGTGACCAATCGGGACGTTTCTAGCTTTGTGGCTTATGAATGTGGGAAAATAGGTGGCATAGCCTGTAGCAGAAGTCCCCTTTTTTGATCCATTTCTTAATGACTTACCTGATTTCAAAAGGGATTGTCTTGGGAAGGCAAATGCTACCTCCGTTAAGGGATTCATTGGTTGTGTTGGGAAGGTTCAGGTTGCTGAAAGGGCTTCAGCATTTGCTTCTACCAACAGCCTTCCTGAATGACTGACTTCTCTTATAGATTGGATCTACCCTGAAACCAGATCCCTAATTCGTACTGTGAGGGCAGAAACTGAGCCTATGTCTGCCCCCATCATTCCTCTACTATGGGTCATTTGATCTAATCCCGTATGGTAGCTTAAATCTGAGCCTCCTCCATGTAATCTAAATCCAATGCCTTGTAATTCTTGGGATCTCTTGAATGCGATGAAGGTGGCTTAGCTATCTGATGTTTCATCTTTGTACATTTTTTTTCCAGCATTTTTCACTTGCTCTTTGTGAAATTAGTGAGGGGCTTCTTGAACATCCGTTGCACTTGTGAATATTTCTTACATGGAGCCATGTTGGAATAACCACTAGCCAGATGCTGCTTCAATCTTGCCACTCCTTCCTTCCACTTGAAAGAATGACACTGATACCAACCAATGCCATTATCTTTCTTCCTTCTTGGATCCATATCTGCAAATTTCATAAATAAACATAAAAAAATTATATTTAAATTTCATAAACAAACATAAACATACATGATTCCAATTTTTCATAATTTTTGCATTTGTTAATTTTAAATATTTTAAAAAATTCATGCAATAAATGTCTTGGTGCGAAAAATGCGTGAATGAGTTCAGAAAAGACCTCTACATTTTTGGAAACATAATTCCAATTTTTCATAACTTTTAAATTTATTAATTTTGAAATACTTTTAAAAATTCATATAACTAGGTATATGCCTGTGTGATACGTGGGCGATGCTTTAATTTAAATTTCAAAAATAAAAATAAGAGAAAATTTAAAATTTTAAAAATATTGTTTGTAGTTGAATTTTATAAATCAATTTATTATTTTATAAAATAATATAAAATATAATTATTACTTGTTTCTTGGCTTATTTTTGTTTGTTGACCGTTTAAGGTGAGGTTTGTGCTAAAATATAATGTTTCTATACTAAATCAAAATGGATTGCTATGGGCGCCATGAGTTGTTTAAACTGTTTATGTCATAGAAATCTTTGATAGAAACAACTCTATTTAACCTCGAGTTATCGTGGAGTCAAAAGAGTGATTGAAATTTTTAAAATTCTTTAGTCTAAGATATAAGAGTGCTTTTGAAAAGAAATATAAAATTCGAAAGGAATACATACTTTAGATTACTAAATATGTTTGAATTGAATAAATAAGAACTTTATGTCGTCTTTATTCCACTCCCTAATTGCTGCATAAATGATTTTACACACCATACATATGAGCAGCTCAAAGGAATGTGCTCTAAAGTGTGGCCAATGGCTTTAAATAGAAAGGCGGAAGGAGGTAATAATTATTGGAAAAAGCTAGAAAAGGGGGGCAAAGCTTACATTGAAAATCATGACATGTGGCAAAGAAAAGAAAAAGCTTTTTAAGTTTATGATAGGTTACCTTCTCATGTTTATGGGAACACCAATGCGGAATGCAAGGATTATGAAGGGCAGAAAGAAATTAATGCTGTTGGACACATGGCAATCAAAGGGTAAACATTTTTAGGTTTATATATATATATATGTTAGATTTATGTCATGGTGCGAAAAATGCAAGAATGAGTTCAGAAAATATTTCTACATTTTTAGAAACATGATTCCAATTTCTCATAATTTTTTAAATTTATTAATTTTAAATATATTTTAAAATTCATATATTTTATGTCTGAGTGCAAAACATGCATGAATGAGTTCAGAAAATACCTCTACATTTTTAGAGACATGATTCCAATTTTTCATAATTTTTTGAATTTATTATTTTTTAAATATTTTTGAAAATTCATATAATAAATGTTTCAGTGCAAAAAATGGTTGAATGAGTTTAGAAAATACCTCTGCATTTTTAGAAACATGATTCCAATTTTTTATTTTTTTAAATATATTTTAAAATTTATATAAGTTACAGATTAAAGCAGAAAATTGTCTAAACTCATTTGGAAAATGCTGCTACACTATCTACACATAATAATAATATTTTACTTTTTAATATTTTATAAAATATTTTTAAATAATTTTAAAGGATATAAATATTTAATTATAAAGTATCTATAAAATTAAATTTTAATTTAGATTAGTGTAGGATTCTATTGGGAGTCTTACATTTATTTTTTTCAGACTTGGGTGTGCACTAATCACCATATTTTTTCAAATTTGTTTCAATTTTGGCTTAGGTTTTGGTTGTTTTAATCATGCCTAAATTAGCTCAAATTGTAATGAGATTAAAGGAGCAAGTAGCATGCTTATCCCCAAACATTTTAATAATTTTACAAAAAATTGTTAACTAGTATTTTATTTTTTTATAATTTTAATCCAAAAATGTATTTTTTTATTTTAAAATTATAGAACAATCAAAAAATTATTCTTTCTTTTCCAATGTATGGATCATCAATAGATTTGCAGCATATGTCGAAATCAAGCCAAAATAAAAATAGGGCATGATCTCCTTATTTTTTCCTATTTTCAATCTATTTAAGGTTAAAGAAAAAGAGGAGAATGGGATAGCATACCTGATTTGAAGTTGAAATCTACCCACATTCGGCTCTGCTGGAATAATTGTAAAAAGAAATTTTGGGAATGGAAGGCTAAGAGCTCACTAGTGGCTCTCAATGTCCCATGACTTAAAATCCCATCCCTTGGAACCAACGCAAACCATGCCAACTTGGGTGGTTTGGCTCTGTTCTGGGCAGTATAGCTAGGTTCAGGTCATGTAGTAACTGAATCAGCAAACCAACCTAGTTCGGTAGGGTTCGTCCTGAACTACTTGGTTTGGATCAGTTCAGCGAATCCTAGTTTTAATAGAATGATACCATATTTTGCAATGATCTAATCATCAAAACCTAGTGAATTTAAAGTAACTTATATTTTAAGATGTGTAGATCATAATCCATAAATTGAATTTTCAACCTATATGCCCTATCATAAATCTTGCCACATTAATGCAATTGATACCATTAATTTTTGTGATGACTTGATGCATAAGTTAGAGACCACCAAAATATATAAATGTGTAGATTGTATTCTACAATTTCAATCTTCAATTTGCAGGGCTTATCGGGAAGTGAAAGTAAATTCTAGAAATACTTTAATTAGGATTTGAATAAATTGAAGTACATGAAATGAAATTACAAGCTGATACTATTTCCTTTATTGAAATAATTAATATCTACCATAACAACTAAAGGCAATACTATGGCAAAATATGGGAAATGTTTTTTTCTATTATTTTTCTACCTCGATATGGATGGGTTTCTTGAAAGAAAATGATAATACAATCCTAAAAATAGCATATAAATACCAATGATTTGCGTGTTTCAATTCCTATGATATCTCTAGCTAATCTCTTCATACAACTGTCATCCCAATGTTCTGAAACTCAACTCAGGCACTGACCCATTTTAGTGTCCAAGGCACGGGTCAACAGTTCAACTGTGCTCATGCAAATTTGGTTTGTTATGTTATTTTTTTATATAGTTCAAGTGACCCAAGAATTTTTAATTAAAAAATATGCTACAGCATGAGGCTTTTTCTAAATGAGAAAACATCAATATGTTGGTTCTTGAAAGTAATTGCTAAATTTACAACCTTAAACAAGAGAACTCCATGAAAAGAAATAACAATAGCTGGTTCGAGATACTTCTAGATCAAAATTTCATATTCAGGTATCTTGAATGTAAGCCTATAGACTCTCAATCAACCATTAACAACAAATAAGTCACAATTATAGAAATTCAGGTTTTGTATTTGGCTTGTCTTTAATATGTACTTTGAGATCTTAAACCTTAAATCTCTAGATTTTTGTTATGTCTCTTTGAAATTATATTGGACACCTATGGCATGCCATTTATGAATTCCTGTAGGTAAGAAGTAGCGGGCTAGCAGCATTCTCATGGCTGTGTCACTGGCACCCAATTACATGGTTCTTAGGATTTGCAATGATGAGGTTCACCAACCTGACCTCATCAAGTGCAACTAATCTTAAAATAGATCTGTTGACTGGAATTATTTAGTACCTCATCTTTTACTTAAGCATTCATCAGATATCCCTTGCTGTTTGATTGATGTGATGGTAGCCCAAGATTATCAAAATCAATAGTCTGTCCAACAGAAGATTAACTCCCATTCATATGTTAGGTTACACCCCCAAGTATTTGTGAGGGTTATTTGTTGACTTAATACTGCTCCTTTAATATAATAGTAAGACACAGGGAGAACTTTGATGGTCTGATCTCCATTGTTGGAGCAAACTCATGACCCAGAGAGGGGGCAGACACATACACAGAGAGAGAGAGACCAGATTATTATTATTATTATTTTTTGTGGTAACAAGACCAGATTCTTCTTTAATGGTGCCTTAAATACTCAATTCTGAACTCACTAAACAGTTGCTGAAATCTCAACTTAAGTTTCTTGGACTTGGGAAACTCCAAGTCTAGAAGTGAAAAAAGCCTTTGCAAACACGAGAACCCAAAACTCAATTGAGGAGGTGAAGTGATAACCTCTCCAAAGTCAGTACTGGAGGATGGGTTGCAACACCTGTTGATGGGGGCTATGCTATTGTTGCACATCTAGGACTTGAGAGTCGGAACGGCACTGCAAGAGGTCCCCAAAGATGGTGCTAGAAAATGGCCCCCAACACCTGTTGATGGGGCCATGCTATGGTTGACATCCAGCCATCAGGAGGTGAAGTGTGTAGCAAGTTGTTGTGACTGGTGGCCTTGACTCCGAGTGTATCTTAAGGAGGCAGTGAGGCACTGAATAATGACACTGACAATAATTGGCATTTGGAGTTAATGATCACATTGTTTTAAGAATAGGATAGGATGAAAGTCATGACATTTAAGCTAAATATAAGGGCTGTAATTGCCTCTTGACAGAAAGCATTGGCACCTTGCTATATACATATATGTGTGTGTATATTTATGTATGTATATGTGCATACATTCAGTGGAATATTTATGAGTTTGCAAGTTATTTAATTGATTCACTAGGTTTATTTAGAGTTACTTAAATTGATAACTAATTGTGATACTAGATTGAACATAATGACATTCTGCTTAAAATGTACATATAACCATAGTTTTAAATCTTATGGGATAGAAGTTTCCTTATTTTTTCACGGAACAAGACACCTTATGTCTTATCCCATCTTGATTCTTAACCTGTTCAGGTATCTCAGTACTTGCTAAATCTTTAGTATTTTATTCGATTTTTAAATATATTAGAACTTCAAAAGTTATATCTTTATGATAAATTAGGTCTATTTAAAATTAACAAGTACAATATATTATGGTCAAGATGGGATGGGACGGGATGACCAAGATCAGTTTCAGAATCTCTTTGGGATAAGACGCTTCAGATATCTCGGCTTCCATCCTGGCGAGACTTAAATCATTGCATATAACTATAATAAGTTTAGATTAAAAATATAATGACACTTAAAGTGTCCATATACTTGATAACTTTGTATGAAAGAAAATATAAGGGGTTTCCATTGAACTTTCATGACCTGTCACTTGAAGTGTCCAACAATCAAAACGAAGAGTCCCCTGTATCTGACACTCAGAAAAGTGCCAAGTGCTAGACACATTTTGTTGACCTCAGCAGAACAGTTGTATCATGTTGTGTGGTGCCATGTCCAAGAGCCAAATGTGTCTACCGCTAAACAGCTTAAGATGAAGTATCCAAGTAACATACGTCCCAGGACTTAGGACCCAGCCTCTCTATAGACTGATAGGGCATTGTTGGGATACCGAGACAGAACCCAGTATTTTTCTTTGAATTATGTGAAAACTAACACTGAACAAAAAAATCAAAATTTCATCAATCATTTTATATCCTCTTTATATATGTGTCTGTGTGTAGTTGTTTTTGATTCCTTTTTTTTTTTTCCTCTTCATTATTCTTTTTCAGATTGGATCATTTGTAACAGCCATGGACATTGCACTTGCTAGTTTAGTGTTTAACCATTTATTTCTTTACTTTGTTTGTGGTTTGATAGCAAAAATCGAAGGTAAATCTGTCTGGAACATCATTCATTATGTCAGCTATCAGGATCTGAGCTTGTTGCTTTGACATTGTAATTTCTTAACAGTATGAACTTCAAAGATTATGGACCTTCTAACTTTAATTACAGACCTGCGGTGTGCGTTCCATGACTTTTAACCCTGATGGGAGAACTCTATTTTGTGGATTACATGAAAGCCTGAAAGTGAGTTCCCTTGTACTAAGCTTATTTTTATGTAGAATATTCTACTCTTTGTCAGATAAGGATACTAATTTTGCTTCCAGGTTTTATCTTGGGAGCCAATAAGATGTCATGATGTAGTGGATGTGGGGTGGTCTATATTGTCAGATCTTAATGTCCATGAGGGGAAACTTGTTGGATGCTCTTATGACCAATGTTATGTTGGAGTATGGGTTGTAAACATCCTGGTATGGTCCAAGTCTGTTCCTTGTGAAAATTTATGCTTGTTCTAAATTTTGTCATGCTGAGGAATATATATTTAATCTTGAAAAGTAACTTACAATTATGATGGCTGACATTATGAATCATAGAGCATGGAGCCATTTGTAAAGACCAGTGCTTCTAGATCAACTGGATATTTAGGATCAAAATCCAAAACCAGTAGTAATCAGTCCCTGAAAACTGACAGCGATAGCAAGACAGGCATGGGAATGTTATCCATTTCACAAAATTCAGTAAACAGTGTCAAGACTAGTATGGGAAGGTTATCAGTTTCACAAAATTCAGAAACTGTTGCGAAGGAGACTAAACCTTTAATTTGTAGGTTATCTGTTCTTTGCTCTTTAACTTAGTTTTGTTTCAAAATTTATTTAGATCCTTAAAGTGCGATTTTTTTTTTTTTTTTTTTTTGTGATTCCTTTTTTAATTTTCTGAACTTTAGCTCCTGGAAGTGTCCGTGGTACTTCCCGAAGAACTGGATTAAGCTCTGGGCTGAAAAGGACTGCATCAAATTCAGCTACAGCACTGGGTGCGACGGTGTTAAAGACAAGTTCATCAAAGTTCAATATAACGACCAATATTCAGAATGTTAACGAGTCTGTTGTGGCACCTGTCATTGTTGCAAGAACTAGCTCAAGAGCTGATATGGCTGATGACTTTGGAATAGAAATGGATGATGTGCTACCTGTTGCTATCCCCAAAGCTAGCTCAATAGTGGATTTGGCTGCTGATCCTAGAAAAGAAGCCAGCGACGCTGTACCTGTTGTCATCACCAAAACTAGTTCTAGATTGGATTATGATGCTGATTTTAGAAGTGAAACTGGAACTGGAAGAGCACAGATGTTTGCCATTCAGTCAAAGGTGTCTGATTTGCAAAAATTTTCAAATAACAGTGTTGATTCAGAGAGAGCAAATATAAGATTTGAATATGGATCCATGGGCAATATTAGTCCTGAACCAAATGAAAATGCAGACAGCAATCTCCTTCCTGCTGTCAATGTCTTTGATCAAACATCTGCTGGCAAAAGGAACCTGGAAGATGTTCAGATGATTAGGGCTGGGGAGGTTAGAGAAAACCTATCCATGGAGCCAAATCCAACTTACTCATTTCAAAATTGTGAGTTATGATTCTCAGAATTACAAAAATATTTTATCTGATTGTTAATACTTCTTTTAACAGATTCTTGCTTGACTATTTGGATGGCTGTCTATCTTGGTGCCTAGTTTCTTTTTTAGTTTGTGCTTATATTAGTTGGTTTGAGGCCAGAAATTGGATTTGCTTATATTAGCTATTTTTTCAGGATGGTCATAGACAATTTTTTTATGTATTTATGCCTCACGAATCCCTCATGAAAATGTCCTTTTAATGCTGCATCCAAAGTTGGCTTCCTTACAACTAGGGTTTAAATAATTTTTGCCTATACTATGGTTTTAACAGGTTATTCCTAACTGTGGCTTTTGTTATTGGGGTCAATTTTTGTCTATTTGATGCCAAGCTGACTTGCACCTTATTGTCAAATTTGTTCTGGGAAGAACTTTTTTTTTGGTCTTTGAAATAGCACATTCTTGAATTTTGTTTACTTGACTGAACAAATTTTCGAAATTGTATGCTAAAATTCCTCATCTGATAACTGTCAATTTTTTTTTTTCCAGTCACTTTTCAAACCCTTCATCAGAAATCACAACTCTGCTCATGACACCATCTATGCTTGGTTTGTGCATGATGTTACCATTCTAGTTTTTTCTGCTTTCAGCATCTTATATAATATTATTCACAGTAATAATGCCATGACTTCCACTGGTGTTCTTCTTACATTGTTGAAAACATATACTCCTTACCATACATTTTGATTTCAACAGTTTCTGTTCAACTATTTAATATTTTGCACAAAGGAGCCCTATATTTATTTATTAATATATTATGATGTGGTTTCCTAGCGTGCTTGTTGGTGCTGTGCTGTGCTAGTGCTTGGCATCCACTGGCTGTGATGGACGTATGCTGGTGCATGTGCATTTGCATGCTGCCTACTTTTTGTTGCTCCAGGCCTGCACAGTATGGTCAGGTCTGTGCCAGCCTGCACTTTAATTTTTGTATGACATATGTGCTTGTTGGTGCTGTGCTGTGCTGTGCTAGTGCTTGGCATCCACTGGCTGTGATGGACGTGTGCTGGTGCATGTGCATTTGCATGCTACCTGCTATTTGTTGCTCCAGGCCTGCACAGTATGGTCAGGTCTGTGCCAGCCTGCACTTTAATCTTTGTATGACATATGCTACATGTTCTGGTAGTAGAAATCCCCTCTCCTAGTGGTGTCTATGATTGCATGCAGGAATATTGAGTTATTTTAGAAAAAGACTTAACATTTACACCAAATTTTTTTCCTTCATAATGTGTTGATTGTCTTTAACAAAAGCATAATACAATCAAATACTGATTTTCTTTTTTTTTTTTTTTTTGTATTAGATGATGCTAGAGTAATTAAAACAAGAGAAGAAAACTCTATGGAAGTTCTGAAAGGAGGTAAATTTTATTCATATTAATTAAAACTTGGAATACATTTTGGCATTGTACATTAATTTATTCCAAAAGCTATCCAGGAAGAACAGAATCACATGTTGTGACCTGGGAAAGGAGGGAACAGTCTTCTTGTTATGAAGAACTAACCACCAGCAATTCATCTGAAAACATGTCTGCTGCTATCATTAATTTTACTTCGGTATGGCACTCATCCTCAATGTTTTAATTTTTAATTAGATTTTGAATCTTGTATGCTAAGCACCTGGTAGGAAAATCTTAAATTTATACAGTTAATTGAAGGTTTATTTCACTTTATAAATATAAGTCCATTCAAGGTTTTCATGCTTTTCTTTTTTAGTTTTTATGATGTTATTAATTCACTTTTTTTTTTCAAGACCAAAATAAATGGTTGCCCTGGATCGTATCTTTCGATCTTCCTCAGTTTTCTATTAGTTGGTAAGACCTACATAAGTAGAAAGAAAGAGCATCTTTTCAAAAGGAAAAGGAAAAATTGTAGGGTCATTTACTCAAAACAAATTGTGATGTAGAGAATTAAAAATAACTAGTTCTGTTACTGGTTAACCCCCTTTCTTTAGGTATGGATATTGTCCATTTATTGCTGCACTTCGGGCAGTGGGGTGTCCCTCACCATTGCATAAAAGAATAACATGATTGGCATAATTATCTTATTACTAGGAGAACACTTTTACTTTGTTAGGGCGATGGAGAGTCCAACTTTTGAGAGCTTAATATTCATTGTCAGAATTGACACAAAAGCTTATGCCATTAGGTTTTCGCCCAAATACATATATCAATCCTTCCTTCTCACACTATTTACTTGATGTGGGATAAATTGTGACAGGTGATTTTAAACATCTCCCCTTCACATTTGCTCCTATCTCATTGACTTCTTCTCAAGTTTTATCCGCTACTAACAAGCCTTGCACCTTATTACTCTTTAAGTGCACATATTACTGCTCTAGCCTGAGTATGATTCATCACTTGCCTCAATCTTGCAAGTGCCATGCAATGCTACCCTCAAAGAGCCACGTTGTGCTACACTGTTACAGGAGTTTGCTCTTCCAAGATCCTTTGCTTTTTTCAAGGTTCTTTCATGGGTCAGGACATTACCACACCATTTAGAGCTTGCCCTCTGAACTAGCACCTTGCTCTACTGAGAGTCTAGTGTGCTGCGGCCACTATGCCAGTGTGCTGTGGCCACTATGATACTGCGACTCCAAACCAAGAGGCCACATGTGACTATTCTTCACAAGAGCCATCAATACAATGCTTTTACCACTTGGAGAATTGCCAAAGATTTTAACACCTTTCACTCTAATACCACTTTTGTATCTAAAAAGATGGCACCATTCTTCTGTTCATACCATAGACATACTCATCTGATGTGACTACAATCGTAATGACAATAACACTCATCTTACTCTTGGATCTTGATTGTGCACTGTCAAGTCTCATGTTCTTCCTCACCACCATCACATTAGTAGGACCTCCTTGAATTGTTTTCCCATGAGCATCTGTAACGAGCAATATTGGCACCATTGAGTCCATATTGATAGTTGCACTATCGAAGACCATAATTGGACCTTCCCATAATACATGTAATCAAAATAAGCAATATGGTGGCATTGTCCTCATTACTAATTGCACACTCAACTGTCACTGGCTAGCTTATTATCAGAGTGACTCTAGTGTTCCTGTAGTGAAGCTCTGCCCGGTTTGTTTTCTATTATTCTCCTATTATTTATTCAGCTATACACATGATATAACATAATGCCATGTTATATTGTGATCATTGTATGTCAAAACATCTTGAACCAGATGATTCGGGGTGAGCCAAATTGAACCGATTTGCAACTGAGATAGTTTAGCCTTTTGGTTCTGTACAGGGGATGAACCAACTGAACTGACTCTGTATCAATGTACTGAATCATCCCGAACCATTTGGTTTGATCCGATTCAGGGAGGTTCATGGGTTGGAACCCCTTGATCCATCTGACCAATATACTACTAGTTTGATACGATACAGTCTGTACTAAACCGTACTAGTCCGATATTGAAATAATACTAGTTTTCGGTACGACGAACCTTGATTGTGATCTATATGAACTTTAGATGTAGGGTGCAAGTGGAGTGAGATCTAGCAGCCCCACATAGTATGATAAAATCGTTCTATTGCCTCCCATCCTTTGCAACCCCCACAATCCTGCAACATAATGTGGTTGCAACTTGACAATATAAATTGGTCATTAGCATGAGAAGATTGCATCCATGTGACTGTCTCAAGCTTTACATTATGTATTTTGCTCAGTCTGTCTTCAGGACCCATGTTGTTAGTACCAAGGATTTAAATCCTATGAGAGGAGGGTCTCTTAGTTTCGCCATGGAACAGGTTGCTCCATTGTGTCATCCTATTTCAGTAGCCATCCTATTAGAGAATTCTAGTACTCTCATCTCTCTCTTTTTCAATTTCCTTTATTTCTTTTATTTCCTTTTTTTGCTTTCTTTTCTTCTTTTCTTTCTTTCTTTCCTTTTTCTTCAGAAATCGGGATGCCCCACTAGCCTGGCCTATCTTATCTTAGTAGAGCATCCTAGTACTCTCATCTCTCTCTCCTTTAGTTTTTCTTTATTTTTTTTGTTTCTTTCTTTTCTTCCTTCTTTCCTTTTTTTATTTCTTTCCTTCTTTTTCTTTATTTCCCTTCTTTATTCTTTCTTTCCATTCTTTCATTCTTTTTCTTCTTTCTCCTTTTATTTCTTTCCATTTTCTTCTTATTCTCTCCTTTTCTTTTTTTCTTTTTTCCTTCTTTTTTTTCTCCTCTTTCTTCTTCTTTCGCTGCCTCGTTGGGTTTTGGTGTCCCATTCTTTGTCTCAATCTCACTTTCCCATAGGAACAAGATGGGATGATTAGAATGCTCTCTATCCTTTTGGGACTTAAAACCTTGGTTAGTACACTTAAAATCTCTCAACGTATGGATCAGAAATCTCTTAACGTATGGTTCAGAAAATTTACCTTTTGTTGTTTAACTTGAGACATACCATTACTTACCTCCCACCATTGTTGTTTAATTTTGTAGATAAATGTTCTTTTAAAATCTCTTCTTACTACTTGATGATTTGGCTTTTATCTTCCAAGTGCATCTGCTGACTGCTGCATTATTATGTGTCAATGTTATAAACAGAGGGGATGCCTTTCATCTGCTGGACAGGAAATGCTATATGCTGGTGATGATGATGCTATTGCTGATTTGATGGAACAGCATGAACAATTCCTAACATCTGCACAGTCTCAGTTAATGAAACTGCAGGTGATTTATATGCTGAATCTGTTGATTAAATTCAGTTCATTGGCAGAAGTTGATAACCAAAACCTTAATTGTAATTTGCCAAAAAGGTTTTCCCATCTATATGGAGCTGGCTTTTGAGAAATGAACACAATTATCTGGACTAGGGTGTTTAGAATTGTCTCTCAATGTAGTGCCATGAGGCAAATGACCAAGGCAACTTTGCCCAGTGTAGGGACCTGCCATAAAATCTAGGTCTGATGGTAAGAGTGGAACTTAGCCTATTGATTATGCAGTATGGTCTCTTTAACCAAGAGATGGTCCCTCTAGATCCCTGTACTTGGAAATAGTCTTGATGAAGAGGAAAGAAAACAGTATTTGATTTACAGTATCACATTCCCTTTTGGAGCTGATATGTGGAATTACATTCATTTCTAGGGAAAACATTGCGAGTACAAAAATTAGATTCAAACATGATCCAATAAAGAACAAAATAATCATTTTTTTATGTGATAAAAAGCATATCCAACAAAATTTGTCCCGTATTTTCTGCTTCACCTTTATAAATCATTTAATTTTCTATGTTTGTTAAGGGATGTGTACAATGAGGTATTATTATAATCATCCATCATTGAAATTTTTGGCATCCAAACTGTTGTCATTTGATTTCTGAAATGAAGTGATATATTACTTAAAATGCAGTAGCACAGCGTTCTAACTTTAGATTACTTGTTAGTACTAATATTGTATAGGAAATTTTAGAGTTGAGATAATACTTTTGTTCTCTAGATTGATTATTCATCATAAAGCATTCTTGAATTGTCAAGAGATTTATTAGATTATAGGTCCGTTATAGATTAAACAAATAATGCTTTTGGAATCACATAGTTTTTGTAGATGTTTTCTCCACCTTCTAGTTGTTTAACTTGCTGTTTTGTTTAAAGCAAGGTTGATTCAGAAATTTTACTTTTCTCCCCTCTAGTTTAGTTTGGAGGTTTTAAACACTAATTTGGAATCCTGTACTATTTTTCCATTAGAACAATAAGGTATCAGTACGGTTCTCATACTGACTATATGTATCAAAAGTGAGAGCACTAAAATGTATAGAAAAACTATTGGTACCAATTGGTATGATTGGTATGTTATATTGACTTGCACTAAGATGCACTAGTGTGGACTGATACATTAGTACATACTGATGTAGAGTGTTTTGGCATCCCAACTATCATATCAGCACTGATTTTGCATTGTGATTGTACGATATTGACATTTGACAACACCATCCCATTCTGGTAGTTTTTGCATCCATGGTTTGAAGTGAAAATCTAAGGGGTCACTGACAACCAAGGTTGGAGCCAGGATTATTTCCTAACATTGTTTAAATAGTAAATTGAAAGTTTCAAATTTCTCTTTTCCCTTCATTTTCTCAATATCCCTTTGCTTTGAAGTGCTTTTCATCCTATTAATGATATTAGATTGAAATATTGAAAATTCTAGCTTTAAAAGAAATAGAATAATAAAGAAATATGCATTGATATTATTAATTGATTATAAGCATAAAAAATTCTTGTTTTACATCTATGGACATAAACTACAATCTAACCAAAATCGCATAATTTTTCTGAAAAAAATATATAGTTGGAGAAGTACTCTCTTTCCTCAATAAATTTTCAAGAAAGCTTTGATATTCATGTCAAATGGAACCTTACTTCACAAGTAGGGCAAATGATCCACCATGGATAGTCTACAAGATATAAAGAGTGTCTTTGAAGGGACACCAAACTGCAGAGAGAAAGAGAGATATGCCCCATTTTGTACCAGGTTGAGATTTCCTTTTGAAGAAGAGCATCTGGTAGTTCCTGAAACAGTTGGAAGAGTCACCCCTTAATGATACCATATAGGGCAGTGATTAAGATGATGTCGATGGAGAAATACAAGTGGAAGGACCTCCCTCTATGAAGAGGGGCTGTTCAGGATTTGGACTGAAAAGGAAACTCAACCATGGCTTTTATCTTGTAGATTTAAAATATAAAACAAGAAATAAAAACTAACATTTAAAAGATACCTGATTGATTCCCAAGAGATCTAGACTCTTATCAAGCTAGCAGCATTGAAAGAGATCATATTTTTTGGGTATGAGTCTCAAGCCACCATGATTTGAGGACAGACAGTGGTGATTGTCAGAAAACAGTTCTAAGAAAAAGGGAAGATTTTTGTAGAACAAAAGTGTGTTTGGAGGGCCAAAAGGTTCCACCGCTATGTGTATGGAATATGACGGTCTTCAAGCTGTCACAGCCATCTTTTTAGTGACAAGAAAGACTGAGGTTTTTAGGTGGATTGTTTGATCAGGTTTCTATTGTGCTCTTTCAGAATTGAATTAGTCTCTGATTTAAAAGAAGAGGATCTGTGTATAAGAAACTTGTCACCTGAGTGGGAAAACCATTTTGGGAACCGCATGAAGATGTATGAATACTGTTTGTTAAAAAGACATCTCTAAAGCATAAATTTTTGTTAATATATCAAATGACTACTTGAGTGATGATGACAAGTGAACTCAGAGGCTGTTATTTTCCTGCAGAGATGTGGTGAACACGCAGGATATTGTGATGAAGGAATAGTAATAGCATCATCTTGTAGCTTTTGCTGGATGGTAATAGCCCTGTGACTGTATAGGAACTTTCATTTAGACATCCAACCCAGCAATCTTCTTGTTTATTGGCGGTTTACTAGACTGAATTATGTCCCAGGTTTTAATGCCATGAATTGGACCTTGGACAATGCCTTCTCTTCAGTGCACTTTAGATACATCAGTGATAGGGGTGTGCAAGAAAATAGACTAAACCACAAAACTAACCTGAACTCTGATTCCCGTTTGGTTTGAATAGATTTTTTTGTCTCTTTGTTTGATCTTGGTTTAAAAACTTCTGAAACTGAAAAGGTCGGTTCATTTTTGTTTGGATTTTTTAAAAACTAATATAAACTGAACTGAATTGTCTATGTATATATATATATTATAGTCTTTTATCTGTATTACAATTAAAATTGAGATGCTACAGGTAATGATTCAAGTCTTGGCAAGATGGAATCCAAGACTGATGAGACATCTGGTCCTAGAGAGATTCCGAGGCCAATCCCTACCATTTCGTCCCATCTTATCTCAATTATAATACATTATAGTGTTAATTTTAAATAAATCTAATTTATCATAAAGATATAACTTTTAAAGTTCAAATATGTTTAAAAATCGAATAAAACATTAAAGCTTCACAAATAATCTTTTTAAAGAAAAAAACATTCAAAGCAAGTATTGGGACGCCTGACCGGATCGGGGATTGAGATGGGATAAGATGTGAGACGTCTTATTCTGTACAGGATATCTTTGTCTTATGAGATTTAAAACTTTAATTACAAGTATGTGTGAATAACTGGGCTGTGTAAGAGTTATGTTTTTTTATGCCATTGTGAACAACTGGGCTGCCATTTGATCACATAAAGTTTATGCAAACCGATCTTATAGTAATCTAAAGTAAGTACAAACAAATCGATAAATCAAATCGAAATAGAACTGAATTAGGTTCGGGTTTGGTTCAATTTACTGGAATAGTTGGTTCGATTTTGGTTTTAAGAAACCAATTCAAATCGGTTTATCTCTAATAATTTCTCTGAACCGGCCTAATCTAATCCATACACGTCCCTAAACAATGCTATACTGTTGTGTGCTTATGCAGCCATGTTAGTCCTGGTTTCCCCTGGAGTGCCTGTGTCAGCACAACATGGTACAGTAATACAAGTTAAAGACATGGAATGTGAAAGACGAGATTGTTCGAAAAGGGAAGGGAAGACAGAAAGTAAAGGTTACATAATTTTTAGAAACTAGAATGATCTAACACTTACTGAAGTGGCCCAATCCACAAGGATTTGCGATTAGTGTGATCAAACACCTAGACACTAGCATCCATCTAGGATAATTTCTACTAATGTCATTACATATTTATTCATATTAATAAATTAATAATAAATTCTACCTGGATATTTTTCATATTCAATTTGTTCTTTTCATTTTTTTTTTATTGTATGTGATCAATATCTCATACCTTCTTGACCGCTGACTCTCCATCTTTTCAGGACACCTGCATGTGACATTCTTTATAATTTCTTTGGTTCATCATTGAAATCTAGACCTTATGAGCTTAAATCTCTTGGTATTTGACATTGCTTTACTATTTCACATGTTTCTGTCATCACCACTAAAATAGTCGGGGCTAGGCATCATTTCCAAACTTCAAATTTGCTTGTCTGATGCCTAGTGTTGAAGAAATGTCCACATCAGTGCATATATGTCCGGACATGGGAGACTACAATACTGGCTGCCATTACATTGACTGGCTTCTCTGTCCTGTTGTTTGGTAGTACTAACTGGTATTTACAATTTAAATAGCGATTTCTAAAGTTAGATAGTCCTATTATAGCTTGCCATTCGCATAAATTCAGATAATGCAATCTAAAATCTTTTCCTTAAAATGTGATGGAGATGAAGCATTATATTTTACTTTTGACCACACACGATTGATAGCTTGCTCTTTAAATTGAAGAAATTGATAGGTTACCTCTATAAATCTATTTAACAATAACATATATCAATTATAATTTTTCTTCCATTTTATTTATTAGAGAGGATTAGTGCTATATCCTTGCGAACGGTTTCAAAATGTTGAAATAAGAACCATTCATTCACTGTGCAAACTTAAAATTCATTAGAGAAATCCCCAGAATCAAAAAAGAAAAAAAAAAAAAGAATTAGTAACCATCTTTATGATGAACTCCATCTTATGTGCTTTCATTCTCAATAAATCTTTCAAATTCCCACTAGTATTTCAGTCACCCAACCTGGTGTATAGCTTGCAGGTAGTTCACCAGCTTTGGGACAGGAACGGTGTCAAAGCTGCTGTTAATGCAATGGAGAAGCTGTCTGATCATACTGTAGGTATTCTATGGAGGTTTTCAGCTTTGTTGGCATGATAAGAGCCCATACCAACATTGTATCATATACTGCAGGTCTCTGCTGATGTAGTCAGCATTCTGATGGAGAAAAGTGATACTATCACACTGGATCTTTGTACTTGTCTCCTACCACTCCTTACCAGCCTTTTGGAGAGCAAAATTGATAGGTAATTTTGTGGTGGATTTTTGATGGGCATGCTCCTGCTTTGGTCTGTAAAATTCCAATTACGCAAACCACCCCCCCCCCCCCCCCACACACACACACCTCCTTCCCTTTTCTTTTTTTCACTGAAGGTTTCCAAAAGCAAATCCAAAACTTTTCTTGAACATTTCCTTTCAAGTTGTGAAATGATAGAAACTCTATTAATTTGTAACCCAGTCATGAAAAATAAAAGTTACCAACCAACATGTGTTTCATCCCAGTCTCCAATTGCATTTCTTGTTTCTGCTTGCCATACTCTGCTACTTTCAAGTGTCAGTGCTTATCTATGTTTTATGACCCTTGGCCGTTTCGAGTTAAAGCACATAACACTTCCATGCTCTCTTTTTCCCTTTATAAACTGATCTCTCTTTTGATTATATTTTAATATAATAATAATGGTTTGGCAAGCCATCCATTTCACATTGAGTGTGAACCGCTACTGCATGCTTACTATCTTAAATTAACAGACATGTAAGTATTTGTTTGGAGATGCTGCTGAAGCTTGTCAGAATCTTCGGTCCTGTAATCCACTCAACTCTATCAGCTGTTCCATCTGTTGGTGTTGATCTCCAATCAGAGGAGAGGTACTTCTCTGACAGAATTTTTTCACTTGTTGCAGTTAATCTGCTGCTGCTAGACTTGTCTAATCCAATTTTTGCTCCATGCCAGGCGGGAAAAATGTAATTTATGTTTTATTGAGCTTGAAAAGGTCAAACATATTCTCCCTTCTCTCACAAGGTGAGCCATCTTCACAGCTATGAATACTTCTGCTCTCGATTCTTTTTCCATCAAAGCCTTGAAAATTCATATTACATTTGAGAATCAGTCCTTTCTATGGAGAAGTGCATGCCAGTTGTCAATGTAATATTAGGAAAAGATAGGTTGTGTTTCATAATTTTCTTTCTCCTTTTCACAGAAGAGGGTCTATTGCAAATTTTGCACAGATGCTAAGCCTTACTCTTCAAGAAGTGCTTTGAGTGATGGACCGATGTATGCACAACTAGATGTTCTCTTGCTTCCCCAACACAGCACACTGTGAAGTTCAGCGTCAGGGTACAGTGTCCTGCTTGTTGACTGACAACTTCAACCATGACATAAAAACTGAAACCAAGGGAGTTGAGGTTATCTTACATACTGCATTGAACCAGAACAAATGAAGGACAAACCAGAAAAGGGCATGTTATGCCCACAAAAGGATTTGTTCAATTGAACATATATTATGCTGACCGCAAAGATGGAGAGGACCCTTAATTTTGCATTGTTTTATTTGTCTCTTACTATGGTCATTGTGTTGGTCCAGTTATGTCAATAAATGCAAACTAAGTAAAGGCTGTTGGCCATGTTTCTTCATTTTGAATAATTATTTTAAATTTTCTTCCATTTCTCCATTGAGGAGTCCCGGAAGGTTCTTTAGATGATCCTGCCTAGTCCTTTCCCTAAGGTAAAGAACATGTCCTTTTGCTTTTAATATATTAATGACAACTCAATAATCTATAAATGCAAAGGCCCATATTTCCGCATCATTTATTTTTCAGAAAAATAGATGTAGTTATGGTGAACATTATCAAGCTGCCAACAATTTATAAAAGGTCAAGGACACATCCTTTACCTAAGGTGTGAGCGGACTCTTCTCTGATAGGCCACAAGACCTAATTTATTTACTTTCATGTATGTGATTAATTAATTGTCGTTTAAATCCAGGTGTAGGTGTCAGTGACTTTTAGATGACTTATGTGGGGCAGCATTTCAAAATCCTAGTTTTTGGGCGCATTTCATGAACCTCTGTTCGATGCAATTTGAAGCATGAGCCGAAACAGGTAATATTTTTTTTATCATTAAGAAGAGGAAATCAAGGGAGTGATGCCTAGCTTTCCCGCTTACGTTCTACACCTGTTGACCACTTCCATCCTTCTTAGAACGGCAAATATGCGTATCTCCTCCCTTCCCATCCTCAATTTATTGCAGGTCCCTTTGTCTCGTGACTCCCCTGCACGATGTTCTCTCTACCTATTTGCTCTAAAACTCCCCAGCTATATATATATATATAGAGAGAGAGAGAGAGAGGTATTTGGAAGTATCATTTTGGTTTCAAGGAGAGATTAAGTGTGAATTTGGTTTGTAAAAATAGTCTTATTTTTTATTTTTATTTTCATAAAAAATAAAAAGTACTTATGAAAACAAATTTAGTAAATAAAAATAAAAATAATTTTTTTAAAAATGCAAGTTTAAAAATAAAAGAACTAAAAATAGTTTAAAGATGCTTTTTACCTTTTTTTATTTAAAAAAATAAAAAACAAAAAATCTGATTTGTATCACTTTTATTTCGTATTTTTTTTAAAAAAAATAAAAATATGAAATTTATTTAAAAAAAATGTTTGGTTATACTATTTTTACTTTTTATTTTTAAAAATAACTTTCCTCCAACTTAAGATAATTTTTTAGAAAAATAATAATATATATTATTAATAAATATTTATAAATATTAATATGTTATAATTATATAATATTAATTATGGCAATATTATTTTTTATATTGATCATATATAACAAATATGTAATTTATATATAATGCATTATAATAATATATATTATATAATATATTATAGAGTTACCATAATCAACTCTCAAAATCTACCATTGAATTATAAAAAGACATCATTATTTTTTTAAAACTTAATATACCCAAATGCAGCCTAAGATGCATGGAGTTCTTGATCATTAAAATTACCCTGTGGCTGACAGTATTTTTTCAATTGTATGAATTTGCACTTGCTTAATTGAGTGCAATTGTATAAATGATTAACACCAGATAATTAAGGGCACCAATCAATTGAGTACATGCAATAGGATCACCACAAAAGGCTATAGTAATTGACTATGATCAGGACCCTGTTTTAGTCATTAGCAGAGCAGGTCACAGGGGAGAATTATTTGGACGCATGGATTACGCTATTTGTTGAGATCTTATAGCTTTATATTTGGATTGTAACTAGATTAGTTTTCCTTGCTGCCCACGTCATTCTCTCATCCTTTGTTTTCTTTTCCATGCGAAGGAAAAGATCATGTATCTGAATGTATTAATGGATGAGAAATAGAGCTTTTTCATTTTATTGATTTTGTTTTCTCTTTCTAATCAATATGCTTATAGACCTTTCTCATCAAAACATAAACAGTTCATATTTTTCCCTCTTTTTATCCAGAATGGCATTAGATTTGGAAGCTATACTAATTGTTTTATATCATCTAGGCCACCATTTATAGGATTTATTGTGCCTGGACTAGTCAAGATAAAATTAAGATCAACATCTGAGAAATAGTATTTTTGCAACACATTTAGAAATTAGTAATTTCAAGAGTACCTAAGCCTAATGCCAGATCAACCCCCCCCTACAGGAATCAAAGTAGTACAGAATAATGGCCATAATCCTTAATGAATCATCTAAACCTGAAGTGGCATGAAAATCCTTGTTCATTTTGGTAGATGGTAACGTTGCTCCATTGCGATGTAGAGGTTACAGATTAGAGCCTGGCGCATTGGATCCTCCATTATTTAGAATTTTTGTGGATGATCAGCCAACATCATGATGTTGAAGCTCCCACATGCACTTCACTTGCAGCATTGTCGCTTTCAGAAAAAGAAGCCTAATGTGAGGTGCCGGTCCAAGCCCTTATTAATGTTAGGTTCCCTGTATTTTTCTCACGGTTTTCTTTAGCTGTGCGATAGCAAGCAAGAAACTGACAGAGAAGGAAAAAGAAAATAATATTTGAGAGGTCTCCTTCATCTTGCCTTCAAAATAAATTCTTCCACCATCCATGTTTCCATAGTGCTTGAAAGCATTATCTTGCTCTCTTGAGTTGCATTGCTAAAGTTGAATATGAGCTGAACCACTCATACCTGAAGAATCTTTCAAACTTAATCTAACTTCAGCTAAAAATTTTACTCCCCCTGCAAGATATGTAAACATCACTGCAGAACATTCCTCATGTCTCAATGTGAGAGAGACAACATTTTCCCACTCTAAACAATATGAACAGTTTGCAAGGGGAAGGAGAACATTATATTCGATTGAATATGGTCATGTTTATTGGACGTGTCTGAAAAGAGGAAAAGGAGACTTACCATCAGGAAGGGGGAGACAGCTGAGATGGGAAAGGAATGGAACCGAGTATCAATCAGTTTTATGATCTTGGTAAACATCTGCTTCAACTTTTAATTATTCTCAACAGGTACCGCTTGAGTGGTTGTCTGGTATGTGCAGAATAGACAGCTGATGTGAGTTGGTTAGGAGTTGCAACCAAGGCCAGAATGAGTCAGGAGCAGAAGCCTAAATTTTAATGTGAATATCACTTTTGGGCAGCGTTTCTTTGACTGAATGATAAGCTCAAAGCTCTCTCCTCCATAGCTGGATAGTCTGACAAGAATTTGTCAGTTTTAAGTTCTTTGTTTTGACTCGTACTCGAAACCAGGCTTTAGCTGCCCCAGTGGAGGACCATGGATCCTTACCACCTGACCGAGTCCAAAGTTTTCCTTCTTGTTAATCTTACCATGGTGATGATAGAAGGCTTCAAAATTTAAGTTAATCCGACAAGTATGGTACTAAATGTTGCAGGTCTATGTGTGATGAATTTTAGAGGTAAGAGGTCCCGCAAGAAACAGAACTTTCTTGATTAGAATACATTTACTGTTCAATATGGAGATGGTGTTCTCTTGCACTAAAGAAGGATCTGAATGAAGATAACTTAGTATATTATTGGACAGATCTCTTGATGTACAGTAAGCCCTTGGTAATCCAAACTAGGGGATAAGGGACCCATTTATGGACACAGTGTCCACTAATGGACTGGAGATAAAGGTTTCTTAGCATATACCGGCCAGTGGCAAGGGGCTCCACTGCTTAAAAGACAACTTTGTCCACAGTTGGAGGACCCAAACTGCAGTGCATTGCTGAGGGCCCGCTCTGTTTTTGAGTAAAAGGTGGCAGTTCCAAGCTGTGTCATTCTACTATTTAATGTAAAAAGAAATAAAACCAATTTCTCACAAAGATAGGCCTGTGAGAAAGAACTGTTCTCATGCAGTGGATACCAAACGTGAACTTCCTCCTCCAGCCTCACTTTGTTAAGAATTGGTGATAGAAGTGGGGTGAAATTGTGCCTGCTACTCTCAAAAGCTCTCAATTTTGCCTAGCTGGTTATCAGTAATAAGATATCAACAGCAGAGAGCCTTAAGAAGATGCACTTGATAGTGGACTGGTCCAACAAGCTATGTGGTGTCAATGCAAATAAAGAGATGGGTTTTATGTTGCTCATGGACAGCTCATGGACTGCTGCTTTGCCCATGTGCTCAGTTTATATGGAAGCATTATTGGTCAGATCTTATATCTTTGGACTAGTGTGGAAGAAGGATAAGAAACACGAGGAAAACTTGTTCTTATCCATCATGGGTGTAATTAATTACAGGATAAGGTAGGATAAAGTGTGACATTTTTTTTATTTGTTTGTTCAGAAAAATAGTTTTCCTCAATCTTAGTCATAATATATCAACAGCAAAAAACCTAAAAATAAGAATTGAATGATGGATTAGTCCAATAGTCTATACGTAATAACCTAGGACTTCTTCCAAAAAGGCTTATTGAAAGATACTATTTTCCAATTTTTAGCCATGTATAAGTATCAAGAACTTTGATATGGAACTAAACATATACCGATACCAGCTCTTACATATTATTTCTTTTTAAGTCATAGTATCTTTGCCAAGTAAAAAATCCAAATCCAAATAAATCTAATCACAAATATCACGATCAATTTATGGTCAATCTTAAAATAATATGTTTGCAATGCCTTAAGAGTCCTCACAAGCCATGAGTTAGATATTCTCTGTTACCATTTGTAATAGCTCATGGTACTATATAATACGGTTAGCCAAAGGGATTATATGGGTTCCTCAACTCTATAGAAGTACCTAAGTTATCTCTAGTCAAACATTGATGTACGTATATGCTAGCCTAGTCTCTTGTATACTTATCTTATTTAAGTCCTATCATCCTTACCAAGCTAAGAATCCAAATCCAATAAAATCCAATTATAAATGTCATGATTAATCTCAAGCATTTATACTACACTAAGGATCCAAATCCAATAACAAATACTACAATCGGAAAGAGAGCGCATGCAAAGTATAGAGACTAGTTGAAAAAAAAAGAACATCAATGTTGAGTCTTTTTATGGTTCTCAAGGTTGTTTTCCTTTTCTTTCCTCCTCTCTCTCCCTTCTTGTTCTTCTCCTTCTTCTTCTTTTTCTTTCTTTCTTTTTTTTTTTCTTTTTCTTCATACGTTCAATACCTTAAGGAATTCAGTTGAGCCTTGCTCAACTTCCTCTCACTTTTTTTTTTTTTTTTTGCCAAAAAGAAAATCTGAAGAGAAATGAGTGTAGGAAATCTTGGATTGCCATGTACTCCATCACTTCATGTAGAGAGAAACTTCATCTTTGGGAGGTCATGGTTGCTATCCGGGAGCCTTGGATCAGCAGAGTGCCCAAAAAATCTACTCATTTGTCCAGGTGTCTGACCTCCCATTACTGAGGGAGTAAACAAGAATACGTACCACTAGGATAAATGTCTCAGTTAAGGGGACCTGCCGTGGTTACTGAGTTTGGAGTTAAGAACCTTGCGAGCCATACAGCTGCACTGAGACAACTGTCAGCAGGCTCCTGGCATTTCGCCAGGTTGGTGGGTCGTAATGGCCAAAATTCAAGCCCATGCAGCTCCCATGCATTAACTCCCATGTGACTCATTTATATGGTTTCAGCTTACACCACCTTCAATGGCCTTTACCAACTATGGCTTGGCAAAGGATGCTGCACGTGTCTCTCTTTATATCTTCTGCACCTCCCTCCATGCGCATCTTCAAAGAAATTTGGTGTAATTTTCTTTTCTTTCTTTTTACCTTTGCAAAAGGCCTAGATATGAAGGCCTTCTACTTACCATGAAGAAAAGCCCCAATGGCACTGGGTCCAAATGGTAATAAGCACAATCAAGAACTTTTTGAAACAAAAGTTTCTCAGTATATTGCATCCATTTCCTACTTTTGTTTCTCAGCATGATTTCATTCATCTTTTCTCATCCTCATAACCAATTCCCTGGCAACCTCATACTTCCTTGGACCCTTTCTAGCTGCCACTAGCTAAAGAATGATCAATTACTGCATATTAGAGGGAAAAGATGTGAACTAATATGACATTCATTGAAAAAAAAAAAAACACTTCCGAAGGCTTTTCTTTTCCCTTTTGGAGAGAAATGTTAGACTTAAGGGAGCCTAAAAAGCCCCTCTAAAGCTTCAAAGGAGAATACATTGATGGAATTCCTAGAGCTCTATATGAGCAACAGTGCCACAAGGCTGAGCTATATAAGGAAAATGAACATGTCCCAACTGCAATCAACAGCACTTTCAGTTTCCACCTATTGCCATGAATTTTACCTTATCTACAATGCAATTGATGAACATTACCTCTACAATGCAACAAATATTCTAATGAAGCTACTAAGTTATTCTGGCAGACTGAATGCAATTGAACTATAAACTTTGATGAACATTACAAAGGTGAAACAGGGATTTGCTCAAGCGATCCTCTCTCTAACTCTCTTGTGCTATATAAGTGCAAAATAAACTTTAATCTCACCATGGACATGCATGTATCGTATTTGGTTAGAATCAAACAACATTAAGTATCACATATATACTCGGTGGTGAAATTTAAATTAAGTTTTCTGACTTCTTCCAGTGGAACTTGCTTCTGCTCCAACTACATAGGCCCTGAGTGAAGGTGTCCTGTTGACAAGATCCACAGAACCATGGTGCTTGCTGTTTTTCTTGTTCTGCAGCCGCCTTCTTGCAATGTAGCCTCTGATCCATGGAGTCACATCTTCGCTTATCTTGATCATGATGAAGAACACGATACGGTAGATGGCAATCATGCTGAAGAGAACCAAAAGATCCCACCATTTTGATCGGTTCACATCAATCTGGAAAACATTCTCAAGTATGTACTCTCCAGGAATCTTTGGGAGGTCTGGTGTCTGGTTATCAAATATAAGACCTCTCAGATCATTTTGGTATTGGCCCTGTTAAATGGAAACACAATTAAGATTACGTTAGTCGAAGGAAGCTTTTGTTCTATGTGCATTTTCATTGATGGATTCTCTGTTTACCTGCAGTGCCCAGAAATGGAAGCTGATGTAAGACATCGGGTATCGCCAAAAGGGCTTTGGAATGTCATTTGGGAGTCTAAAATACCCAGAAACCAGCATGAATATTCCCTGTTCAATGGTACAAGTGTAAGATAATTTTCAACCAGGTCATGCTGTTTAATTTCAGAATGTGAAGTGAAATGACCACTTCAATTCTTAGGGGTTTCAAAAAAAGAGTTGCAAGAATTGGAAAAGGACCAGTGATTATATTGAAATTGTATATGAAATTGCTTAGGAAATAATTGATAAGAAGTTGAAAGAAAAACAGGAGCAAAATCAAAGAAATTCAAGCTGTTCTCCAACACTCTTTTTTTCAAGTGTTAAAAAGACTCATCACTTGATATTTTACTTAAAATTTCTCAATGACACTTGTTGCTCGTTATTTTCTACGTTTCACTCTGAATTGAGATAATGAAAAACAACACTCCATTGGAGGTATATTAACAGAATCCACCGTTCAAATCCTATTCGACTTCCTGAGAAAATTCTCATCTTTTATTCAGTTTCAGAAGCTCAAATTTAGAGAAAGTGACTCGAGTCACTTTTCAAACTTTGAGATTTAACATACATAATTGAGCTAATTAAAGATGCAAACTATTCATAGCTCCTAGCAAATTAGATGTAGCCTCATTAACTTACTATGTTCTTATGCTTGAAAGTGATGACATCCAATTTGTATGTCGCTTTTTCTAGCGAGATATCATTGAGATATCAATATAATGAGTAATTATTAATTAGTATTTGGTAACGTTTAAAAATGTTGAACTTGTAGGCTTGGTTAAATTAAGTAGTATTAGTGAGGCTTTTACATTATTGCTTTCTAGCATGTGATGTTTGATCATGGTAGTGTCATCTCAGATTTCATGATTACAGATGGATTCTTCTATTAGCAAGAGATTTTGTACAACATTCTATAATGGCTCCTCATTACAGGAGACTGCTGTGGCCTGAATTCAGGAAGCCTCTCATTCATATTTAAATCTCGCTGTACTAAATTTCGGCACCACAAAGGATTCTATCAAGAAATTGATGTTTTTTTTTTTTTTTTTGTGACTTAGAATTTACACACCATGATATATCTTTTAATTTACAGAGTTTTTAATTTGCATCCAGAATTCTCATAATGTTAAAGATAAGGAGTTGAATAAATGATAAGAAACACTTTTTATTTTTTGGAGTCAACCATTCTATTTATTAAGGGAACAAAGAAAACAACAAAACAAATGACATCACAGGTACAGATGTTGCTTACCTGAATACCAGCTCCTATGATGATTCCCATGAGAAAATTTGGAACTACACTGGCTATGGCCATCATCAAGCTCTCAACAACGGTGACACTAGCATAGAGGCATAAGACGAAGAACAGGTAATGCATGAAACCTGGGTGAAGTCGTACCATAAAATAGCATATGGTTCCAGAGGCAAAGGTTATCAGGATTAGAAATGGCATCGCGGAAAGTGTATTGCTAATGACAAAGGCCGTCACACCATAGTGTCCATTGAGCCTCTCTCTTTGAAAGACCTGCACGAAGAGACAATCCACATGTTTAAATTGAAGTTTACACTGATATCAATGTTTAAATTAAGCAACACCATTAGAACCGGAACAGACCTTCATATCTTCCACAAATGAAGGGAATCCTCCAATAGACATAAATGTAACGAAGCCAAAAACGAAAGAAGCACATGCACCCCTGGCCTGTATTGGAAATATTAGAAGGATTTAGATAGTTATGTTTAGAAGTTTTCCATCCATTCATTAATTATGTTACACTGGAGATCAGTTGGTGAGCATTTTCTAATTTTTAGCACATTTTCAAAATGCACCGCATAATCTAGGATTTTGAATAGGTCTTACTCCACAACTATGCTACTTTTTAGCAGGGATTTAGATGACATGTAATGGAATTCCATTTCAACTTCTCATAACTGGGAAGACCTTTAGTTATTAGAAAGAGGTTACAAATAATGGAAATGAGTTGATGGAAGTTAGCATATCTATCTAATAGTTGCATAGAGGTGGATAGAATACCAGAATGGAGCTGTAACTGGTTCCAACATTCAAGTAGATGGTTCCAATGCAAATGGTCACAACAAGGTAAATCACAAGCCTCAACCAGTAATAACCAAAATCTCGAGACATGTTGACGAATGATCGCTTGGTTAAAGTAAAAGCCTGCATGAAGAAGCTAGCGTGACTGCCTCCTGAATCTAGCACTGTTCCTTTCTGCATCAATTCAGTATCAATATTTAGTCCTGCATTCATTTAGCCAAAAGACTCAACAGGGTAAAAGAGATGGAATGGAATGATGCATACAACTCGGGAGATTTCATCCACTTTCTCTCGTGCTGAGTAGTAATATTGGGAATGACTATAAAATTCAGTTAGCCTCCGGATAGCTTCTGTTGTGGTTATTTTCTCTAGTGGATCATCACTTCTCTCAAACTGAGAAGAAAACACAAAAATATTATTGAACTTTTGTCCTGAATTCAAAATAAAGATGATATATTGCACTGCATATTAAAGGGGAAAAATGTTGTTAAGCCATCATACCCTTGTTTTCATTGATCCCTTCAGAGTAGCTTTCACCTTATCAAAGTCTGAGTTTACGCACCTGAGGAAATGATCTGATGGGTTTCTAAGGGATGGACAAGGGAATCCAGCTTGGGCAAAGAACTACAAGTAAGCAGAAGGTAAGAACTCTTGATCAAACCATTGGACAATCAAAATTTTATTCCAGGAATACTAACCTCATATGCCTCTGAAGCCTGCCCAAAGTAAACAGTTTTGCCCCCTGACAGCAAGTACAGTCGATCAAATAACTCAAAAACCTCACTGCTTGGTTGATGAATGGAGGCTATGACAGTCCTTCCATCTCTTGATAGACCCCTCAGAGTTTGTGTCACAAAGAAGGCTGAAGCACTGCACAATAGAGAAATCAACAGTGAACACAAATCCATAACAAAATGTCTGTTTACAAGAAAGAGAAAGGGCTGTGTGCAGATATTGAATCCACATCCTAAAACAGATGAAAGACAATGTTGTGTGTCATGCCAATCTCAAAGAAAAACCAGAAGTCCATCCAAAGTGATAAATAAGTAGGCTATAAAGACAATAGAAGGCCTATGCCATGGTTAAATTTGTGAAAACAACAAAGGAGCAGTTGATTCTATTGCAGGAACAAGAGCAAAAGGACAGGCAAATCAGTTTAGGCCCTTTCCCTTTCTTTCTGAAGGAACAAACAAAAGCAACAGATAATTCACAAGTATGCAATCCAGACTCTACCTATCAAGGCCACTGGTGGGCTCATCAAGGAAGAGCAACCTGGGTCTCATGAGGATCTCAAGAGCAATGCTGACCCTCCTCTTCTCCCCTCCACTAATCCCACGAAGATGCCAGTTACCAATCACAGTGTCGGCGCAATCTTGGAGGCCCATTTCAATTATGGTGCCCTCCACCAAAGCTCGTTTCTCCTCCTGTGGCATATTATCAGGGAGCCGGAGGCGAGCAGAGTATGATATTGTCTCCCTCACTGTTAAAGTGCCAATCAAGTTGTCATCTTGGGTAACATACGCCTGACATAGAAGACAAAGGACACCTTAGAAGGAAATCAATAGTCTCCAAAATATAACGAAAATAAGAAAAGAACACCACTAGAATAGGCTAACAAACACTATTTTTCCACCGTCAACCAAACTTAAAGGAGATCAGCTGGGAAAAAGCCAAAGTAAACATAGAAACCAAAGGCTGATCTAGATTCCAAATCTTATCAGAAAAACTAAAAAAGACAATAACGTATTAAGATTAAAGAAGACAAGGAGCTAGCCAATTACTAAAACCTCTAACTGAAGAAAAGATTTGGAAGAAGGACTAAAAAGGCTCACCGCAGTCCCAAAAGACAGCTTCGTCTTCCTTCCGTTAAGGAGTATGGTCCCAGAGAGGAAAGCATTGGCGGCAAGGCGGCTAGAAAGGGCGTCGAGGAGTGTCGACTTCCCCGACCCGGAGGGACCCATCAGGGCGGTAATAGTCCCTGGCTCGGCGTAGCCGGTGAGCCCCTCCAAGACCTTCTGTGTCTCTCCATTGCCCAAAGTCACCGTCACCGTCAAGTCCTTCCAGGTGAGCCTCGCTGACACGTCGCCGATGAATTCTGTATTAGTCTTCTCCTTCCACAGAGTCTCACTTAACGGGCTGAGGCCCCCCACCACAATTCCGTTCCCCGCCGGCTTGTTCGACTCTATCTCCATGATCACCTGCCCTGGTGAGCTCCTCACCTCCCCTTCTTTCATGTTGTTACTGAGAAAAGAAGGAAGATATGATGCAAACTTAGGAAAAAAAATGGATTTCTTTCTGTATGTATGTATATAGGCTGTATGTTTATGATTGGAAGTAACAAGGGCTCAAGGTGTGAGGAGCTGGAGGCAAATCAGGAAGTGGGAGATATAAAGAAGTGATGCCCATGTAGTTAAATGCATGGGGTAGGAGTAGTTAGGACAGAGGAAGACTAAAGAGATGGGAGGAAGTTGGAGTGGAAGAATGAGAAACGTATGAAGATGGAGAGAAATAGATGGATGGGTGGGTGATGTCTGACCAGAGTAGGAACAGAGAAGGCATGCAGAAAAAGCCTCTCTGGGTTGGCTTTTGGTGTGACTTTGTGAAGAAAAATAAGATCACAGTTGCTTCATCTCCTCCTCAATCTTCCTTCTCTCCCTCAACAATCCTACCAAGAAAGTGATAATCAACAGCCTGAGGTTTGTGCCTTATAAAATGCGTGGAGGAAGATGATAGCTTGATCGCTGCTGTCATTACAGCAATCTCTTGGTTTCAGATGGATAGATTCATTCATAAATGTAGGCTGGTGGATGTTGGTGGTGCAATTAATGCAACAGCAGCCACACCTCCATGCCCTAAATGCTGTAATTTTGAACAGTAAAGCACTTTATAACTGAGAAGAAACCCATAACTATACTGATACTGTTGCTTAACCAGGGGAATGAAGGGATCTTTCTGGTAGGCATCAAGAGGACTCAATTTTTTGTTGAAGGTCAATTACTCTCCTTTTAAGTCCTATTATGTGTGCGCTTCATGTGGAATGCATGGAATTATAAGCTTGTTACAACTTTGACAATTCCAGGCTTTGTTGTGTGACTAGAGATCAAGATGAGCTTTTGTGCTCTTGAAAGTTGAATTCATCTTCCTTTAAATAATGCAAACAGGACTGCTTGGCAAGAGTTTTGCTTGGAGATGCCGTGAGGCAAAACCTCATTAATGCTCTCTTCTCATCAAGATGAGCTTTTGTGCTTCATGTGGAATGCATGCAATTATAAGCTTGTTACAACTTTGACAATTCCAGGCTTTGTTTTGTGACTAGAGATCAAGATGAGCTTTTGTGCTCTTGAAAGCTGAATTCATCTCCCTTTAAATAATGCTAACAGGACTGCTCGGCAAGAGTTTTGCTTGGAGATGCCGTGAGGCAAAACCACATTAATGCTCTCTTCTCATCAAGATGCATCCTCTTGATTCTCTTTAAGAAACAGATATAAACGAAGCACACCAGGCAAAGGAAAGTGGGCATTTATCAAGGAATATAATGTCACAAGCTAATACCAATATTATGCTAATAAGCATCAAGGAATATAATTATTGTATATAATGATATCATGCCTTAAAAATTACATATAGTGTTATGACAGTGCTCTTCACAGATTATATGATGCCGCATGTGCCATAGCTTATTTTTAGATGGTGAAAAAGGTGGTCAAAATTGTAAAATCTATATTTAGTGTGTTTTTTTTAAAAAAAAGAAAATCTAATGCACTGAAATGATACTCTATAATTTCATCAAAAAAGTTTACAATACAAAATAGTTTTACCACTGTTCCATTCCCATTGTTGCAACATCCATACCACCATTCTAGGAAGTACTATAATTTTTATTTCTTGAGGGGAGAAAGGAATATGATTCTTAGAATTTAGAATAGTTATATAAAGAACCATTTTAAATCTAAAATATATCAAAACTAATTTTCAACTAAAAACACTCTGCAACAGCAGCCAATTTTAGCCATTTGAGAATAAAACTAGCAACTCTATCATTTCATCACATTCCATTGTACTGGCTAAATTGGCTCTATTTTCTCAAACAACAGAGTTACCAGTTTGTTGTGTTGGGGAAAAAAAAAAAAATTAGAGTTGTTTTTCAATATTAACAGAATTAAGTGCTTTTTTATAAGTGTTAACATCAAATAGACCATGAAATTCTTTATTTAAAATCATTTATAAAACAGTTTTCATCTGGAACCATGCATGATTTTCATATGTATAACCTAGAGAATAAAGCAAGAAATTTTTAAGTCTGGAAGGAATGTCATGCACCATATCTGCGGAGTCAAGATGCACCATCTTTCATGAACATGGTTACATAACATTTTTCATCTAGATCCATTTATTGCATGCTGGTAGAAACAACTACAACAGCATTCCTGCCTTCAGCTGCCCCTGTTTACTGCCATGCATTTACCTTTTAATCTGAATCCACTTTTGTTCTGCAGAAATTGATGCAACTGCACTTGCTTTGCTTCCTGTCTTCCACCTTTTTATTCATCAACTACAAATAATAAATGAAATTGCTGTGGCGTCTGCCCAACCCACAACTACCCCTCCCAACCTCACAAATGCTCATCAAATATGTCAACGGAGCAGCCATTGCAAACCAAACAACCATCTTTAATAATATTATAGGCTGTTAGCTTAGTTTAGACCATACAAAAAGAGGTTTGATACATACATTGTCTTGACTGCCTGTGACAAATCAAACTGTTACTAGTAATTCTACATTGCCACAACAAAAGGGACAATTAAATTTTCAGAATAAAATAGGTTGTTGATGGGCAATGCTGGGAGCATGGCCGGTATATCCAATATTTGCTTTGAACCCGACATGCCAACCCCTTCCCCACATAAGGCTGGCCCAAGGGCACTGCACCTAAAGTCTGTCAGGCTTAACTACTAGGTTCCACTCGGACTCAGCAATCTTTAAGCCAGGAAATTATAATCTGCTATCGGGTTCAAGATGTCTTGATGATCACATAAAAATAGAGGTGGTTCATGAAATCTTTAGTTATAAACTAGGTGGCATATCTAAGAAGAAAAGCACATGGAATTATGGGAGCAATAATAGCAATAATATAAATTAAGTAAAATTTATTCTATAAAACCAAATTTTTTAAAAATTATTATCTTTTCGAGATACACTGCATTCTTGACATATGGCACGTGTTTGATTTGTAATAATCCATCTTTGTAATATAAAAATACTATGCATATTACTATATTTGGTAATTATATATGATAATCTGAACGATAATATTTGATTCCTACTAATTTAAAATTATTGCAAATCATGGTAATATGGTTTCCTTCTGAAAGATGGATATATAATATTAACATCCTTTGGTAATCTCAGATTATGCTCTTAAGTAAATTTTTAATAATATTTAATCTAATTATATATTTAATATACACTAGGTAATATTTAATTAATTAACATTGTATTTATATTTTAAACACTACTATATATTTTATATAATAATATATAAATATAAAATTATAAGTATTATTGAATATTTAAATGATAGAATATATAATATACTATAATATATTTATATATAATATATATTAAACATTTGTAATATTTAAATGTATAATATTTCTAAAATGATTTTATGAAAAATTCATGCTTTTCATTAAAACATTTTATATTTGAGCCCAAAGATAGCCACTTACAAAATAAAAAAGATTTATAACAAAATATAAATAGGATTCAAGAATATGGTAATATGAAATCTTGCATTCTTAAAAATTTGGACAAACATTATCAAGGCAATGTAATCATATGTTTATAGTAATCTGATTATAAAAATGTAAGTTTATTAAGAGTGTAAAATTTTTAATAAAATTATATCATTATGAACCAAACATCACTGTACAATAGTAATCAACCTTTGGAAATATGTAATTGGTCCAATGCATCCTTGAATGCATTTCACATAAGTTGTGAAATAAATAGAAACTGGTGCAACATATCTATTGTACTTGTATCTCAAGTTAGAAGTAAAGATCATTAAAGAATCTAAAGTTCCGATTCAATCCCTCTGGAGCTAGTGGGGCTGAACTCCTCAATGCATTTCATTTAAGTTTTGAGAAAAATAAAAACTTGAATAACATATCTATTGAATTATATCTTAAATTAACAGCAGAGGACATTGAAGAACATCGAGTTCTCCTCTGAACCTTGAGTACTGATCCAATTCCTTTGCTGCTAGTGGGGGTCCAACGATGTGTAACTCCCTTCAAAATGTAACATTTGGTCTTATTAGACTTAGGCTTAGATACAACCTGAACACCTGTGCAAACTAGACTAATAGGCTAGTTCGCTACTACATCATCCTTAAACCTATGCCTCGGTTACAACTCACAAGCCACATAAAGGAGCGGTGCTTAAAATATGCAGTTTATTCTTTGGTTATAGCAAGATCCTTTTCTAAGCTTACAAGCTAACTATGCTGCATATTATGATGCTTAATACACCAAATCTTTTGCCAACGCTATTGCTTAAGAGTGAGACATCAATTAATCTTGGGTTAAAATATACTTTTGGTCTTCAAAACTTCACTTGAAAATCATTTGGTCTCTAAACTTTTTGTTGTTACTGTTTAGTCTCTTATATTTTAAGAAAATTATATTCCTAACATTTCATTACATGAAATTAGTTAAAATTAATAGAATACTGTGAGAGTTTATGCCGGCAAGTATTTAGTTGCATATCGGTTATATGCTGAAAAGATTTTGAGTACTTATACAGAATCAAAATGCCTAAATAATATCTTCTTCGTTATCTTTTTGGATAAGATACTGAGTTATTATAAATTATATCAGAGTGAACCCGGTTCATAACCCATGTGGAATAAAAGATATTGCAAATGAGCTTTATGTGTTTGTGGTTGGATTCGATTAGATTTGAATGTAAATTTGAATATAGATACTTAGTTTGGCTTAGAATACTAGGACTTGAATTAGAAGAGTATGTAAGAAGTATTTAGTTCTATATTAATTATATACTAAAAAAATTTTGGGTGGATCAAAGAGCTTAAATAATAACTTTTTATTACAAAATAGTTGATGCGTCACTCTAATACTAATACGTGAACTGATTGAAAAAGTAATATATTAGCTATTTTATTAATTTTAACTAATCCATGTAATAAAACATCAAGAATGTAATATTTTCAAAATATAACCTATAATAACTATAAGTTTAAGGATTAAAATAAATTATAATTAAAAATTTAGAGAGTAAAAGGATATTTTCACCTTAAGCTTATTAAAATTCTTAAGTAACTTAAAAAGGTCATTGAGACCCAATCTCATTTAAGCCTACGGCATCAATTAACCTTATTAAAATTCTTAAATAGCTCAAAAAAGTCGCTCAAAAAGTCACTTAGATGACATGGTGTATTCTCATTACTCTCAACATGTGTGCCATTAAATGAAGCAAAGTGATTCGCGCAAGGCAATGAATGAAATTTTTTGAGCAATTTTTTCGAACTACCTAGCATTGCACTTAATCTCAAGAGACCTTTTTCTTCTGCACTTGAACTAGCACTCTCCCAACAAATGATGAACCTAAAATCCTGTGGTGCGGTTTAAGAAACGGTGAGAAGGTGCAATTTTCTGTCATTGAGAAAAAGTGCTCGAAGCCATACAACAAACTTCTTGGAAAGCATGGGCGTGTGTGTGCATATGTGTGTGTACACATGCATACATACATGTCTAACTCTACTGACACATGCCACAATATACTTGGTGTTGTATCCAAGTCTCTATCATGCATTGCATTAATCATGTGAATAGCACCAATGTTGTCATGCTATATAGCATGTTTGGTACACGTAGCATTGGCGAGTCACAAAAATAACATAATAACGACGCATGCACACCAAACTGTTGTAATGTTATCGCATTAGTTGAAAGTCTGAATCACGTAGCTACCACATTGATATATATATGTATGTATGTATAATGAATCATGATACCGTGAGAATGATACACCTGCCACCATAACTGAAAAGGAAAAATTTATGGATCATCTGTTATCGATCACCATTCATTCGAATAGGAAATTAATGTATAAGTTAGTGATTGATCAAGTAACGTCATGTACCATACTGCTATAAAATCCCAAGAATTAAAATTGATAGCCGGTGATTGGTATCAATGAATTAAAAAATCCTTTCCTCCATCCTCATTAAACGCCTCAACCCCCACCCTCTCTTCTAGACGTTGAGACCCAAAACGCAAACCAAATAGAAACCTGTCACGAAAATGATAGCGTGCATGCGTGCTGGCGTTGCCACGATAGGCCACCGTCTCCCTCTCATTTCTTAGCGAGCAAGCATGTAATTGACTTCTTTTAGCCTAAATTTATTGGACCAGGCTTCTTTCCTGCAAGGAAAAAACCTCCTGTGTAAGATAGCAGCCTCAACAAGTATGAACTGAGAAGAGCCGTGTGGTCACAGATCTTTGATCTTTAGAGAGAGAGAGAGAGATTTATAAGCTTCTTTGGACCTTCCCTTGTAGGCAAGACTTTGGCAGCAATTGCATCATGTTCATCAAGTTGAATTATTCCAAGAGATCCAATAAGACTATGGACGTCCTTTAATATGACAGCTCCACCTACGCGACCAGTTGTTGGATCTACCAAACCATAGAAATTGGTCATAGAAGCACGTCGGACTGAAAAGTGGCTCCTGAAAAATATTCTCGATACTTTCTCAGATGTTCCCCCTCAGATCTATTGAACTGAGGTATAGACTCCTGAAAAGACACTACGCGCATATGGACCACTGTAAACCAAGTAAATTCTACTTAAAAGATCCTTCCATAGGTCGCCCTTAAAAGAGTAGATGAGGTTAAAAGTTAATTGATGGTTGCTTCTTGCTAGTTCAAGTAACTATGAAAGCCTATGTGAATGAATATTTAATTTTACATCAGATATGTACTTGAAATATTTTGGATATTTATATAAGGTCAAAGAGCTCAAATAATAATTTTTTTGCTAGCTGTTTTAAATGAAGTCTTAAATTATAACAAATAGTATCAGAGCGGACCCCACCAATGACCTATATAAAATAGGGAACATTGGGCTCTATTTGTTTATAATTAAATTCAATTGAATGTGGATGTTGATTTCAACATGGATCCTTAGCTTATCGAGAATGCCAGGACTTGAATAGAAAAAGTATGCGAGAACCTATACTGGCAAGTGTTTAGTTTCATATTGGTTATATATTGGAAAGACTTCAAATATTTAAATAGGATTAGGAAGCTTAAATAATATCTTCTAACTAGTATTTTTGGATGGGATTTTGAGTTGTTATACTAATTATATGAATCAATATACAAATATGTAGAGAATCAGGATAGAACAATCAACATTGTAAATTATATGATGGCATGTAGTGCCTCTATCTCAAGACCTTCCTAGAGCTTTAGCTTTTATCTGTAACTTCTTCCAATTACTTAATAAATGAAGTTGATGGACCCCATTGCTTAATCAAAAAATAAAAAGGAAAAATTTTTAAGTCCTTCAAACCCTATCATATCTTAATATAGGATGGTCCAAAAGTTAGTTTAATGTTCAAAATATTTGCATAGAAGAGGATTGTTAGATGTAGGTGGCTGAGAAATATTGCCACAATTCGGAGCGCGTATGTCGTATTTGGAGTGCGTCTGGAGCTGATTAATGCTAAGCATGAGTACTTGAACCTATATTTAGTGGTGGTCAGGCCCTTGCATGCTTCCCCATATTTAACCTATTGATTTTAGATGGTACAACTTCAGTCAGCGCTTGCACATGTATCCATTCTTTAATCTCTATTATGCAAAGATAGATAAAGATTCCATTTAAGGTTTTTTTTTAAAAGAAAAAATAGTAGAATTTTTGGACGAGCCATCCAAGACTAAGCAAAGAAAGACATGTTGTTTATGTAGAGTAATTAGGGCTATTTTGAGTTGTATTTTAAGCTAT
This sequence comes from Metroxylon sagu, assembly GCA_017589505.3. NCBI lineage: Eukaryota > Viridiplantae > Streptophyta > Magnoliopsida > Arecales > Arecaceae > Metroxylon > Metroxylon sagu. The sequence continues at coordinate 683,411 of JACVBY030000612.1, read as the reverse complement.
ATATTAAATGACTCTAATAAGTTATGATTCCAAAGAAAGTAATATTCATGAAGAAATATTTTCTAAATAAATAAACTAATTTTAAGTGAATTTATGTATGCTAATTAAAAAAAGTTTTTAATCAAGTTAGAATAGATCAGCTATCTTTCTCTCTTCACATCGCTATAAGCTGTTTTAGTCAAATCAATTAGCATTATAAAGATCCACAAAAAAAAAGCAAAAAAATATAAAATCACTAATTGGTTGGAGGAATTATCTTATATTTTATTGAACCACAATAATACTAGAAAAGAGAAAAACAGAGCCGAACATAAGCAGACGATATGAAACGACACTTGACTAGTCCTTTCTTACGAAGGAGGAAAGCCTAACATGTTTAGCAATTTGGGATACACTTCTTACATTTGACCTTGCAATTCGGGATATTCTTCCCCTCAACCACACTGCCATATTGATTGTTGCATTTCTTGGTGCAGATCATTTTGTTCTTCTTGCAATATTCGAATGTCACACAGCTCGGTGAAGTCTGCCCAACATGCCTGCCTCCTTTGTTGCCCATCTTTACTCTCATTTCGTAGCTGTCAACTTGGTTTCCACCTCCCACTCCTTGCATGCCTACTGATTTCCAAATGCCACCACTCCTCCGAAGGAAGCCCCTTGGTCCTCCACCTAGAGTCGCCGGGATGCTACTTGCTTCATGCATGGTCATTGATGTGGCATTCACATTGGCAGTAGCAAGCAGAACCATGATCAAGAGGCAAGCAATCTTCATGGCTGATGGAGCTCTTGTTGCTTGAATTTGATTTCTTCTCTATTGCTTCATATGGATATATTCTTCACTAGCTTAACTTCAGTTATATAAGAAGCCAAGGTTTTGCAGTTAGAGTTGATAATTTTCATGATCTAACTGATTTCAGTGAACGGAAGAAGCATGCAAGTGAACATGGAATATGTGAACCGGGGAGCAAACAAAATGGTATGACAACGTTGAATGGGACCGTGTTAACCAAGATGAAGAATGGTGCCCTTGGTTGCTGGAAAGCCTCCAACCAGGATCACCAACCTCCCATCATGCAATGACATAAGATTAACCTTTCTTTGGTTTTTTTTTTTTTTTTTTTTTTTTTGAGCGTGCCATGATGATATAAAGCCTCAATATGGGGCTAGAAATGGGTCTGAACTGACCTATAGCCCATTAGGCTAAACCTAAATTAAACTAATTCGAATCGGATTTATATTTAAAATTAGAACAAAAAAGTATTTCAAGTCGAGCTCGAGTAGTTACTTAATCCAGCACAAATCTGATTCGAAGCCCAAGCTCGAATCAAATCTAAAGTATTGATTCTTAATCAAGTTCGAATCTAGTTCAAATCCAATCCTAAAAGTATAAAATATGGCGAACCTTTTTAAATTTTTTATTAAATTTTTCATTAACTATGTCAGAATACCACTTCAAGTCATAGCAATTTTTTTAAATGATTAAATATAATTATTTTAAATATCACTTTTTTTGTATAAATAGCTAAACACTGAAAACTATTTTGTTGGTCTAATTTTTGGCTTAGATGGGTGATTGTGGGCCAACTTGATTGGGTTTTAATCCGGGCCTAGGTTTGGACTCAAGTGAGGCTTAGCCCTTATTTTCGAAAAAAATTTTCAAGCCCAGGTCTTGCCTGAAGCCATCTAAAAAAATTTTCAGCTAGATAGAGAGCAATCCAATCTAATCTAGCCCATTTTCAACCCTATCTTCATGTGACTCGTAAGGTGTTTTCCATCTGCATGTCTGTATTTGGAGCTGAAGAAATCAATTATGGTGTACATGTGCTTTTAATAACATCATGGGAAATTAATTAATCAACTCATCTATGTACCTTTTGAAGTTTAGAACAAATATTTCTAAATGGCCACCGTAGGTAAATGCTCTTGCTCATTCACTCTAGACATGAATAACCACAAAAGAAGTTGCGCAAATTTTGGTATCACTGGCCGTATGATTTGATTTGGGAACCCTCCTCTCATTTGGCCTATTTTAAAGACGATGTGGATGTGTCACGGTGTCATATTTATGTGAGACACATGGTCATGTTTGCCCATTCATGTAGGCCTGAGCAGATAATGAATGGGCATGCACGGGAGAAGAAGATAAAAGGGAAAAAAACCTTCTTGTGATCAATTGGATTAATGAATGGTTAGTGCATTGATGGGAATATTAAGAACAAAAAGGCAGTGAGGATTTCAGCAATGAAAACTGTAAATTATTACCAAATTGATTGAGTTGCTTCGGTGGAGCAAACTAGGATCTACTATAATTTAATAATTTGACATGGAATTTGTGATATTAAGTTTTCTTCTAGAAGAATGAGTGTAGTGCAGAATTAATTTAAGACCATCACCAAATTAAATGTGGATCTCTCTAACCACCATGAGGACACTGGATAAAGTCTGAAAGCGAGATCTACAATACTAGGAAGCCAAATCAAGGGATAGATTTTTGAAAACCTATAAAAGATTTTCTCTCTTCCAACATGTTGACGCACATTGGAAATTACAGTGAGATAATTGATTTCCTAGTTCATGAATTTTTAGTTTGTTCCTAATGAAAAAGCCATGATATACACAGGATATTCAAAACAATTATTTCATCTACTACATGTCATAACATTACATGTAATGAATATGTGACATATTAGAAAACATTTACAAAGGGTTAATATTATGATATATGTCCATGATACATTTAAAAGCAAGAGTATCAGAACACCTATTGGTAAATAGTAACCCTATTTGCATGCATTTATGATAATCTAAGCAAAATTATCAGAATTTTTTAAGCCAAACCTTCTTAAGAAAACAATGAATTAAAAGAAAATTTTACATTTTTCCAAACTGTGGAGAAGAAGTTGTATCTTAGTTTTTGATGGACTATAAATCCATCCCTTAATCCTTGTACCATGTAATTGTATTCTCCTCGCTTCAATAAATTTCACTAACTTTAGCCTGTCTTTGCATTAAAAAAAAAAAAAAGAAATCAGAAAATGAGTTAATCTATTGGTATATAAGCTGTCATAAATCCAAGGAATAAAACCGATTCTAGTTTTAGTCAATTTCAGCATTTTCCCTAATTTCAGATCTTCCATTGTCTGGATTGCACAAAGAAATTCTATTAAAAATATAGATTCATGATTAGAAAAAAATCTGGGTATGGAATTTATACTAATCTGAGATTTATATGAAATTTTAATAACCATTATGTCTAAGACAAAGAGTGGACACAGAAATCTGAAACAAATATGGAGTGAAAAGAAATTTAAAAGTTATGCAGATATCTAAAATTAATAAAAAATAATAAATCAAAAATATTTTATAAGAAACAGTCGGCAGATTTCTCTACTTTAAGCCAGAAACCAAGGACAGCTACCATTATATCAATCAAAAATTTCAAATTAATATATAACACAGCACAGAATAAAATCCTATGTATTTATAGGCTAGTTTCTTTTTAACTTCAATGGAGTTCCTTTTTTTCTCTTTGGTTCAAAAGAAAACTCAGAGGAAAGCTACGCTGCGCCTTCCGCTCGCCTGCGGCCGCGATGGCGCGAATGGGAGGGCCGTGGCTCAGAGAGGGTGAGGCCGGCTGTGGGCCGGGCCTCACAGTAAGGGGAAGCAGCCGGCCCACAAGGGTTCTCAAGAGTCAGCCTAGTAGAATGACAATGATTTCTTAGGATGAACTTATAATTGGGGGCTCCATGCTTCACTATTATGTGATGGCAATCCAGTTCAAGTAGTAGGCTACAAATATTAATCCTTTACGTTATAGTGCTTATGAATAACATTGTATGCTATGTGCCGGTCAAAAAATTGAGGAAGCCTCATCCATGCTCATCATCAAGTGTGACAACAAGATGACTACATAGTTTTTGGATACGTGACGGGGTGATCGGTTGGCATACGTGATGGGGTGATCGGTTGGCTAAGGAAAGAGGGTGACTTGTCTCCTACTGAAATCAAGAGATTGTTGTAAGCTCCATCATCTTGAGCTCCTATATCATCGAGCTTGCCAAGGAAAGGCCCTTGCCATATCCATGATTTATGGTAATTAGGTAAGTTCTTTAGCTAGAATGAAAGACTTCAAGGAAGAGCTTCTGAAAAGAAACCCAGGTAGCGTAATAAAGCTGAAGGTAGATGTTGTTTCATTGGGGGCCTGTGGTACAGGCTTCTTAGCTGGTTGTAAGCCTTTTGTAGGCATAGATGCATGCGGATACTACGTCACTTGATAGAAATAATGGCTTGTTTCCAATTGCCTTTGGTATAGCAAACTCTGAAAATAGTGATAGATGGATATGATTTTTGGAGGCATTCAAGGAATCAACTGGAACTCGAGAAGGTCTAATGGTTGTATCAGGCCGGCAAAAAGGACAGGAAGAAGCAGTACAGTACGTGTACCCTCAAGCAGAACATAGAAAGTGCATGAGACACCTGCAAGAAAGTTTCCAAACAGAAGTCTTAGGACTTGGGAGTAAAATCAAATGTATGGGAGGCTTCCAAAGCATTTGCAAAAGTTTAGCATGAAGATGCCATGGAACAAATTAAGAAGGCTAGCTTAGACACAAGTATCTTATTGCTAGAAACATTGGTTTTTGGAGTAGATCTAAGTTTGGCATTACAACTAGGTGCCCCTACGTAACAAACAACCTTTTGGAGCCATTCAATTAATGGATTTCTGAGGCTAGGCATAGGTCAAGCTGATATGAGGCTGATGAGGTTGGTTCTTGAAATCTTGATTCATAATCATGCCCATCAAGAAAAGAATGCTCTGTTGAACTTTAGAAGCAACACCAATATATTTATTTCACTCTGGTATATATTTAAGTTATTAAATGTTTGGCAAATTTGTTTATCTATAAACAATTCAAATTACAATTATTCTTTAAGGTTATTGGTTTTGTAAGGATTTTACAGTTTTGTATGGTTTCAAGCCATCAGTTTAAAATGCATACTGTTTTGAACTGTTTTTATTTATAACTATATGTTAAAAAGGATGAAATATATTTTCTTTACTAGTTATAAAACATAAATTAAAAATTAGAATAAAAAAAAAATTATATTAATGTTTTTATTAGAATATAATATTTGTTACAATATCAGTTACAATAAAAACCATGAATAATATCATAATAGCTTTATTATTAGGATCAAACTATTATTATTACCATGTGATTATTATTATTTTTATTATAACTACATATAATATGTACAATAACATCTATAAGTAAAATCATAATATTATAACTATAGTTGTAAGAGAATAATTATTACTATATGTTTATTTAATATGGTAATATACTATTAGGTAATTATTTTTATATTATTTTGAGAGAAAGGGAAGGAAACCCCATCAGCCCAGCTAAATATTATAATAACAATTATTACGATATTATATTTAAAAACATTTTTTATCTTTTAATAATTATATGTTATAGCAATATTTATCATATATTGTTATAATAAGAGGGCGACATAATTGAACAGAGAGAGAAAGATGATAGTAAATGGTTAAGGTCACAGCTACTAGAGCCTCTAACAGTGGTTGAAGGCAAATCTGACCATTTCCTTCAAAAAAAAAAAAAAAAAAAGGAAAATCTGACTGCAAGCATAGCTGCAGCAAATGTATCCTAATTTGTAATTTAGTTGTCTGTAACTGGATTTATTTGCCAGCAACCAAACAGTTACAACTATCTACCTGTACTTCAGTTCAGCAAATGGAGTTCAGTTGCAAGGTCAAACCAGTCCTTTAACTAAATAGGAGTACTGCTTGAGCTCTTCATTCTTCTCAAATAAACAAAATTAACATATAATTTCTATCAAGAAAAAATGGGGGCTTAAATCACTTGATGATAAGTGAAACTAGGACGGGAGATAGAAAAGGTGAACAATTAAAACCTGCTTACTTGCATCATGACAAGAAATCAATTGTCAGTAAGGCTGCAGGGCTCAAACCTCTTATTTTGTTAAAATAGACATGCTTACTTGCATCATGACAAGAAAACAATTGTCAGTAAGGCTGCAGGGCTCAAACCTCTTATTTTGTTAAATGCTATTTTATTATTGGTTATACTTGGAAGGATATTTTATATATTTTATTATCTAGAAGTAAAACTTTGATATGAATTGAAAATTTGTTAGCCCATAAAGCCATTCTTGGATGGATCTGATCTATCATGTGGTTGGTAGAACAGATCAATCAATAAACATACATTAAAAAAGTTACAATAATTTGCAAATGGAAGATATAACAATGAGTTTATTGGTTGGCTTGACCTTTCAATCAAGTAGTAGATCTACCCAAGAAAAGCTTAGGCTCGTATGCATCACATGTCTTTGTTCTAGTACCATCACAAGATAACTAGAAAAAGCAACTCTTTGACATTATTCGAACCACTTTTATGCATGGAACTTGTGAATCATGAGTCACCCAACAACATTTGAGATTCTTTATAATCCGAAAACAGTTAAAATATCAAGGTAAATAGATGGATAGATTACTTGCATTCTATTGATATTATTCATGCAACCATCCATAAAAGTTGTAACCTTGCAAAAGCTAGCCACGAGACAAGTTCAAATCAAATTTTTAAGGGACAAGAGCTAGCATTATTAAAACAAATCAAATATGGTAATCTTGCATTCTCATTAATCCGATTACCAAGTGCATAATTATCAGAAATGTAAAATTCTTGATAGTATTATATTACCACAAAACAAATGCCACCTTAATATTATTTAACATGCCTATATATCTAATATACACTTAGTAATATTGCAATATTTATTATTATATTTATATTTAATATTAAATATATAATATAATGTATTATATAAATATTAAATTTAATATTAATATAATATTTAATATTTTAATTATTATTTTATATTTGTATAATAATATAAAATATTTATATTTAAAATATTAATTTTATGACCTTCTTGCATATTAAATGATTATCTTTAAATAATTTAATAATATAAATATTATATTTAAATAATATTATTTATATTATAAACATTATTTACTATATAAATAATAAAATATATAATATATATTAAATAATTTACATTATTTAAGTATTATTAAATAAATATATTATTAAATAGTAAAAAATATTATTAAATATACAATATATAATATATTACAAAATATTTATACTATCATTTATTACATATATTATTTAATAAATATATGTTTATTAAATATATAATATACTATTAAATATATATTAGTATATATATTATATAATAATTACTTAATAGCTTTATAATATATTAAATATATAATATTTCTAAAATGCTTTTACAAATAATCTTTGCTTTTATTAAAACATTTTATGTTCTAGGAAAAAAGAAAATAAAAAAGATGACCACTTAAAGGGCAGAAAAGATTTATAATAGTATAAATAGAATTAAAAAACTTAGCAATCTAGTTATATTTTGGTTATTGTGAACCCAATGTGATTATCTCTTTGTGCAGTCGATGGGAATCGGACCCATTCTTTGGCCATGTTCTGAGGACCTTCCTCCCGCTTTCTCTCTTCCCCTATAGTTGGTCTCCGGCAGTCTTCCCTTAGCTCGATAATGGGATGATATGAATCATCTCTGCTTCACCGATCTAGTGTAAGGTAGTGTTGTGGCCATATCCTAGCCATTAGGGGCCTCTCCTCTTCTATCCATCTCTCTCTACCTCATCCCTCTCTCCCTCTCTCTTCTTCGGTACGAGGCTCATCAATGGACGAAGAGAGAGTTGTACAGGGATCACCCTTGTTTTGGCATCAAAAAGCTGCACCTAGTTTCTCCCTCTAAGATTTTCTCCCTCTCTAGGCTCCTCTCTCTAGAATTTTTTGTCACTATCTCTGACCTTTTGATTGTGTCGTGTCAGGCCCATCTCATGTGTTTACCCCCAACCAAGGTCATTTCCCTCATCCACCTCAATCTCTTATCTGAAGTAATCCCTAAGACTAGAATTCTTGTCCTAAATCTGTGAACATCCCTGAGCCTTTTTCTATATCTTGCTAGTTCTGGATTGGTTCGATATTATGGCCAGTAGTCTAAACCAGAGCGAGCTAGCAAAAGAAATCTATCAGACCTACTAATCAAGGTAAAATTTTAGTTCTTGTTAATATATTAATTTTTATGCCTAGACTATAGAGAAATTTAGTATTAGATTGGAGGGAATAAATTAATTTTTTTAAAAATTAAAAAAAGTAAATTATGGATTAGTGTGACATTGCTTGTTGTGGGTTGAAGCATGATTGTGGCCACATCTAATGCCGGTAAAAAGGATGGCCTGTTGGATCCGACTCACGATAATAAAAATAATAACAATAATAAACAATCACATTGAGTGAGATCTATATTACGGTTACATATGGCATGAAATACTGATAATGGTATTTGAAAGTATGACATGTACACAAGACTACTATTTGATGACTCATGATTGAGTGCTTCAGTATTTGAGTATTATCGAGATTATTACATAATAATTTAAATACTAGTGCTTACATAATTTATGAAAGTTATTTCTCATTATTATCATTATTATTATCATCACTGTTGTTGTTGTTATTGCTGGTGCATTTATATAAGGATTTCTTACTGAGCTGTGAGCTTACATTATTATTTCTTCTATTTTTCTTTAGGGTTGCAGGATGCTTAGCTGCATGGGTTGATCATGGATTTTTGAAGCAAGTTTTGGTTAGCTTTTGTGCTTAATACTAAATGTACTTGAACTATATTTTTGTTGATTAATGGAATAACTGTCTATATCTCCTATTAGTAATTGATTGGGTCAAATATTGAGGCCTTACATACTCTTTCGGGGTTTACCCTGGGGAGCATGTGGTCGTGTCATGAGCCCAGCTCAAGGGATGAGTTTGGAGCATAACATAATGGTAATAGGGCTCAGGTTTAGAACTCTATAGAGTTTAAGGTGTAAGCAAGTGTAAATGGGTAGACTAGAAATTAACTATAATATCTTAGATATAAATAGAGAAGTATGAATTTTAGATATTAGGTCAATTTGATCAAAATGGTGCAGCGGAGGTGTGGTGAGCCCATAACCCATAGGTCCAAGTTTGACCCTTAGGATGACTATTAGTGTAGTAGATATCAATGACTAAGAAAAATAGTCCTTATACATGTGTTTAGATATCTGTGTGTGTCTATATGATTTGTTTGTAACTCTTTGACATATGAAATTTGGATATTTTGAAATGCCATTATGGTGTGCCATTCTAAAGGCACTCATGCAAGAAAAGGTTCCTATATCGGCATGCTTACTAGCAAGAAGAATTAGCAATATGATTTTAAAGTTCATATAGCTTGATGTATTGAGGATTAAAGAAAAATTATGATTCATTATGAGGTTATTAGTAGTGTGAAATAACTTATGATTGTTGTGATGCAATACTTGACATAATTATTGCAGTGAAATTAAGAAATGGAGGAGGATATAAATTAGCAAGATAGAGACTTAAAGTTTCAAGAAGAAGAAAAAATTATAGGATGTTCTAAATGTGATAAATAATTTTTAATAAAGCAATATTGGTAGTTGATAAGATTGGTTAAAGTGATGCAGCAAAAGCATAATAGAATTGAGATGGTTTATAGATTTATTTAAATATATTTGGAGGTTTAAATTGTAAAGTTTAAGTTTTAAAATATTAAGAAATAATTATTATAAATGTTCATGTGTGGATTGACTCTCATGTAATAGACTGAGATTTCTTTCATGTGCCCCATATGGCTTTGCTCTAGTACCATCACAAGATGAATGTTAATGCTAGTCAAACCACTTCACACATGCAACTTGTGAAGCATGAATCAAAATCAATAAACAAAGCTAACAACATTTAAGATTCTTTATAAATTGATGATTCTTAGAAAATGAAGGCAGATGGATGGATCAATTAGCTGCATTTTGTTGATATCATCTATGCAACCATCCATAAACACTACAACCTCACAAGAGCTAATCAAGACAAGTTTTGGTTAACCTTTAGGTTTGGTTAACATTCAATTGGCTCAAGATGGTAGTGCAGGCCATAATAGCTAGCGACTAATTAAACTAATAACAATCAATATACTTTTGCTTAACTTTTTGTACCTTTTGAGGAGCATAACTACCACAACTCAAAACCTCACTCAAAAATATTAGCAAAAAAGTATTATTTGGTTTTTTGATATTATGTAAGTACCTAGGATCTTTTCAATATATAACCGATAAGAAACTAAATACTCATTAGAATAGATTCTCATATGTTCTTCCTACTTAAGCCCTAGTGTTTTCGCTAGGCTAAAGGTCCATGACCAAATTTACATTCAAATCCAATCATAATCACATCAAGCTCATCTATATGTCCTTTAATCCACATAAGTCATCGGCTAGATCAGCTTTGAGACCATTTTCCATAACCCAAGATCTCACCTAAAAAAATATAGTCAAAAAATATTATTTAGGCTCTTTAATCCTATATAACTACTTAAGATTTTTTTCGTGCACAACAAATAGATACTTAATACTTACTAACATAAGCTCTTATAATAACCGCCATCATATGATGCTAGGCTCTCCGTGCATCCTGTTTGGTTTTGGTAGTATTACAGAGAGAATACGAACAAAGACATTAGAATCCTTGATATCATCTAGAGCTGTCAGTAACACCGAAGAAGTGAATCAACCACAACTGAACATACCCAACAATCAAACCAAACACTAACATTTGTGAAGGATTGTGACGGAAGAAGAGGTTCCCCCACTAATTTTTATTCAAATAAGAGAACACTATAACATATGTTATTCAAATAGAAAGCTTCATTATATTCCACTCTTATTATTTCCAAACACCATCAAGGCAGTGGTTCTCTTGCAAGCCCTAACCAAGATATTACTTTCAGCTATTCTTCAGCCCGATCGGGCTGGTGACAAAGTGGGCCACAGTTAAAAGGGATCACATCGAAGCACTGATAAAGGGTCTCAGCCATCACATCCTCTGCTAGCTTAACACAGTTCTTGCAGTTGGGGTGGCACGAGGATCTCAATAAGTTATAGCACCTACACTGCAGTGGGATGGTAAAGGTGCACATACACTTATCACAGCATGACCATGGCCTCTTCCCGACTATCCCTCCATAGCAGCCTAACCACATCTACATATAGAGTGTTCATAAAATAACCAAGCATCAAAACTACCTTTTAAGCTTTAAACTTTGAATCCAAAATGCTGAAGAAGTAGAAAAGAGCAGTTGTTAAGAAAATATAAGGTCACCATCTAGGTGAAGGAGGTGCTCGTTGGGCTCCTTATGGGTAGAAGAAAGGCCGAGCACTAAGGCTAAGAGAGCTAAGACAACCTCGGGATGCTCCTTATTAGAATCACACTCTTCTGACGGTCTCTCTACTATGTGAAGTGTTCTTTGTGGAGATGCTCTCTATCATCTTCTCCTTTTATAACTGCCGGAGACGACAACAACAAGGCAATATTGACGCTTGTAATTAAAGTTGGTCACATGAGTTGTAAAGCATCTTAAAAAATCATGTCCGCATGCATCTTAATGCACTAGGGTTGGAAGTTGGGCATGGAGTTATGAAGATGATGGTATGTTAAAGCTTATTTGGAATGGCGGACAAATTTTATCGGTTTAGTTGCAAATTAATACAAGGTGATAATTCGTGTGACTAATAGAAACAACGGCAACAAGGTAATATTGATGCTTGTAATTAAAGTTGATCACATTAGTTGTAAAGAACCTAAAAAATCGTGTCTATATGCATCTCTACTGCACTGGGGTTGGCGCTTGGGCATGGAGTAATGAGACGACAGTATGCTAAAGCTTATCTGCAGATGGTTTAAATTATTTGCAACGGTAATTATCATTGTTAATTATTATTTTATCAGCATGACATCAGTTAAGCTCATACATCAATGTCATGTTAATAAAAACTCACAATGCACGCTATAAGTGAATCAATAACGTGCGGGGGCTAGCAAACAATTGAGCATAATTGAGAGCTTTTACTGCCATCTTTCTTTCACAAAAATATACCTTGAAATGGCTGGTTCATACATCCTTCCATCATTTACATCGTTTTGTCACCTATGCATATATTGTTTGGTATATTTGGGTGTATCACATATAGTTTTAGTCATCTAAAACGTTTTTTTTTTTTTTTTCAACTACCGAAATTTAATTAAAAAAGTCAAAGTAGTTAACAGAAAAAAGGATTGATAAGATACCATTTTGAAATTATGAAGTCCTATTTGAGGAAAATATGGACATGTAAAGGAACAAAAGTTTATTTGTAGTCTTTTCTAGAATGAAGTATTACAGTATTTTAAATCAGATTATTTTGTGAAATTTCATGGAATGCAACTGTTATGTGCATGATTCAAGTAAGAAGATAAGATAGAAAAGGAATAGAAAAGGGTTCACTTCAAAGGAAACAGCCTCCAAAGATCCTGTTCAAGGAGGATCCTCCAAAAGAACAATTTATATCTGAATTCTCCTCTCCCTTCATTCATTCATGCAATTTTCATGCACATCAGCATAAGTAATCTTACAACAACCACCACCTTTACCAACTAACCTTTAACCACCCAAACACAATAACACATCCAACATAACATCATTATGCCACTAATATAGAGAACAGTAACCCAATACATCAGATTAATTCCTAAGTATAATTATATATTTATAATCTAACGTCGACTAATGAAGTAGTATATAACATTCCATCCTCCCTAAATCAACCTTGTCGCAACATTGACTTCTTCAACTTTAATTGGAGGTGACCAGCAGACTTGTCTTTGTAACAATCTAATGAAACTAATCTTTCTTGCACCATGAAGACCTGTTACATATTCAACCACCATCTTTAACTTTGTTTCCTTGATGTTACCTATAGAAATATTGATGAAATAGATCAAAAAAGCCTTAAGTTAGACGGATCAATCTTCCTTTTGGTAACAATTTCTGTGATCTCCTTAAGCAACTTCTCACTCTGTCTTCTAGTACGCCCTTTTGACAGTTGAAATTGTTACCAAAAGGAAGATAAATCAGAAAATTTAAGGCTTCTCCAATCTATTTTGTCAATATTTATTGAGGTAAAACAGAGGCAACAAAGTGTAAGATAACAGTCCAATATCTGGCAAACATCATCCTTATGGTGCAAGAGAGATTAGTCTCACCAGACTGGCATAAAGACAAGGAAGTTAATGGGCAATCTCCATTGAAGCACAAAAGATCAACTTTTGAGTACAAGAATGATTTAAGAGGCACAAAATGTTATGTACTTAACACTTAGATGATATTAGATTTATAAAATATGATTATATTTAGGAATTAATATGATGTATTGGATTGCTATTCTTTGTATTTGTTGTATAATGTAGTTATATTGGATGTGCTATTATGTATGAGTGGTTATAAGTAGTTATTAAAAGGTAGTTATTGCTATAAAATTATTTATGCTAATATGAGAATGAATAAATGGGAAGGACAATTCAGATCTGAAGCTTTTTTTTTTTCAAGAACTTGGAGGATTGGTATGTCTCGAAGAGGATTTGAGGATGCCATTCCCCTTGAAGTTAATCCTTTTCTATTTCTTTTCTATTTTATCTTTTTATTCGAATCAAGCAGATGATTTTATTTCTATTTCTTTGATATCAGAGCAGATGATTCTATGGAATGAAGGACATGATGGGGAATTTTAGATCTAACAGTGTTCCTCTTTGGAGAACTAGGATTGATTCCCCCAGGAGAGGATCCTAGTAGGGTTAATTCCCCTTGAAGCAGACCTTTTCAATGTCTTTTTCCATTGCAACATCCTATTTCAATTACACACGCATCAACTATATCAAAGCAGATGGCTCTACAACATGGATATTTTATTGGAGATCTGTAATGACTAGGATGAGCCCATGCACTTGTTAGGAAAGTGATTAAATCAAATTAGTCAATTCAGGAATGCTTGAAAAGAATGAAGAGTCAACGTCAGTTTGACAAAGCCTTAAGACATAGAGAGATAGTGTTTAAGATTAAGCAGGATTGCAGGGTTGAAAGAAAGAGGACTGATTATGTGACATTCTCCAATTCCATCAAGATTTGTGAATGCATATGTAGGCATCAAAGTCCAAGGTGGTCCAATGTGTGGCAAGTATCTCTCTGATAATGTAAGAATGAGAAATCTCACCAAAGTGCTATAAAGATAAGGAAGTTGAATGGCCACCTCCATTGAAGCCCAAAAATCAACTTTGAGGACAAGAATGTCATAAGAGGGGTGGAATGTTGCATTTTATGTACTAAAAGATGTTGGATTGAAAAAAAAAAATATTACTAGTTTTAGGGATTAATGTGGTTATTATGTAGCCATTTCTGCATTTTGGTTGCAAGGTAGTTGTTTTGGGAGGTTTATTGTGTACGAGTGGTTATAAATGGTTGCCGAAAGGTGGTTATTAGTGTAAAATATAAATATTCATGTTCATTATAATGAGCTACAGAGAACTTCAGATCTAAAAGTGGGGCTCTTTTGAGAACTAGGATGATTGATCCCCTCGGAAGAGGATCTTAGGCATGTCGATCCCCCTCAAAGTGAACCTTTTCAATCTCTTTTTCTATTTCAGCATGCTATTTCAATTAAGAACACATCAACAACCAAGATCTAGATGATCTTGCTTGATTTCTAAAGACCCAAAGCATTAATATAATAAATTAATTATTAGTTTTATCTTTTCTTCAAATCTATTCCACCATTAATGGTCAACTCCTGAGTAGTGCAATGAAGCTCTGCTCAAAGGTCATCTTTCCACACCCCAGTTGCAGCACACATGGAACCACAGTCTAGTCTCTTGAAATTTTACACCTGATGCTTTCAATTCCACTTAAAACTCATCAACATTTGTCCTTTTTGAAACATTGATTCCTAAAGGCTCCATTAACAATCTATTAGCAAGATCTCCGAGCAAAAAAGGGAAAACATGTAGAACTCAAAATCTAGACACTAGGCTTATATACATCAGTTTTGGCTGAAACTATATAAATTCAGGTAATGTTCGGCTGAACTTGGTCCAAGCATGGAAACTCAAAACAGTTTTGAATTTATTTTACTCTATCCTTTGATTGAGACCAAAATCATAAAAGTTTAAACCTTGGTTCACTATTATAATATCTAAAATTATTAAAAAGGAATTACAATAGTCCATCCCACTATCATAAATTTTACCACATCTAATTCTCAACCGCATTAACAACAATACGTTTCATGCAATCCAAATAGCAGTAAACTTCATGCCCAACAGCAAATGATGGCTGGTGCATTCTGACTTAGTTTACAATTCTGCAAGAAATGGGGTACATATATGCAAATCAATATATGTGGTATGAAATGCCGAGAACTTTTCCACAACTACCAACGCATCAATTGACAAAAATCAGCCAATATGATTGCAAAGAAAAGCCTGATTTGTTACAAGATGTAAGCATCCACCCACCAAGAAAACATGATAGATAACTGTTATTGAACAAATTCCACATCGAAGCCCAATGTTATCTAAAGAAGAATCTCTAGTATAGTAGATTCTTATGCAAAGGAAATGTGTTACAGTACATGGACTGACATAACAAAGGAAGAAATGGACCTCATTCGATTTCAATCTGCTGAGGCGCATCTTCTTCGGCTTCCAGCTTCAGTTCCTCGGCAATGATCTCCCCATCCGCGGCAACTCCAGAGGCTTCGACGGTCCTGGTGACCCACTCCTTGAGCGGATCCTCATTCAAATCAAGCCTCAAGAGACCGGCAAACATCCCACCCATGAAGGCCACCGGCTCCTGAAGGTAAATGAAAGGCCACTTTGGTCACTGCCCAAACTTTTCAATAATTTTGCCACGGACACTAACACCATGATCTGAACTTGCAGTTAATGTTCTCCCATCATCGATAATCTCATCCCCAATTCATTAACAAAAAAATTTAGAGAAATTAAAAAAAAAAAAAATCGGTGAAGGATTTTAGGGGAATTACCTTGAGAGCTTCTTTGATGATAGGTTGGTCTTCAAAGGGGTTAAAGAAAGCTTGCACTGAAACATTAGTTCTTGCTCTCCTTCCAAGGCGCGTGCCTCTTTTCCTCTTATTATTGGCCTTATAACTGGGGGAAGAGATGACGAGCAGCGGAGCGGAAAACCTCTTCTCCCACTGGACGGAAAAGATTTTGTTGATAATATAGAGGGAAAGAAAGGAAACTAAAAGTAGTTCTGAAGAGAGAGAGGAGGCAAAGGGGGCGGAGAGAGATGGTATACGCTCACCGTCGAGGGGGCCGCCGCGTGAGGGAGGAAAGCCATCTCGTCGGCAGCACCGTCCGCTTCGGATGGGTGGAGGGATTCCGGACACGGCGAATCGGTGCGGAATCAGGTAAGAAATAAGGGCACGCTGATGGCGTGTCCGGAGTGCCGCACCGACATGCCCTCTTTGTGAGGTCTCATACGAAAGATCCCGTTTAGAGCAGAACCAGTTTGACGCTTTATACTCTTGAGAGGCAAATAGAGCGGGCCGGAATCAATCATGGTTCTCGTTCAGTCGGTTTCATATTTAAATTATAATTTTGATTCCGAATCCAACTCGTTGGAATCGGTTCAGATCAAATATAATATGGATCCAACCTAAATCAGGATGAGAATGAGTCCAGAATCTAATCCATGCCCCATGGTGATGGAAGAGGACGAACTCACCAGCAATCAATTCCGAGTTCAACCGAAACTCAAACCATAGGGAAAGAGGTGTTGATGGCTAGATAGAGAAAGAAGAGGCTTTGTATAAGCCTCAAAATCCTTCCTTTTTGATTGCAAAGAGATAGGCTTTGTCTTCTCCTCGGACTCTTCTTCTACAATTAAGCCTATGCTTGACTCACCGAGTCAACTTGGCATCGGCTCGATTGAGTTGATTTAATCTTTTTTCCTTTTAAGTAAATGGATCGGTCAAATAGATCAAGCTTTATTTTAAAGTAAGCTAACCCAAAAGAATTAGGCCTTACATTGTCCTTCATTAAGTTGTTTCAAAAATCTACTAAATAGACTTGATTTGACCTAATTTTATGTCAACTCAGCAAGCTTATATATCAAATATTATGCCTAATTATTTTTCTTTAAGGAGTTAAAAACACAGCCAAAAAGAATTTGATACAAAATGACCATCCATAACTCCTTGCCTTGCATACTTTTAAAGCTCCATGTCATCAAAGAGAAAGCACAAAGCTAGAAGTTGAAGGACCAAGAAGGATGATAGAACCTTTAGTGTAAAAAATTGAGAATTAGTTTCTAGTAATTTTATCTAAAAAGATAAGTAAACTCAATCATGATTAGAGTAATTTTTAAAATTAATAAAGATTTAAATATTTTATTTTATAAATGTTTTATTCGATTACTTGAAAATCTCAATTTAGTTGATTTTATTAATTATTTAATATTGAAAAAAATTATATGTTTAGAATTTTGTATAATTGCTAAATTTTGCAAGAGTTGTTTGAAACAATATTATGCTTAGCACTAAATCTTAAGCATTTATTTATTATATGTGATAAGATTTTTCTTTAATATGAAAAAGTTGAATTGCTAGTTTGGTAAATTTTTGCATATATATAGTTATCAAAAATTGGATCAAGTAAGCATATATGTTTTGTTCTATTACTTATGTGCCTATTAAGTTTTAGATGAATTATGAATTTATATTACTGTCTGTTTTTAAGTCTATTCACATGTAAAAGTTGTATGTTAAGTAAGTCTACGTGAGACTTTAGTGATTTGTAAACCATTCACATATGAAATAAGATTCAATATGTTTAAGTATAAGTTATGAATTCTCAATTAAATATGATATATGATATATTTTTTCTGTCTTTCGAGCCTTGTACGAAGACTTATGATTGATACCGAAACCTACCTCTATAGAAAATATATGCAACAATTCGTTTCTGATCCACCTCTACAAGGTTAAATATAGCAATCTATTCTAAACTCACCACATGGTTTATTTATGGCCGTGATTATGACTGTAGAGTTATTATCACAGTTTTAGAATGAAAACTTTAAGTTTTAAATTTAATATTGTTATATAATTAATATGCATTATTTTCTATTGAAATTTTTTATGAAAATGATAGTTAAATATCATATTATGCTTGTGTTTTAAATTGAATGTTTAGTGTTTACTTACTAAGCCTTGCTCATAAAATTTTTTGTTGTTTTTTCTCAGAGACTGAGAAACAAGCAGGGTTTTGGGTAAAAGTTGGTTCAAATTTTAGTTATTTTTCCTATGATTAGTTAGTTTGATTTAAGAATGTTTAGCATTTCTAATACTGAGATCCTATGTTAAATATTGTTATTGAAATTTGTTATGGAATTCGACTAGTTTTGTTGAATGAATATTAAATATACTTTTGTTAGTTACATTTATTTAAATTTTATGCTATTATTTGAGTTAGACACCTTGAATGCTAGGGATTTCATTTCCAAGTATGCAATAGATTGTCATATTCTAGATCCATATCGGATCTAAGGCATGACACTGGCTTAGGCATATTTCCCTTGATTTTAATTAAGGCATGATCATAATTTTTATCCAAATTATAGTGAGTCTAGCAACGACCTAAGTCTAGAGTTAGAGATAAAGATTCAGATTTTTGAATGAGATAATTGACACAAAAAAATGATTAAATTAATGAGGAGGGTGGTTCCCAGATGTAACAGGGGTATTAGTTTCCATGATTATGACAACTACTTATTTTTTTGGCGAACTAAATAAGTTAGATATAGCTGTAGAGTGAGATAGTAAGCCTAATTGGACTCACCTCTAGTAGAGATAACAATTCTTTTGCATGCTTTTCATATGAAAGTGTAAATTTCTATTATGTACATATGTATCATGACATAGATACATATAGTCTTGCATGGACTATAATAATATTTAACTTTTGAATATTATGAGCATGGTACTGTTTTCCCCTAATAAAATTAAGACTTGCACAACTAAATGGTTTGGTAAGAATTTCTTTATGTGTTCTCCAGATTTTGATTTGTGTATGTGAATTTTATAATATTGATGGCTCAATGTTACAACGCTACAATCATTTTACTTGATCATGCTTGGGATGCAATAATAGATCACCCTTTAGTGTAGTAAGCATGGTAAGTGCTTTCAAATTAATCAAAACCAACATCTATGTGTATGGATTAGTAAAGGTATTTGGACTAGCATGTTATTGTGAATTACCACTCATGAGTCAAAGTGGAACACCTTGGATTGTTAGTCATAAGTTGAATCATGACATTTTAGCCAATCCTAAAGTGAAACATCGTACTATAATTTTTTGTCACGAGCGAGAACCTGATATGACAAGAAATATTATTGTAGCTAGTCCAAAGTTGTTATTATAATACTTAAACTTTGTATAATGATGATGCATGATATTTAGATTTTGAGATAAATTGAAGTTATTTTTTAAATTTTTGTCAAGAATTAATGTAAGTTGCACTTATAACTTCCCCTCCTATTGAATCCTGGGGCCCATTGTCATGCCCCAACTCACCATTAGGTTGACTATGTGACAACCACAAAACCCCTAGGCAAATCCCTAGGGATTGTGTAAGGCCTTTTTTTTTTTTTACAATTCATTAAATATGCAATCATCAAATATAATTTAAAAGTTAACAAATATATTATTATAAGATTTTAGAGTTTGAATATTTTATTACATGAATATAGGTATTAGATAATCTAAATGTCTTCAGTCTTCATGCCCCTTACTCATCCCGTGGATTTTAAAAGAAAAAAGTAAACAATAAAATACAGAATGAGCCTACGTGTTGTAAAAATCCCCTACCCTTCACATTCATATGCAACATGTGCTATCACCATTAATGTATAATATGTAACAAAGTGTATATAAATAGTAATCCTCCATTTATAATCATAACCTAATGATAAATCAATCATATTTGAATGATAAATAAATCATGTTTATCATCATCCTATGTCATCAAAGCATATGTTTTTCATGATATTTGACATTATATGTAATCATCAATAAGCTACATCATCGCAATCAATATCAAATGCTAATATCTAATTCATCAAGTTATGAGCAACTTATCCGATTTCATTTGGAAAGGCATTAGACTAGTCATGGTCATGACTCACCCTATGGCAAAAATCCAAGATCTCAAAAGGGTCTATCCACAAGAGCAACCAAAAAATAAAATAAGTATGCATATGAGGACAACTAAAAAATAGGTTTGCTCATGAGGTAACCAGAAAACAGATCTACCCATAAGGACAATTAGAAATAAGTCTACCCTAAAGGATAACCAAAAACAAAAACAAGTATGTTTGGAAGGACAATAAAAAACAGTTGTGCTCATAAGTATAATCAAAAATAAGTCTACTAACTGAAAAATAGATCTTCCCATGTAGACAACCAAAAATACATGAGTAGTCTACTATCTACAATGATCTACTTTATTACACATATAAGTTATTTATTATTCTAAAATTTCATGAATTTATGAGCAGATATTTCTATGCTTTATAGAACACTAGTCCACTATTGAAAGCATATAATATATGAAACACTCATGTACATACATATAGATATCAATTATATAGTATGCATTATGAACATTTTTTCCATGATAACCAAGATGTAATGATAACATAGGCTAATAAAGAATTTAACATGCCAACATGCATGTACACATAATGCAACAAGATTTTTACCTGCATCCAAAATAATTCTAGACTCACTTTCTCAGGATTTCGACTTGCTGTTTATATACAATGAGAACATTAATTTTAAATTAGAATAATAAATTCTATCAATTTAAAGCCAGGGTCCAGGTCTAATATTTTAAAGTCTAATATTTCAAATTTGCAATGCTAGGTAGTAGGTTTTAAGTCCAACATGTGGGGCATTGGACGACTGGTCTGGGCAACACAATAGGACTAGTTGGGATTGAAATAAGATTCTGCAACATAAATGAGCTTTAAATAAATTAGGCTATAAATGAGCTTTCTTGGTTGCAACATAAAGCTCTATTTGGACTTGAAATGGATACTTATCTAGGCCTAAGAATTAGGCCACGAATTAACTACTTTTTTTTAATAGGAAAAATAAGGCTGTTTTCAGACCTAAAATGAAGAGCATACGGGCCTGTGAATTGGGCTTTGGATGAGTTATTTTGGGATAGCACATGAATAAATGACATCATGCAGGAAATATATCAAACACTTGGCATAGCAACTTTGAAAGTTAACTTTAATAACAAATACTCATTATCAAATGTATGGACATCCGAAAACTAGAGATTGTGATAAAATTTGATTAGTGACTCATCTAAGAAAGGGAAAAATGAAGATAACACTTTTGGGAAGTTAGGATTTATTCCTGCTAACTCTAATAAGAAGTCTTTAATCCTAGTATGAGAAGATTATTTGAATGTTCTAGCTAGGATCCAAAACATGACACTGAAGTAGGATGACATTGAGTTATGTGGATGCCACGCTAAACTGACCCAACCACATTGAAATTGAAGCCTTTGGGTAGAAACGAAAGCTATTCCTTAGAAGTTCTGGTTTTAAATCTCATGTTAATTAATTTTATAACTTGATTAGCCTAGTTAAATTCATTTCAAACCCAAATTGGGCTTATTAGAAATCAATTCAGATGCAAATCTGAATCAATTACAGTTTGTCATGGTTGTACAACATGATCATTCTCCACTATATTTTCATCAGATTGCATTATAGAGGGAAAGAAGATTCATGTGTTGCTAGGAAATTAGAAAAAAGAGCACATAAGAGATGTTAAAAGCTTGGTTTCTTCCAGAGGGCTGAGGATGGTTGGAAGGGAAAAGTGGATGTAGGTTAGGGACAAAAATTCAACCTTGAGAAAATTGAAACCTATTTTGTATATGGGTCAAGAATATCAAGAGATAGAGAGATGAGCTGATAGTCTACCTTCTTTTCCCTCTTTTCTTTCTGTTTTCTACTCTCCTTAACCCCTTGTTGCTGCTAGTTATGAGTTTCCCATGCTCTCTAATTA